>OU911089.1:16937500-18187500 GCA_918358865.1 Melinaea marsaeus rileyi
CTGTTGTATAAATTGGTGCATAATATCTACCTATACTTATATACGGGTATTATTATCGTAACAGTATTGATGTAGTGAAGTTATTGCCATTAATTATTATGACCATAAAAAATTATAAACACAAGACCTAGTTCTTATTGCGTCTCTTGTTCCTAACTACTAGTATTCTAACTATCGTGTCTGTGTAACACGACTGTTGATGAGCTCTATTTTCATTTAAAGTTAATTTCTTTGTTACCAAAGCAAAAATAACTATAGAAAAATATCAGTTTTATTTTCATAAAATATAGAACATTATATTTTAAAGGGTTATTGTCCCTCTAGAGTTTACTATTCAAAGCATTCAAATATGACAATGTTATATCATTGTTTCTAACTAAACTAATATTGATAATCTGACAATTATTAAACCATAATATAACTAGCACATATTATTCAATCTATAGAACTAATTCTACCTGAAACTTAACTAAACTAAATGGAAAAATTATTTATAAATTTAATTTCATTGCCTCTTACAACAAAAACCAACGCATCTTTATCGACCTAATGTAATAAACTGAAACCAAATTAAAATATAAAAACAAAATATAAGGCTTGATAAATAAGTATAGTGATCGTCATAAAAACATTGGACGTGGATCCACCTTGAATTTTATAACGACGCTTTTCACAACATCTGCGACATGGTAAAGTGAAAACCATTCAACACGTAATAAACCAACCAACAGAGCAACATTATACTCGTATTCTGATGTATTTAAAACTTGTATATTGTATATATTGTTATTTCAAACCGTCAGTAATTAATAAAAATAAAATTATTTTGTGTAATTTTTTAATTTAAAATGATCTTATTATACTACCTACAGTATTGTATTTTTCATTTCCACAAAAATTCCGTACCAAATAATACCCTTCCAATAAAGTATGATAAAGATTTACATTTATTTTAGGCTACAAACTGTGTACAATGTAAAAATATCAGTTAAAAAGCTAATATATTAATTTGTATGAGATTATGACGCCTGTATTTATCTTTGTATTAATAACATCGTAAATGTTATGTTTCAAAACAATCTTCAAAGTAAATGTTGCTTCACGTTTTGTCATACCATACCATACCAACATACACAGTGTCAGTACACAGCAACATAACGTAAATGAAACTGCAGTAAATATAAACTTTTGTGAACCCAGACTTTGCTTGCTTTTTTGTATTCTGTATTAATATATAGAATATCAATATCAACAAGTAATAGTTTACACTGATAAATCTAATCTATTTATATGTACATTTCTGATTACAGCAATTGTTACAGGTTTGTTGATTCAGAGAATAACTAATTTATGTTAAATCTCGTTTAAACTGACATCTATTATTTTGTATGCAAATCTCTATAACGAGGTGGATAGACTTGAAGCATAAAGAATTCATTGCAGCTGATACGTAGTTACACAGCTTGGTTTATTTTATTTACAATTCTTCAACAGTGCTCACAGAAAACTCCTCAGTAAAAAATATTTAAAAAGTAAAATGTATTATAACATTATTTATAATTCAAAAACATACAATACATGTGAAGCGGTTCTCAGGGCTTTACTTATTCTGACAGCGAACATTCTTATTAATCGGTGCAATTTTTTTTTTGCATTTCCTTGGACACTATCCTATATTAAATACTGGCTGCATACAGTACAATAGATTCGATCACTGCTCTGTATAGGATGTGCATTTTTTCAGAGTAACCCCCATGTGGCTCTGTTGCTCGTGAGATTAACAGAAAGTAGAATTAGGATTTAAAAAAAAATATTATTGATAAACGCCAGTTTAAGCGTATTTGTGTTTATAGTTTAGTATTTTTATAATTATTAACATATTTTAAGTTTTACAAATAAAATTTCAAGCATGCTTTGCTTTGCGGTAAACAAGAGACCTGATATGTTTATTATGTATAAGAGATATGTTATTAATTATATTATAACGAGTTTCAAGTCGAATTTGAATTTATGATGCTTTATAATACCACCACGTGGATAACCATAACCATCAGTACCGGCCAGTTTATTGAACTAAATACTTTCGAAACCGATTTCTCCAAATATATTTATGTCATTTAATAGTCGTGCCAAGAAAAATCTACAGTCATATATAGGAGAAGATAATGATTTGAAATATTTTTTCTAAATAAACACGAGTTGCTTAAGGAGTTTGAATTGATATTTTATTTCTTTTAAATAAAAATATCATACTTTGAGCCATGTATTTACTGCCTACAATAACATAATTGTTTATAAATTCAAAAGGTCTCATATATATGTATATATAGTCATCTTTAGTCATCTTCAGTCTTTGAGTGTCTGATGTTCGAACAAGTCGGTGTGAAATAAGTTGTTATAGCTTCGAATAACGTATTGGTAAACACCTTTTGAATGCCGTCTTGATCTTCCAAGCGATAATGTAAAGTAAATATAACATTTAAAAGCACAAGGCGTAATTTAACAAATAAATAATACTTTTTGAAACTTTTTTATTATGGTTAAAAATAAGCAATTTATAATTTTTGAAAGAGAGGATGCCAATAAAAAATAAATAAGACGTGTAAAAAAGTATTTATGGTACATTAAGTTATGTATTTCAGATACCATAAACTTATAATTTTTGTATTGCTTTGTTATTTAATTATATTATTATTTTGTTATATGAATTATACTTTGTCTTGCCAAATATTGTTGTTACAAAAAATAAAAAAAATATTGTATGTAACATTTATTACTATTATAGTATACTAATTAAAACCTTAATATAAAAAAATCCATTAAACATTTACAAAACTTATTCGAAGTGATCACTATTGGCTGTAATGCAGTCCTTTAAACGTTAAGGCCAGTCATCAATAGCAGCACTGTTTTTAGTGGAATAGTTTTCACGTATGAATTATTTTAGGGACTTCAAATTTTCATGGCATTTAGAGCAAGACTTACGCTCTAAAACTGATCATAAATCATCGACTGGGGATATTAGGACTAGATGACGGGCAGTCATCAGGTCTGATGGAGTGCGGAAGGTTCGATAACCTAACTAAGATTGGGTGGATCGAGCTTTATCCCGGCGCAGTCTTGCTAAAAGGACGATTCATGGTTATTGAACATAGTGTTTTAAGGAGCTTAGCTAACTTCTATATTCTATATAATTATAAAAAAAATATCTAATTATAAAATTCTATCTAATTATAAAATTTTTCACATCAATAAACAAGATTTTTATGCGACCTTCCTTAGGCGCTCAAGTAGTTGTTTTGATTTTCCCACCCTATTCTTTTTAAATTATCAGTTAACAAATGGCCAGTGTGTTTCTTATAGGTTGCAAGTAAAGTCAACTTTAAAAAAATGCGACTCGTGGTTAACGTGCTATCTTTATCTTCGGAGATGTTATTATTATTATTATTATTATTATCATTATTATTATTACGAATGTCGATGCAACAACGAATAGCAACAGAAACCACGAAACCTATCTACTCTTGTTTCTTTGGGATTCCTAAATTTGAAATTGAGGTGATTGCATGAAGTATGTTTCTGTCTATTTTTAAGTCATTGTTATAAAGAGAAATTTTAAAAAGTATCAAGCAATGGTCGACTGTGGACTTAAATATCATATTTTTGTTATAATAAATAAATGATAATGTATGAAACACACTCGTTAAAGTTTCTATTGAGGTACGCCGTATGACTTCCTTTATAGATATTTTTAATTAATGTGTAAAATATATTTGGTGAAGGTCTTTTTAGCGATGAGATGTATTTATTTTGTATTGATACATAACATATTAAGCACGATACAAACTACACAAGTAGTGCATTACTTTACAGCGCCTTTGTACCTATCTAATGTAATAATATATTATACGTATTCTACAGTTTAAGTTTGTTTTTCATCATCTCGTTTAAACACAATAATGTATAGAAGTCCTTCTTAGTTTTAACATCTGTTTATAGAAGGCTTCTGAGGTCTCGCTGACAGCCTACGAAAATACTATTTAAGCTACAGTGTTTGATTAATCTTACCAAAAGAAAATAATTATTAGCGTCTACACTACTGCCTACTCAGAACGTAATTAGCAACTTGGAATTTCATTTCTTGAAGCATTGTTTTAAACACATTGTTAATGAATAGTGATTTCCTTTGTCGCTTCATAATTGTGTTTCTTACAATGATAAGTATAAATAATTTGTAGACTCTCTCTTATTAAGAAATACAAAATTTAATTGTAAATGTATTTATGAATATAAATAGACATGTAAAAGTTTTGTGAAATTGTATATCAGTAGTAATATTTGTAATTAGTCTTTTGAGGGTTCAATATTATACTGTCCATTTGAATACTTAGTCGGGTCAGAGTGAGGACGAGGACGATAACAATGTATTGAAGTATTTATTTATTTATTTATCTTCACGCCATATCCCTTACGGGGTAGCCAGAGACGACGGAGCGCCAAACGCTACGATCCCTGCATACCTCTTTCGCCTCGGCCACAGACATCAACCTCTTCAGACATGCTTTCCGGGGGCATGTATGATAACAATGTATTGAAGTATTTAACGGTAAATGGAATATTGAACCGAAGTAATTGTAATGTTACCATTTTAAGGAGAAGTTACTTAATATCCCAATAGTGATAAGGGATAAATACCTCAGCTACATGTCTGTTATCTTGATATATCGTGCCAGTGTTGAGTTAGTAACATATATCGTATCTTTTAATTGTTTTTTTTATATTTATTTTTATAACTTTTATGATTACAGACAGGGAAGCTCTCATAAATTCCACTAAATAGATTAAGAAAAAATATACAGTTACGCTACTGTATCGTTTTTTGTATGGTAATTGTTAAGTCAATTTACATATTTAAAAAACATTGGACTTAAATAGTTGGAGCTTGGGTTGAAGTATGGAAGTATATTTCATGGAGGCTGGCTGGTGTTGACGCGTGGTCGATAAGTAAATTGAATATTACAGTATTTTGTGTGGACGGATATGAAATATTTCAATTAAGGTTCTGACCTTAAATAGTTAATATAAGTTATGTTTATATAGACTAATAATTTTTTCAATTATTATTATATTCAAAAATTTTGATCGCCTCAAAGCAACAGCCGAGTTTAAAAGTGTGCGACTCAGCTTTACGGCGCCGCCATGTCCTGCACGTGTGTAGTGTGGAAGGACTTGGCGTTGACTTATGTCTATAATTTAAAAACATGATTTGTTTCCTTCGTAACAGTATAGCCATAGTGCAATATATATATATATTGCACAAATTTTCATGAACTATAAATGTTTAAAAGGAAGGCTTATACTAAAAAGATTATTCTAGAATGTCATGTCATTGAAAATTATATATATTTTTAAAAAGTTCAAGTAAAATTTCTAAACAATTTGACGGGAAAAAAAATATATATATTTATGCCACACATATCTGACATATATGTGTAATACAAACGTTTTATTACAGTAAGATGCACCCGCCATAGATCTTATACATAGTCTCAAATTTAGCTAGTCAAAATGCGCAAAATGCGAGGGGAATTCATACAGAAACCAATAACAACTACAAACTACTAAACGGAATAATCTGTAAACTGTCAGTTCATGTCATCTTATAAAGTATTAAACAAATAAATTCTCAACTAAAAAAAATCTACGTTATTTTTAAAATTACTCATTAAAATGTTAATATAATATAAGGACAGCATATTTATATTATATTTATCTTCCTGTTGATAAGCTTGTAAAGTTTAATATAAACAGAGAGATAATTAAAGATTATTTAGGATATACAAACTGATAACATTTTTTGCATATTACAGATATGATATACCCTTAATATAATTTCTTCAGAGGTTTCATATATTAGTACAGATCACACGATAATATAAAACATACACTTAATGTCAATGAGGTAACGTTATACAGAATCGATCTTTCATCCATCGGCCTGGAGCTTTAATAAATACAATCGTCCGTTTCCCCTATCCTTGTCATACGGGTACTGGAATTAGTAAAGTTAATAATATATTTAATATTTTTAGGGTCAGAATACTATTTTAAGATAAATTAAATATTCTTCCTCCCAGACGATCACTTTAACGATCAATGCAAAAGATTAAATAAAAAAACACACTGCCTTTTTTAAATCATCCATCGTGTAGCGGAAAGCGACAATTAATTGTCATACCTTAATTACTTACCTACTTTGTGTCTTAGATTGTTAGTTATATTTTATGTCATTGTGTACAGTTCTTAAGAATTCTAAAGCTTTATATTTTGTTTATGTTTGGGAAATCTCGCTCCCTGAATCCACTTAGAAGCGTTTTTATGACTTTAAGAGCTGAGATATTTTGTGAGCCCTGCATTGTGTTATAAAGCTCAAGTTACAAAATTGTTAAACACCTTATAAATAATTTGTGTGCCAGAATTTGTAAGATTTTAAACATAGAATTATTACTGTTTTCCATACATTTAATGATATCTTTAGACTCAAACACACTATCGAAGGTAAGCTGGATATACTTTAAAATCAACAACAATATTTTATGTTCACTGATTTTTGGAGTTTTCTTATAAGCTTTTTAAGATGTTCTTATATTTAAAAATGGAAAATCATTTATTATTTTATAACTGAGGATTATATAAATAATGTTTATTTCATATTTAAATAACTAATAAAATAAGTCATATCGACGATTGCCGCATTGCTTTGCCAAATATATCATATAAGATATTAAAAACAATTATATGTTATCATAATAATCATGGAATAGCATTATCATAAAAAATATCCTGATATCTTTCCTCTTTTGCACTCACGTGAAGTGATTTAGTAATTTCCTCTCTGTCACTCTGTAGATATATGACTTATTTAAGGAGTGTGAGCTGAGGTGACTTCTCATATCTACGTCTTTATCTGAATTATCTGAATTTAACTGAAGATGGAACTGAAGAGATTTTCCATAAGATAAAAGAAAATTGTATTTTAGAGTACGGTAATACAATATCACATAAAGTTAGCAGAAGGCAATCTGTTATTGACGATGTAAATAATGCTCTCTCAGATGTTGTACAATGGTTTGTCGCCAATAATTTGTTGCTCAATAAAAAAAAGACGAAATGTGTTAAATTTACTTTACCAAATGTTAAAAATGTTAAAACCAATGTACAATTAAACAATGAGGAATTGGACTTGGCCAAATCTACTACATTCTTGGGCATTACCTTAGATGAAAAATTGCAATGGGGTCCTCATATATTTGATTTATCAAGTAGACTTAGTTCTGCTATATACGCGGTTAAAAAAATACATCGATTGACAAATATGGAAACTGCTCGATTAGTTTACTTTAGTTACTTTCATAGTATAATGTCTTACGGTATACTCTTATGGGGTAATGCAGCCGACATCGATACCATATTCACACTGCAGAAGAGGGCTGTTCGAGCAATATATAATATGAGACCTAGAGAATCCTTAAGAAACAAATTTAAAGAATTTAAAATAATGACGGTTTATAATCAATATATTTATGAAAATTTATATTTACGTTCATAAAAATATTTCTAAGTTCAAAAAAAAATGTGATTTTCATAAAATTAATACGAGAAATAAAAATAAACTCGCTATGCCCAACACTAGGCTCCATAAAATAGGTAAATCCGTTAAGGTTAATTGTACACGTTTTTATAATAAGCTCCCAAATGAAGCATTAAGTTTATCGTTAAATAAATTTAAATTATATATAAAAATAAATTTGATAAAAAAATCCTACTATAGTGTACAGGATTACATCAACGACGGTATGGCCTGGGAATGAATTGTATTATATTGCGAATAACTAGTAATCTCAGCAATTTGTTTTTTGTTGTAGATTAATTTCGTTTTATCGACCTGTTGCATCACACCGATTCCTTAGAAGTCATTACTTGCGGTAGCGTCGGGAGTCGGGTTGCGCTCGTCCCTCAAATATGTGCGAAGGGGGTGATGGCTGACTCTTGCGTTATGCTCGTGAACGGGTGCTGCTTGCGGTGACTGGTTGTGTAGCAGGCCTATTTTTATTTCTTATTATTATTATCATTATTATTATTTTTTTTTGTTATTATTATAATAATTCTTTTTTTCTTTTTTTTCATTATATTGCGACGGTTCTAGTTGTTCCAAAATAGCTTTTAAGATTGACATTTGTGAAACAGTGATCACAATATAAAAAAATATATATCCGGCTGAGTTTGTTGTGTGGTTCTTCTCAGACTAGGCGTTTGGAACCCTCATAGCTTTAACATTAAGTTGGACAGTGCTTTTACAGAAGGGCTTATTACGATAAATCTGGTATCGAAATAGGCCCTCCTGACACTTCCATTTTGACGTACACAAGTGATCACTGATAATGATTCAAAGTGGAAAAGATATAAATAAATAAATAAATAAAAATAAACATCTCAATAAGACACATTTATTGAAACACAATAATAATCATACAACAATATCATTGTATTGTAAAACAATATGAAAATGAATATTTTATAAGTATGTTTTGTTATTTAATATAAATTGTTATAAAAATTATATAACGAACTCCTAAAAATTACATTACTTATATTTCTTCCTGATTTTCATTACAACATACTTTGATATATCTATGGCTCCCGCCCTTGAAAATGTCTACCATATTACTTATAAACTTTTACAGCTTACTTAGTTGCGACAGTTTTGTTTTTAAATTTGTTATACGTACAAAATTTATTCAAACCTCCAAAATCAACCATTTAGACTGCCAGCGGGGCGGCTTGAATCTAACAAAAATTTGCACTTCAGAATCCCTGGACCGAAAAATGGTTTTTACAAATGCTTTTTAAATATAAATTTATTATACTCGAGACAAAAATACACCCTTACTTTACGTGTAGAGAGGCTACCCTAAATTATTATAAAAATTTTATAATACCAATTTATCGGTTTGCTAATATATATGTTCGTGTTGAATTTTATCTTCTAGTAGAAAGAGCTTCTGAGTTAGGCTGCGCATATTAGGACGGACAGACATGATGGAACTATAAGGATTCCTAGTGGACTACAGAACTCTAAAAATATATCATAGTATATCAATAATTATTGAAATATTTAGTAATAACTGTTGACAGCCATTTTATTCTGTTAAAAATATACAATATAAAATATATAGATGTTGTTTTCTAGTACAAGGAATAATAAAAATATATTATATTTTTTTGTACTGATGGTAACTTTTATATAAAATTTCTTATTTTTAATCCGAATATAACGCAATTACTTTGGATCGCATACTCTCTAACGAGACCCATTGAGATAACTCAGCCGAGTTCTCAAAAGCACTCATATTGAATTATATTTAATCTTATAAAAGGAGTTAAAGAAATAAACCTCTAAAAATATTACTTAAGTAATTCATACACTCCAATTACGTTATAATAATTAAAGTAACAATATTGATATTGCATTACAAATGAACATTGTTACAGTAATTGTAATATATCCTGGAATGATTATAGTTACTACATGTATCTGGACAACGGGCAGTCATGAGTCTTACGATGTTTGTTTGTACTTCGGCATCTATTACAATGATATGACATACTTTCATAGTTTAATTTATGACAATATTTAAGTTAACTATTTGTTAAGTCACTAATATCAATATATATGATGGAAGCAACAAAGACACTTGTAATAAATATTATATTTGTTAAGTTTTTCTGATACTATGGAGATGGTGAAATTCTGCTTATGTTAATGTATTCAAAATAAAATTATTTAGATCGTTCAAAAAAATATTTATCACATAATATTTGAGAAGGTTTAGCGCCAGAGACTCGGCGAACGACAGCAACTAAATTGAATTATTCACACAAGAACTCACAAAAGTCCTTGTGTAATCAACAGACTCTATCGCTTCAAGTCTTGGTGTATTTTATTGTACAAATAACTCATTCACAAATACTAATATTATCTCTTTACTGTCGTCGTCATCACTCCTGTCGCTGTCGTCAATAGTCATGGTTCATATTACACAGAGGTTTCATTAATTTCTTTTGATAATAGTTAATGCAATCCATTAATGATTCATTATATTGGAGCAGTTTTCTATCTTTTGTGGAATAATAATTATCTGCGTAATTATATTGCATATTTCCATACCTTATAATTTATTTTTTTCAAAATCACAAAGTAACAAAGTTTTTTTTTTCAAAAATACTGTAACAAATGCATAGATTAATTTGTATTGTATTAAACAACAATAATTGGTATTTTATCATATAGCAACTCAAATAATAACAGCATTTTTATTAGAATTCGAAACTAATTTCCACATAAAACCTGAAAGTATTTATTATTTATTTAAAATATTCCCGAGTCCAACAAACTATGCAAGTATTGCAGAAACTGCATAACTGGTATTAATTTTCAATAACCTCTCCAGAGTCAGTCTTGTATTAAAATATGTAATTTATCTCGCAAAATAAAATAAACTAGAATATATGATTTTACAAATCATCCATCAAATTACACCAATAATATATAAAAAGAAACGGTGAAGATAACCTGGTTTTAAATTTACTAATCTATATAAGTATAAATTAAAAACTTATAAACATTAACTTAAGAAAAAAAAAAGACGTCAAAAGCAGCTAACTGAATTTATTAATTTCGTGCAAATACTTAACGATTTCATCTTTGTTTCTTTAGTTTTCTTATTTTGTATACTTTAATATTGTAGAAACATTTCATCAGGTCTGAAATCTATTCAGATGTGAAATATAAGCCTTCATGTAATTTACCACTCACTCGTTTCATATTAACAATATTAAAGTTAATATATAAGAGAACTAAATGCCCTAACTTCCTTTAACTTCCTACTTCCAAATCTTTTTCTTAAACCCCTTCATTCTTATGAGCGGCGACGCATTTAAATATCATTGCAGAAGCCCAGGGAACTGTAATTGTGCTCCAGCAGATGTGCCCTCTGACTACTACTAGTATTTTAAAAAATAGGAGATTATTTAATCTGCAATTACAGTCCAGTCCTTAGGGTTTTTTTTTTATACTTTTGATTAATGTTATCTGAACGAAAGAAGGGAAAATGTTAAAATTAAGTGATCGTATAATAACAGAGAGGAATCATTAATGGGGTGATTAATTAAAATTACCGCTTTTATTTTCGGTCAAAATTAGAACAGTTTAAAATGTAAGTGAAATTACTTCTCATCTTATAATTTTAAGTATAATTTGGTAATGGGATTGAAAAGTAGAACATTATCAAGGAATGTTATAATTTTTTTTACGATTTTTTCCTTTCTCAACCACTTCCCTACCAAAATTTCACGACCGGAGTATAATTGAAATAAAAAATTGGACTCCTGAAAAATTTAATTCAAAAGTTATGAACAAAAGCATAAAGAACTTATACCACATACACACATATTACACATATGTATGTATTATATTAGTACATAATTTGGCAATAAAACTAAAATATTAATATAGTGGAAATTGTAATATTATTATTAAAAAGGACCAATTAATGAAATTAGTATTTTATAGTTGTCGTTAGAAACTTTAATTATTTTAATGAAATTAATAATAAGTATTAAATCTAAATCTGTCTGACTACGGAGTTACTCGTATATATTATATTAAAGACACAAATATAGTAATCTTGCTTTATGTTTTATGTTAATGTCAATTCATTACGGTGGCTGTTACTGATTATGAATGTTCCATGAGTGTTACTGAGGAGTGGAAGGAGAGCATAAAGTGGAAATTATAAAATAATTAATCTATAAAGATTTGATATACCTACTAATAGGACGAGAACTTAAGAAAAAACATTAAGTAGTAGTTTAGTATTGAGATTGTAAAACCATCTTATATCAATATTTATTTATATACCTACATATATTAGAATAAGTATCCATTTATAATAATATACAAAGTTTTTAAATAACACTGACATTATGGTTAAAAATATTATTTTGTGAGTGCAATTACTTAATGTCCGTGAATAATTAAACAGCGCTTGGATTATTTGATATAAATTTAAATAATGTTTATAATCTTCAAGAATTTTATAGGAATTAGCGAATATTTAAATTAAAGACAACAACACTTTTGACAAAATAAGTTAATATATATCTGTATCATACTAGTAAAATAATAAAGACATGAAAATTAATTTATTACCCTAGTTTGTTCTTATGCTATGTGACGTTTATTTAATTTTCTTACGATTAAATATATTTTACCCTAAAGAAACGAACAACTAATTTTTGAGTCATTTTTTTTAAATATTTTATTCGAATAAATTTTCTGAATTATTTAATTACAAAACGGAAACTCCGTTAAATTTGAGTAAAGAAAAGATAAATAAGTTATATTATGTCTTTAATTTTTGTCTTTAGAAATTACTTAATGTGAAAAACTACCGAGACCCTCGAAATATTTTATGAACCTCTTTTAACTATTTCTTTATATCAATTAATAATATATCAGAGATTCTCTTTAATTGTCTAGAAACATAAAAAAGACAAAAAAATTAGTTAATAGACGTCAACTTTAGAAATGTAAAGAATGTAGTTCGATTGAAGTTACAAATTTTGAATGTTCGAGACAATTGCAATAACGTTATATATTAATATAATATAATATTTATGTTTTAAAAAACCTACTCTGTTATGTAACTCATTTAATATTGCTGTAACAAGTAAGGTTAAGGTTGTTAAGGTAAGGTACTACAGTAATGTATTACCTATTCCTTACTTTAGGGTGCATTCACAACGCTTTTATTAGTATTTAACAAACCGCTTTGAGACCTCTTAAATTTCATCTTTGTTTATTTATCACTTCCAGTAACTTCCTAAGTTTTATGCATATATTATACTTGTAGTCTTCGGGTACTTTAATTTTATATTAATTAATGTGTTACCTAGTAATTTACTCTCACATTATCACAATAAATTCGACACATAACATTATGTTATGTACAGTTAAAAGAAAATTAATGATTTGTGTTATCGACTTCATTCTGATAATTTTATGTACACAAACACTTAAAAATTAAAAACGCGAACAAAAGACATTCATTTTATAAAGTTATATAAAAAACAAAAAAAAAAAGTTTTTGTTATATATATATATATTTTTCGTTACTCGTACGTAATGTCGCCATGATCCAATGATCTGTCTTCTGTGACTTTAGAGATAAAGGACGTGAATTTATCAAAGTAAATGTAACTGTCAAATAAAATTATTATTTACGAAAAGTATAATAAAAGGTGAACGAAACAGATTTGGAGATATCATAATGTCTGTGGAGACTGAACCATATTTATTAGGGGGAAGTCCCACAGTACCGAACACTTAAGATTGAGTGGCTTTTAAAAAAAAAAGAAAAAGGTTAATAAAGATTTATTTTGTGCTATACTCTTCTCAACAATCATACACATTTATAAAAATCAACGAATATTCACATTTATAAAAATCAATCAATCAATAGAATATTAATTTTAAATTAAAACAAAACATAATCATTTGCATCTAAATTTGGTTTTTTAAATTATGGCACCTAGTACCGAACACAACTAAAAAATGGCACATATGACCAAACATCCCTAAAAAAGGTGACATCTGTCATATATATATAGTTCAGAGCATTCTGGAATATCAGCGCATGCCTCGTGAGCCCACTCCTTACACGAGTTGCACTGAATCCAGTCCTCATCATGTCCTTCTAGACAAACGACACATATATCTTGCTTAGATTGGGATTGTTGCTGACAATTTTCTTTCAATGGTAAAGCTTTAGTCTTTTTTATCTTATCTTTTTGATTAGTCTTCTTAAATGTACCACGAAGTATTTTTTTTTCTTCTTTCTTTTTCTTTTCGTTTTCTTTCATTTCCATAGCAAATTTATAAGGTGATGAGGTAAGGACTTGGCTTTTCTCAGCCTTGCGTTTCCTTGCTTGAGCCCTTTTCTTGGCAGCGTCTGGCAAAGGTGAAATGTTTAAAATCGCTTTTCTCACAGAATCAAGACTAGTAGAAGGTTCAGGTGATTGTCTCTCGACGGTTGCACTCAGTGAACTTGACGGAAAGGCTTTTCCAACAGAATCCGGGTCTTCGCTCGTATAAGGTTGAGGTGCTAGTTCGACATTTGAATGACTGCTAGACTGATAAATCAGACTTATGGAATACGGGCCTTCACTAGTAGCAGGCTGAGACATTAGTTCCTCGACATCGGTATGAGAAGAACTAGACGGATAGACTAGTAGCCTATCATTCAAATATGTTGTAATATTTTTATTTGATTCTTCAATTGGAATATTTGTCAGTTCACTTGGCAAGTAATCCAAGTCACTAAAAATATTATTGTTAAATGGATATATTCCTGTAGATTTAAAGCCAACTGCTGCTATATCAAAACGTGCTACCTTTTCGAAAGCATCCGAAACGAGTCCAGCAATGTCATATTCAGTGATTCTAGCTCCTGCATTAGCTCTTATCCACATCCCACATTGTTCGTTATAGGCATTCTTGAACGGTTTCATGAAAGAACTGTCCAAAGGCTGGAGCTTGTGTGTTGTATGAGGAGGCGAGCTAATTAGGTGAATATTGTTTGTTCTGCACCAGTTTATCACCTCCAAAGTTTTGTGGCTGCTGTGTCCATCAAGTAGAAGCAAAATTGGGCATTCCTTTGACGGGCGAGAAAATTTTGTAAAATGTTGCAACCACTTCAAAAAAAACTCGTTGTTCATCCAGCCTTTGGCCTGTGCAACACCCAATTATCATCAGACGTTCATGCATCCTCTGACGCGGAAAAACGAAAAAGGGAGGCACAAAATTACCCGTGGCACTCATACAAAATAAGATTGTAACGTTTTTTCCCTCTTTCAGCTGACATAAGCTTCCCTACTTCACGAATATTCTTCTTGGCCATAACTTTAGAGTGCATTTGAACGATGACGTTTCATAAATTCATAATAAAAGTGTTTACCAGCAGTATTTTTCTGCACATTGAAGCGATGAGGTATCTTGAGCTGAACAGCTAAATCAAACGCTAGTTTCAAAAATTCCTTTTTTGTTAATGGCATAAACCTATCAGCCAAGTCCTTGATATGTGTTTCTAAGACATTTTCATACTCTGACGAAAAGGTTTTTGTAAATCTCCCTAAAATAGGTTTTAATTGTACTTCTTTTCCTTCTTTTAGGAGTTTAAGCTTGTCATATAAAGTGGTAGTAGGAACACCATATCTTGAAGAAGCTTCCCTTAAGGACGTCTTCTTTGTAGTTATATTTTCAATGGCAAGTTTTAAATTTTCGGGTTCCCAGCTTCCTTTCTTCGTCCTCTCCATTATTAAATAAAGGATATTATCTGAAATAATAGAATGGAACCCTTAAGATTGCGTAAATTTAAATAATAGTAATAAAATAAATGTTCGGACGTAGGGGAAAAAACATTGTTCGGTGGTAGGGACTCATAGACAAAAACTTATATAAGTATAACTACAAATTTACTTATTTGATACCAATTTTAAACATAAAATAAGAAAAAATACTTACCAAATATAAATTAAACACTAGTATAAATATCACAATAAGTAAATCTTGCATTAACCAACGTTTTCTTATTTGTACGTGACGTTCCCTTTATGCGCAAAATGTACGCAAGCTCTCTCGTCACTGGTACGCGCACGACTAAACATTCCTCGTACCACGCGGGGATTTACTACCTCTGTCTCTTTCGTTTTCACTGCAAAAACCCGTATTTATTCGATTCCTTGCTGTAGGTATCGTATGCGTTCGGTACTACCGGCCGTTCGCCGCTAGGGGACTTTCCCCTATATTATGACGAAGAAGGAAACTTGCTTTTTATCTTTTTTTACGTTGTTTATTTCAATATGTTTTGATACGATGTCTCGTCTCTAATGATAGTAACGCAGAAAAGCGGTGTGGCTATTCTTACAACGCTATTTAATTAATCAATTCTGAGAACATATCACAATAATCATTTAAAGATCACAATAATAATAACAACGTCCATGGAGGAACAGGCAAGAAAAGAAACTCTATAAATTTATTAATACTCGTATGTACACAAAACATAAAATAAAAACGGTCCATTTCTTGAAAAAACATTATACCTTAAGTTTTTTTTTTACTTTGTAGCCGAAGATAATTTTTCTGCTTAATTTTGAATAAAGACCTATGGTTAACATATGCATTAATGTTGCAAAAAAATAAATGAAATATAACAATAAATTATTTGTCACAATAACGTCATTTTTATAAAGTATTGACAGATGGAATATGAGCTAATATGAGCTGAATATTAACTTTATGTGTAATGGTTAACCAAATAGGTTAAGCAATATTTCTTCAAAATAAACTAAAATGATGTGAGCCCTGTTATATTTGATTGAATTATTTTAAATAAATTCTATTCAATTCTACACCAATTCAATTCTACACCAGCCAGAGTCGAACCTACGACTTCTGTTAATCTGAGTTTTACAGTCACAGTATCTATAAGTCAAGCTGGCTCGACTTATAGAGTCCACATAGAGTTTGGAATATTACCAAGACCACGCCATTTAACGAGCTGCAGGTGTAGCTGCACACAAGCTGTTTTAGTTAATTACTAAATGATAAATTAGTTGACCTACGTGTAATTCAATAGCAACATAACTAACTGATGAAAAGTAGCTCCCCAACATTATTGTATAATATTGTGTAGGTATAATTGTATTTGTATCGCCAAAGAATGTAATATTGTATTTGATTACAATACATTAGATTTAGTGAGACGGAAGACTAAACTACCGACTTTTCCTCCCTTTCCTAGTTTCCTTTGTTTCCCTATTTATCAATAGGCGATAAATCAAAATTATATATTTATAAACAAATATATTATTACTTTAATATATATTTAAAATAGACGTGTGAGGTAATTATTATTAAAAATATAAGGATATGTTCATATACAAAAATAATTATATTACTTTTAACAGATGAAGTTATTTTATAAAGTCTAACATAAAGGGGCTTTAAGTAGACATTAGGACAATATGAACTATCTCTGGTGTTAGTGGTAAGTATTATACAGCTCATTGTATACCTCCAAAACTTACAATTAAAATTATATATTTCGTGAATATATATATTTTTTTAATGTAAAGAACAACTAATGTAGTTAGCGTATATAATATTAAGGCTCTTAAATATTGCTAATTCGTTTCAGGTGAAATGTTTTAATCGGTCATATTTATGCTTCGTTATCATTCATTGCCGCAGTACATTAATTGAATGCGCTTGTTAGGAGAAGCGTTGTGTGCGTTGTGAAGGAACGTAGTATTAGAATACGTATATTTTATTTGAAGACACAATCAAATTTACATCATCATAGAATCGTGAACAAACGTTAAGTGTATATAAATATATATCTACATCAAATAAATGAAACAGTTGTGTTTTATAAAAAACTTCATTTAAGAGTAGTTTCACTGCAATAGTCGCAAGTATTCCATATTTTTCGCAAATTGTCGGGAATCAGGTAATATCATATAATCAGGTTATTACGTAGTTCGTGCAAATACGAATACACATATATTTTGCAATAGGTTACTATGGCGCCAGGTTTAAGAAGATTGATTCGTTCAAATTCACTTTTTGTAATCTAACCACCAAAAACAAACAAGTTTAATTCGATTCGGTCCAAGAAAATAGGTCCTTTGAGAGCAAAATGTGATAAAACAATACGACAGAGATATCTCCGTCGGGCCTCACGATTTTGTTAGACTAAGTGTTTAGAGAAATGGACAGGATATATTGTTAGTTTGTTATTGAAGGAAGGTCAAACATTTTTTTACATTATGTATCAAGTACCATTGATAACTTCAATCATAAATTATATTTCAACCAGAGAATTATGAAATATGCTAAATATAGCACTTCAAAGATTAATAAGCTGTTTTTATTAATTATATAAGAATAATGGAATTCGATTTATTTATATAATTTTTATTAGTGTTCTAGTTATTTAACAATAATAGCAGTAGTAATATTATTATATTTAATACGATACTCAGTGCAAAAGAAATGTATTCGACCTATTTGAACACCACGAGTTGAAATTTTTTGTATTATATTTTTGTATACTCGTAGTTTATACAAAAAATAATGATCTAAACCTTTTATGAAGTATCCATAACACACTTAATTACTCTTCTAGTATGATATAATATAATAATTTTAAATAAACAAACGAATAATAGGTGCTTATATATATATAGTATAATAAAATTATTAAACTAAACTATTATTATACACTTTACGAATTTTGGATTTAACTACTTCTTCTTAAAACATAATAAGTCATTATAATTAATTCCTATTTGACATTTTCTATAATATTATAACTCAGTCATGTTATAACTTATTTATTTTATTAGTAAATACAATACAATAATATATCAACATGGACGGGTAATGAACGTGCGATCTCTGAGATACAACCTCCGTGGACTGCTGAGCTACCGTGTCGGTCACGCCTTGATGAATGGATAAAATAATAATCAAGAAAATAACTCTAATAGAGAAGTAAAATTATTAACAAGATATAAAGTAACAAAATATTATTCTCAGCCGCCATCTAACAAATTGTAATTCAATAAAATAGCGGTAAAACAAGCCGTAAGTTAAATAGGTCTTATATTAGTTTTCTAATTCCAATAAAATTGAATGCTTAAACTTAAATTGTAATTCATTTAACATGTTTAATTCTGATTTAGAGTTTTTATTACATCTATGATACAATATTGGTTTTTGGTTATAGTAAAATGTTTATTAAATTTGGGTTCTTTATTTTCTTAGAACTTTTTGTTAATAAACAAGTAACAGATTATACCAGCAGCAATTTATATGTAATTTGAAACATCTAAAAATAATACAAAAATATTATTATTTTTATAACATAAAAAATGAAGAGAAATCTTACTCATGGTCATACCAAAGTACGGTTGCGGCTGCAAATAATTCAAAATGAAAGAAAACTCATATGTAACTAGAACTTATCGCCCAGGTTTATATTATTTATCGTAATTTGTTGTCTATATCTCAACAGGCACTAAAACTGGTTGTTAGCTATTATGATAAAATTTATTGATCTTCAGTGTTAATATTCCTTTACAAATACTCTTCAAGACGTATAAATAAAACAAACAAATGAACAAAAACACACAATATGATGTTATTTCAAATAACGATTATGTTTTAAATAATATTTATCAGTTTTATACCATTCAATAATGTATAGATTTATATTTATATTTAAAGCTAGAATTTCTAACTTTTTGATTTAGCTTAGAGCTTATTGAATGGTGAAAATCAATCAATGTAATTAATCGAAATTTAGTTTATTTATGCTAAATATCTATTTACCACAAAGATTCATACCTATTTATTACTTTTATAGTAATGATAAGTATTGTAATGATGTCGATTATTTATTGTTACCTTCTCTGAGATGTTGATACAAAAGTTAAGCTAACCTCTGAACTGCATTGGGTGAACAGCAGTCAGCAGAACTTCATATCAATATGTCTATTTAAAAAAAATATTCAAAGAAAAAAGATGTACTATATTGGACAAATAATAAATAATAAACCAATGATACCGGTTATAAAATAGTTTGGGTAATAAATACTAGTCACATATGTTATTTGATCTTACATCATTCTAGAAAAGATGAAAGATTTTATTGTTTATAAAACAAGCGTATGCACGTTTATATTTTCTTTATTTGCGATAAGATAATAAGTTCCAGAAATAAGTGTTCAATAAAAAAAAAGTAAACTAATACAATTTTTTTATTATTATTATTAAAATCAATATACAAATAAAGATAATATCTTTAATTAAAAAATAATGTATAACAATCAGGGAGTCTATATGACAACACCTCTGTAATGAACACGTGATCCTATCTCGTATGTAAACGACGTCAGCAATCAGCAATCAGCAGCGGCAATGATATAATATAATTCTGGTGTAATGTGATTGACGTCCGAGTACCTGTCTGTGTGTCCGCAGTCACTGTCCCGATGATACTTCATACATATTTAAGTTATATTTGGTTACAATTATAAACTGCACCTTTCTAAGTATTGATTAAAAATAAACAGTGAATCTGTTTGGTCCACATTGACATCATTGTCCTTGTATCCAACGTTGTCAAAGGCCTCCTCTACATTTTTTCAATCTTTTCTATCGTTCATTACATTTCTATTTTAATTCTTTTTCTAATTATTATTACCTGTCGATTTATCTTATATTAAAATGATTTCATGATTGTCTGATAGGTTTTTTTGTTATGTGCTTTTATGAGAACCCAAGTCTGTCAGCTGTACGTAGAACGGGTAATACTGCGTACAGTTTCCCTTTGACCAACATATCTACGACAATGATTTTCATAATTACTTTTAGCCTTCAACAACTTTTATTTAAGTTGCCTTTACTATATTACTTTTGTAACACTGAAGGAAAAATTTGTTAAAGACCTAACTGTCTAGTCTACGGGATGTCTACCTGTTATAATAATTGTAGTAGAAATGCCGCCACAATCTACGGCACATTTATCTTGAGAGAACTCAGATTGTCTGATCTATTTCTATATTATTAAATGGAAAAAAGATATATATTTTATAATAAGTCTAGATTGTCATTATGAAAAATAAATATTGAACACCTTCCCCACGACTTTCTTTTATGAGATCATCATCAAGTCATTTACATCTACATGATGTCTATTAACACTGAATATAATAATATCTTGTTGATTGTATTAATAAAGTCATATAGTTGATCAGAACAAAGCTCGTAAACATCAATGTGCATAATGGGTCGACTAGAGAAAGTCATCAAGCATTTATTTTATACGCGATAAAAATTCAGACTAAACAGAATGCTGTCGTAAACTATGTCGTAAAGATAAATAAGGTCTAATAGAATGTACATTTAAGATCTGATGCATCTTTATAAACTGTTTAACCTAAAGCGCCTTTGACAGGACTAAAACATTTTATTTTCGTTAACAAAATATCACAATGACTTCATTTACTATCATATTGTTATAAAAATTTAAACGTAATGGAGACTTTAGAAATTAATAATTTTAAGACAATAATATATTGTACACACTTGAAGTTTGGTTATGATGATAAAAAATATTTTTAAGATATTAATTTTGATTCAGAAATTAATCCATCGTACTTTTACATTCTGTGAGTTTGTTAAATTATTTTATTATAAAGTTCCTTACTTTTAAAGTAATACAGTTTATAATTGTAAAGTTATTAAGAAGGTTAAATGGGTGTCACACTCATTCATTGTGAGGCTTTTGTTGTAAACGTCACTAAATGCCGCTTCAAATATAATACTCTGACCTCACGGCCTTATGTATGACAGAAACCAGCTTTAGATATAGATTGTTATAATTATACCTACTTTAGATTCTCAGGTATATTATATTAAATAGTGTATATTCAAATTATACACACGTAACAATAATAATGGAAAAGCCTTGTTTGTAGGTTTGTCCACTTATTACCAATTTATTCTACTTTTAACTTTGGAGTTGTAATACCAAGCTGTAAAGTTGTTATAGTTATTTTATTCCATAATCATTGAAACTATCGCTGAATATATCACCTCATTTAATATTCATTATTTTCAATTATTTTCAATTAAAATAATATAAAATACGTTGGTCCAATAGAGAATCAAAACTGTTGTATTGTGTACTGCATGTACGAGTATGAACAACTTATTTTATTAGATATTTAAGAAACATTGCAATATTATTTCAATATTATCAAGTTCTACTTTTCTATTAAAATATACTTTTTTATTCTATAAATTAGGGTCTTTGCTGATGATATTCGAAAACTTAAATGGATCAAATGTAACGCAGTAATGCTGTACTTTAGTACGACCACTTCAGTGTGCAATATACGAGTATGCAGCAACTTTACATTTAATACTGTCTACAATACTAGTGTAACACATTATATATTAGGAATCAGTTCGAATAGTATATAAGTTATAATATATATACGTTTACTTAACTTTTTGATCAATGGTCATTTCGGACTTAGGGGGTCATAAGAAGACCTCCTGTGAAGAAATTTTTCCAAAATTCGAAAGTCGAGTACACCTGAATGGGCAGACCGAATTCTTCGAGGTTTACCCAAAAAACAATCAATAAAGTTTGTTTTATATTTGGTTTTCAATGTGGGGAGCGGCTTTCCCGAACGTGAAGAAATTGTACAACCTGTACGTTTGGACCTAATAAAATATAACTATTGTGTCTTAACATATTAATTCACACTTCGTACTCAATCTCTGCTAAATGATTCATACACTATAACAGCCCCGTGTAATGCAACGTACTAGTTTTCTTTATAATTAAGTAATCTATTTCCTTTTGAATTTTAGTTTCCTTATTCCTTATTTTTATTGAATTCAAAACAATGCAGGATTTTGTTCTCTTTTATATATTCCAACATATCAGCATAAAGTCACAGCCATATGAACAATATTTAAAAAAAAAAAATTTAATATTTTACTAACTAAGTTGTTATTGAAAGTTTTATGCAGGAATATCGATTGTAATATATATGACTAATAATAACAGACACACATATACAAGATATTGTGATTAATAATTATAATCAAATGCAAATGTTTAATAAACTACTTTAGCGGTTATATTTAATATTAATATTATTAATGATAAAATATCGCACGTCATATCACTTTGTAATTTATATACAGAATACATGATTATAATTAATATATTTATATATATGCAATTAATACGGTATTTGTGTAACTTAATTAGTTTGAACGTTGTTTCAGGTTAATAATGGTTTGGAATTACTCTAATTTGAAATTACGGCAAACTGTGTACTTTAAACTTTAATAAATATATTACTTACATAAGTATTATTTACCATATGTCATAGATGGATATAAAATTGCTAAATTATGATGCTCCGTACCTTAAAAAAAAAACACAAAACAACAACCACATAATACCAAAGGCCGCGCGTGCTGCAGAATTGTCATGGAAGGTGTTACTTTAAAAATGGAAATACTTTACAACTATTAATAAATTTTTTATTTTTATATATACCACTTGGTCATCATAATATCCTACATTATGAATTAATAAACTTCTGAACCCAGCAGTTTAGAGTGTGTGACGAATTATCAGTTTATTAGGTTTTCTTTTGTCTTCTTTTGCCAAATCTCACATTCCAATATCCACTTAAATAGATTATGTTTAAATAACAACCGATAAGTCAGTCCGATAACAAGTAAATGTGAAAAAAAAAGTATCTTTATCAATAATATAATACGCTTTTATCTTATTATCTTTTTATGAAACCACAAGCTACTCTAGAATACAAATATATATATTATATAAGGCGGACTGAACGTCAGCGCAAGTGAATTTATTATCCTAACACCTCTCTCCGTCCTCACTCCTTATACATTTGAATACAATAAGAGAAGAAGTTCTCTGTCTCATACATTATGGAACGAACTGATTAAATCAAACCGTGACATTTGAAGTTAAAAGTCAACTTCACTTCACTTCTGTAGTTTTGCGGCCATCCCGGTAATTATTTTATCAACAATTATTTATTAACAATTAGATTTTATTAAAAATAAAATTGAATTCCTTAATATGGTGTTAGTTTCTTAGATTAGTTAAGTACAGGTAAATATTAGTTTAGTTAGAAACAAAAGAAATATATTTTTATACGATATTTATGTATTTCTTTATTTTCACATTTTACATACTTTTGTTAACTACATAGAGTAGTAAGACAAGGACGGGATAATATAACAAGTGACAACTATGTATCAAACGAAAACAAATAGTTGTTTCAAGCACAAAGCAAGATAAATAATAGAAAAAACCTTTCAAACTATAATGGTCGATATTTTATGGTAATAAAGCCTAGAATTCTGTAAAGTTATTTTGCGTCTGCATCAAAGCACTGAACTTTAATTCTCATACTAAATCATCTAACGAGAGAGGAAGTACACTTAGAACCGGGTGCTTAAATTTAAGTTTAAATTTTATCTAAATTAATGCAATAAAAGTATCATAAATACACACAATGTAGTTACTTCAGCCTAAATACTGCTACGACGTTAATAAATACTTGTACATAGGTAAATATTATGCACTAATGTGCGCGATAGTTCTTAGTATCAATAATATACGTTAGTCTCCAAGAGATCACCTTCAGGAATGAAGTATTCAAGACTTAGTATAAGTTAACTGTGATATTTAATTCACGTCAACCGCAGATGTCAAATGAACAGCAACAAGTCGTAAATCATAATTCTAACAAAGAAATGTTGTCTTTACATCAAGTATACTCTTATTTTGAAAACAAAGACGGATGTGTTTAGCCAAATTTACAAAATGAATTAGATGATTTATATATTTGTTGTCAAAAATAAGCAGAAGGAAGTATTTATATTTATTTCAATATAATATAACTAAACTGCACTAAAACAACGACATGATCTCTTTCGTCGTTAATATTCTATATCATAAAAAATATAAACAGAATACGAAGCTTTGTAAAAAAGATTGAATATCACATATTATTATTGATAGGACACAATAGAATAAAGGGTGTTTATTAATTTCCCCCTCCCTAAACAGTTGTACAAATTCGAAAACCTTAACTAGATTACAAATAAGTCCTCCATCCAACAGATTTAAGGGTAGAACAAAAATATTTTTATATTCCTTTATTATTTAGTTCCATATTGGTTAGAAGGTGGTCCAACTTTGACAGTGACTTTATCGACGTATTCATATTTTTTACATCTGAAAACTAATTTGTTTTATATTCTATATATATGTGTATGCATACCTCCATTGCACTAATATCAGTTTCAGTTCACATACTCAAACTGAACAGACGTCCTGTACTTGACGTCTTGTCCTTTATTACAACTTTATATAAATTACTACTTTGTTTATAAACTGAAAATATTATTCTATTAGCTTTTGATAAGCACTTATACCTGCTACATTGTGTGCTTCAGAGTTATTTATACCTATTATAATGAAGGATAGAGAATATTTTAATACAGTAACTTTTATCCTCCTTATATTTAAGTGTAAGTTATCTGTTCTGTTTGTAAATTCCACGAGCAAAACCAAAAACCACTAATATAATATATATTAACTATCTAAGTGTATTAAAAACTTGGTAAATTCAATAAGAACTTAGTAAGATAAAAATAACCTATTTTTGATGTCATATTGTTTAATGGCCGAATGTATCAATAAGACATCTAGAAATAGAAGCAATTATGTTAAATTCAGATAACTATTTAATGGTTAAACTGACCTTACTACGGGTCTGTGGAGTGGACAGTGGAGATATTCAATGACTATTAGCGAACTACTGGAGTCTGCGGTGAATGATTTTGAGATTTGAGAGATTTGCATAATTAATTTTCAACTAAACGATGCGATTTGTTATCCGGAAGAGTTCATGATGAGGCATTACCTCAATATTATCCAATAACTACGATCAATATGCAGTAGCGCCCGAGAAGCAAACGTAACGACGTGCATGCATTTATAACTACGATGGAGATAAATGTTTATCATAACAGAATATTATCATACAATGCATCATGTTACATTATGGAACATGGCGCAATGTACTTATTTTCTTTACTCTATTGTCTTCCAAAAATCCTAAACATCATAATTTTTTTTTTTTTTATTTTCACAGTCAGGTCGAGCACACATTGTCATGTCCTGCCAAAGTGCCACCTTTGAGTAAAAATATAAATTCAAACTATCTTGGATCCCGCCCACAAAAATCATAAAACTTGGAATGGTCGTTTATTGTTAAGTGTAAGTGACAATTACGTTTAGTTATTATTCGTTGCATGCACTTCAACTTCAAACCTGTTTTAATTCTTACCTATAATAAGTATTATGATAAAGAGTACGGTGGTTCTTGAGTCCACCGTCACTAACATCACGGTAACAAGCGGTCTGGACCCGACCATAAGCTATATAGTACGCTCATTTTAACCTCAAATAAGCGGTTTTGTTACCACATAAAAAAGTATTTATACCTCGTATTCCTGGTAATGTGTGTTACAGTATTCCTTTAAGTGAGATACTTTAGAAATTGAAATATAATTTGACTTATATGGACCCGTAATACAGTGTTTATATGATAATCTGATATAGTTGATAATAAGAATTTAAAGCAACGTGTATCTTGTTATAAAACTTCAATAACTTTAATATGTTTTTTTTTAACGTAAACGATAATTAATGAGAGAGTGTCTGAGAATGTTCTACAGAGGTCGCTCTACTCCGGTCTAGTCAGTCACACACGAGCTGGACTCTGACTCTACGTGTAAACTGTAATACTTTATAAAACAAGGTTTATTTAAAAGCAGAAATTGCATTTGCCTTCATTTCATATGTCACATATATCACATCTACAGACTGCCTAACTTCATTTGTAAATAATTTTAAAAAGTTGTTGTTAAAAACTTACTCCTATTATTTTAATGGTAATGGGCTTGGAGAGTAAAAATAAGAATATTTTTTTTATTTAATAAGAAACTTTTTTATGTTTAAAATTGTATTATTATTATAATGTTGATTATTATTATTATTATCTTTGAAACTAAAATTTTATTCATTTGTGTTTTAAAATATTATATATTGACATAAAAAATATTAAGAGAAACTCGAAAAATTCCATTAAAGTAATTTTAACCTTCTCTAAAATAATATTTAATCTTTATTTCAAGAATCATATATCAGTTTAAAGGATTTGAAAAAGAGAATGGATTCCAAAGTAATTGTAAGTATCTATAGCATTTGTACCCGATATAAATAAGTATCTTATTCGATACAAGTTAGTGTTATTAAGAAACTGGATAAGGATTAAAACACTGTTTCTATTGTTAAGCTACGAGATGAATCTTTATATAAAAATAAAATAACGATTGAAGAAAAAACATCCGTGCCCGCAGGGGGACACGCGTGGGTAGACCTCGTGTGTAACTCATTTAAAATATAACTCACTACCTAAGAATAACACATGATGCCGTTGTTTACATCAAAAATTTTCAAGCAAAAAGCGGTTTTAATTTTTTTTCTCGGAAAAGGTATCTTTTTTGGAAATACTTTTGGTACTTAAATGTAGAGTAAAAAATAACCTTTCTTTTAAAAATATTTGCGAGGAGGGAATGTTTACCAGAAAAAAGTTGCCATGTTTTTATCTACCTAAAATTTACAAGCCAAAAGTGGTTTTTATTTTTTTTCTCGGAAACGGTATCTTTTACGGAAAAACTTTTGGTACCTAAATTTAGAGTAAAAAATAACCTTTCTATTAAAAATACTTGTGATGCAAGAATGTTTACCAAAAAAAAGTTATGATTTTTTTTCCAAAAATTTTCGGTTTTTTTACCCCCACCCCTAAGCTATTGAAGTTAAGTTTTCAGTTTATCTACATTAGTTATAGGTATTTATCAAAGACATCATATAATATGAACGCGATTGATCTCCTTTGTATAGGGACAAAGTTATGGTCGAAAAACTGAAATCAGAAAAAGTGAGGCCCTAGCGCCCCCTGTGACCGGATTTCTCTGGTTAACGAACTTGACCTTCATTTTTGGATGGTTGATTTTTGTGCAAAGTTTGAAAGCGATCCGAGCGAAACTGCGGCCGCTATCGTGCTGACAAAAGTCGAATCTGGACGCACGCATGCATAAACTTTTTGACCAATGGTCATTTCGGACTCAGGCGGTCATAAGAAGACCTCCTGTGAAGAAATTTTTCCAAAATTCGAAAGTAGGGGACAAATGAATGGGCAGACCGAATTCTTCGAGGTCTACCCAAAAAACAATGATAAGAAAACATCAAGTGATTGGTTGGATGCTTTGTCGGTCTCCCGGAGCTGAGTCTCGGAGTTATAATGACTGTCTTGACAACTAACAACTATTTTGATAATGTTGACTTTATCGAAAGTTTTAAATACTCATTATTTTCCTTTCAAGCCTTGGGGTATATAATGTAATAAACTATGATAATAAATGATACATAATGATATTGTGGTGTTGCAAAACTACACTAGTTATAGAAAAACTATTTCATTCTGAAATCTCTGTTTGTGAATCAAGTTGACTGAAATAGTTATTATACTAAATATTACTGTTAAGATAAACGTCTCAAAATCAAATATATAAAAGAACCAACACAAACATACTTACATACCCCTTTACTTTAAGTAGAAATATAACCCTATTTCCAAGATTGTTATAACTGTGGAGCTTAAATAAATCTGAACTTTGTTTTATTTAAATGAGTAGTTGACAGCGATCACAGCAATCAAATCTTTAAATATATTAATCGTTAAAATGATTTTCATTTTTAAATATTGTTATAGATTCCATTAAGACATAATGCAATGATTATATAATGCTATTACTTATTATAGATTTTTTTTATCGTCTTTTATCAGATTCAAAAGTTAATTTAAAAAAATCAAGGTAATTAAGATCAGAACTTCCTTAAAAAATAATCTCATGGAACTTTGTCTTTCCTTTGAGCAGAGGTAACTTCTTAATAAGCAATTTGTGTTTTGGGTCAATAATTAAAAAATATAAAAGACTATATACTTACTATATCCATAAGACAAATATATTAGCTATATTCAAATATCAATCGTAGATTCAGATATCATTCAGTGAACTCAAAAATTTATTAGAATGGTTATACGTTATTACGTATTACGTATTATAAGTATTCGTAATTAAATAAAACTAACAAAAAACATAATTGTGTAAAAGGATTGTCTGCCATTGTAGGCCTTCAACGTCTACGTGACGTGCCGCCGTAAATATGGAAACTAGGAAACTAGCCGCTTGTCATTATCATGACATGATGCAGACCATGTAAACCATCAGGTCTACTAGACGACAGTCTAGTAGACCATTCTCTGATTTGCCTTCTTTAAAGAGGGTAGTCTTATATGAAATACTTTCTTCGAGTAATATAATAGTTACGTTACTTCCCTGCGCCGCGACAGCCGCTGAGCTCGCGATGAAGCGGTATGATCATTTTATTTTATTGTATAAAATGTAATGTGTAATTACTTTATAATTAGTTTCAAATATAATTATCACTCGTTTTTCTTAAAACCGCTCAAGCAGTTGTCTTCACCTAATCGTTATTCAGTTCTCGGCCGCAGATGATAAACTAATGTTAAACTATTTATAACTTTCTTCCAATTGTACATTTATTTAATTGGTACGGAAGTTATTTAAAAGAAAAACTTTTGTTCCATCGAAATAATTTTCAGAATTTACTTACCGCGATTGCCTTTATAAAAAGATTTCCTAAAGTCGGCGATCAAATTTCTTTATAATTTTAACCTCACGTCCATACAAGAAACGAACTTGGTTCGTTTCTTATATAGAATTTATATTAGTATATAATTTTTGGCTTATTTTCTAAGTTTTCTCTAAAAAATATTCAATTTCATTCTTTAATTTATAACATGTATGTAAGTTGAATTATAAAATTAAGCTACAACAATTAGACTAAATGAGATGATTAAACTAGAGATTATATAACTTAATTATAAATAGGTTAATATAATTAAGTTTTCAAAAGACTGTTTCACACAGGTCCATCTGAGAGGTCTTGGTTTGCAGCAGCTACATGGAGTAGGAGTTACCCTACATTAAATTATATCTTCGTTCTACAGAATTAATGTTTAGGATGATTTTGAATAACAAACCATAAACAAATAAAATGAAATATAATAAAAGTCAAAATAGTGAATAATAATTAAAACATTCAGTTTATTATTATATACATACTTTTCTTTTGCAACACAACTCACGGACGGACTCTGGATTTTGATGGAGATAACAACAATTAATCAATTATATATATATATACAAGTATATATATTTATCACACAGCTTCGATGTCGTTAGCATTTCATTGAGCTCCACTTCAGAGGCCTCAAAGGATTTGCTCCGGATTGATTCCTCAATCAATTACTTTGTCAGTATTGATACAATTATCTAACGATTCGTTGGACATTGAGGTTAAGCTGTGAAATAACTTTTTAATGTCTAAGGTATGAGCGATAATAGTTTTAACAGATTATATTTAATACATAATACAATATAAATATAAAGACACAACTAAATTTTGTGTTCAAGATAAACAAATACAATGACGTTTTTTTTCCAAACCATAAACAATACCATAAGCATTCAATGTCGATTTCTTTGGGGTTTGAAATATTAAAATACATCTTTAAAATAGTTGTAGAATCTGTTTTGCATGATTTATTATTTTAAAGATGTTGTTTCGACTCCGTCCGTGTGTGTCACTCCGTGTTAATCACGAGAAGATGTTATACGTTTAGATTATTTCTGAATTACAGATCGAACCGGAGAAAGTAATAATAGTCCAGGCATATTAGGGGTTTCACCTCGGAATGAGAGATAGTCGGCTATAAACTTGTATAAACCTTTATTTCAACACCCTAAAACTTGTCTCAAAACCTACTTATCCTAGGGTGTCCGCGACTACAGATATTCCAAGGTCAAAGGTCAAAAAATCGATTTTCTACACTTTTTTTGCAAATATCTCGTTTCCTATGAGTTTTATGCTATTTGTATTTATTATAAATATTGTAGAGGATTAAATTCTCTACAACTTTTGTTTAAACATTTTTTTTATATCTTCAACCATTTTCGAGATAGACGGCAGAGCGCGCGCAGTGTTTATTTATATACAGTATATTTCGATATCAACCTGTAGTCCCGATTAAAAACACGCCGTTTAAAGTTTTTAAATTATTAATAAATACATAATTATAAACGATTCGCATTTTTATTAACTATTACATTATCATTAATCATTTTTTTTTCAATAATTAAGTTCTTATTCATTTAATAACACTTACCTGCACGTGAAATTATAAAATTATTAAAAACGAACGAACGTTGTTGGCAATCTATTATGCTCCAAAATCTGAGAACTGCACCGATCGTCTTCGCTATGCACAGTTTATCAAGTTAACAAAACTAAATAAACCTGTGCAGTTATTAACTCTTCCACCAACGAGTGCAGCAGCTCTTCAACGTTTCAATCGTGTTTATTATCAAGTTCAGTCTTGGTTAGGGCATGATTTAGAACCCCAGAATTGGGGTTGGATAATGCGTGATGAATTCCTGGAACCTGTTATGACAATGAATCCACCAGCTCCGGAGGAATTACTTAACACAATATTCTGCAACTGCAAAAATGGTTGTGGTTCATGATGTGGGTGCAGGAAAGCAGGGTTGCAGTGCTCTTTAGCTTGCGGCCAGTGTAATGGGCAAGCATGTCTTAATGCTTCACCATATCAAAGTCATTTGAATGAAGACGGTACTTTTGATCCCGAAATCTTGGAATCAAATGTAGTTCAAGACGAGAACGCAGAGGAATTTGAAATATTACAGCCATTGGAAGACGATGGTGATGAAGAAGAAGAAGAAAATTAAAATTAGAACTTGTAGTTCTTAGTATTATTCTATTTTTTTAACGTTGATAAATGTATGAAATGGTATTTTTCAATAAAAATATTAATTAAAAATTTAATTTTCTTCTTATTTAGTTGGGAAGTAATTAGTATAAATAAGATAAGAATTAAGAAATAATTAAAGTATTTCCCTTAAGAATTTTACAATTTCACGTGCAGGTAAGTGTTATTAAATGAATAAGCATTTAATCATTGAAAAAAAAATATGATTAATGATAATGTAATAGTTTTATAATTATGTATTTATTAATAATTTAAAAACTTTAAACGGCGTGTTTTTAATCGGGACTACAGGTTGACATCGAAATATACTGTATATAAATAAACACTGCGCGCGCTCTGCCGTCTATCTCGAAAATGGTTGAAGATATAAAAAAAATGTTTAAACAAAAGTTGTAGAGAATTTAATCCTCTACAATTTTCATAATAAATACAAATAGCATAAAACTCATAGGAAACGAGATATTTGCAATAAAAGTGTAAAAAATCGATTTTTTGACCTTTGACCTTGGAATATCAAATCATCAATCAATCAGCAAAAATGCGAATCATTTATAATTATGTATTTATTAATAATTTAAAAACTTTAAACGGCGTGTTTTTAATCGGGACTACAGGTTGATATCGAAATATACTGTATATAAATAAACACTGCGCGCGCTCTGCCGTCTATCTCGAAAATGGTTGAAGATATAAAAAAAATGTTTAAACAAAAGTTGTAGAGAATTTAATCCTCTACAATATTTATAATAAATACAAATAGCATAAAACTCATAGGAAACGAGATATTTGCAATAAAAGTGTAGAAAATCGATTTTTTGACCTTTGACCTTAGAATATCTGTAGTCGCGGACACCCTACGATAAGTAGGTTTTGAGACAAGTTTTAGGGTGTTGAAATAAAGGTTTATACAAGCTTATAGCCGACTATCTCTCATTCCGAGATTCTTGCCTTAATATGACTAATATGCCTGGACTATAACATTACCCACATTTAATATATTTCCGAGTAATTCTGTATATTTTTTTCATTTAGTGGGATGAGTGAGAGAGCCAGTATATCAAAGACAGGTAATAAAACTGCAAAATATAGAATTAGGTGGTATTTGTATTATTTTACAATATTTATCAGGTGGAAAAAAATATATAAATCCAAGGTTTAAAAAAATGTATAAATCTATTGAATTTTTTGAATTATAATAATGTACTAATATAATATAACATAATAATTATATGTGTGGGCGGTTGTATTGATACGCGCAATGAGTGTCAAGATACTTAGAGGAAGTGACACTCGTTGACCACAGTTTCTGGAGCTTATGATAATTTCTACGGCCTACGTCGCTCCCTAAGGATGTAAGTATATAATTAAATTAATTAAGTCGAATATATATAAGTAGAAATTTGTACAAAGGACTAAAATTATCTCTACACAGAGACCCAGCTGTATCAAGATTGGTCACGCGCTATGGTGATTGGGTAATCGGACAAATTACTAACTAACTAACTGCCCTCAGTTTGTGCAGTTCTCGATAGTTACCAGAGCCTTGTCACGAGTATCTCCTTAGGTATATATACGATGGTGGTTGCGATAAGTAAGTTAAAACAAGGATGTAGTATGGTCTTTGCAAACCAAATAATTCTTGTGTTTTCTTTCGTCTTTTAAGTAACTTATTTTCCGAGGTGAATATCAGTAGGAACTACATACATGAGATGGAATGGAACTGCAAATATATACAACATAATAGTTAAGGTTTATCTATACTTAAAGAAATTATATAACAGAAATGATTATGGCGCAAATAGATTATAAGTTATGTATACACTATTAACTTAAACATTTTACATTAATTTATTGTATATATAATACTGAGAAAACATTCGAATGTCAAATGTTTTTGCTCATGATTATTGTAAAATATTAGTACTTTTATATTAAGAGATTCAATGTTTTTGTCAGAGTATCCACCACTACGTAGCAGCACTAGTACTAGCAGATCCCCATCGTACTCAAATATATCAGAGGTACGAGGCTCATTCTACACTGGTCGCTTGAACGAGTTACAGTTGGTAGAGATTTGGAAGCATCCTGCTCATATATATATACATTGTATGGTCTCATGAATAAATAATATTCTTCGTTTCCATTATTACCGAGACACACAAACACATTTAAAAGGACTATGAATTGCTGTTAATAAATTTGTGACTAATGACTGCACATATTTTGAAATGATAATATAAATTTAAAAAACTTAAACTTAAACTCTATACTACAATGTACTAAGTGCCGTAGTATCGTAAAGGGCAGTGTGTTTATTCCCAAAAACCTACGACTTTTATTCCCTCCTAAATCCACTTGAAAGACTTTTTTATGGCTTTGGGAATTGAGATATTTTGAAAAGATTTTATATTCACAGAGCTCGAGGCTAAAAGTCGTCTTAACCTTATGAATGACACAGATTTTTTTCTTATACTTCAGAATCAGGCCTGCTGCGTTACTTGGAGTCATTGTACTAATGGACATAAATGAACTAGTCGCATAATTAATTATTCTCCTAATGTTTTGGTTTCACACAATATCGATAATAATTGAATTTTAATGTGTATCAATTATAACTGGGTCCCAAGAGTCAATACTATAACAAATTGTCAAAAAATAATAATTTTAAACAGTATCCATGTATTTTCTCGTCGGTTCGGAACTGTCTTCACGACGCAGCGCACGCAACTCCAGTCTGACACTTCATCAGTGCTAAATATGCATAATTAAAATAAAAAACTTTTGACCTTGTTCTGGATGTAATATATTATATTCATCTCTTCCATTATATATTTTTAAGATGTCAACATTCTTTTGGCATTTCGTCCAAAGTGACGACTGACACTTAAATTGCAAGACTTATCGCCTCTAACCATTATTTAAAATTTCCTGATATAAATCAGGAACATTAGAAATATATACAGATACATCCAGCGTTAGCCTTATTGTTATGAGTTTACTAATACATATAGCTCAAACCAATCATTAAGATGAAAGAATTTTCGTAGGAAATCGGTCAACACCACGATAAATCCATGCAATATTTAGTTGTATTATAATTATTTCCCAAATTATTTTGTCATTGTCCTGTTAAAATAAGAGAACAGTTAACATACCAATAAGATTCTTATATAAAATATCTATGTACACTCTTGTTTACTTTAAACAAAAACTGCAATGACTTTTATGTAGACATCATTAAAACTTTTTACATTAACGCCGCAACTTGGTTATATAAACTACTATCTGGTAGAAAATTAAAGAAAATAAACTTTAAAAAATATTTTCCCTACTGCTGTTTCTTGGTCTGTAAAGTAAAACGTTTTAAAAGTAATTAAAGTTTTCAAAGGCCGTAGAAGAGTATTTCTTTGATAAGGTATTTTATTTAAATATTTACAATATATTTTAAATATTATAATTATAGAATAACAAAAACTACCAAATGGTCCATTCGATTGTAAATTGTTATTGTCGGCTATGGAGACTTGCAGGTATCGATGGTTACGTCACCACGCTGGAGAAGACGGGGGGAGAGCGAGGAGGGGTTGGGCTTTCCGCTTTCTCACATTTTTAGTAGTCATATAACAGAAATAAAACAGAAAAACTTATTATTTTAACAGTAATGTATCATTAAATATATGTTAAAACACGGTCTTTATCGCACTAATATTATTTATCGGAGGTGTTTCAAAGTTCATTGAAGACACAAATTATTACCATTGCAATATGTTGTGCCATGAACCATATTATTATATGAAAAGGGCTGCCTACAAAACATGTTATATTTATAATAACCCTGTTAATGTTACTTAAAAAAATCATTAATTTTTCATTTTTGATTGAAAGTATGATTTTATTTTCTCCATTGATTTAGGACAGAAATAATTTATTTTGCATCCGAACATATAAATGGAGATAAAAGTTTGAGAATCAATTTACAGTTTTATATTTGTTTATTTAACAAAAGTTTCAAACATTTTAAAAAGTGTATTTTTATAATAATTTTCTCTATTGATCTGATGATTTAAAAACATAGCTTAATTTGGGTGCTGTTCATAGTTATTACGTTTTAATGTAAAAAAAACTTTTAACCTGTAATGTTAAAAAAAACCTTTAACCTGTAATGAAACGCTAATTCATAAGTATGAATCATTCTTAGTGTTAAGTTATAAAAAAAAAACAGTTCATGCTTTTAGATGTAGGTTAATAAAGAGTTTTATCCTTTGGGTTAAAATAACGCCTCAAAGTAGCTCTTTGACACCGCAAAAGTCATTACAACTTGAGATTCAGAGCAAAGAAATCGACAAGTCATCATTAAATAAATCGTTTGAACCAGCGTCCAACCGATCTAAGTTTACTCACCTTAATCGTCTGATCTTCGTCTTTTGTAAACAAGTTTTATGTTTTATTGGAATAAATGATAATTATTGTGAAGGCGTGTAATCAAAGAAATTTACAGTACTGTCATGAGTCAAGCTATTTATTGAGCTCAATTATCAATCAGAACATTTAACACGATATTGGACAAAATTTAATGATGTTTTTTACCGTCTCAATTTTGATAACTTACAAGTTGTCAAGATTATTTAAAATTTATATGTAAAACTTATAAATACATTTCCACCCAAAGCTCGAAAGCGGGACTTTCTTTGTGAACGGTTTCACAAATCCCGCTTCGAGATAGTTTTAGTCAGCGATGTAGTTTCTCTTTTATCCACTTCAAGAACTTTAACCGCTTAAAGACGTAGGTGATCTCGTGACTCGTTTGATCGTAGTTTAGGAAATACGTTAACTTTGAGCTTTACAGAAAATAATATTGCCGAACTATTTTAATGATTGTGTTACCTTACATCAAATGTATATAATTTATATGTGACAGTTATTTTTAAATACAGGTTTCAAATTTAAAAATTCTTTATTTCTACAACACATACACACATAGGAGACAGGAGAAATATAAAGCGCGTAGAAAAATAAGTTAATAAATAACTAGCAATAATAAATAAAACAAATAGAAAAAAACTAAATTCACATAATTATTAATCTTCAAAATGGGTGACCCATTTTGTTGAAAACATAAAAATGTTATAAACGCTGATAATTACGTTATATTAATACTAAAACAGACAAACAAACACATAACACATGTGTTTGCGAAACATCAACAACAAAAACTAAAAACAAAAACAATGACAATAGAAAACAGCAACCTCTCATTTTTACAGTTGAATTATCAGTGAGCTCAGTGTACTTCTCATAACTCAGAAATAAAGGTATTAGAATATTATTGACTTTGAGTTCAAGAAGGTCGAGTAGATAGAGATATGTAGTATGATAAATATGAATACATTTCTGCGGTGTCTGAACCACAATAAGATACACATGCTCTGGTCAGTGATTTTAGCTGTACTACTCTAAAGTAAACACATTGTAGTCCCCGGTACTACCACACCGTCAGCACGAGATACAATATAACATAAGTACTACGTAATTATTACATCTAGACAAATAGTTCAGCTGTCGTCCAACTTTTTTGCTCAAGTCCTCAATGTCTGTGTGCTGTGTCGTCTATCGATCGTTTCTGATTCACTCATATGTTCAGCCAAATCTATTTTAGTATCAAAGGAGGATCATGGACGTCTTACAATTCTGTTCTCGATATCATGCGTTCCTGACTTTGTGCACTACTTTTTAGTTCAACCATCTTATTTTCCATTTCTTGAAATATTTATTGTCATTTACAGCTTACAATGGACAATGGACATGGACCTCAATCATAATTATCAATTAAATAATTAATTAAACATTTAAATTTTAAAAAAAATATTCATATTACGTCAATATTTTAATAATATTTTTAAAAATATAATTAAAGTTTTTTTTGCTAGTGTAAAACTTAACTTAACTTGTTTATACTGATATTTTACAATGTCTATAACAAAATGATTATAATATTACAAAATGATATATCATATATAATTTGTAATAAATATATTTTAAAAAAAAACGCCTCTTATTTTAAGTATTAAAAGTGTTAATATTAAATAACTGTGGTATATGAATGTGTGAAATACGTGAATTTTATGATCACTCTTTTCTGTAAGGACGATTATATTAAATATAATATGACATCATTGTCAAGAGATGTGATTGGTTAAAATCACGTCATCAACCAATCAGAAAGATTGACATTGGAATTCGGTAACATTGCTCATTATTTTTAATCAGCTATAAAGATAGCTGATTTAAGATTCCCATCTGTTTTTAAATCTCAACGTAAAATTACGAGTAGAAGATGTAATTTTCAATTATTAAAGGAGCTTAAGAATAAATGTTGTTTAAAGAGTCTTGAAGCTACCGGCTTAAAAGACTCATTAAGAGGCCCGTAAGGTTTATGAACGAAATTAATTGTTACTCCTAACGTTTTTAATAGTAAGTATGTTTTTTAAACATCATTTCAAAATGATTATTCATTCACGAAGGTAATATTAACTTGTCATTTACTCATGGAGTAAATATAATATAAAGTTATCTACTAGTTTCTGAATTATATACAAAAATATTAACTTGTCCCCTACAAAATACTTACACATATTATTTGGCAGAAGCGACGGTAAACCTGATAGATAGTAGGTAAGCCTGCTGCCGTAGATCATGAACAATTGGATATGTAAATACCGTTACGTTGATCCTCTTGCGAAATGGAAAGGGCTAAAAGATACTAAGGAAGGGAGGAGGGAAGGTAGGAAGTCTACCTTTAATACCTACGAATATTGACGTCCATCTTTTCAAGGTGCTACTGCCCCGGTCGAGCCAGTCCATACCAGATGCAGTGAAATGATTACAGCTAGACGCTACCAGCTGGTAAAAATATTTTTAAATAAAAGAGAAAACTATTCTCTATTTCAATGACTTTATTAATAATAATATGTTTATAAAATTATCAATTTGTGATATATGGTATATCGAGGTTCTGCTACTTTGTATCTTCAATAAGACAACGAGTTTTGCTAAGATCGAGATTGCTGGGTCGTATGACGGGGGATTATTTTAAATTGATTCTATTTCTTGTTGAATGCGCTTTTTTCCATTTTGCTCCAGTTTCACTCGCATAGAACCTGATCCCGTGGAAATATAGGGATAAAATGTTTTTGTAATTAAGTAATCAAGGTCAAACTTATACCTAGATTAATGAAGATATTAAAAACTTACTACAGTATACCTACTCTCAGGACATATGTTACGAAAACTAAACAACGCCTCCTAATTTATAGTGAAAATTCAAATTACTTACCTACAACCTACTTACTTACAAATAAACTTTTAAGCTGACCGGGAAAAGTCAGCAATACGAATTATAGTTAAACACACATGTGTGATTAAATACATCAAGGCCTTATAAACGTTACTAATTTCAACCACACTCACCCGAAGCTAATTAAAAAAGAAAAATCGGAATTGCTTCCGATAGAAAGTTCGTGACGTTGAATTCTAAACAACCAATAAGTGAATTGTGATACTGCACCACGCAGAATGTCAAACTAAATGTGAGTGAATTCTTCATTATTAGAAATGAAAATAATTAATTTAGTAAAAACAATATTACGGAATTATTATTATTTTTAAACAAATAATCATTATTAAATGACAATATTTTAATATAATCTGAATATATTAATAAGACAACAATATCTAAAGTTCTGAAACGAATGACAGCTAATTACAAGTAATATACAGTAGCATACTGCTGTTTATATAATTTATGACAAAGGAATAGATCTGAATGTAAATAAAAATAGTTTGATGTTTCGAGGAATCCAAGCTAGCAACATCTAAATTTTCAAAAATAGTAGAAATGTACGAAATGAAAAGAATATTAAACTCTTTTAAATTTCCTGTCAACAGATAATTATCAATATAATCATAGACAAACAACATACACAATTAGAATGTGACTAAGTATTTAAATTACTAAGGAAATAAAATTTCTACGTAACAATATAGAATGTTCTCAGATGAAAGGTGTCCTATGTGTTGGTCAGAGTCGATAGATAATTAAACAGGCAACCATTTTACTATTTTACTTATTATGTTGAGTTCCATGACATGTCCTGAACACAGCAGTCACCTTTAAAAAAATATTTAAGTTGATGATGTTCCTCTACCTGTACGATAATTAATTTATAGAATATTATATTATCTATCTCAGGGCCAAGTTTTTAATCATTACTACAATACTTTATATATAATATTTTAATCAGTTTAAATAACCAAAAAATACTGAACCACGACAAGGGTTCGGCGGAAATTGATAGTTAATAGCAATAGAATGTATTCATTATTCACCGAGCCCTTCGCGACTTTACATAATTGTATTAAAATAAAATCTGTTTCTAAATTATTTACTTTGTTAAGACAGCTCTGAAGTAATAAGAATTATGATCAATATTATTATACTGCTTTAATGAGATAATTATAATTGAGCTATTTAATAATAATATAATTATGAACTTGCCTCGTTAGGGTTCCAAAGATTTGAGTTTTGATTAAATATTTGATGACAGTTTAAACAAAGCATACAATATTATAAGCAAATAAACTAGGACTATATAGCATAATTATAAACATAATTTATCAATCTAATTATTTTACTTTTATTTATAACACAATAGCATAATAAAGTGAAGGAAATTATAAGTTGTAAAAAATATAACAAGCTTCGAGAGTAAAATTAAATGAGATTATAAAAAGACAGACGTTCAGTCAAGTAATAAGAGCTTATAATAAAAGTAATGTTTTAAGGAAAATGTACGAAATGAAGTTAACTCGTAAAATACTGATATTTTTAATTAATCTAATCGCTCCGCCAACTGATTAGCGAAGCGATTAACAAACTAACTTCAAATAAAATATCACTATTAATTACTTTTGGTAAATATATTTAATAATTAAAATTACAAAACAATTGTAATGGTATAATATTGTTCTACTGTGAGTCAAACAATTGTTATTATTGTTATTAATGAGTTTTAGTAGCGTACTGCTCTGTATCGTTAGCACGTATAAAAGTATTTTGATACATATAACAATAAAACAAGTGTTCAAAATACACATTATAATCGAAGTAATTCCAAAAAAAACTTGAAGAAAATGATTAAAATTGTCTAATACTAAACATATCAAGATTGCCTCAAAAATATAAAAAAAAACGTATACATCAATAACTTATCTATCAATACATGCTATCCTGTACTAAAAACCTTATTTTAATAATAAATATAAGAAACACATTAAGTTAAATAATGCTGGGATTGTATATTATTCAGATTACACGCGTGAGTTATATTATTCGAGTCATTAGTCGTCCGGATCTCACGAAGCGGTAAAAGTAGTAGAATATTCAGTAGAAGTCGTGTCCGCTCGGTTCCGGCGCTTTGATAAATGACATAGAATTATAATATTTTTTTATTTTATATAATTTTAATATTTTTTTAATAAAGAGACGTTTAAAAATATAATCAGTCAGTTGTCTAACTCTCCTAACCGCATTAGTCACTGAACTTAAATGTTTATCTAGTATGTTGTCACGCGCGCCCCCTGGCTTTGTGAATCTAAAGATATACTTAGAAAACACGGGTACATTAACAGTCTCAATTAACTCTAAAAATATAAGTTCTCATGAAAATCCATCCACAATATGGATCTTAAAATTAAAAACTTTGTTACAACTAGTGAAGGCGGTAGTCACTTAAAATGTTAACTACATACTACACAAATAAAGTACAAATATATAATTTCTCCGGATTATTAACACTGGAAGCAGAATGTGTTACATTATTTAACAATACAAGGCAGCTTGATTGTTATCTCATGAACTACATCTGCGAGGTGATTGATTAAATAAGCCGATGAGCCGAAGAATGAACGAGTGTAATTAACTCGTTCCTGTATGAGAGGCGTGGCTTCATTACTACGACACTGATGATTTATTTGTTAGCCCTCTTACTTTAAGCCTACTTTAATAAGTCATTGTTTTGAGTCAAATTGCCTAACAATGCTTATACAATAAAATTAGATATCTAATATTTTTATAATATACTAGTAATGCTACAATACGGTTTGTAGGGAAAATGACTATCTACTCCTTATATATGTTTAGGAATGCTACGGGTAAAATAATTATTTTTAAATAATTTATTATTAATATATTAAACCAACTTTCAATAAATAAGACGTTCTATCCTATTAATAACACTATTATAACACTTGTTAGTAATAAAGTATTTTTCTTAATATATAACTAGCTGATCCGGCGAACTCTGTTCCGCTTTTGCATTCAAATTTTTTACCATACTTAATCAAAGACAAAATTATGTTTAGCTGTCATTTATGTTTTAGTATTCCACTATTATTTGCGTTTTGTTATTCCATGTCAGTTTTTGTTAAACCACGTTTTATAGTGACTTGACGGAAACGTGGTCAAACGGGATAAAAAGTATCATATGTCCGTCTCCTGCTTCTAAGCAACCTCTCCACCAATTTTCAGCCAAATTGGTTCATCCGTTCTTGAGTTATAAATAGTGTAACTAACACCACTTTCTTTTATATATATAGATTTTTGATGAAATCATTTCATATTAGTTTTACTTCAAACATATCCAACTTGTTTGGCTATAGATAAACTATAAGTTGCTTGGATATAAAACTTAGGTCTCACTTCGTATTCCTTCTCGAGTGCTCGAATGAAGACATTCCTATCCGCATTCACCTCTGTCTGCACATCTTGTATGGGTACCATAAAAAAAAATAAAGAAAGGCTTCATTGCCTACATATATTATAAGACTTTTATCAAATATAGAAGCTTACTTACAGCTCGTGCATAAATCAGTATTTTGGAATATTTGACCCCTAAGAGGAAGAAAAGAGAAATTAAAGTTCGTAGGGAAATACGTCATTTTTTTTTATAAGATTTCGTATGTAGAAATAGTCGCTGTGTCATTGACTGTATAACTTATGGATGGGTGAAAAACCTATAAATGTAAGAGATGTAGATAATAATGTAATGTAGATGTCATTATTGGAAATAACGAAATAGTATGATGTAAATAATATGAGACGTACCGTTTGCCGCATCCATTTAATTCTTTCTTTGGAGCTACGATAAACTTTTGTTTAATCTATATTTTATAACACTGGAAAGCATTCTTTGATTATATTTACTATCATGAATATCCAAATATATTATACACTTAAATTGCCGTTTAATTTGATGTTGCTGTAGTTTTAATAAGAACGTAATAACACTTTTTTATAATTATCCAGCTTATACTTTCAAATGAATATATGATAATTATTTTTTTGTAGTAGGTCTTTTTATATTCGTTTGCGCTTTATAGATTAGTTTTGTAAATTACGTTTTTTTGCGAAAAGAGAAATAGTGTTTCATTGTAAATTGTTAATCGCTTTAGCCGGAGCCGTAAACCTTTTCCCGGAGCGACTAGTTCAATATCGCTAAAAATACCGTTAAGAAAATAAAGTTTGCATGTGATTGTGATCATCGTGGCGTGTACAACTTTAAATAAGCATTGTTATGTTCGTCACAAATAATACATATATCCCATCAAAACATCACATCAACAACAATATGAAATCAATTCTGAACCAAGTCAGTAAACACAGTATTAATACACTGGACTGCAATGAAGACGTACGTATCAATCAAACTATCTCTGAGAGTTCACTAATTTAACATTACTAAGTGTAAAAAAATATTTATATTTACAATACCAAAAGTCTTTATGTCATTGATTAGAAAAGAAACGGATACTAAAAAAAACCTTTTAAAGAAAAGAAACCCTTCTGAATGTTGTACAAATAGATTAAAAATATTGTTAAGGGGGAGAAAGATTTCAAAGTCGGAGAGCTCTTGATAAGGTGTAAAGTTAATCGTTTAAAAGAAAATAAAGTCAGTTTTGTTTATTTGTAAAGATGAATAAACATGCTATTGTATCATAATGAGTGTAATTAGGTGACGAAAGATCTTTTTGTTACGATACTTTTTTATAAAATACTAGCTTTCGATAGTGTCTCCGCTTTAAACGTGAAAACACAGCAAGTTTAACAAGTAAAACATATCACAACTTTCCTCATTCACACAGTTTATTTATTAATTGTAAAGTTGAAGTTAAGGGTTTCTTCTGAAATATGTTATATTAACAATTAAAAATGTTTCCCAACCTTACTAATAGACACAAAGAGTTTTTGAAAAGCACTTATATATTAAAGTATCCTACTTCACACAAACTTTTAGTCAGACTCCATCAATAGACAAGTAGAATTCCTTTATTTTAGGATTAAAATATTCAATGTAAAGTCTGCAAAGTAACTTTAAGATATCTCAATATCAATGCCTCTTAAAATAAGATAATACCTTTCATATTTACAAATCCTGGACGCCGAAATAAACAAGACCAAATTCTAATATTTACGTAGTTAAGATCAAATCCTGAATGAAGAGTGCTTAACTCTTTAAGCTTTAGGGACTAATTGGTTCCTCCGTGTAATTTCCATATTATTTTAAATTCATTTCTCAGTTGTTGCAGTCTGCTCCAACTTGTCTCAAAATATAAACCTCGATTAAAAAAGTTGGGTCAACAATATTCATTTTAAACTGCATATGACAAAAATATCAAACAAAATTCATGATATATATATTTTTATTTCTCGGCATTTCGATTGAAGGCACGGAATGGCTGAAATGTAATTGAGAGTTAGTTAGTAGAAAATTATTTTGTTTATATTAATATTACTATTATCTTAAAATAAATAAAAACGTATTGCCTTAGTTGTAGTATTTCCACTTTTTATTATTTCGATGGCTGGCTGTAGAAAATGTATAAAAGAATTACAATGACTCTTAAACTGGCACAGAGAAACTTATTTAAAATTATAATTCACTACACAATGACTCTTCAGTGTCCGGATAGACAAATACAGTAAATAGGAGATGACTCGACGAGTTTTATTTACGTTGTTATGTGTAAATATCATTGTTTTATTTTAACCTAAAAATAAAAAAATAATCCTTTTTCAATAAACTAAAAAAGATCTAAAAACTTATGTTTCAATTTAAAATAGTATAAGTAGTTATAAAGAAGTAATTTAAAATTGTAATTTTCCTTAGGCAAATAGATCTCGTCATTTTGTTACTTCTTTTCGTTTACTTACATCTATATTAAAACTCTTACCAAGTGAATACCGGGTGCTGTCTGATGCAGGGTTCCGTAGCTGCCCTTGATGGATGATTATCTCTATTTACTCATATTTGAGGTGGCGTCGCTAAGGTTAATGCTAACGGTTTCGGCAGCCGGTTAATGATCCCTGACAACAGGTCCACTTATGATGACGGTAACTGCAGAAAGAGTTATTCACTACTTTTAGACGTATTATGATATTCAGTTTAGAATAAATTAATGCAGTAACTCCAAAGATTAGAAAAAAGCCTTTAAACGCTCGCTCTGCCTCATATTCATTAACCTGACTCAGATAAACACTTTTAGTAGTCGCGGCGTGTTAGGATTATTTCTACAATACATAAACATATATGTGTAAGAACAGACATTCATCAATAGTGAATAATGCAGCGATTAATATTCCATTTTACTTTACCTTTCACTATCATAAAGTCACACTATTGAAATGTTTGTTATTCACACCAGTCTTTATATAGATTACAATAGATTGAATATATTTGAACTATGAACTGAAATGAAATGTACCTAAAATATTTATAAAATTGCAGTCACGAGTTTTTAGTTACTGTGACATTAAAGCACTAGAACATTCTCGAACATATCTCGATCTCGAAATTTCATTTTAAACTATCAAAAAAAAACATAAAATTGTTTCGAACCTACAAGGAATACGTTTACAGTTTATATTTCCGTGTCACGGCTCATAACGGATGTTAAATGGTTTCGTTTCAAGCGTTGTGTTTCAGTAATGAGTAGGTTAACTTGTATGTATTCGCCAAAGTTAAGTTCCGCTTTTTACTAATTTTATTTAAAGTATAGTAATTCTCATGGCTAAGTCGTAGGAGTCAAGTGTATTGTTAACTATTAATTAAAAATAACAAAGACGAAAGTCATACTTCAAGCACAATTAGTTCAAAATATTTTTTATGAAGTGCAAAAAGATTAGTTCATTGGATATTAATTCATGCTCACGTCTATACTGTAACTTTAACCTTTTCTTACTACATAGTAATATGTATTACGCCTGGATGATAAATTGTCAATATGCTATTAGAATGTTTATGTATCTGCGTTTTCTATTTATATTGTAGATTTATTTATAAAATTGACTTATTTTTATATTTATTACTAATAATCTAAATCTAAGAAAATTATTTGAAATCCAATAAACCATTTCCTGTAAGAATCATATTACACCGATAAGCCGCACCCTAAAGGTATGGAATTATAATAATGGTATGTGGTATTTTTTTTATACATTACGTTCGGGTCAGGTCGGGTCGTTTATTCAGGTCTGGCAGTTAGTCTGGATTTGGCAAAAGCCTTCGATCGTGTATGGCACAAGGGTCTTCTTTCGAAGCTACCTTCCTATGCGCTTCCCGAGAGTTTATGCAAGTGAATCACCAGTTTTCTCACTGAGCGGAGCATACAGGTCGTTCTCGACGGTTATTGCCACGCCATGTATCAGTATATATACTGGATCTCGACATTTCGAGCGATTGTCAGTTTGGTGATCATCTGGAGAGCAAGGTCAGGTTGGCCTCGATGAAATTGGGAGTGATCAATAGAGCGATGCAGTATTTCAAACCTGGCCAAAGACTTGGGATCTATAAGGAGCAGGTCCGGCCATACATGGAGTACTGTTCTTATCTCTGGGCCGGATCACCCCAATATCAGCTTCTACCATTTGACCGCATACAACGCAGAGCTGTTCGGATTGTCGGGGACCCGGTGTTGTGCAAACGGCTGGACTCTTTGGCATTGCGTAGAGACGTAGCTTCTTTGTGCGTCTTCTTTATATATATATATATACATTATTACAACGTATTAGTAGTACTTTTATTCAAAACTATCTTATTTTTAAGATAAATAATTAGGATTTTTAGTTTCAATGACTGCAGATTTGCTAATTTTAATTTTATGCAAGTATAATGTTAAGTATCTACATATATATTTATAATAATTCATTTTCTATAAATCGCACAAATAAATTTAATGATAGTTGTATCAAATTATAATATACTTTGCACTGTATGCTGGTACTGTGGTTACAGTGACGAGATTAAATGATAGATTTGATGACTTGTTTAAGATTATATAATGTCTTCACAGAAATCTTCGTCATGTTACGAGTACGACTGAGTTTCAACGTCTGAGTCACCACCGGGCGCCACTTTCCAGAGCTACGTATGCTCTGTGATGTTTTGAAGGTAAGCTTAAACATATATGAAAATATAAATATTAAAACATTTCGATCGGTGAGTGATTTGGATAATTTGGTGTAAAAAAATGTTTGCTTCAATGATCATAACTTATCGTCACAAGTTTGATCTAAATTATACCGCTAAGTTTATTAACTAGCATCATGTTACTATATGTATTGGAAACCCAAGAACTTTTTCAGAAAAGTATTTCAACACCGGCAGCGAAAGGTCAAATTCCAGGAAGATACTAGATACTTCAATAATTAATTAAACTCAAACTAATAGTTGAAAACTTTTCATGAAATATAAAATAATGGATACGCCAAAACTATTATATAATATACCAAGATCATCAATTGAAAATGTTATAAAAGTATTATATACATAATAAAATAAATTATATATTACAAACTGACTGACATCAGTGCAGAATCTAAAATCCGTGTTATAAGAACATATACTTCTCTATAAGATTTCCTTGTGTACTGTAAATACGTACTCACTGCTCCTGTATAATTTTCCGAAGTAAGTTTTATTGTATATTTATCCCTTAAGAGGAAGAAAAATTGTGGATTGAAATAAGTAATTTTTAAACAATATAAGATTTTGGTTTCTTTGTAGGAATAGTTGGTTGTGCCATGGACTATAATAACACACGGGAGTTGATGTTGGAGAAACCTAAAATACTATAAATGTAAGTGATTTAGATAGTAAAAAGTCGTCTTTGTGAATAACGAAATAGCATAAAGGAAATAATACAGGTATGAGACGTACCGTTTGCCGCATCTATTTAGTTCTTTATTCTCCGGAGTTACGATGAACTTTAATTCAGACTTTAGTTTATATTACAAGAAACCTTCCTTGATTACTATCATGACTACATGAACATTTTAATATATTACCTATACATTTAATTTGCTGTTCAGTTTTATGTTGCTGCATTTTAATAAGAATATAATATAATAATTGCATTTTGTTTTCTCGTAACGATTAGGAGATTTTCAGAATAATAAAATACTTTTTTACTTTGGTACTTTCGGCCTATATGGATATGGTCCCTGAGCTATGAAGATCGACAACAGGGCGTTTAAATACGTTAGAACTTTTAGGTACTTTAGTATTCAACATATTCAATGATTAATTCTTATTTAATATTATAATTTTTTTTTAATATATTTATAATTTTTTATAATTTTTTTTTAAGAGTCCGTCACGGTGAAACTAAATAATGTTATCTAGTCATTGAACGTTTTGTTTATATGTAGGTATATTTGCCCATTGTAGGTTAATACAAAGTGATATATTAAGCGGGCCGGTGATGTGATGTAGTCACGACCTGATCGTTAAAGCTAATTAAACATGATCAATCTACTTACCTGATTAATCATTGCGAAGGTTTACCTACGAGATGTCAGTATTTACTACTTTTTATTTATTTATTTAATTACTCTTCACAAAAGGCGAAGTTAATGCCTTTATTTTGGTATAATCTACCACATAACGTTCATGGACGGTGAGAAATTACGGAAGGCGTCATAAAATCAAAATATGCTAATAATAATAATAATTAAAACAACATGTTAAAGGTACAATAAATTTTAGATACTATATATAATTAGATATATTTACACATAGTATACAACACACACATCAGAACGAAATGTGTGTTAGTATGATGTAGCAGTATAAGATAATTTGGGCTAGAATATCGATTCTATGGTATAATATATAATTCTAAATGGTATAATATATAATTATCAGATTTTTTTAATATTACAAAAGTTAAAATGCCAATGTCGGTCTTCATCCTTATTCCAGGATATTTTGAAGATTTAAAACTCTTTAGTTAACCTTGTTCCGTAACTATTTCCGTCGCATTTTCTTTTTCCTTCCACTTTTAACACGTAGGGAATTTACTTTTGCTGCAGTTTAAGAGGAACTTTAAAAGTTTTAGTGCTTTCTCTCAGGCATTAAAACTCCCTGAACTCAAACGTTATTTTTTCTTAGGTATTTTCACGTGTTACTTTGTTTTTTTTTTTTGAAATCTCTGTTTTTTTATAAGCACCTGAATTATTTAACATTGAAAATATTTTTAATAGTGATCTATAATCTGTTTTGAACACTACAATATATAAATTTATAGCATAGATTATTGTAAGACTTATCAAATCTTAAAAGCTAGTGATTGAAATGTGGATATAAATATTGAATAATAATAATTATTATTCAAATTCAAATTCAAATTCAAATTATCTTTATTCAAATAGGCATTTACACGCACTTTTGAATCGTCAATTACTACAATACAAAAAAGGTTAGTGTAGTCAGTCCGTAAGTAAGCTACCACCGGCTCGGAATGCTGCTCTGTTGAGAAGAGCCGGCCAGAAACTCAAGAGTTGCTCTTTTCAAAAGAAATATAACAATAGGTGATGTACATTATAATATAAATCCTGTAAATGATTCGACAACTTAAGTTCCACATATTTCGATCCACTAAAAACTCTTGAACGTTATAATAGGCTTTATTTAACAATAAACTTTTGATTTTAGATTTAAAACTAAGTAATGGAAGGTCTAAGATATCTTGTGGAACGTTATTATATATGCGTATACTCAAACCCATGAAGGATTTATTAACTTTTTGAAGCCGAAACTTTGGCGTTACGAGTTTGTTTTTATTTCTCGTATTTATCGCGTGTCTGTCACTGTTTTTTATATAACTATTTAAATTTTGACGTATATTTAATATGTTATTAAATATGTATTGCGAAGCGACTGTAAGAATACCTATTTCTTTAAAAACATCTCTCAGAGAATCTCTAGCTTTTAAGTTATAAATAGCCCGCACAGCTCTTTTTTGTAAAATAAATATAGAATTAATTTCGACAGCACTGCCCCATAATAAAAAACCGTAGGATAAAATACTGTGAAAATAACTAAAATAAACAAGTCGAGTCGAGGTAAGAGGCAATAAGATCAAGCGCAGCGCTACGTACACCGTAGTGGTTTAGTTTGCATAGCAACGTCTGATGGTCCACACAATCAAAGGCTTTGGACAAATCGTAAAACACCCCAATTGCATTCTGCGACTTCTCCCATGCGTCGTAAATGTGCTTAAGAAGCGCGGCACCCGCATCAGTCGTTGATTTGCCTTTGGTGAAACCATATTGTTCACTATGCATGATCCCACTGCTATACACAAACTCCGAAATCTGATTTAAAATAATTTTCTCGAAGACCTTACTCAAGGTCGGTAAAACCGAGATAGGCCTATAATTTTCGGGATCCAATCTATCGCCACTTTTAAACAAAGGAACTATTTTACTGTTTTTCATCAAATCTGGAAAAATACCGGTTTCGAGACATTTGTTAAAAATAAGGGATAATTGAGGGGCAATATCATCTATAATAGTGCTAAGCAATTTAACTGACATACCCCAGAGATCACCGGTTTTCTTCGAATTTAAGGTTCTAAATGTGTTAACTATTTCATCTGATGAAACAGGTTTAAAAGCAAAATATTTATTATTGACTTTAACATTTTTGCTCAATTCCGCGATTGCAACAGATGATGAGAAATTTAAATTACGTGTGACTGTTATTGGGATTTCAGTAAAAAAGGTCTCAAAAAGAGCCGCCACCTTTGATTCTTTATTTATTTCAATATTATCAATTTTTAACTTTATAGGTCCATTGGGAGCCCTAGATTTTCCAGTAAAACTAGATAAAACATCCCAAGTTGCCTTTATTTTATTTTCTGAATTTAAAATTTTATTTTTTATATAAATGGACTTAGCTTGATTCTTAAATATTTTAGAGAAATTTCTAACTCTATTTAAGAACACCGGATCATGATTCCATTATAAGTAAAAGAATAAAAACAATAGTTTAGAAAGTAAACGTATGTTGTATTTATATCTATTAAATATTTAATTGTCTATGCAGTAGGGATATGGATTTATTTTCACATTTAACACACTTTTGTAAACCTCTGTGAATAGTAAGAGAATAACGGGATTAATTTACATTTTGAAGTAATATAACAAGTAACAACTATGTATTAAACTAAAATAAATACTTGCTTCAAGCTAAGAGCAAGATAAATTGTAATCGTACAAAAACTCTCTAAACTCTCTAGACTCTGAAATACCTTTGATGTTAGTGTTCAAAATACAACCTATTTATAATATACTGTCCACCTTCATATGTCAGCTGTTTGTTCCATTTCAAACAACATGAAAAAATATAAATAAATAACATGTTAAAATAGCATTTTTCGTACAAAAAACATTAACCAGTACTATTACAAACCTATAAAACTATTGTTAATTCCATTTCATCGTTTGTTTCATACATTCAATAAAGAGCTTGGAGTTATCGTAGGATAATTTTTAATTAAATTGAGGACACGTACAAAAGCATAGTAATATTATATTATTTTGACACAATCACAAATCTCTGTTTCGGAAAAATACAAAATAAATTAATAATTTTATTGTAAAAGATATAATACAATTCTATTTCTTGCTTTGATAGCATTTGTTTCAACAACAAAAATTTCAAAAATAAAGTTGGCTCAGAATTTTTGCTCAACGTTTTCGTAATGACCAAACTATCAAACAACACAGTTTTATGGAACCATGACTAGGTAGTAGTATTAGACAATGAAGTGTCATCTTCAGAATAAAATAGTTAGATCTTTCATAAACTACAAACTATTTTATTGAAGTGAATAATTTGGCACCCTTATTAAAAATAGATATGAAACAAGCAATTAAATTATGGGGAAACTATATTTACAATTAATATTAATAACCTGAAATAAAATAAAATAAAATTCTGCTGTATATTTCAGTTTTTTTCATAATATTTCGTTTGAAACAGCTACGAGTACGTTCTATGCTAGGCGTTACATTTTGAGAAATGCTTTTTCAAAGGTAAGTATTTATAACATGTCTCATACAATATTACTGTTTAGAAAATAATGTGTTTAATGTATTTAAGTGTATTAAGTTTTCAACCAACAATAGATTGTCGATTATAATATATGTGATATATGAAATAATTACAATTTGGCCGCCTTGAGATGACGCCATCTTGGCGGAACCTATTAATATAATTTATTACTCAATTGCTGATTATAAATTACACAACACTGACGTTATCAGGTTTACGTTGAAATATAGATCTTAAATACTGTTAGCATTTAATTTACTTGCATATTCTGTAATATATATTTATTATAATATTACCTTATGTATTTTGAAAACGAAAATGTGTACCTATCAATAAAATAATTGAACTCTTTTATAGCTAGATTAAAAAAACTACATGTAGATGGCTTTTTACAAATTCTTTCCATAGTTTGGGTTATAAGCACTTATAATTAAAGAAACGGATTGTTATCTCTATCTCAAGATTATTAGTTCATTGTCTCTTAAAACGATTTATGTGTATCATCACTTACCGAAAAAAGACTACTTCTATTAGTTATTATATTTAGTGAATTAAATGAAAGGCGACATTTTATGAAACTTTTTGAGATAACTTTTAGAAAATACAAGTTTAATTGAGTTTTATCTCTCATTCCGAGGTTGAGCCTTGTTTATATTCTACATAACTGGACTACTCAGCGTACAATAAAACTTTTTACGGTGTATCATAATATATGACATAAGCAATGTTTCTGTACAAAGTTTTTAGTAATGGATCGGTATTTATTACAGTCATGTGCAGAGCCAGTTCCATAAGTCTTAGTATAAGGAACTTTATATTATCAAGAAGTAGGTTTACTTTAGATTGACAACTAAGTTACTTATTACTATCTACTAATGAAAAAGTTAACAGAAATATGTTGGTATATAAATACCATCCATATCTTTATATTTCAATCAATTCAATTTCTCATATGAAAAGGGAAATCTTCATCACAGAAAAAAACTAACACGGTCGTTTTCTGTCAGTGAGAAATAGTCACTTTACCGCTGCTATATTACAATCATATATCTTTCAATCATAACAGAGTACTCTTAAGAATACAGTGACTTAACAAACATCGTCGGTGCTTAAATTTCATATAAGAGTATAATAATTATCGACTTTTGTAATGTTCACTTCATTACGGTTAAAAATAATACCTGTATAATTACATTTTAAACTAATTTTAGAATAATAGAATAAATAATATTCCATATCGGTGTTATATATAATATATTTTAATTAAATTTAACGGAAGGTTATTCTTTTATTACAACACACTGCATACGTGTAGTGTATTTATTTTCTTTACGACGTTGTCTTCTCATAGCCTCATTTATATCCTATACATATCCTATATTTATATTACAGTATATCACATCACATATTATCACATGTAATAACTCCAGGGCACTGTAATGTCGGTATCATAGTGAGCGCTGTCTACATCAACTGTGTTCACTTTTGGAGTATTATACATTCATAATATTTAATTAATTGTACCAGTAGAAAAAATAAGCTTATTTGTTTACTGTTTCACATCTTGGGCTGATGATACATATGTATGCAAGTACTTGTATAATCTCTTTAACTATTAAATATTTACACTTTTCACCCAAACTGTACAAAAACTGCGAACAAAATATATTTTAGAAGTGAGTTAGTATAACACTGAATGTATTTTAACTTAAACAAAGTATTGAAAATAAGATAACCATGAATAAGACTTACGACTAAAGTTCTGAACGAGAGTCGTATTTGACTTTCATAATCTGATTTGGTGATTTGTAACTCGTTCAGTTAGTAGGTAGTTCAATTATATTTTGAAACTATTCCATTTTAAATATTGTTTTAACATTTATCAAATAATACTCGTTGTTAATATTATAATAATAATAATAAATGTACTTTTAGACACTACAAATAAAATAGCAACTAATAAACTAATTTGCAGCTGTTGTTTAAATCCGTTACTTTGATATAAAATCAATGAATGTGTTTTATACAATATTAAATAAGACTTTTATGCACTAAACAGATTGCGTATAATACATAAGTAGTTACTAACTAATTGAAATATATTTATAAATATTACTAATTTCCAAAAATTATAAGCAACATAACATTCATGATGAACAGTACTTTTGTAGGTTTCACCTTTAACTTATTAAACTTTGCTAACGTAAAGTGTAACAGCTACATGTTTAAATATTACTAGTCCAATAACATGTATAAAATACTATGAAAATGTTGCAGCCTCCATACAGAGTACGAAGCACAATGATATTGTGTCATTAATATACTTTTATTACTGCTGTTAACATATTGTGTGTTATCACTGGTATATTGTGTATATGTAAACTATAAATTTATACAGATACGACAATTCTGTATGTCAATAAGTTATATATATGTATGTATATAACTCATAGGCTCATTAGATTATGAAACAATAATGATGATATCCCGTCATCCGTGATAAATAATTTGATAAAAAAAAATTACTATTAAATTATTCCATATTACAGTTATTTTGTGCTCAGAATACATATATGTATGTGTCTATATGAAATATCATTCATTTTGATGGAACCATGGAACCCTCGTCCAGACACCAAGAGTGAGTAATAATATGTGACGAAATGACGAATGACTTACAAATACTATCTCTGATATCCTCGGCGTACGGACTGAGCGTATTTCATCTTCTCTTACGGGCTTACGGTGTGATATCTGGATCAAACTCTTTGGTTTGAATGCGGTTTTCACCAAATTATTTTTAAACCTTCACTTAGGATTTTATGCCGGGCTATTTAAAAAAAAGTAGTATCCATTAAAAAAAATGGCATAAATATGTTAGTTCTACATTAAATAAGAGGATTTTTATATGAGAAAGAAGATTTTTATAAGAAACGTTCAGTCAAAGAATCAAATCATTTTGATAATAAATAAAAAATAAAAATGAATTTAATTAAATAAATAAATTTTATTTATTTTAATATAATGTGTAATTTTATATTTAAGAACTAAAATGTCTTTGGTAAAAAAAATATATTAATTGACAACATTTTAATATAATCTAAATATATAAATATGCCAACGGCGGTATCATCTAAACATCTGAAACGAATGACAGCTAATGTAAATAATATAGAGCAGTATGTTATCAATTAATATAATTTATGACATAAGAATAACACTGAATCTAAATAATAAAATAATGTTTCGAGGAATCGAAAGCATTCTCAAGCGGGCAACATCTAATTTCTAAGATAATACGAAATGTCACAGACTATTAAAGTCTTTTGAATTAACTTTGTACCCACTTATCAAGTTTGGCACAATTTAAGTTTACATGAAGAAGATAATATTTTTCATAATGCTTTAGTAATACATCAAAATAGTAAAGACAAACATTACACACTCTACTAAGCGTTTGAAAACTGACACACACAAATAAGTTTTTCTTGTGTGTGTCAGTTGTCATTATTGTTTACCTTCACAATGTCAATGTGATATATTCCTATATTTTTGTGATTATTAATCAGATATTTCTTATATTCTCATTTGTAATAAAATTGTTAAATTCGCATTTATTATATTCTCACAAACCATGGAGACACTGATTAGACGCAGGTGCATTGTATCATGTTAAAATCTCAGAATGTAATATCTGAAACCTTGGTTTGTTACTTTTATTTTTCTGTATTCTTTTAATTATAATTTCATTTTGTTATATTATTCTTGTCTTCAACTTTGAGCAAGGATCACGTAGTTTGTAATTTAAATGTAATTATTAAATTTTAAGTTAATAAATTTGTATTCTTCTGGATCCTCCGGTCGTGACCGACGTAATTAATGTCAGACTGAAGGATGTTAACAAACCGAACAGAAAAATAAATAAATATAAATACCATGATGACAGCGGTTTACTTATTTTCCAAACTGTTATAAACATTCAGACTGAATTTCAACCACATGGGAACCACCAGTATTATTTAATATATCAATATAACAACGTAGGCTGCATCGAAATATCTGAAACTAATGACAGCTTCGCCTAAAAATAAGATTCTGCACTATAGTACTAATATGTTAATTTCAACTTTAGTAAACACACTGAATATAAATTATAAAACAGTGTACATTTTGATTATAATAATTCAATTCCTCAGATATTACCAAATCTCACAGTCTAATGAAGTAGGAATCTCCTTTATTAGACAACAAAAGATAATTAAGCTAAGTTTTCAGACTGCACGATAGACAAACAAGAAAATATTAATATGTAACTATAAACAATTAAATTAATACCGAAAAGAATTTTCTACGTATTTCATTATAAAAGGTGAAAACGCTTATCTTCATTCAAAACACGAAGGCAAAACTTTTTTCTTGAACGGTTTCACAAAACCCCGCTTCGAGTTAATTTTTCCCAGCGCTTTCGTGTCTCTTCTATCAACTTTAAGCACTTGCGTGGAGGTGACCTCAGCTCGTTTGATCGTAATTTATAAGATACTTTAGAATTCTAGCGCTTATCTAATAGTATTGTTGATCTGTTCTAATGTGATGGGTCGTGTTTGAAATATCTTTTTTGAGTATATCAATTGTGTTTTATTGCTTATAAATATAATTTTAACAGTTTTCCATTCTCTCCGCTTTCTGATTATCCAGTGTAGGCGTGATTTAGCCACGACCTAGTCTGTCCAGCGTACAGCATAGAATGGTATTTAAATTTTTAATAACATATATATTTTTTTAATTTTATTAATTAACTAGCTTTTATCTAGTAATAATTGTCTTGTTTATAAATGCTTGTCTTTTCAACTGCTAGTGGTCGTTTATTTCAATAGGACAATAAATTAAAATATAAATATTTTACATTTTAATAAACTTATGTTCTGGTCTGTAACAGAATGTAATTTTTAATTAAATAATAGCCATTCAACATTCGACGGTCCACGTACCAGAGGCGGCATCGCGTGCCTTCAACTTGATGACGTTTGAAACCAACATTTATTTTATGTATTGCCTGAACTGGACGTCACACTGTAATCAAAAAGATCAGAAAACCACATGTTAGATAATATGGCAAACGGTCTATTCTACTTAACAATATTCTTTATTCAAATTTAGTAAATAACTTGATTAATACGGTAATATTCACGAACGAACTTTGTTCGTTCTGTATTGTTTTCACTTTTCTCGGATCGATGTATGGATGTCTGTGGACAGAAAAAAATTCATTACTGTCAAGAGATGGCGCTGTTTTTAATTTACTGATATAATTTATTTTCATATTTAATTATATTACTATTTTGTTATTTATCACACTTTTTTGTAATTTTTTAGTAATTATAAATAAACATGTATTTAACATTTTCTTTTCTTCAATAAATAATAATCATTTCACTTAAAAATCAATCGTTTTTTTATTAACATTTATAATTTCTTCAAAGTTCGTTCGGGAAATACCCTGGGTATTTGCATATTCACTGGTTTTTTTCTTGCCTGAATGTGACGTCACAAACTTAATGTATGCTCGTTTGGACGTATAGTCGTTGTTCCGTCTCTAGTGTATGGATGCTCGAAGTATTCAACCATCCTAATTATGTCTTTAAACTTGATTATCAAAAATCATAAAAAAAACGAAATGACGATAAATCTTAACATAATAGAAATGTTATCCTTATAATTTAGATACGATAAAATACTTATATAATATAATTAACTTTTCGTGACTCTCTTTTTTATACTTCACGAAGATAATCCGATTACGAAACCATAATGAAGTACGCCGAAGTATTAAGCTTGATTAATAAAAAGTTATTGCGAAATATGATAAATAAAATGTGCGAGAAAAAAAACGAACCCAATTTGGTTAATGTATTAACATGTTATTAAAATGTTATTACACAAAACAGTAAGGTGTATCCTGTTTACTGACACATAGTCAGATGTAGGATTTATAAAAATTAAACAATATTCAAATATACATATCGCTATATAACGCTGTATTGATATCGAACAACAAACATTATATTACTTTGTACGTGATCACATTACTTTTAGATTTAAGAGCAAATTGGTTATTATGTTTCAAACAACTTTCGAGACACCAGGTGTTATAATCCCAGAGCTTTTGTATTTAAATATCAGCGTCAGGATATAAGTGGATGATCTACGTAATTGTCAACTATTACAGGAGCTTAACGATAAATCTTGAAAGACATGGACTTTTTAAGGGATCCGTAGGATTTGTGGATGAAATTAACTTGATTTAAAGCCGTAACGGTATTTATTTGATTATAAGGCGTCAAATTATCACCTGCCAAGGCTTATCAAGTTCAATTTTGAACAGTGTAACAGTTCACGTGCTAACACTGACGTCTTTAATAATATTAATTATAATATTTCACAATCTTGATACACGTTTTGTCGGTTATTCACTATCTGTATAACTTTTCTATCGAACATTACTTCTCGTTACTTTTCCTTTAATTTTCATTGTCTGACAGTTTTTCTATAAACCACGTTTACAAGTAAACTATTTTCGGAGTATTCAAAATCCACGTCTATCGTAATTACTGTCTATCCCTAATATTATTATGAAGTTATAGAAAGGTGTGCTTATGCAGTCAAATAACAACTAAAATGATGAGTTTCACGGTTGAGATGATAATATATCAGTGATATAAGTATTATAAATCTATTGTAGTGTCTTTAATATATTACTATATATGCTTATATACAACATAGTAGGTCGACGTTTACTATATCCACACGCCATGTTTTACAGCCAAGGACTATGTTGACGGCGGGACGGGAATAGTTAATAAGCCAACAGCTCTGCACATGCTGTGTCGTTGTAATTGCTTTCCAAGTGTTGTTTTTAGCATTTTTAGTTTAAAATAAATAATAACATAAAAAACAAATCATAAAGTTTTTTATAACTATTTTTTGTATAAAGTGTAATAAATTATTGTAACCATAACTTTTAAAGAACCAAAAATATCAACTCAGTCGTTTGTCTCAAGTATAGTATATCTTCTATACAGAAATACAACACCAGGATAATTTTGTTAGACGAATTTCTTTCTTGAGTCCACATAATATATATATTCTGTGAGCGCTGCGTGTATGAGCTTTCCCTCAGGCCTCGTGTAGCCAATTGTCGTACAGCCTTATAAATGATTCACTATCTGGTTATTTGGGAAATTGCTCTGATACTGTTCCCACAATTTTTTCTTATATTTGTTTAACGAGTACTTTCAAATTAAGTGATAAAAAAGGCACCAAAGTGGCGATATTATTTAACAACTGCTTCACAGAATAAACATCAGGTTCTTCTTAAATATATTATAACATAGTTGTAATTTCATTTATGGATTACAAAATTATGAAATAAAAAATTTTAACTCAAACTTTGTGTTCTACTTCAACCCGTACGAAATAACAAACCAATATCCAGTGAATTAATGAACCATTAATATTATTTTATAAATTATTTTGTAGGCTTGTTAAAGCCAAATGATGTGCGAAATAGTTTTTAATAAATACAGAAACCACTGGAACAAAGTAAATTTATTTTATTGATTGTTGCTTTAGCGTATAGACTAAAAGAACTAAGAGTGGCTTTCAACTAACAATTGTAACATAAAATATTATTTCATTACGTTAAATTGTCCTCCTCCAATGTACTACAATCCAAATATTACAGCTTTGCTACTAAGATCAGTAAAGGACCTCATTAGCAGCCGGAGCCGCCCTCGTGTAATTAGGTCTTTTGAAAAGTTCTTGTAATTAGGTCTGCGAGAGCATGTACTACTTTGGGGTAAATTTGAAAAATATTACTATTATACACAAATCTACATTTTAACAAATATAATTAATAGACACAACGCTGAATAGTTAAATTACAAAATTATGAATCAATATGACAATCAACATGATTAAACAGTAACTACTTACATTTCATTACATTTTACATTGTAGAAAGAAGAACTTTTTTTGGAATTTTTCAATAATTTGTAGAATATTAATCCAAACAAAAATATAAGTAACATGTTAAAATATTGCAACATTTTCTTTTATCTCCTTCATTCTGATTGTCAATACAAAAATCAAGAAAACTCATTTAAATATATGAATTAGTTTAAAGAAGTAGTAAAAGACCAGTGTTGGGAAATTAGTAGTTACAGTACATAGTACATATAGTACATACATACTAAGACAATGTACTCACTATTCATAGAGCCCTCGGAAACTTTACCTTATTCTATTAAAATACAATCTGTTCCTATATTATTCAATTTTGGTAAGACAGCTCTGGAGTGCCAACAAATGCCTTTGTCTAAAAATATAACAAACAACTATACTAATTGCATTATTGTATTTTAAAAGTTTATATTTAGAACATATAATTTAAACAAAAGCTTATATGATCTCAAAAACTATCCAGTATTAAAATAATTTAAAGAGTCGATTGTCTTGTCGATTCAATACCCTCTGTGTTTACTTGTAACATATAACATATGCGTATCTTGTACCATGAATTATTAATAATTAAACATTAATAAGACATACGAAATGCGCAATCTTTGATTCCAAAGTAGTCTGTGGATATAATCTAATCGTTACCTTATTTCTCCTGAGGCTTTTAATATTAGTTCAGATCACACAATATACAATACACAGTAGTTTAACGAGGTCCAATGAGGTAACGGAACATAACACTACTACAAGGCCTGGACCTTGAATAATTTTTCCTTCATGTTTTGTGACCCGCGGGTATTAAAATAGTAAAATTAAGTATTTAATATTTGGAACTCATGTTAAATAAAAAATGAAAAATGAAAGATGTAACATATTATTATAATAATGTTTAAAATATATAGTACTTCAAATACTTTGGGATGTTTTGCGATAACAATATAAAATACTAAGATGTACTCATTTTAAATAATTTATCATCTTTGAATATAAATTCTATATATTTTCCGGTTAAAATACCATAACAATTGTTTTAAAAAATAATAATAACTGGAATATTATTCAGCGTAGTTTTGAAAACAAAAAGTACCCAATAAAATATAAGTAAGTAAGAAATAGTAGTGGAAGATTAATTAAAAACCCCATGATGTCAGATTACAACCGTTAGTCTCACAGCCCGGAGAGATGCTGCACGCAGTCCTCGACACATTCCCATCCCTACCCAATCCAAGCTTATGAATAAGGAAATGGGTTCCAAATTTTGATTGTTGGTTATATTATATGTCAGTGTGTACACTTCCCAAGTTCCAAGGTTTTATATTTTGTATATGGTCTGCAGATTTCTCTCCCTGAATCCACTTAAAAGGCGTTTTTATGAGTTTCGAAGCTGAAACATTTTGTGAGATCTGCATTGTCTTATAGATCTCGAGTTACAAAATTGTTATTCACCTTATAAATTATTTACAAATTGAATATTACATTATATTTCAAAGAATTATAATAATGTTTTCATAATATTTCGATATACCTTTAAACTAAATATATAAACACACTGTCAAAAGTAAGCTAAATATAGATAATACCAACAACAATATTTTATTGTAACTTTTCTTGAGTAATTTTGCTGAAAATGTCTTAATTGTAACAAATAACTTAAAACAAACAATACACTCCAAGGTACTGTTTAAACATAGCTAAAGAATAATTACTTAAAATTTAAGTAAATACTGAACCATAAAACAAATTATACAAACGATTTTGATATATCACTTTAAAGCTTTTTAATATATATTATTATTATTATTTTTTAATATTATATTTATATATACATGCCACAAAAATCGAATCAATGGTATTAAATATAATTATAAGTTATATAAATCATGGAAAAAATGATTATTATTAAAATTACCGTCTTTCTTATTCAGTCGAATCAATAAACCTTCGACAATCTCCGAAGACATGATGCGGATAGTAACATCTTGAAGGAGTCTGAGCTGATTTCTGATATCTAATAACACAGGCACACAAAAAAAAAAAAAGTCATGAACCAGAGGGGAGACCCCATTATTCTTAGGTTTTTGGGATCGCTGAAACCGAATATGACGATAAAAACTAATTTTAAATGCCAGTTTTCCCGCTAGCACCCCCTTACTACCTCTTAAGGGGTGAAAATTGAAATTTTTGTATAAAATCAAGATAGATGTCTATTTCTACGTTTTTTGGGATGCTGAAACCGAAAATGATAATTAAAAATAAATTCATGACCACTATCACCCCCTACCACCCCTTACGGGGGTGAGAATTTAAATTTTTCTATAAAGTCAAGATAGATGTGTATTTCTACGCTCCCCCTACCATCCCTTCCAGGGGGTGAAAATTTCAATTTTTCTATAAAATCAAGACAGATGTATAATTTAAATTTTCACTTCCTGTAAGGGGTGATAAGGGGGTAATAGTGGTCATGAATTAATTTTTAGTTATCAATTTCGGTTCCAGCATCCCAAAAAACGTAGAAATACACATCAATCTTGATTTTATAGAAAAATTGAAATTTTCACCCCCTGTAAGGGATGGTAGGGGGAAATAGTGGTCATGAATTTATTTTTAGTTATCATTTTCGGTTCCAGCATCCTAAAAAACGTAGAAATACACATCTATCTTGATTTTATAGAAAAATTTAAATTTTCACCCCCTGTAAGGGATGGTAAGGGGGTAATAGTGGTCATGAATTTATTTTTAGTTATCATTTTCGGTTCCAGCATCCCAAAAAACGTAGAAATAGACATCTATCTTGATTTTATACAAAAATTTCAATTTTCACCCCTTAAGAGGTAGTAAGGGGGTGCTAGCGGGAAAACTGGCATTTAAAATTAGTTTTTATTGTCATATTCGGTTTCAGCGATCCCAAAAACCTAGGAATAATGGGGTCTCCCCTCTGGTTCATGACTTTTTTTTTTTGTGTGCCTGTGTAATTTAAGAAGAACCAGTTATAAATATTTTGTCCTAATTTTAATAAAAGTAATATATAGTTATATTTGAGTTTGAAAGATAGACTACTTTCTGCAAACACTGCAGTGTACGAATTTAATTTTAATAATATTTATTAAAGATTTTATTTATCGTGTTTTGTGTAACCATTCTATAAGATTACATATTGTCGTATTGTATCGCTTGTGAATATGCGCTGCAAACAGGCGTTAATTTTTACTATCTGTTTTAGAACATATTTGTTAAAAAATAAAATTTGTTTATTGTTTTATTTAAAACTACAACATTAAACTACAAATAGGTCAAGTGGAAGTATTGAATCCTTAGAAACGTAGATGATCCGTACACACGCACCTGCGTACATTACTAGTGAGGAACTATTTATTTTTGTACCAAACCGGGCTAAAGAACAAAACATTGTCAAGATATCAATTCGATGTGTGTACATTACAAGGGACTAGGCTTACCTCTACCTCTATACAAATATATTTAACTTTTTAAGCAAATTACGATTTGCAAAGTGGAAACCTGTTTTCGAAAAATAGTGATAAAAACTAATGTGTTGCGGGTTTTACACCAACTGTAAATTATTTTATATACTCCCCAATAATGCAAGATAAGTGGTATCCTTTAATTTCTGTATTTTATTTCCACTTATTTTAAACTTTAACTAACACTAGAATTTGATGAATACAGACATTATGTATACAATTACCACGTCACGTATATCACGTCACAGTCCACTATTTCTAAATTTCTGAATAAAGATTAAAACAATATATTTGAATTATAAAATAACATTAAAGGAACCTAAAAATATATAACATTGCAGTCAGGAGTTTTTAATGACTCCGATACCAAAACACTAGAACATTCTCAAACATTTGAAGTTTCATTTTAAACGACCAAAAACTAACAAGAAAATGTCGTTACATAAAATTGTCTCGAAGCCAGCAAGGAAATTATTTTAAATTTAAGTTTTGTGTTATGACACAAGCACGAACATTAAGTGCTGTTGTTTCAAGTCTTGTACTGCGGCTATGACAGATATTGACGACAGACTATTTTCGTGCACCGTATCACTGTACCAAAGTGATGAACAGTGCAATATTAATGTCATGTTCTTGGTCCCAGTTGACAATATGAGTGTAGAAAATATATATACTCTTTTTCTTTTAGTCCTAATGCATTTGCAAATAATATTATTCCAAAAGTACAAGGCTACTGAAATCGAGTTCCAAGAGATAATAATATTAGTATTTTATAATAAAAAAAACTAGCACAATTTGCCATTACAGCCTTGCTCGTACAGTTTTTCTTCTTTCTATTTGTCATTAATGGTGTATGAACCAAACATTTTTTGATATTTTTTAATTTAATGTGTTAAAGAAGTTAAAATATTAGATTTATTTTCGGTAAAAATTGGGAGAGTTTAAAGTGTAGGTGAAATTATTCCTCATCTTATAATTTAATTTAGTACCATATATGGTAATAGGGTTGAAAAGTGGAACATCTTACATATCGTAGAATGTTACAATATTTTACGATCTTTTCCTTTTCCAACCAGAAAACTACCAAAATTTCAAGACCGGAGTACATTTGAAATTAAAAACTATGAACGACTAAACCCAAAATCCCTTAAATTTACGGCATAACAGTCTTTTATGAATATTGTTTTTCAAACGATCGCAATGCACGTATTGGAAACATTTTAATATCAGTGTTCTGATGACTGTCTCTCTTTGAACCCTCGGTTATATTTATCCATTGCAGGTTAATACAAAGTGATGCATTAAGCGGGCAGGTGATGTGATGTAGTCACCACCTGATCGTTAAAGCTAATTAAACATTATCAATCTACTCACCTGATTAATCATTTTAATAGGATACATCATTTTTTATTTACTTATTTAATTACCCATTATAAAAGACGACTTTAATGCCACAAAACGTTTATGGATGGTGAGAAATTGTGAAAGGCATAAAATATCATAATAATTATAATAATAGTTATATTATAATATAAAGGAATAAACCAACATTGAATATTCCACCAACAGGAATGTCCAGTATTTAAAAAACCTATGTAATTATTAGGACATTTGGTGTCCTACAACAAATAATAAAATATAGGGAAAATACTAATAAGTAAAAATAACTTGCGACAAGAGTTATGATCAAGATGTGGTGTGCTTGAGGCGCAGAGGGAGACGACTCACCGCACAACATATTTGTATATATTTGTATGTTTATGGGCTTATAGAAATAAAAACACAAGACCTAGTTCTTATTCCTAACTACTAGTATGCTAACTATCGTGTCTGTGTAACACTGATGATGTCTGCAGGCTTTATGTTTACTTCAAGTTCATTGCTTTGTTGCACTTGTAAAATTAGAATTCTCAGCTTTATTAATAGTAATAGTAGACAAAGACCAAAGTAAATACATAGTTTGCAGTGTTTTCGGCCCTCTGGAATTTATCTTACTTTGTGCTTGAAGCAACTATTTGTTTTCGTTTAATACATAGTTGTTACTTGTTGTATTATCTCGCCCTTGTCTTACTATTCAAAGTAGTTAACAAAAGTATGTAAAATTTGAAAATAAAGAAATACAAAAATATTTTATAAAGAAATACTTCTTTTGTTTCTAACTTTACTAATATTTATGAACTGTTAAAGACCATAATATACAATTAATGTACTATTTATTAAATAAGATTTTAATCAATCTGTAGAATGAATTATTCTCCAAACTCAACTGTATTAAATGACACCCATTACAACAAAAAGAAATACATTAGTTAAAAATAAATAATAATAATTAACTCATCGTCAATGGTCGTGACAATAATGGAAGTAAAGACCACTTCTCATGAGACACAAATGGATACAACTTACATCTCATGACGACGCATCAACAACACGTGCGACATGAAGAAGTGAAAATCACTCAACACCCAATAAACCAACTAACCGACCAACATTGTATTGTGATGTATGTAAAACTTTTGTAATCCTTTTCATTATTTTTTTTCAAATACTATAACGTTATTTACTCAATTTGTTTGACTTGTTTTAAGAATATAAACACAAAAGTAGAAGGTTGATAAGTTATTACAATAGTGTTATTACAATGGTCACTGTTACAAAAGTTACACTTCTAAGTCACCAGTCAGTTGCGTTGAGTAACCAACTAAGAAAACTAAACAACAGCAGGTATAGTAAAGCTGCTACGAACCCAGGCTTTGCCTAACTTATTGTATTTTATTTTAATAAAAAAAAATATTCCCACCTGAATCAATTTATATGGACATTTCTGATTGCAGTAATTATCATAAAAATATGTTGATTCAGAAAATAAATAATAAAATATGTTAAATCTGCTTTACACTGACTAAAGACATCTATTGTTTTAATGCAAATCACTATAACGAGGTAGGCTTCGAGGCATTAATAATATGTTGCAGCCGGCGCGGAGTTCAGGTAATCTTTCCAATGTTGGTTTAGTTCTTTAACTTTTTTCAATATTGTTCACAAACATCACAATTTTTCTCAAATCTCCAAAAGCAGCACAAAACATTCCAATACAAATGAATATTATAAGATTTTTTTGAAAAATTAAACCTGCAACACATGGATACACACCATCTTATGATTGTGTTAAACTAAAACTTGAGTCGTCTTTAATTTACACTAAACATCGAATATGATTTAATTTCAATACTTTATTAATAGCAATATATCACAGTGGTATCTCATTAACTATAAGCAGTACTACAGATATGAGAAATATAATATAAGAATATCATAATTTAATACATGACATTTTATTTCAGTTTTACAAAAAAGTCTAAAACGTGGTTTCATATTTATATTACAAACAGCACAATGTTGATAGTTACCATTTGAACTGAATCCATTAGAATATTAAAAATAAATATTGCGTTTCAGCAAATAGAAATATAACATCCGATACAGCGATGACATATAGTGAGTATGAAAGTTATGAAAACAGTTTTGGAACGAAATATGGAAATGAAACGTTTTCTATTTTATCAGTTTCTATAATATAATATGCAATGCGAGAGGAGTGTCATTTATAACTAGGTTTTATTAAAGCTTGTTATTATAATTTTTAAAAATCTAATTTATACTTTCAGAATAAAGCATCTAACTATATTTGTGACATAAACAACATTCTCACTAGATGTGTGTGACAGTAACGTATATTGTACTTGATAATAAAGAGGTAACTTGTTGGTAGATACGAGTAGTGCTGGAAGCACTTACGAACGTAAATAATATGAAAATATATCCCGTGGTCCCACCACTTGATATGATATCTAAAGACTTTTATCATCGCGAGTTAGGTTACTCGTGTATAGAGAAATAGTTTAAAATTCATAACTTGAGTTTTAATGAAATTTCTTAATGTAATATTTAAAAATGTCTACAAGAATCTTTTTTGTCAATCGTGAAATCATTTTGTGTTATACATGTAACTCAGTAGTTTATGTTATGTGTTTATGTTTATGTGTTACTTATTAACTTATCATATATAAAGAATTGAAAAATATCAAAAGTGTCCGAAATCAATTTAAATGTCGTTATGACTTACGTTGTATGATATATGTATTTACATTTGATTATAGAAGTTTATAAATAACAATATTTTATGTGTTTCAATAATCGATCTAAATTTACATGAACCTTGGTTTAAGACAATAATCTGTTGACTCATTTCAGTAATATAATGATATACATATGATATATATATATATATATATATATATATATATATATATATATATATATAAATCTAAAAATCTGGGAATTATTCTGGATTGTAATCTGGAGAGGATTGATCAGTTCAAATTGATGAAGTTAGCAGGAAACTATATTACTCACTTCACTCACTTAAGCGGTTGCAGAACTTCCTTCCCTTAAAATCTAAAATAATGCTAGCACAAACACTTCTCTTACCATTGCTCGACTACGCTGATGTCTGTTATTTAGATGCATCTGAGGAGCTGCTAAATAGACTCGATCGACTTCAAAATTTATGCATCCGCTTTGTGTACGGACTGCGTAAATTTGACCGTGTATCTCAATATCGAACTCAATTAAAGTGGCTCCCTATCCGCCTTCGCCGGAATGTACATATTCTCTCTCTTCTTTATAATATCTTACATAACTCCTCTCCCTCTTATTTACGTGAACGTTTTCAACTAACCCCATACAGAACAAGACCTCATCGCTCGTGTGTCTCTTTAAAATCTCTGGCAGTGCCTCACTTTAATACCTCTTTTTATTCAAATTCTTTTACTGTCGTTGCGGCTCGTCTTTGGAATTCTCTTCCGGGTAACATATTTCATGGAAATCCAACCCTTAGCTCATTCAAGCTAAGACTGAAACAATACTACCTCTCCTCTTCATCATAATTAATGTATTTAAATTTGTATGTAATTTTTGTATGCCAATATTTATATATGTATAATAGTATATATATATAGTGTGTAAAAATATATATTCATAGAATGTTGTATAGGGTATGTGTTAATATATATGTATTACATTATATATATTTATATATTAATTGTATTTTAGTATTATATTAATAATACTAAATTTGCTTCAATTTTTTTTTATTTTATGTTTTTTTTTGTTTTTAACGTACCAATCCGCATTGTTATTTTCATTTTTCATTTTTGCCGAAGGATAACTGGCAGAGATTTCTTAAAGAGATAAGTTAAACCTTTATACACTTTTTTTTTGTCATTGTATGTTTTTCTGTTCTGTAAGTTAATGGTACATAAATAAATAAATAAAAAATATATATATAATACACATCTATAATATAATAAAGTAGTCATAACTAAAACTCTTTAACTTAAATATATTTAAAACATATATATTGTTATCGTAAAAACATATGAAATGAAAAGGTATAGACTTGTTTTACATCTTAAGTGATGGTGAGTGGCTTATTGTATGTCAGGTGGAGGGAAAGGAGGAGGGCCATGAAGTCACCGGTAATAAGAAAAGTGGAATTCAATCATTCATTATTTTTAAATTTATATTAAACTTACTTTCCTAATATGACTATCATCGTCAATTAACATTGAAGATTAAGCATTTATTATACAAGTATTTTTATTAAATACCGTGTTATACCACCTGTAGGTATTTTTTCGCAGGAATTTTAACGGACACACTATATAGAAACAGAAATCTTATATTAAAATATAAATTACGTATTTCCATAGAATCTTAATTTCTGTTTTCTTCCTCTCATCGGTTAAATATACAATAAGACTTACTTATGAAAACTAAGCAGGAGTAGTAAGTAAGCGTGTACATTACACAAGGAATCCTTATACAGAAGTACAAGATCTTAAAATCGGGTTTTTGATTCTGCGCTGATGTCAGTCAGCTTGGTATTTATAATTTATGTAAGTATTGTATACATAAATAATAATAATATATAATTAATGTATATAATACTTTTCTTACATATTTAGGTGATGTTCTTGGTATATAATAATATAATAGTTTCTGCCGTATCCATTGTTTGATATTCCATGACAAGTTTCCAACTATTAAGTATTTAGTATCTTCCTGGTATTTGATCCTTCGCTGCAGGGGTTGTAAGAATTCTTCTGATAGATTTCTCGGGTTTCCAATACATAGAGTAACAATATGATACCAAGTTAATTTAGATAAATATTGTGATGATAATTTATGATCGCGTTTCATATTTCTTAAAGGAGTAATTAACAATTTCATCTAACAGTTGATAAGATGGAATGCTAAACCATATTTCATTATATTAATAATAATTTTACAAAAAAATGTGATAAAGCGTTTCTTTGTTTTTTCTGATGATACTTCTAAAAGATGTACAGACAGAGGCGGATACGGATAGTTATGTTTTCATCCCAGCACTCGAGGAGGAATACGGATAGAGATCAAGCTTTTATATCCAAGCAACTCATAGTTTAGTTATAACTAAGCATCTGATATGTTCGAATGGAATAGAAACGAAATTAACATGAAATGATTTCTTCTAAATATGAAATAATAATTTTCTTTAGGTAAGCGATGTTAGACAATTTGACTCTAAAACAATGGTTTATTAAAGTAGGCTTAAAGTAAGAGTGCTAACAAATGAATCATCAGTGACGTAGTAATGAAGCCACGCCCCTCATACAGGAACGAGTTAATTACACTCGTTCATTCTTCGGCTCATCTGCTTATTTAATCAATCACCTCGCAGATGTAGTTCATGAGATAACAATCAAGCTGCCTTGTATTGTTAAATAATGTTATACATTCTACTTCTCCATATTATTCACTTTATATTTTGTAAAATATAATATATAAGCCGAAGGGCTTGCCTATGCTTTAAGGTAACCCTAAGGTAAGGTAATCTTTTAGGAGATAAACGTTGTTATTCTAAGATATTTATTTATGACATCGATGGCTGTTATGAAGTGGATGGATGTAAAATAATTTAAAATGGATGGATGTAAAATAATTTAAAATGGATTAAATTTTCTTAACTTGACATAAATATAAGGAAACGCTGTTTCAGATAAGTATCTATAACAGTTTTCGCCACCGTCGGAGTGGAAAGTCAGGAGATCGACTAGAATTACGCAACCAACGGGTAACCACCGAGACAAACGACAATCTACTCAGAAAAGAGTCCCAACCACAAATCGCACAATCGCACCTTTACTGCCAGCCACGGTAGATAGTCAAGTCCAGCAAAGGAAAGGGCACTAGTTGTGAATTCACCACGCCTTAAATAACAAACAAAATCGCGGTCCAAAAATATTTATCTATGCAACGTCCGTTACCCGGACCCTCGCCCCAACGCCTCGTTACTTCCATGCTCTGCCCCCGCATTAAACCGAATTGGTTTTGTGTTCTACATCCCTCATTAGCAAACTTTCATAGTGCGTGATATTAAGTGTTGGTATACAACTATATCATAACATAATTCTCCTAACCGAACCGTTAAGCCTCTAAGGGAACCTCTGAATTAAGATATCGTTCAATTGAAAGTAATCAAAGAGTTAAACAAAACTAAACTAACGGTAGTATTATCTACTCTATACTCTCTCACAGAAGATCACCGTGAACCTTGTAGATATCTCGTGTGGGATCCAGATGGCTTACCCAATTTTATATTCTAGGCTTCTATATCAAATCTTTAGTGCATTTAAAGTTTTCTATGATTATGAACATCGAAAGAGAATAGCATCATTTGATTCCTACTGTATTGCCCTCACACTATTAAAAAAGTGTAATTTTCATTTTTATTTCGAACCAAACATTTTTTCAAGAAATCTTTCACTATTGAATATGGAATACATGTGAAAATGGTTTGTTAAACAAATACACGATATATCTAAAAATATCAATAGCGTTTCGTATTTTTTTTTCTCGTTAATAATGTAAACGGTTACCTATTGTAGCTTTAGCTGTAGTTGTAGTTTTAGGTTTTCAAGTTGCAGCGAGCTTTTTGTTTTTAATGTAAAGTATTCTAAGATGAAATAGTGAAAAACACTATTTAATTATTCAGGAGGGATTAAAAATTGTGGTATTGAGACACAATGTAATATACATACATTACACAGATCTCTTAATCACGTCTGATCGTACGGGTGCTTAAATGAAATATATATCACATTGTGTTTGTTTATGTTTATATGTTTTATTTGTATTATTTTATGTTTTTTTCAGATGTGGTGTCTGTTTTTCTTCTTCGGACGAGGTTTATTTCGACACAAAATAAAGCTGATACTGAGTTGAATATGATGAATAGATTTGTTACAGACAGTCTGTCACATTATTTTTATCATACTACGATTTTAATGTTTTAAAACCTTTCATTTCTAGACAGTTATCGAGTTCGGGGCAACTTTGTTAGTTTATATACAACGTATATCTTAAAAAAGAATTAAGACATGGCAAAACTTATCGTCATAACTTTTGTGGCCTGGGAATGGCGACTGAGATAATTAATTTATCCACAAACGTGGTATTAATGTTTGACAGTGACATACAGACGACAGCAGAATAATAGCAGGTCTAATTATTACAAGGTATAATAATAGTTTCCATAATATTGTTTATTTGTAATTAGTAATAAATAATACTGATATTTTAATTCTTGTAACGTTATTAGAGTGTATTATTTAGATAAAATTTATTCGAGGTTTATTCCTTTAACCCATTTCATAAAATCACCATATACGTTAATATTAGTGCTTTTTGAGAACTCGACCGAGTTATCTCAATGGGTCTCATTAACGATTACGATCCAAAGTAATTGCCTTGTATTCGGATTAAAAATGAGAAATTACATATACTCGTATTACTTACAATAAGTGCAAAAATATAATTTGTTACTTTTATTATTCCTTGTAACAAAAAGATTTATTTTATGTTTAAAATCATTGTCAACAACTATTACTTAATATTTTATTAATTAATAATATATTTTGCTATATTTTATGGTTCCGTATTGCACTGGGAACCCTCATTGTTTCGTCATATTCGTCCGTTCGTCCCACTGTCCGCAGCCTAGCTCAGGGGCTCTTACTACTGAAAAGCTAAAACATACATATCAATCACACCAACAAAGTACTACGGAATCCTACGTTGCACTTGACCCAACACGCACTTGGCCGGTCTTTTATTTTCTGTTTGTAATGACAGGATTGCGATGAATGTAGATTAACTTCAATAAATGTGTTGTCCAACGCTATAAAACATAATCTAATCCGAATGTCATTCCGTAGTCACCGCGTCTAAACAAAACTCTCCAAAAACTTTATAACATAAGGATAGATTCTAAACATTATTTATACTTAGGTAATTTTATATATAATTATAGAAATATATAATTTAACAGCAGCAATATAAACTCAATATTGTTGAATTGGTTAACAATGAATTAGTTTTAGACGTAAAAATACATCGTCTTTCACACCAATACTCGTATATTAAAATAAATTGTGATTAAAATCAAATAGAGATATAAGTAAGAAGAAGTTAGTTATATTATTTTTATAATATCTTAAATTATACATGAAACACATACATAATAAATATTGATTTTATTACTTTTTATTACTTTTTATTACATTAATATTGTTGAAAAATATAAAGTGTCGTCATGATTTCGTTGTATTAAATAGTGTCATATTGAGATGTGATGTTGTGATACTTCTCTCTAAATGCAATTTGCTTTGTATTGCATGGAAAATCTGTTCAATTCCATTTTGATAATTGTGTAAATTATGTAGATATGAGAATGAGAAGTCACCTCAGCTCACATTCTTAACTTTACTAAATTTAATATCCGTGTGTCAGAAGGATATGGATATTGGAGCTCCAGAACAATGGATGAAATATTGATTCTGTATCGAGCGTTACCTCATTGACGTTAAATTGTGTTTTACATTATCGTGTGATTTGTGCTAATATAAAAAGCCTCAAAAGAAATTAGGTTAAAGGTAATATCTGTAGAAGTGAAAAAAAAAACTTACTTCGTACATCCAAAATAAGTCTTTAATTATCTTTCTGGTTAAAAGTTACAAGTTTATAAATAGGAAGATAAATAATATATAAACATCAATGGTTGCTGTCCTTTCACTAATTATAATTAATCATTTTAAAGTTATTGTAACCTGTCAATCGTGGGAATCTAAGTGTTTGCTTTATATAGTTGCTTATAGACAGCCGCGGCGTTAGGGCTACTGACACCCCGGGAAAAAATATTTGGGCGCCCACTTAAGGAAATCAATATCGAGTATTTATTTTTTGCCGAACCAAATCATCTGACAGCTGAACATAGTTGTGAATACGGCACATAGAGCACAGCATTGAGGGTACACAGCGCGGAAGGTAGAAGGCCGAGGCCCCAGACCTCAGCGCCCCCCAAATTTGGCGCCCAGGGCCGTCACCCCATCACGCGCCCCCCTAACGCCGGCACTGCTTATAGATCAAAAGTTAACTTGATAAACATTTTACGTTAACCAAAAAATATTGCTGAATGAAAATGGATTTTAATTTATATTGTATAGCAGCATACAACGTTTATTGCGAGCAATTTGAAAAATAATACAAGACCTATTTAACTGACGCCGCTTTTAGGTTTGTTAGTTTATCGAATTTCCATTTGTTACGAGAGATGACAGTTAAATATTGTATCATAATATTCGAACTTTTTATTTTTTTTTAATAATTACTTTTAATAATTTATCAAAGCGAGAATTAAATGGAAGCTCAGTTAGTAGATCGACGGAGGAGAAAACTCAAAAGGCGCATGGGCAGTTATTGTAAAGTGTTGATAAATTTTTCATTTTATATGCATTAAAAATATTTGTAATTGTAGTTGTAATTGTACCTTTACCTGCACCTGCACCTGTAACTGGACATGCACCTGTATCTGGGCCTGCACCTGCATCTTAACCAGCGTCAGCTGTCTTTCCAGCGTCATCCCATCTCTCCGGGCTGTCAATTAAAATGAGACGAAGCTTCTGAGCATTCCATGGATTCACCGTGCGGGTGCCGGGCCCATCGCGTTGCAAGAAGAAGAGACAATGCCTTGGACTTGCGACCCAGGTGTAGGTTTAAGGGGCCCCTTTATTATGCGTATACACGCTCACCTTCACTGTTTACGCTCCTCTCCCTACCTAACCAAATATCGTAAGAACCTACTAAAGCCGCCTTTGAAATACGTTCCAGAAATGAACTGATGATCGTTCTAGAAAGGCCGAGATCCTTAAATAAGTTGTAGAGAGATTTTGCTGTTATACCTCTCGCTCCTATTTCTACAGCGTACAAATTAACTATAAATTTATTCCTGATCAGTTCGTTACATAGTTCGTAATTCTTGTTAAGCTTAAATGTATGATCTTTGTACCCAATATACCATACCCAAAGATCATATATTAAAAAAAATCTTTGGGTATGTTTGTTTCCCAGGGTACAGTAAGCTCCACAAGTATAACGCGCCTTTGTTGTTTTGAGTACAGGAATAAGTCCGGCCTAGATGACGAAACACAAACATCCTCGGGGATTTTGTATTGCCTGTTATACGTGTCCATCATGATAGTCCAATCAGGAGACGCGTCCAAGATGGAATAAGGTTTTAGTTTACGTTTACGAAATCTTATATTAAAATGACGTATTTCCCTAGAGAATTTCATTTCTGTTTTCTTCCTCTATTCCAAAAAAATATTTCAAAAGGCTTACTTATAAAAATAATGCAGGATAGTAAGTAAGCATCTATATTAGATAAGAAAGCCTTCTAGTGAAGTACCTACATGTTCTTAAACCAGACCGGATTTTGGATTCTGCGCTAATATGTCAGTCACGTTGTAATTTATAATTTATTTTTTATATATTTATAATATTTTTCATATATGTGTTGGTATATAAAAATGTTCCGAAGGACTATTCGGTCTGATGCCTGCCGCCGAATTTCATCACCGCTATCGACTTCTTTACCATTCCTACCACCTGGATGCGATCCTCCACTGTGCGGTTCTCGAGGACCTTTTTTCCACGTTCCACTCGCTTGTGGAACGAACTGCCTTTGGCGGTATTTCCAGATCGGTACGACATGGGTACCTTCAAAAAAGGCGTCTACTCTTACCTACAAGGCCGGCAACACTCTTGTAAATCCTCGGATGTTGCAAGAGTTCATGGGCGGCGGTGATCACAAGTCACCTGTGACCCGTCAACTCGTTTGCCCTCCTCGTCCATAAAATATATATTTATATATATATATAGTATATATATGAGTATGACCACAACCCCTCAGAACTATTAAAGCGCCAAAAACCACAAGCAGTGACAGTAACAAGGATACAAAATGAAGATGAAGAAGAAAAAAGAAATATAAAGGATTTTTATATTGCTACACTCAACACTAGAACTTTAAGAACCGATGAATCAATGATGGAGTTGGAAAATGCCTTAGTACATGTGAAATGGCACATTGTTGGCTTAAGTGAAGTACGGAGAGTTGGTGAAACAATACAACAGTATGAGAATCATATACTGTACTATAAAGGAAATATTTCAGGGTTGTACGGAGTTGGTTTTTTGGTGAAGAGGCCTTACAACAAATACATCGACAAATTCATCGCAGTCTCGGATCGAATTATAAAAATAAACATTACACTCCCTCAACAAGATGCTATGTCTATAATGCAAATATACGCTCCCACAGAAGCAGCTCCAAAAGACATTAAGAATTCTTTCTATAATGACTTGCAGGATACAATTGAAAAGTCACACAAAAACATGATTATTCTAGGAGATTTTAACAGTCAAATAAGGGAAAGAAAAGCAAATGAAAACCAAATAGTAGGACCATATAGTACAGGAAGGAGGAATGACAATGGACAGAGACTTATTAACTTAGCCAACACTTACAGTTTGAAAATAATGAACAGCTTCTTCAAGAAAAAAATTAAAAAGAAATGGACTTGGGTATCACCGAATGGGGAAGTTAAGAATGAAATTGATTTCATACTGAGCTCCACACCCAAACTATTTCAAGATGTAGATACCGTAAGCAGCTTAAACTTTAACACGAACCATCGAATGGTGAGAGCGAAGCTATACATACAAAAAGTAAAAAAAAGAAGACGAACCCCAATGCATAATAAAGATATAGCATTACCTATCCCAAAAGATATGCTACATCAACTTGAACAGGACCTCCAGAGGAAAAATGATGGAAATGGTACAGTCCAAGAAAAGTATAACCTGTTGGAGGAGAAATTAAAACAATTCAATAACCGACTTTTGAAAATCAACATAACAAAAGATAAAATAGGAACCAGATCCAGAGAACTGATAAAAGAAAGAAAATTACTTCTCGAGGACAGGAAAAAAAACAGAGGAAAGATAGCGAGTATTAGTAAAGAAATTAACAAAGAAATAAGAAAACACAGGACAGCGGCACGCACAAAAACGATCCAGAAACATATAGAAAGCACTGGCGGAATAAAACGAGCGCTAAAAGAACTAACAGAGGGTAAACAGTTGATAACAAATATAAAAGATAAAGGTTCGGGAAAAAAAGCCACTAAAAGGACCTGTATATCTGAGCTAGCAACAAACTTCTTTCGCAATCTGTATAGCAAGTCATGCAGTTACACAACAACCGCGCTAGAAGACAATACCACTGAACGCGACGAAATTCCCGTGATCCTTAAAGCGGAAGTAGAACAGGCGATAAAATCCCAAAAAAACTTCAAGTCACCAGGAGAAGACAACATTTCAAACGAACTCCTTAAGGGTAGCGCTGACTTGATCATTACTCCATTTACGGATCTATTCAATGATATTATCAAGAAAGAGGAAATACCTAATCAATGGACTAAGTCAAAAATAATTTTACTCCATAAGAAGGGAGACAGAGGTGAAATAAATAACTACCGGCCGATTAACCTAATGTCGAACCTATATAAAGTTTTTTCAAAAGTCATCTTAAACCGAATAAATAAAGTATTGGAAGAGAATCAGCCAATAGAACAGGCGGGCTTCCGCAAAGATTACTCCACAACTGACCACATTCACACCATAAAGCAAGTAATCGAAAAATGCAACGAATATGGAAAGCCTTATTATCTGGCCTTTATAGATTATAATAAGGCGTTCGACTCCTTGGAGCACAACGCCATATGGGAAGCTTTAAAGTCACAAGGTGTGGATTTTAAATACATACGAATAATTAAGGAAATTTATAAAAACTCATCAGCGAGAGTGATGACAGACATAGGGGGAAAAGAATTTCCAATTTCGAGAGGTGTTAGACAAGGGGACCCATTATCTCCAAAAATTTTTACAGCCGTATTAGAACATCTATTCAGAAATTTAGATTGGAAAAAGGAAGGAATTAATATTAATGGCGAAAAACTAAATCATCTACGTTTTGCCGACGACTTAATCTTGCTCTGCGAATCTGCATCAAGTTTACAAATTATGTTAACAGAACTCAGGGACCAAAGTATGGCAGTGGGTCTGACTATGAACATGGAGAAAACGAAGATAATGACTAATCGTGAAAAGTACACTATAGAAATAAATAACTCCATCATACAGTATGTGGACCATTATACATATCTAGGACAGATAATATCAACAAGTGATCAAACACAAAAAGAAATTGACACCAGAATCAGCAATTCCTGGAAAAGATATTGGTCACTAAAAGAAGTGTTTAAAAATCCACAGATACCACTAAAAGATAAAAAGAAAGTTTTTGACACTTGTGTTATTCCATGCATGACCTATGGCTGTCAAACCTGGGCTCTAACGCAAAGATACAAAGAAGCACTAAAAGTTTGCCAGAATAGTATGGAAAGAAGCATGTTAAACATTAAATTAAAGGATAAGGTAAAATTAAAAGATATCAGGCATCAAACAAAAGTTACTGATGTTACCTACACAGTACGGAAATTGAAATGGGGATGGACTGGACACCTTATTAGAAATAATAAGGAGAAATGGGGAAAAAAGGTAACAGTTTGGTATCCTCGAGACGGGGTAAGAAGAAGGGGCAGGCAAATTAAAAGATGGGAAGATGAAATCAGAAAGCATGCAGGAGTTACCTGGAGGCGCACAGCATTAGATAGAGCTAGATGGAAGAAGCTGGAGGAGGCCTATGCCGCAAGGCAATCTGATAATGAGGAAGAAATGTTAAAAAAAAAAAAAAAAAAAAAAAAAAAAAAAATTGTTATTGTTATCAGAAATAAAGGCTATTATTATTATTTAGTATATATATATAGTAATAGTTTTTGTCGTATCCTTTATTTTATATTCCGTGACTAGTTTCCAACTATTAGTTTGTTGAGTTTAATTAGTTATTGAAATATGTAGTGTCTTCCTGGTATTTGATCACTCGAAACAGGGAATTCTTCTGATAGATAGTAACATGATACTCGACCATTTATGTGGATACACAGATACCTTGAAACTTTAGATCAATCTTGTGACGATAATTTATGATGGCATTTCATTACTTTAAGACAGTTATTATCAATTTCATCTTAGCAGTGATAAGATAACATACTGAGTCATATTTGTTACTAAAAAAAAACCATAAAAAGTGGTAAAGCCTTTCTTTATTTTACCCTAAAAGATGTGCTGACAGAGGTAAATACGGATAGGTATGTCTTCATCCGAGCACTCGAGGAGAAATACGGATTGAGACCAAGCTTTTATATCCAAGCAAATTATATTTTAGCTATAACCAAGCAACTTGTATATGTTTGAAGTAAAATTAATATGAAATGATTACAAATGAAATGATTTCATATGAAATATTTTATAGAAATAGTAGATATGTAATTTCATTCGGTAAGTGCTGTTAAGCAATTTGGCTCTAAAACAATGAAGCCAGGCCCCCTCATACAGGAACGAGTTAATTCAACTCGTTCATTCTTCGGCTCATCGGCATATTTAATCAACCACCTCGCAGATGTAGTTCATGATATGACAGTCAAGTTGGCGTGTATTGTTAAATAATGTTATACGTTCTGCTTTCCCGTAATTATTTATTATTTCCCGTAATTTAATAATTCGGAGAAATGATATATTTGTGCATTTCTTTATTTATGTTACTCGTATGTAGGTAACATTTTAAGTAACGACCGTCTTCAGGAGTTATAACAAAGTTTGCTTTTAAATTTAAGATTCGAATTATGATTCCATCTCCATGAGAACCTATATTTTAGGGTTAACGGGACTGTTAATGGAACAGTATTCTCTAAGTAAATCTTTAGATACAAAATGCCAGGAGTCGCTCGTGACAACATACTAGATAAATATTTCAATTCAGTGACTAATGCGGTTAGGAAAATTAGACAGGGGATTGATATCGCCACAGCTGAGTACATTTTGCATACTTTAAACGTCTCAATAATATGTCTCACAGCATACTGCTTTGGACATCAGAGTCTATTATTATTTTACAAAAGAGAGCTGTTCGAGCTATAAACAACTAGACCTTCGGGATCACTTAAAACTTATTTCAACATACTTCAAACTTACAAATCCAACATTATTTATTTTAGAAAATATAAATGTTTATCATCAAAAATTACAAATATTTAATATAATCAGCGACTTACATTGAAATAATCTTAAAATTTGAAGTCACTAAAACAAAACAAAATCTTCACAATTACTAAAATCAATTACGAAATGTAGAATCTCATTGCATTAGATTTACAATAATAAAGGTTAGACTGAATAGTTAATATAAGTAATGTCTATATAGACTAGATTTTCTATAGATATTGATTTTAGGCTTTCAAACAACAGGCAAGTTTAAGTGTCGACTCAGGTGTACGGCGCCACGATGCCGTGCACATGTAGTGTGAAGGACGCGGTGCGTGTCTCTGGAGAGTGGAGCCAGGTGATAGTAGTTGTGTATCTTAATTCTTGTTATTTTTTAGTAATAAACAACTCTATATGAGTAATGTTATTTTGTGATGCGTTATGGTGTTTAAAAACACTCTGGCCACTCACCGCTCTTTATATCAATATAACAATTTAAGTCCATCAAATCCATCTAATAGTTTTATGTCCTGTACATTATATTAAATGTCTCAATATTAAAAAAATATAAAAGTTATCATAATTCTATGTCATTTATCAAAGCGCCAAAACCGATCGAACACGAACATGAACACGACTTCTACTGAATATTAGCGACTCGTCCGCTTCGTGAGATCCGGACGACTAATGACCAGAATAACATAACTCAAGGGTGTATTCGGATATATTATATACAATCACAATGTTATTGAACTTTAGGTATAACAAATACCTATATTTATTATTAAGATTAGATTTTAGTACACAGTAGCATGTATTGATAAATAAGTTATTGATATATATGTTTTTTTATATTTTTGTAGCATTCTTGATATGCTTAGCTCTGTCATTACTCGTAGCTAACTACGAGGAGCGCATAAAGACAGTGTAATGTGTAAATATCTATTTTTATAGTAGAATTCGACCAACCGCAACAAGTTATGAAATATAAATAATAATATATGTAGTCTGTAGTATATCATGTGTTGATTAAAGTATAACAAGTTTCATGACTTTATAAAAAAATTAAAAACATGTTTTGTTTTAATATGATGAGGTGGAAGATCAATAATAGAATCATAATGAGTTGTGTGGATGCTACTGTAATATAATGTTATGAAATAAATGAAGAAAATTTGACAAATAACTTTTTGAAGAAAAGAAAATGGTTATAGAATTGAGGGAAAGCACCGTGTCTAGAGATGAGAAGAGGAAACAAAAAGAAACAGTATTTGAATAACAATGACTTGAAATAGGCCAGTCCACTTATATTAATAATCAATACAATTACAAAATTATTAATAAGTTTAACTACTGTGCATGTAGTTTCTTAGCGATTTATCTGCTAATTTGAATACATTTAACTCTTAGGGTCAATGATAGTAACTGGGTTCCAAATGGGAAAATGAAAATAGGTTTCGTAGGATTCCCATCACCTCCGTATATCATAATCCGATGTATATTCGTTTGAACCCCCTTTTCATTCCTGTCAGGCAAAATTCCAAATGTTTGAGTTTTGATATTTTGACAAAGTAAAAGTCCACAATATAATGAACGTTTTGCGTTATCCATACTTTTTTATCTCTGAAGACAATTGAACTTAATTGACTGAAGTTAATTGCAATAATAAAATAACATTCTATGATCTTACATAAAGACACAAATAACAAATGCGTTTTTACGAAATTTCCACGCATCTGTAAAACCCTGTGTTGAGATTTTATGGTAAAAAGAAATGTGTAAAAGTAGTTGTGTATTACACAGAGAGAGAGAAAGAGGAAGAGAAAGAGCGAGAGTTGCGCACTCGGCTGGTCTCGTGCTCATTTGTTTATAGTTGGCTCGATACACATACACATACACACACAGCATACCGCATTTTGTTACGTGAATATTTCTACTAAATCACACCACTAATATCAATATAATCTTTATCAATACAATCATCAAGATATTATTACACATGATATAGTTGTAAGTGACTTGGTGATGGTCTCTACAAAGAAAGTCGTGCGAAAGTGTTTAATATTTATTTTAAAAAAACCGTAGTCATGACAAACTCAATAGAGATGACAATCTATACTTATTATAACATCTATTGCTTTATTATAACCTTGCAACTCATAATATAGAAATAGATCAGACCATCTTAGGTCTGTCAAGATAAGTGTGTCGTAGATTGAGGCGGCAATTCTACTACAATTATTATAACAACTAGACACCCCGTAGACTAGACATTTAGGTCTTTAATTAATTTGCTTCTATACCGGTGATAAAAAATTAATACATAATAGTATAGGCAATACAAATAAAAGTTGTAAAAGGCTAAAAGTAATTATGAAAAACAATGACGTAGATATGTTAGTCAAAGATAAACTGTGCACTGTTACCCGTTCTACTTACAGCTGGCAGACTTGAGTTCTTAAAAAAATACACAACAAAAAATTTAAAACGTATCAGACAATCATGATAAGGTACATTTTAAATATAAGATAAAACGACAGCAAATAAAGATTAGCACGTGAAGAATTTTTTTAATCGAATTGTACTATCCCCCTGTTCGACTTTTTTTCACGCGGACTCGCCTTGCTCAATATGAAAACGGCACCCGAGATTTCGCGAGCGTCGAAATTGAGGGTCTGTAGGCGCCCCTAATTATTTATAATCAATAAATGTCACGTGTTAATTGTCATAAATTTACTTATAAGAAAGGTGCAGTTGTTTAATTGTAACCAAATATGTCTTCAATTTTACATTGTATCATTGTACAGTGACAGCGCACACACAGACAGGTACCCAGACGTCAATCACATTACGCGAGAATCATATTATATCATTACCGCTGCTGATTGCCGATTGCTGATTGCTGACGTGGTTTACATACGAGATAGGATCACGTGTTCATTACAGAGGTGTTGTCATATTTCCTGATTCCTATACATTATTTTTTAATTAAATGATGGAATCTTTATTTATATCTTAATTTTAATAACAATACTTAATTTACATTAGTTAACTTAACAATTTTTTTACTGAACGCCACTTCTGGAACTTATTTTCTTATCGTAAATAACGAAGGTATAAACGTGCTTACCCGCGCGCTTTGTAAACAATAAAATCTTTCAGCTATTTTAGAATGATGTAAGATCAAATTACATATGTGACTAGTTTTTATTTTACTAACTATTTTATAACCAGTATTATTGGTTTATTATTTATTATTTGTCCTATATTTTTATATTTTTGGAAATAGTTTTAAGAACTTTGTAAAGTACAAAAATATTACCAAATAAACATGAATACGAATATGATTATGAATGTATAGTACATCTAATATTTTTTTGGATATCACTTAAAAATAAAATAAAATGCTTCAGCATAGCCCACTATTGATTCATAGCTATCGACTGATGCTAATTGCAGTCCATCCAATGCAGTTCAGAGGTTGACTTGACTGTGGTATCAATATCTCAGACGTTATTATTAGTAGTATAATAACCATTCAACAATCGATATTATTACAATACTTATCATTACTATAAAAGTAATAAATAAGTATAAAGCTGTACGGTAAATGGATATTTATTATAAAACAACTAAATTTCGATTAATTACATTAATTGATGGTCACCATTGAATAAGCTCTAAGCTAGAATAAAAAGTTAAAAATTCTAGTTATAAATATAAGGCAATACAAAATCCCCGGGAATGTTTGTGTTTCGTCATCTAGGCCGAATTTCTTCCTGTACTCAAAACAATTAAGGCGCGTTATACTTGTGGAGCTTACTGTACCCTGGGAAAGAAATATACCCAAAGATCATACATTTAAACTTAACAAGTATTACGAACTATGTAAAGAACTGATCAGGAATAAATTTATAGTTAATTTGTACGCTGTAGAAGTAGGAGCAAGAGGTAAAACAGCAAAATCTCTCTACAACTTACTTAAGGATCTCGGCCTTTCTAGAACGATCATCGGTTCATTTCTAGAACGTATTTCAAAGGTGGCTTTAGTAGGTTCTTACGATATTTGGTTAGGTAGGGAGAGGAGCATGAACAGTGAAGGTGAGCGTATATGCGCATAGTAAAGGGGCCCTTAAACCTACACCTGGGTCGCAAGTCCTAGGCATTGTTTGCGCTCCTCTTCCTGCAACGCGATGGGCCCGGCACACGCACGACGAATCCATGGAATGCTAAGAAGCTTCGTCTCAATATATTTTTAAACGGCATAAAACTGATCAATATTATTTAAAACATAATCGTCATTTGAAATAATATCATATTATGTGTTTTCATTTGTTGTTCATTTTTTATACGTCTTGAATAGGATTTATAAAGGAATAGTTTTCAACCAGTTTTAGTGACTTTTGAGTTATAGACAACATATTACGATAAATAATATAAACCTGGGCGATCAGTTCCAGTTATATATGAGTTTTCTTTCACTTCGAATTATTTGAAGTGGCAACTACGACAGCACTTTGGTATGACTGATGTACTTGGTATGAGACGGACGTAAGATTTCTATTAAATTTTTATGTTATAAAAATAATAATATATTAGTTTTATTTTTAGATGTTTTAAATTACATATCAATTGCTGATATAAATTGTTACTTGTTTATTAACAAAAAGTTCTAGGGAGAAAATAAAGAATCCATATTTAAAAAATATTTTACTATAACCAAAAACCAATATAGTATCATAGATGTAATAAAAAACTCTAAATCAGAATTAAACATGTTAAATGAATTACAATTTAAGTTTAAGCATTCAATTTTTATTGGACTGAGAAAACTAATATAAGACCTATTTAACTTACGGCCTGTTTTACCGCTATTTTATTGAACTACGATTTGTGAGGTGACAGTTGAGAATAATACTTTGATATTTTATATCTTTATAATAAATTTACTTCACTATTGGAGTTATTTCCTTGATAATTATTTTTATCCATTCATCAAGACGTGAACGACATGATAGCTCAGTAGATCCACGGAGGTTGTATCTCAGAGATCGCACGTTCATTACCCGTCCGTGTTGATATGTTATTGTTTTCTATTTACTAATAAAATAAATAATTTATAACACGGCTAAGTTCTTATAGACAATGTCAAAAAGGAATTAATTGTACTGAATTATAATCTTTTAAGCAGAAGTAGTTGAATCCAAAATTCGTAAACTGTGTTTTACATAGTTTAGTTTAATAATTTAATATTTGTATTTTACTTTATATGTTTTAGCATCTATTATCCGTTTGTTTATTTTTTGATTTAAAATAATTTGAATGTAGCATACTAGGAGAATTATTAAGTGTATTATGGATACTTCATAATTGGTTTAGATCATTACTTTTTTATAAACTATACAAAAATATAACAAAATAATTTTCAACTCGTGATCTTTAAATAGGTTGAATACATTTCGTTTGCTTATATTGTATTTAAAATTAAAGAATCGGATACTTTTGGTTCTTTTATAATTAATAGTTTCAATTTGATACTACAATCTTGAATGGTATTTGATATTTGAAAATGTATTTAAATATAAAACATTTCATCTTTAATAGTATTGTAGTTTGTTTGTTTGAACGCATAAGTATCTGAAACAATGGGCCGGATTGAAAATATTGTTTGCATTAATAGAAAAACATATCTGGAATAAAAAAAAATATGTATCAAATATTCATATAAAACTCTTTGTTATCCAGGTTATCAGTCACACTGAACTAGTAATACAATCGTGTTCCCAACGCTCTTCCACACATCACGCGAACGGAGTCACGGAAAACAGCTAGTACTCATTTAATTTTTCTTTTCCGATATAATAGTTCAAATTTATTTATAGTAATTGTACTACCTACATTACTTTCTTAATCTTTTAATAAGGCAGGTTTCCCACAAGTCCTTAGTCTTTATTAACTCATGACTGCATCCTTCACCACAAGGATAACTAATTACCCTGAGATCTAAGATTCCATTAGGAGTAGAATAAGACATGAACGTAATATTTTAAAAGTAATTAAATATACTTTTTTAATAATATATGTGTTATATTTTCGTATTTATAATAAATTTAAAATTATTAATCTGATACATAATTAAAAAAAAATGTAACCTTCCTTCTAGCAGTAAACAAACTAACAATATAGCCTGTCCATTTAGTCGTAACAAAAACGTGAGACCTGGCGGAGATATCTCTCCGTCGGGTAGTATTATATCACATTTTTCTCTCAACGGCTAATAGCTAGTGCAACAATTTTGTTTTATGTAAGTGCTACCTGATTCCCGCACTATGCGAAAAATATGGAATGTTACTATTGCAATGAAAGTAGTCTTAAATGAAGTCTTTTATAAAACACATAAAACAACTAGGTATAACAAATAATATATTGTCATAAACACATAGTACGTTTTATTTATTGTATGTACTTAAATACACTTAACCTTCACTAACGATTCTATGATGATGTAATTGTGATTGTGTCTGAAATTAAATATACATATGCTGATACCACGTTCCTTCACAAGTGTCTTATAAAAAAGCGCATCCAATTAATTTACTGCGGCAGTGAATGATAATAAAGCACAAATATGGAGCTTAAAACGATTCACCGGAAACTAATTAGCAATATTTAAAAGCCTTAACATTATGTATGGTAACTAGATTAGTTGTTCTTTACATAAAAAATCAAATTTATACACGCATTATATAATTTTAAATATAAGTTTAGGAGATATACAATGAGCTGTATAATACTTACCACTAACTCCAGCGATAGTTCATATTGTCCTAATGTCTACTTAAAGCCCCTTTATTTTAGACTTTATAAAATAACTTCACCTGTTAAAAGTAAAATAATTATTTTTGTATATGAACATGTCCTTACATTTTTAATAATAATTACCTTACGTCTATTTTAAATATATTTATTTTTATTTTATTTATTTATTTATTTTAAATATATTATGCAAAGTTCATATATATATATATATATATATATATATATATGAATTTTGCACAATTTTGGACAGATAGTTTAAGAGAAGGATAAGTAATAATATATTGGTTTATAAATATATAATTTTGATCTGTCGCCTATTGACAAATAGGGAACAAAGGAAACTGGGAAAGGGAAAAGGGAAAAGTCGGGAGTTTAGTCTTCCGTCTCACTAAATCTAACGTATTGTAATCAAATACAATATTACATGCTTTGGCGATGCAAATGTAAATATGCACAATATTATACAATATTGTTGGAGAGATAGTTTGCATCAGTTAGTTATATTGCTATTGAATTATACTTAGATTAACTGATTTATCATTTAGCAATTAACTAAAAAACATCTTGTATGCCGCTATACCTGCAGTTCGTGAAATGAGGTGGTCTTGGTCTAGATATTCCAGAGTCCATGTGCACTCCATATGTCGAGCCGGCTTGACTTATAGATACTGTGACTCTAAAGCTCAGATTAACAGAGGGCGTAGGTTCGTCTCTGGCTGCTGCTGCTGGTGAATTGTTCTATATTTATTTAAAATTCAAGAAAATATAAGAGGGTTCACATGATTTCAGTATATTTTGAAGAAATATTGCCTTATCTATTTGGTTAACCATTATAATCTTTTACAGATATATACAGACTATTACAGATAAAGTTAATATTTATTTCATATCAGCTCATATTTCATATTCGTGTACATCTTAATAAATTTATAGAGTTTCTTTTCTTGCCTTTTCCTCTATGGACGTTATTATTATTATTTTGATTTTGCCATGATTATTGTGATCCGTTCTCCGAATTCAGTAATTAGATAGCCTTGTAATAATAACCACACTGCTTTTTAGCGTTATTATTATTAGAGACGAAACCTTATATTGACATATTGAAATATACAATGTAAAAAAGATAAAACGCAAATATTTGTTTTTATCATAATATAATAAATATGGTTCAGTCTCCACAGACGTTAGGGATTATCCAAATCTGTTTCTTTCACTTTTTATTATACTTTTCGCAAATAATAATTTTATTTGACAGTCACATTTATTTTGATAATATCATATTCTTTATCTCCAAAGCCAGAGAAGACGTCAGATCATTGGATCATGGCGACATTACGAGTAACGAAAATAATAAAATATAATATGAAAACATTTTTTTTGTTTATATAAAATGAAAAGAAAGATATCTCCTCCTGCCGACCGCAGTAATTCAAATGAATTCAACACATTGAAATTTAATCTCAACAGTTTAAATTTAAATTAGTAATACAATTAAAATTAAACAATAAAAAGCAGATAAAGCAAAGAAAGCACATGAGTTGTTTGCAATAAATAAAATATAACTTTAAGTTATATTTAAGCTTGTCTTTCGCAACTCCAGAAAACTTTTAAAATGAGCAATAACTTTAAATTAAACGATAGCGTTTATTACTACTATTGTTAAATCAAATAAAAGAATCCTTAGATGTTATTATTTTTAATCAAAGGACCAATCAGTCTTGACCTTCTTTAACAATGCATTGTACATACTATACATCAACTGAATATCTTATATTATGAAAATTTTGCAATTATTTAGTGAAATACGCGTTATACGCGTGTATACGAGTTTAAAGATATCATTAAATATACACACTAATAATTCATTGTCAAAAATTTTACATATTCTGGAACAGAAATGATTTAAAAGAGTGAGTAACAAGCTTGTAACTTGAGTTCTATAACACAATGCAGGGCTCACAAAATATCTCAGCTCCGAAAGTCATAAAAACGCTTCTAAGTGGATTCAGGGAGCGAGATCTCCCGAACATAAACAAAATATAAAGCTTCGGAACTTGAGAAGTGTACACACTGACATACAAAATAAACAAGTAATGCACAGAGTAGGTAAGTAAGTAAGATAAGACAATCAATTGTCGCTGTCCGCTACACGATGGATACATTCTAATAAAGATAAATGGTGATGGTCTACAAAATGTGTAGGTTTTATTGTATGATGTTGTGTTTCGTCATAAAATTATATTTTAAACCATTTTACGAATAGTGTAAATTTAACTATAATTTTATTATAAAATTGTTTTTTTTTTTTCAAACTTTTGTATTGATTGTAAAAGTGATCGTCAATAAAAGAGATTTTTTTGATCAAATTGTATTGTTTTTGAAAATAGTATTTTGACTCTGAAAATATTAAATATACTATCGTTTTCTTTACTAATTCCAATAGCAGTGTAACAAGGATAGGTTAGGTTAGGTTAGGAAGCGGAAAATTGTATTTATTAAAGCTCCCGGCCGATGGATGAAAGATTGTTTCTGTACCAATTTCGATTATCGAGCGGTTATCTCTTTGACGATTAACTGTGTGTCTGTGTGTATTACCGTATGATCTGTACTAATATATGAAATCTTAGAAGAAATTAGATTAAGGATATATCATATCTGTAGTATTCAAAAAAAATTCTCACTTTGTATATCCTAAATAATCTTTAATTATTTTTCTGTTTATCTTAAACGTTACAAGTTTATCAACAGGAAGATAAAAATAATATAAACACGACTATGCTGTCCTTATATTAACATTTGAATGAGTAATTTTAAAATTAACGTGGATATTTTTCAAAAATGTGTATGGTTTTCTTTCAATATAGACTTTATAGACAATGATATAATTTTTACAAATTATACCATTTCAGAGCTCAACACGGCAGTTAGTATAAGTGTTTATTATATTTTCTATTTTGGTGAAAGAATGTATATTCGAGGTGACTCCTTGAGTCAGTGTAAGTACTCTCGCAATACCTGTATATAGCTCTGTGACTAACAAACACATATTAATCTTCAACTGATATTCTTGACATTCATGGTCTTCTCACCAATACTAACTTTGTAATAGTTATTGTATATATAAGGTATTTATATGTTTCATTTCTCTAATATTTTATAAGATGACATGAACTGATTCAATTTACAGTTTATTCAGTTAGTAGTTTGCAGATGGTATTGGTTTCTGTATGAATTCCTCTCCACTCTTAGTTTAGTTCAGTATATTTTTCACAACATATGCGGCTCATTTTGACTGAACTGAGACTATGTATAAGATCTACGTCGGGTGGATTTTATGATTCCAGTGACCTGGTGAATGTATTAATGGCTGAGTTGCCATGTATTAATGTGTGTGGCATAAATATAGTTTTTTTTAACTGTCAAATTATGTTTAGTAATTTTACTAGATCTTTTTAAAAATATATATTTTTAAATACATGACATTCCAGAACAATTTTTTTAGCATAAAGCCCTCCGTTTGAACATTTATAGTGGTTGAAAATTTGTGCAATATATATATTGCACTATGGCCTTACAATTACGAAATAAACAAAACAAATTTTAAAATACAGACATAAATGAGAGCTAGGTACCTCGTCCTTCCACACTACACCTGCAGGACATGGCGGCGCCGTAAAGCTGAGTCACACACTTTTAAACTCGGCTGTTGTTTTGACGCGATCGATATTTTTTGAATGTAATAATATTAATTGAAAAATAACTAGTCTATAACTTATATTAACTTTTTAGTCTGACCTTAATTGAACATTATTTCACATCCGTCCATACAAAATACTGTAATATTCAATTTTCTTATCGACCACGCGTCAACACCAGGTAGCCTCAATGAAATATACCTACTTCTGTAGTTAATTCTAAGCTCCAACTATTGAAGTCCAATGTCTCTTACTTAAATTAATTAACTTAACAATTACAAAATTATTATTTACTTAACCATACAACAAAACGATACAGTAGTCTTACTGTGTGGTTTTTCTTAATCTATTGAGTGTAATTTATGTGGGCTTACCTACCATAAAAGAAAAGTTATAGAAATAAATATATAAAACAATTAAAAGTTTTCATGTTCTTACAAATAAATGATACGATATATGTTAGTTACTGTACACTGACACGATATGTCAAGATAACAGACAAGTAACTGAGGTATTTAAACCTTATCATTTATGGGATATTAAATAAGTTCTCCTCAATTGGAATCACATTACAATTAATTCGGTTCAATATTCTATTTACCGCTAAATATTTCAATACATTGTTATTGTCCTCGTCCTCACTCCGACCCTCCCTAATATATACAAATATTACTACCGATATTCAATATTACTACAAATATTACTACCAATAATTAATACTACTACAAATATTACTACCAATATTCAATATTACTACAAATATTACGACCGATATTCAATTTCACAAAACTTTTACATGTCTATTTTCATAAATACATTTACAATTAAATTTAGTATCTCTTAATAAGAGAGAGTCTACTAATTATTTATACTTATCATTGTAAGAAACACAATTATGAAGCGACAAAGAAATTAACAATTCATTAACAATGTGTTTAAAACAATGCTTCAAGAAATGATATTCCAAGTTGCTAATTACTTTCTGAGTAGGCAGTAGTGTAGGCGCTATTAATTATTTTCCTTTGGTAAGATTAATCAAACGCTGCAGTATAATAGTATTTTCGTAGACTATCAGCGAGAGGTCAGAAGCCTTCAATAAACAGATGTTCACACTAAGAAGGACTTATATATAATCGTAAAGAGACAAGAATAGGTTTTTTTATTATTATTTATTATCTTCAAGATATCTATCATCGCAAAATTTACTAATAATAATTCGACGACTTAATTATATCGGTGTCTTTAAAAAATAAATCACAGCAACGATCCGATGTCACAATTAAACTTTGAATATTTTTTATTATTTAAACTATGGCAAAATAATATTTGGATTCACTTCACTATTTGTATTTATTATCTAACTCGGCCATTTAGCATAAATAATTGTAAAGAAGAGCGTCACAGCTTGGTTCCGCCCCCCGAAGGTGACTACTTTTATATTTCGCCGCTTATTACTATTGCGACTTATGGTTTAAAAAATCGCTTTCAAGATCCTTTATATTTTCGTTTATACTATCGTTATATACTATCTTTGGTTTCCGAGATGTTTTCTTTTTTTTTCTTAGCCTTTTTAAAAGTTCAGACGTAGTAGTAGTAGTAGATAATATTAAATAAAAAAAAATATATATTATAGTTTTATTTGTTTCTTCTTCTTCTACTACGCTACGCTACTCACCTACGCTGCCAGTAGGGTCTACTACTACGGTACACTGCCAGTAGAGATTAAAGCAGTATGGGAAGGTAAACTCAAAAGCAGAAGATTTTATCTCGGGAGACAAAGATAGCACCCAGAACCATGTTACGTTTTTAAGGTGACTTATTACTTGCAGACTATAACAGACGCATGACTGATAATTCAAAAAAGAATAGGGTGGTACAATCAAAACAATTACTTTAGCTCCTACCGCCAAGAGATATCACATGAAAATTTTGTTTAGGATGAGAACAGTTTTACAATGGAGCAATAGTTAGTTATGAAGACTGAGCTAAAATTGATCGATATATTTGTAAAAAAAGGTATCAAAACATCGGTACAAGTGTATCAAGATACCATTTTTGAGACGGTAGTTAAGCTCCTTAAAACAATCATGAATAATAATGGTCAATAATCGAGAACGGTCCTTTCTGCAAGACTCTGACGCGGGTCATACAGCTCGATTCATCCAATCTTGGCTACGTTATCGAACGTTCTGGACTTCATCAGTGCTGAAGACTGGCTGTCATCTTGTCCTGATCTGATTAATCCACAGTGGATGATTCAAGGTCAGTTTTAGAGAATAAGGCTTGCTTGCTTGCTAAGTGCCATTATAAATTCGAGTCTCTAAAATAATATTGGCAGTGAAGAATATTCCCATAGAAAGTGTACGTGCTATTGGTAACTGGCTTCAACATTTAAAGGACTGTATTGCAGCCAATGGAGACTTCGAATAAAGTTTTTATATTTATAATGATTTTATATTAACGTATTAAACTAACATACTGTAACAGTAATAAAGGTTACGTAAAATAAATAAAATATTGTTTATTTGTAACAATATTTATGGCAAGACAATATGATTTATTCATGTAACAAAATAATAATATAACTGATTAACAAAGAAATACAAAAGTTTATAATGTACCTTAAACACTTTAACGATTCGTCGACGATGACATTTTTTTTTTTAATTAGCAGCCTCGCTTGTTTAACCATATTAAAAAGTTTCAAAAAGCCTTTTTATTTGTGCTTTGTTAAAGTATGTCTTGTGTTTTTATGTGTTCTACTTACTTTACATTATCCTTTGAAAGATCAATATGGCATTCAGAAGGTGTTTCACAATATGTTATTGCAAGCTACAACAACAACTTATTTCACACCGACTTGTTCAAACACTAGTCACTCAAATACATGAATATATACGAGATCTTTTGAATTTATAAACAATTAGGTTGTTGTAGGCAGTAAATACATGACTCAAAGTATGATACTTTTATTTAAAAGAAATAAAATATTAATTCAAACTCTTTAAGTAACTCGTGTGAGAATGTAGAAAAAATATTTCATATCGTTATCTTCTCTTATAGATGACTATAGATTTTTCTTGGTATGACTAAAATGACTTAAATATATGTATGTCGGTATCGAAAGTATTTGATAGTTCAAATAACTTGGTGGCGTAATGAAGCATTGTAAATTAGATACACTGGACTCGTTATTGTTAAATATATAAAAGAAAGAATTATATCAAAAGTACTGCTTTATTACTTATTATAGAATTAAATACACAGTGCAATAGTACAAGCGCGGAGTCACGACAGCAAGAGAGAGAGGCCTGATATAATGACGTTACTAATGAGCGTTCCGCGAACATTGCTCTTATATTTTGTCAGGCGTTTGCGTGCATTCTAACATCCTCCCCTGAACGCAAACCCATTGCTGCATTGTGGGATTATTATTAAATCTGCTGACTGAATTTACAGCATAAGTGATATCAGGGCGTGTACCTTGCGACAGATATATCAAACAACCAACAGCTTCCTGATAAGGTACATTTTTCAAGACTTCCTTTTCATTTTCAGCCTTTTTTAGTTGAATTCCTGTTTCAAAAGGCGTACGTACAGGCTTGCAATCATGCATTCCAAATCTGTGTAGAATCTTTTCAATGTATAGTGATTGGTTAAGAGATATCTCATTACAAATATTGTTTTGAATAATTTTGAGTCCTATACACTGTTTTGCAATGCCTAGATCTTTCATTTTGAACTTTTGATTCAATTTCTTTTTTATTAACAGAGCAGTACTTTCTTTGCTAAACAAACATAATAGATCGTCTACATATACTGCTATAAATAATATATCATCATTTACTATTCTATAGTAAATACACGGATCTACAGCACATCGTGTTAAGCCAATTTCCAACAATTCAGTATTTAATCTCTTATTCCATTGGCGACTGGCTTGCTTCAAGCCATACAGTGCCTTGTTTAACTTACAAACTTTGTTGTCTTTCTCATAACATGGCGGCATTGTCATATATATCTCCTCGTCCAAATCACCTTGCAGAAATGCTGTAACTACATCCATTTGATGTATTTTCAATTGGTATTTCGCTGCTAAGGCTATGAGATATCTAATGGATGAGTACCGAATCACTGGCGCATATACTTCAGTATAGTCTATACCTCTTCTTTGCTTGAAACCTTTTATTACAAGGCGGGCTTTATAACGAGCTATTTTAACTGCATCATCTCTCTTCGTTTTAAAGACCCACTTGCATGGGATCGCCTTTTTGCCTTCAGGTAAGTCTACAATTGTCCAGGTCTTATTATCTATTAATGACTTATATTCACTCTCCATTGCTTCACGCCATAAAGATGAATTTTCTGATTTCATTGCCTCTACATGATCTTGCGGATCACCATCCAACAGCCCCATTGCAGATTCACTGCTCATACATAAGAAAGAAGTATGATCTACATTTTCACTGTCACACAAGCTGGGACTTACTTCAAGTTGTTGTAAAGCTCTATTTCGTGGTCTTAGGTTTATAGTATTCACTGCAGGTGGACTGAGCTCATCATCATTGGAAGGTAAGTATGTTTCATCATTAGGAACAAAGAAAGATTCATCACTTTTTTCAGACAAAGTTGTTTCATTTTCATTATTATCAGAATGAACATCATTTTCGCCAGTCTTCAAGGTTACGTAAGTATTTTCTTGTTTAGCTTTTGGTTTTATTTCTTGCATGTTTTTCTTTTTGCTAATTTTATTTTCTTTTTCAGGTAAAATATCAATCGTATTATTCTTCACACTTTCTTCCATAAATACTACATCTCTACTTAATATTATTTGTTTACTCTTTGGATCTATAAAGCGATAACCTTTTATATTCTCGCTGTAACCAACAAATATTAATTTACGTGACTTGGGATCCAGTTTCTGTCGCTTCTCTTTCGGTATATGCACCATCGCCTTGCAACCAAAAATTTTCATATGACTTAAATCTGGCTTGGAGCCGCTCCACATTTCTTCCGGGGTTGCACGGAGGCTGCGCGTCGGTGAACGATTTATAATATAAGCAGCAGTAGCAACTGCTTCTGCCCAATACTCCTTCTGTAATGAGGCATTAAATAACATACATTTAGCACGCTCAACTAGGGTACGGTTCAAACGTTCACTCAAACCATTTTGTTCCGGTGTGTACGGATTAGTAGTTTGGTGTTTTATTCCAAAATGTTTGAAACATTTATTGAAATTATTATTTTTGTACTCGGTCCCATTGTCACTACGTAATATTTTTATTTTAGAATTCAATTCGTTTTCTACCATGTTTTTAAACTCTAAAAATTTTTCATATACTTCTGATTTCTGCTTCATGAAATAGACAAACACCTTTCTCGAGTAATCGTCTATAAAGGTAACATAATACCTGGCACCCCCCAGTGAGCCAGCCTCCATGGGGCCACAGACATCTGAATGGATAACCTGTAATAATTCTGTTGCACGGGAACCTTCACTTTTGAATGGTTGTCTGGTCTGCTTTGCTTCCAGACACGAAGTACAGGTGTGTTCTTGTTTTTGTGAAGACAGTTTCACACCTTTTGTGCATTCTGGAATCTTATCTACATCATGAAAATTAAGGTGACCCATTCTTAGGTGCCACAGATATTTATCATCTATTGTAGCTGCCATTGCGTGACCACTTCGGTAAGTATTTAACTTATAAGTGTCATTTATTAATTTTGCTATAGCCACATTCATTCCATCTTTGTTGCTGATTGTACAACCATCGCTATTAAATTCTACTTTGCAACCACTTTTCACTATTTTACTGACTGAGAGTAAGTTTGTTGATAACTCTGGTATATATAATACATTATTTACCTGAATTTTTTCTGATGTTCCGTTGCTTTTGCTTGGTACTGTAATGGTGACAGTTCCACAGCTTTGTACACTTAATATTTTATTATTTGCAATCCGGATGGTTTGTACAGGTGGTGTCATCTCATTCTCAAGCCAGTCTCGGTGCATGGTCATATGGGCTGAAGCCCCGGAGTCCACGTACCAGTTCATCGTATCATTGAGTGTGGTTGCTGAAAAAGCTGCTACAAAACCTTTATTAGTTTCATCTTTCTCTTTTTTATTATTTTTAAACCAACAGTGTTTGCTTATATGCCCAAATTTATTACATTTAAAGCATCGTGGGCCTTTAGGTCTGTTCGGGTGGCTATTATTGTAATGCTGAGTTGAATTTTTCTTCGAATTTGTATAAAAAGCGGTAGTAGTATCTGATTTCTTTACCTCCTGTAGTAATTTCGTTTTAATCAGATCGGCACTAATTTTTATATTCGAGCTCTCAATACCCATAATCATTGGACGGTATTCCTCCGGCAACCGAGCCAACATCAATGTACCGAGCCACTCATCATTGACGTCAAACCCTATACCTCTTAATTTCAGTGCTGCTAACATTAGCTTATTCACATACTCTTCTATATTGCTACTATTTTCTAAATTCGTATTAATTAATTCTCTAAGAAGACCAACTTTTCTGAGTAGGCCTGAGTCTTCAAAAGCTTGTGAAAGGTTAATCCATACCTGTTTAGCGGATGTGGCTTCTTGAATATGAACATATAACTGGGGATCAATTAATAATATCAATTTCGATTTGGCTTTTATGTCTTTTTTCTTGTCGATTTCTTCGTTTTTACCAGTTATACACTCCCACAATTCTTCATGTTGCAAATAAGCCTCCATTGCAAATTTCCAGGTTGTAAAGTTATCTCTTCCAGTTAGTTTTTGTATTGACATCATATTTAAAGCCATTATTGTAATAAAACAATGATATTAGCTGAAAAAAAGTATTGCTGGCAACGTTGCCGGCCGGTGACGTGTTTTGAGGTTAACTTTTACTTTCACTTTTGACTTTTTTCAAAAAATACTAATTAATTCGCGGTTCTTTTATCAGGCGGACTGGGCCCATAACCTGTTAAATATATAAAAGAAAGAATTATATCAAAAGTACTGCTTTATTACTTATTATAGAATTAAATACACAGTGCAATAGTACAAGCGCGGAGTCACGACAGCAAGAGAGAGAGGCCTGATATAATGACGTTACTAATGAGCGTTCCGCGAACATTGCTCTTATATTTTGTCAGGCGTTTGCGTGCATTCTAACAGTTATAATATAATTAATAATATATAGGTCTCTTGCTTACTGAAAAGCAAAGAATACTTAAAATTTAAAACCTAAAATATGTTAATAATGATAAAATAAATGTAAACACAAAAACACTTAGACTAGCCTTTGTCAATAATATTTTTAAAAAAATAGCCTTTTTTCGGACTTTAATGATAAGCTATAAATCATTACCTGAAACTGTTTTGCTGTTACTATTTTAATTAGCCACATGGAGGTTACACTCTGAAATAATGCATATATACAGAGCAGTGATTGAATATATCGTACTGTATGCAGCAAGTGTTTAATATAGGATAGAGTCCAAGGAATATGCAAAGAAATTGAACCGATTAATAAGAATGTTCGCCGTCAGAATAAACAGAGCACCTAGAACCACTGCACATGTATTGTATGTTTTTAAATTACAAATTATGTCATAATACATTTTAATATTTATATCTTTTCTACTGAGGAGTTTTCTGTGAGCACTGTTGAAAAATTTTAAATAAATTAAACCGAGCTGTGTGCCAGCTGCAATGAATTCTTTATGCTTCAAGTCTATCCACCTCGTTATAGAGATTTGCATACAAAATAATATATGTCAGTGTAAAAGAGATTTAACATAAATTATTTATTTTCTAAATCAATAAACCTGTGTAACAATTGCTGTAATCAGAAATGTTTATATAAATAGATTAGATTCATATGTGGAAACTATTGCTTTTTGATTAAAATAAAATACAAAAAAGCAAGCAAAGTCTGGTTGACAATAGTTTATATTTACTGCAGTTTCATTTAATACGTAATGTCGCTGTGTACTGACACTGTGTACGTTGTTATGATATGACAAAACGTGAAGGAACATTTACTTTGAAGATTGCTTTGAAACATAACATTCAGGATGTTATTAATACAAAGATAAATATAGACATCGTAATCTGATACAGATAATATATTAGCTTCTTAACAGATATTTTTATATTGTACACATTTTGTAGCCTAAAATAAATGTAAATCTTTAGCATACTTTATTGGATGGGTATTGCACATCATTTTTGTAAAAATGAAAAATACAATTCACTATAGGTTATTATAATTAGATAATACATTTTAAACAATATAATTTTATTTTTATTAATCACTGACTGGTTTAAGCAACAATCACCGATCAACCAATCATCAATTCAGGTGACATATACAAGTACAAGTTTTACATACATCAGAATAGAATGTTGCTCGGTTGGTGCGTTTATTCGGTTCTGAATGATTTCACTTCAACATGTCGCAGATGTTGTAAAAAGCGTTGTAATAAAATTTAAGGTGGATCCACTTCCATTGTTTTTATGATCATCGCTATACTTATTATCAAGCCTTAGATTTTGTTTTTATATTTTAATTTGGTTTTAGTTTATTACATTGGGTCGCTAAGGATGCGTTTCTTTTTGTTGTAAGATGCAATGAAATTAAATTTATTAATCATTTTGTCATTTAGTTTAGTTGAGTTTGAGGAAGAATTAATTGTATAGATTGAATAATACCTATTAGTTATATTATGGTTTATTAATTCATCAGATTATAAATATTAGTATTGTTAAAAAAAAAGATATAACATTATCATATTTTTTTACCGCTTTGAATAGAGGGAGAGAGGGAGGCTTTCTAGAGGGACAATAATCCTTTAAAATATAATGTTTTGTATTTTATGAGAATAAAGCTTAGAATTCTCTATAGTTATTTTTGCTTATGCAGCAAAGAAATTAACTTTAAATAAATATAGAGCTCATCAACAGTTGTGTTACACAGACCCGATAGTTAACACAATAGTATTTAGGAAGAAGGGATGTAATAAGAAATGAGTCTTGTGTTTTTTATTTTTTATACCCACAATAATGGCAATAACTTTACTTGTCTTAACTAAAGTAAAAGTATCAGAAACACACTGCATAATGTAGTTGTTATATTATCAATACTGTTACGATAATAATACCTATATATGAGCCGCTGAGAAGCCAATGCGGTTAAGTCCAAAACACAAAAATTGAGAAAATTAATGTTTTTTGATACATTAGTTTTTAAAATTCTTGGTTTATTAATTTAATTAGAAAAGTGTAGTGTAAGTGTAGTCTTCTTCCGAAGTGTAAACTCTACAAAAAAACAAGGTATGTACGGGATGTGTAAATAAAAACGTGATTATTTATTGAAATAATGACAGCATCTTAAAAATTTTAGAGCTTACACGCCTTGGCAGCTGAAAAAGTTAAGAAATATATGTAAAAGTAATAAAATAAAATTTCTTGATTTTCAGTGTTACCAACAAATATCGAAAAAAGAAAGAATAATTTTATTAATTTATATTTAATTTATTTAGATTTAATTTATATTTCAAAGTTTATAAGAAAATATTGATAAAAGGTAGACTTATTTACAATGGCTTCTGAAATTATTATACAACATATTCAGAAGCTATTAAAAAGGGAAGACTAACTTAGAAAAAAGTAACCAACGAATAAATCCTTTAAAAACTAAAAAGATTATTATTTATATCATCAAATTTCCAAAAATCAGCAAATATCAAAAAATGGACTTAACCGTATCGGCTCATATAAGTACTAGCTGATTGATTCCCACACTATTAATTTGGGTGTGAACTTAGACTTCTTGTATTGATAAAATGTTTTTGATTTCTATTTCATAATTAGTGTAAATTTTTAAATTTTAAATAGATAAATATAATGCCTGTCAGTGAATACACAGATTTCCACATGAACTTTGAGTATTGGGTGAGCGTAAACTGTGTATTGGGACGCGTTCCCGTTATGTAATGTGGCGGGATCCTCAGTAGGCCCTCGAAAAATTGCCAGCATATAACTAAGGACAAATTTTTAATATGTCTTTTACAATAATATATCAAATTCCATTTTAATTAATTATATTTTTTACGTCCTTGATTTTTTACTTATGACAATTTTAAATTTTCAATCTTTCTGCGCCCACCCCCCTACCTTATCTAAACTCTGGGTACCATGGCTTACAGGTAACAATTGCTATGGTAACCGTTGTCATAGTATCCATTGTCATGGTAACTGTGGCTATGGTAAACATTGGTATGGTAACCGTTGCTATAGTAACTCTTACTTCGATCTATGTAGCTCCTACAGGCTTAAAACTTGGCGAAATGCAAAAAGTTGAAATCCGTTAGGATAGGAATTCCGTAAAATCCGTTCTTAGTGGACGTCTACATCACAAAAGAAGTAATTATGTACAATTTTAAGTTAATTGGACAGTAGATTTCGTGATGAGTCAGTGAGTGGTAAATCTCTTATATATTTATAGAAGATAGGTAGATATTATGCACTAATTTGTACGACAGTTCTTATGGCAAACACGTTACCGTCTCCAAGAGATCACCTTTAGAAGTGATGTATTCAACATTCAGTAAAAGTTATCTGTACTTAATTTACGTCAACCGCAGATGTCAGATGTACTGCAAAAAGTTAGGACGAGGACGATAACAGATAACAGGTCAGATAAAATATTATATTTATATAGAGTAATGAGAGGTCGATGTGAGGAATGGAAAAATAAAAGGGAACATTATAGTTTAAAAAATCTGTTTATATTTATAAAGTTTCATCGATTTAAATATGACTTTTTCGAAAAGAACAAAATCAATAACACAAACATCTTAATACAAATATCTTTAATTTATTTAATAACACTCTTCGTGATACAATCAGACGTTAATTCATTTTGTAAATAATCACAAACAGTCATTATTTTTTTCTAAACAATTAACTTAAAAACATTATTAAGAGTTCTCCTACCTCGAAGTCTTTTTTGCTCCTAAAGAATATTAATAATCTATTTGTTAATTATTAACGAATCTTCTTCTAAACAGTTTTATTACTGTTTTTTGTAAACTGGAAGTTAAAAACAAAGTATATCTAAATATTCATACAGACTATAAAAGGATAATCATTATTGTTCATTATTTGATATATTGAGATAAGTTTAAAACTATTCGTTTGATGGGTTTAATTAGATGTTTGAAGTAAACAAGGATAAAAGAATTCATCTGAGAGGCTTTAGGGTCTCAATATATAAAATAACCACATGATACTCACCGGCTTATGTGATCAATCATCTCGCAGACGTGGTTCAAGAGACAACAATATAATTACCTTGAATTGTTAAAACATTCTTACCCGTCGCTGCTCCATGTTATTTAACTGGAGGAGCCGGATTTTTTTTTTGTTAGTTTGAGGAACACATTTGAGGAACAACCATCTGCCATAGTAGTAACAATTTTATTTCTTATTTATTTCTAGAAAAAATAATCTAAGTTAAATGTTATTTAAATGTAAAAAATATATTATAAATGTAATAATATTACTAAGGAAATACTACATTACCACTAGATGCTGGTACAGCATTTCGCCTTGTAAGATGTTAAAGAAATACTTTAAATTTCGTCATTATCCACCTGACCTTGAATGGAAGCGGTTTTAAAAGATAAATTATTTCCCGCTGGCCCTCTAAGCTCGGATTATATAAGGCAGGTGCGGATGCACACGGAGCATCGTCCCTATCTCCACTCCGAAATGATATAATATCAGTTTATACAATTAGAGCGCGTATAACGATGAGCTGCTCGAATTGTTGGAGACCCAGTGCTGTGCCGAAACAGTCGTTATAATATTAAATTATTATTGTTCCCACATTATTGAACTTTATGTATTTGCTATTACTATTGAAATATTTTTTTTATTAACAGGCATCGTGTTTTTTTTTTAGAAATTGTGATTGGGGCGTTCCTAATGTGATATTGTTAACTAATTTAATTTAAAGTAACAATAATATGTTAATAAACAGACGTCGATGTGGTCGAGCTATGACTGCATATCAATAGGCCCATTGTGCTTCTCATAAACTCTAACCATGTAATCTTTAATCAATAATTAGGTAATTGTAGTGTCAGGAAGGTTATATTATTTCGTAGGTACAACTACCGGTAAAGAGACAAAGGTTTTCCGTTCACGAATTTAACAGTGTTTTGTCCGTGGTCACTTAATTAAGTACGGTGGCAGCCGAGGATCCAAAAAAAACCAAAATTATAAAAATACTTTATTTAAAATTACAATTTAAGTTACAACTAAAATGACGACTGCTTGCCCGATATTAGAAAACAAGAGTGACAATTATATTTTAAATTAATTATAAAGAAATACATTTATGTCAAGTGCACATCCAGCTTTTTGATTGTTATAAAATTATAATGAAATAATAAATTTGTGTGAAATGTAGATTCAGCTTTACGATTGTTAATATTCCTGGATTCTGATGCAATGTAATGTACATATTGCACCAACGCTTGCTAAGCGGTTCCCTCGATGCATGGGAACATAACTCCTCCCTCCTGAAGAGCAGCATCTATTTGATTTCCTTAGATCTCGAATAGTGCTGTAAAATCTTCTCCACGTGATCATGATTTCCTTCCTCGTCCTTTGTTAGCTTTTGTTTTTTCTTAACTTTAAGGCTTTTACGATTCTTCAGACTTTTATATATTATAACAGCAATGCCTAGTGCACCTGCACTTAATATTATTCCATATAATGGGATTGTAGTATGATAAAGACTGTTACTTTCAGTTATTCCTGAAATTTTCGGCTGCAATGACATTTCATTACTTATTTCTTGAAGCTTTTTAAGATCGATGGAGTTTAGTTGTAATGACGTTTGTGAAACTTCAATTTTCTCAGAATTGTGTAGGTCTATTATTTTCAGTGGCTTTCCTCTTATATGATCATTGCTATTAATTATTGTAAATTCTGTACTTTTTATTAAACATCCCAGAGGTAGGGTTACAAGATAACTGCCTTGTACTTTTATAAATTGTTGCTGATTGCAGGATAATTTTAAACTTGATGGCTCCGGAAATGTTATAATATAATGCTTGTCGTCAAGTTGTTCCACGGCTTCCGTAGTCAGGATCAAGGATACAAATTGACATGAACTTTGTATCTGCTGCATCGTAATGAGGCGTTCTATACAATCGGGCTGTTTTCCATAGTGATTGTTAAATTTGTTTTCACAGAGATAAAATCCGTTGACCTTCGGGCATTCAGCCTCTATGTACATAAAATCTTTATTGTGAATTGCTAGGAATGGTTTAGGAGGAATAAGGATATGGTTATTCTTATTCGGTACTGCGGATAGATGATATAAAGAATAAAATTTGGGAAGGACAATCGGAAACCTAAAAATTAACACAATATTCCTATCATTATAATAGTAACCTACTTTAATAACGTCTAAATAGTCTCTAAAACTAATGTCTAAAAGTTCTTCTTTCTCGTAGAGGCTATTTAACTTATTTAAAATATCTCTATGCATATTGATAGATAACATTGAATGATGTGTACTTTGGGCATGAATAAAAGCTAACCAATTTTCTAATCGAAATAATTCGTCCGTTATACTTTCAATATTATCTCCTAAAATTAAGAATATTTGAGTCAAGTGCGTAAAAGTTGTAATATCCGTTTCTAGGTTACTGTTGACACTAGTTAAGTTATTTATCAAATTTTCCAACTTTCTTTGATTAATTGTTAAATTATTAATAATTTCATTATTTTGAAATAAACATTTTTTGGTTAAACTAATGTGATTGTTCAATTCGTTAACAATTATATTATTATTTCCTTCTAATATTTTAATTGCATTATCATACTTCATAGCATCCGTATAGTCGAGATTTCCTGAAATAGTCTTTATTATTGACCCTAAACCGTTAATAAGCCCTCTTTTAACACGACTAGTCTCAAAGGTTTTTAATTGCTGTGAAACTTTTTCTAATTTAGTTACAAGATATTCAATGTGCATTTGAAAAAGTGAAAGGGTTTTATTATCTTAAAATTGGGTTAATATTGTGGATTTGTTCTTGAACTGACTTTAAACTATCACGAATCTTTACTAAATCTACGCATTGTATAAAGGAGTGATAGTGGGAAATGATTCTAGCGGTTCCTAACTTAAACGGTAAAATACCCGGTCCATTATCCAGGCTACTTAGCTCAATTTCTTCTGCTTTCGTCAAGGTTGCTAACAGGATCGTCATTCTGTAACAATTGAGCACTTATAGGTACTCTTTTAAGTCTAGATTTAGCTATTGGGCCTCGTTTCTTTTTCGTGTAAATGTGTATCGGTAAGTCGGCTAAAACTTTGTCATGAGTATAGCGAGGGGCAAGTTTTTTTCGGGATGCTTTAGGGTTTCGTAGGAATATTTGTTGGTCAGGTAAGTAACATGTCTCAGATTCTCGTTTTTTATTAATGTTTTCAGTAATTTGGGTACGCCTATGTATGTATTCATTTATATTATCATAGACTTTAATCATGCGGTCACGATGGTCTTGTGTGTATTGTTGTAATAGTTGTTCTGTTATAGGGATTTCTAAAAAGGGATTTTCTGAGTCAGAGTGTACAGTGGCGGTTCGAGAGCTTATATTGGACTGTGATTTTTCAGAGGGAATCACAATTGTTGAGCTAGCCTCTTCATTGTGAATCTCAATTCGAGATAGCGCGTCTGCATTACTATTATACTTACTATAAACTTGTATGGGGTTTGAAGCATTTTTAGTTACAAATAACTTTTTCTTATAATCTATGGTTGCTTCCAATTTATCTAAGAAATCTGTACCTATTAAACCATCGAAATAATTGTGGAATTTATAAATGTAAAATTTTATATTATCATTACTTTTAAACTCATTAAAGCAAGGAACGGTTATAGAATATTTTTGTTTGCTCACAGAATTAACATTACACACTTCAAAAGGTTCATAATTTAAATTGAAATTATTAAAATATTTTTCAACTGCATCTGGACTTATAAAGGACTGATTTGCACCGGTATCTATAAGAAACTTTAAGGGTGGATTTTTAATCTGAATATAAGGTAACTGACCTTGGGATTGAACGTTAATCTCTACTTTGGTTTGTCTAATGGTTTGATTTTTCGAAAAATCCTGTTGGTTATTTGAAGTTGAAGATGAAGGTTCAACAACAGTATATTCAAAGGGTATGGGGTCGTTTGATTGTTGAAGACATTGGTGGTTTTCTACAAGTTGATAGTCACTGTAATAATATTCTGGGTGTTGGTTATAATCGTCATAGTAATTGTCATAGTAATCGTCAGTCTCATAATAGTCGTAATGGTCATAACTTTGATTTTGATTATTACTCTCGTGGAAATTCATTTCCCGAGTTTTAAAATAATTCGTTGGGCGTGGATTACCATGTTTCCTCCAGTCATGTCCAGTAGGTGGTAAATTTTTAGTTACAAAATGAGTTACACCGTTCATAGGACGGGCTGGTTGGGGATTTTGGTTAGCATGTTGATAAAAATTACGTTGGGACATTTTAAATGCATTATGTGGATTATAATTTGGAGGTGTGGCCCTAAATATTTGTTGAGTGTATGAGGGACCTGGACCCGGTTGAGGTCTAAATGGGGGTCGTTGTGTGTGAGTTGGGAATTGATGACGCGGTTGGTGTTGGTTTTGAAATGTAAATGGCCTAGACTGTATTGTGTTAAAATTATAATCTGAATTTACCTTAAAAGGTTGAGATGACAATGCCATAGGGTGTTTGTTCCTTTCAGGTTCATAACGAGCCTGTAAATATATAGTATTTAATTCGTCTTGCACGAATTCTAATGCTTTCTCTATTGTTTCGGGTCTCATACATCTAATACGTGAACCTAAAGGATCTTTTAATCCTCTTAAATATGCTTGCAGTGTTAATTTCTGATATAAAACCCTTTTCGCTTCAATTGTGGTACCAATATCCTCGTGTAAAGTTATGTATGTCATAATTGTACTAAACAAGTTTTGACAGCGTTCATAAAACTCTTGAGGTGTCGTGGACCCTTGTTTTAAAAGAGCAAGATCATTGTATAACGCAGTTTCGTCTCGTTGATCAGAAAAATTATTAATTAACAACTTACGAATGCCAGTCCAGTCTGAAGGGATACCGTTAGTATTAATTAATCGTGCTGCGGAGCCTGTTACTTTATTTAAAATTCCGTTTACAAGAGCAACATTTAATAAATTATTTTCAGGGTTATTAATCACAAATTCTTGGACTAACTGGTCACAAAGTTTTATGAATCTAGGTAATACATTTGGGTTTCCATCGAATTCAGGCAATAAGCGTAAGGCTTGAAAAATGCTACCTAAATCGGCCATATTATATTTCTCTAAATTTAGTTTAACGTTATTATAAAATATTAAATTTCTATCGCTCTACTACTATACGTACTAAGCCTAGAGGTCTTCGATTGCCGCAGAAGGGAAATCTTGGAAGGATAAATCTTACAAAATAGGGATAAGCAATCACTAGAAAGATTCTAATGTACTTACAATTTTAATTTCGGTTTCTCTGGAGTATCAATGTTCGGATACGCCTCGCTGCGCCGCCTCGTAGATTCAGGATACTCGTGTTGAAACTTGATAGCTTCTCGGATGGACCGCAAGACGATTATCTTGATTTTAAGAATATATATAATTTACGTTGCTCGCGACCCGGCCCGCGAGTATCTTACCGACTGCGCCAATTAAATACGGTGGCAGCCGAGGATCCAAAAAAAACCAAAATTATAAAAATACTTTATTTAAAATTACAATTTAAGTTACAACTAAAATGACGACTGCTTGCCCGATATTAGAAAACAAGAGTGACAATTATATTTTAAATTAATTATAAAGAAATACATTTATGTCAAGTGCACATCCAGCTTTTTGATTGTTATAAAATTATAATGAAATAATAAATTTGTGTGAAATGTAGATTCAGCTTTACGATTGTTAATATTCCTGGATTCTGATGCAATGTAATGTACATATTGCACCAACGCTTGCTAAGCGGTTCCCGCGATGCATGGGAACATAACTACTTATTACTTTTTTTTTAAATGCAAAATAACAATAAAAATACCACTTAAATCACATATAATATTATCAACTACTAATTTCGCTTTTGGTATGTTTTTCGATGTACTTCTATACTGCAAAGGAAGACCCATTGGTAATTATCTACGCAAGAAGTCTAACAGATGTCGCTTTGGTCCAGATAAAGATGAGTATAATATAAAGAATTATAAATTAATAGATAAAGCGATGCGAAGTTTACCCAGAGGTCGCTGCTACGGTATCAATTGCTGTTCTTTTTTCTTACCTGTCTGTTTGCAATAAAGTGTTAGAAATAAATAATTTTATTAATAAAACTTTATTAATACGAATAAATTTGTTAAGATTTATATAAGATGCTAGAAAGAATTGACATATTGCGCCGACTCCAAATAATTAATAAAAAGGCTAAGTGAGTGGTATATTAGATATTTTTATTTTCTTGAATATCATATTGTTTTATTATAAAAAACATGCAAAATAAATAGCTCTCCCAACTTACTTAAACCTAAGATGGAATCGTCAATAAGTCAAATAATAAACTGAAAGTTTTTGTTATTTTGCTACCATTGCACTATTGGTTATTGATGGCATCTATAGAAATATAAATACACAATAACCGATCCAATAATATGACATGACATTTGCGACATCACCAAAAAAAACAAATATTCAAACAGAATTAATAGAATATGTATGTATTTTAATATATATGTATTTTAATATATATTAAATAGGTTAAAATAAAAAGAATACAAATAACTGGGTTTTAATTTCTACAATAGCGTTGCACAACTATTTCTATTTTATTGAACTTCTACAAGTTAAAGTCTATTATATTATTTAATTTCAACTAGAAAAAGCTTGACAGCTAACAGATATAAAAATATTTAGATATAGTAATACCCATAAAAACATTGTGATTGAAATATCACAAAGTAGCCCTAAATATAACTTCTATTTCAAATATCTGTGAAACAAATTTGCTTACAATGAAAAAAAAAGGTTGTCGTGGAACGAATGAGATTTGTCTCGTGTGCAAAAATGATCGAAGGAAATACGATGAGTGTGATGCAGAGAGATACTTTAGAGGATAGTAAATATTTATTTTGTGAAGTAATTTTATAAGATTAAACATTTCAAACAATATTTGTGCTTTAAAGAAGTCTACTGAAATATCTCAGAGTCTTGTTAAATATAATACGAGTATTATGATATGATTGTATTGTTTAAGGATCAGAAATGGAAACATTCAACATAAATGAACAAATAAAATAACTTAAAAGATATGGAAATTTTACGCAATAAATATGTGCCTACATGTAATGTATAAGTCACATAATTGCATCATACGTTTGCACATGAACCACTTTCAAAATTAGGTCATAAGTCATCATACGTTTGCTTATAATTGTCATATATAAGTTTAGCCAGTCAGACAAAAATACAAAGAAACTATTTTAGAACAATATATACATCATATATGTATTGGGATATTAATGTCAAAATTTTGGTCAACAACAATTTCAAATAAAAGAAAATGCTGCCTTTTTACTTACCTTTCTACACTACCGGATTTGGTTATAATGTTATTAAAATTTTCTTAATATAATGTCTTAGAGTACCGACCAAGTATTAGTATCCATGAAAAGTATGTTTCCATATAATAAAATAGTAAGGAGCCAAATTTGTCCCTACACTGTTATACCTACTTTTGAACTGAATAATTCAGTTTCACAGGACAATAAAAAAAATACTTTGCCCTAAGATTAAAATATGTACACAAATTCGTTAAAGAGATGAAAAAATTAAAAATAGTTATGTTGGTTTATCCCCATAAATGTGCTATCTAACGTAATAACAATTTTAAAATATATAAATAAATATTGTCACCATTTTCTGTTAATTAAAGCTATAAGCTTAACGGCCCGCCATCAGCCAGCTGTGATAACATACTCGTACTAATCGTTTCAATTACTGCGTTCATACTACATTTCTGTTTTTTTTTAATTATTGTTAACATCAAGCTTAGAAAATACACAATCTATCACACACAACGTGTTAGTGTGGAATATAAAAATAATGTTTCAGTACAAAGTCATTGTTGAAAGTAATTTATCTTTTAAACTCAGATATAAATATACAATATTGGTTTAATTAAAATCAGTAAGTAATATATATTCGATCCTTATTCATAAGCTTGGATCTGTTGGTGATGTACACATGAGAGTAATGGTTGTTTTTTGTCGTCATAGGGTTGTCAGTTAAACTACCCTCTTCTACCGGAGTTCATGTCTACATACTGACATCATATGTGTTATCACAAAATATATATGTTAGGCCCGAAGACCGAAAATGCTCAGTGGACGGAAAAAACGGCCACAACGCGTTCTGGCTGTCTTCAAATGAGCAGAACGCGTTTTGGCTGCTATTAAACGCTCGCAACTCGTTCTGATAATTGTCGAACGGCAAGAAAAGCGTTTTGTTATTCGTCAAGCGTTCAGGATGCGATCTCAATGTTTGAGTCGTATTATGTGCCACTCTCTACCTGCGTACAATTGCATGCGTATTTTGGGATTTTTTGAACTAATTTTGAACAATAGAGGCTTATCGTTATTGGCAATAGTTATAAATTTTAGGTACTAGAAATGTACAACTTTTCTTTTCTAATTATTTCAATAGAACATTTTATTGGCTACGTAATGAAGAGCCTTTACTTTTATGATCCTCTGTAATTAGTATGATCTTTTCAGCAAATTTAGGACAATGCACGTAGCGATGACTACATACAAACTTTTGTTTCAATTATTTCCAAAATGATACCATCTTTCATTTTGGAAATACAACTAAATAACTAAAGGTATCCATCTAGGGATACCTTTTCGAGAATATTCCAATTTAATTACATCCAATAATACCAAGGGGTGTATTGCTTTTGAGTATATAACAACGAACTTGAGTCCATGAAAAATCAGTACAATTCTCGTCAGTGCACGGACAAGATCAGTTTGTCGTTGACCAAGCAACTTATTAAACTCAATTGAAAAGTTTAACTTTCTTTAAAATGACTGATAAATCAGCGAAAGAATTTTGTTTACGATGAAGTGAAAACAATTTTTGATAATTGTGACGATAGATCTGTGTTGTTATCTGAGGAAAAGTACAAATCGCTTGTAAAAGAAGTTCAACTTGCTCAAAAGCGCAAAAACAAAAGCACCATGACAATGAACGAGAAAGAAAAATTAATCAAGAAGCAATCCACCGACAGTGCACCGATTATATACTATTGCAGTTTTAGTGAATTGTACGATGCATTGAAGAAAGCTCATATTGACGTTGGCCAAAAGAGAACTAGAGGTGAGAAAAAATATATGCTATTACGTATATCCTATTACCAGTGAGATATATCTGTATAGAGTAGGGAGGAAGAAAATCAAAATTCCGTAGCAATAATTACATATACAATTTCTTTCTTTCGTAATTATGAAAACTGAACTAAGAAAAAAGTACTGCAACATTACCAGAGAAGTCATCGATGTGTTTCTGTTAACCTGTAAACAATGTCAATTGAAAAAATTGATTAAAGAAAGTGAGGTATCCGCGCCAAAAACTATTTATTTGTTTATTGTAAGTGTAAACGATATTGTACTGATAAGAAATGCACTTGTCGAAATTTGACTGTAAAATGTAATTCGAAATGTCATTCACGCAGTATTTGTAAAAATAAGTAATGTTCTGATGTAATAAAAAGTTCGAAAAACATACGTCCTTTTTATTTAACTGTGGTCTCTACGACTACGACTACGATTCAATTATTTAAAATTAACTGAAAAGATCATAAATATAAGTATATTTCGTACCTCAAAGTAACTTATGGGTGTAGAACAATAATCAAAATTATTATAAGTACAAAATGAATCTTATTGTACGCAGGTAAAGAGTGGCACATAATACGACTCAAACATTAAGATCGCGTTCTAAGCGCTTGACGAATGACAAAACGCGTTCTGGCCGTTCGACAATTACCAGAACGCGTTACGAGCGTTTAATAGCAGCCAAAACGCGTTCTGCGTATTTGAAGACAGCCAGAGCGCGTTGTGGCCGTTTTTTCCGTCCACTGAGCATTTTCGGTCTTTGGGCCTAACATATATAATCAAGATATTTAAATAATGTAATATATATATATATTTGTTGAATGAATATTTATATATATTTCTGTGTTCGTTTGTAAATATTATTATTATTTTTTTTATTTTCCACGCGAACTTTATCCAGTTCTATTAATAAAGAATTCAAAACTTTTTTGCAGGACAAATGTCATTAGTGTTCATAGTTTGTAGTGTTTGTAGTTATTTCATCTTCTGTACTCTGAAGGTGGCCTGATTAGTTTCTGATCAAACACCGCGTGTGTGTTTTTCATATAGCGTATAAGAAATGTAAGTATTTATTGTTCAGATATAGTTCAATGATAACCAATTCAATGCAATTCATATTAGTTTTTTAATTTTGGATCCTTTTTAACATAACACCTTGTTATTATTGTTTAAATTGATTAAAATATAGTTTTGTATATTCGACATTCATATTCCTCTCGCATTCTCCTCTGTATCTTATTCTTTTTCTTTTACATTAGAACAAGTTACTTAGGTGTTCTACTATTGTATGATCATTTAACAATTATAAAAAAATATTTTTTAACTGATTGTCTAAAAAATCTTTGCAATCTACAAAATGTTAATATAATAGTAATATTTTTTAAATATACCCCAAAGTAGTACATGCTCTCGGAGACCTAATTAGGTATTTTTCTAATGGTGACAACAAAGCTGTAATATTGGACTTGAATTGTAGTATATTAGAGGGTTATAATATAATGTTATTAAATAATAATTTATATTACGATTGCTACATTTATTAGTGGAAAGATATAAGCCCTAAAACCGGTCTTAGTTAGAGTGATTTCTTTGGAAATTTCTTTTAATCTAAACAATAATTAAAATAAGTTTATTTTGGTCGAACGGCCTGTGTGTTTGTGTGTTTATTAAAAGAAATTTTTTAGATCATTTGGCCTCAACTGGACTGTAATTTAAAATTAGAAATAATGTCAATGTATTCACTTCACATTGGTTTATTATTTTATTTGAATTAAAGTAGAACGCAAAGTTTGAGTTAATATTTCTTTTATAATTAAGTAACATATATGAAGCTACAAGTATGTTATTATTTATTTAAGGAAAACCTAATATTTATTCTTTATAGTAAAATGTTACATAATATCGCCCATATATAATCTAATATTTGTTATAAAACTTCACGATTCGTTCCTTGATGTGTAACATAATGTTTGGATATAATAAATGTAGATACACTATGATAATAACATAATAATTCACTTAGTATTAGCATCTAGTAATATCTTAAATTCATAATAATCATAAATAACATTAATATTTTACGAGAGAAATGCAAATATAAATATTACCAATTTATTGTTTTATTGAAATAAACGATCGCTGGGGGGTTTAAAGAGGTAGAGGCTGAGCACCAACGGAATAAAACAATAAATTATAAGAATCATAACTCTTATTCATTAATTAACTAATTCATATAACCGAACTTCAATACTATTGTACGATGCTTTATACTGGGCTTGAAAACAGAGAATGGAAAACTGTTAACATTATATTCACAAGTAATAAAACGCCTTTGATATACTTGGAGAATAAGATTTTTCATATAAGATACCATCACGTTAAACTATATATGTAAACAATATTATTGTCTGTAAAGCAATAGAATATTAAAGTATCTTCTAAACTACGATCAAACTAACTGAGATCACCTACGTCTTAAAGCATTTAAAGTGCTTAAAGTACATAAGAGAGACGCAAAAGTTCTGAGAAAAATAGTCTCGAAGTTTGTAAAACAGTTCACGAAAAAAGTTTTTCCTTCGTGCCTCGGATGATGATAAGCCTTTTTACCTTTTATAATGATAAATTGATTTTTTTTTGTAATAATGTAAATATTTAAGGTAAATATTCTTATTTTTCTTAGTCGATCGTTAATTCTGAAGATATTAAGTTGACTTATAAAGTATGTTTTATTGACTGTCTTTGACATCTATTAAAATAGACTTTATTATAAAAATCTTTGCAAAATTGAATTTCATCATACTCAGTTTGAACATACTCAAACTAATAAAATCCATAGGCAGAATATATATTATTTTATTATTTATGTTTCGTGCGTTACTTAAGTTAAACTTGGCTACATTGATATTATAGTGTAGAATCTTATTTAAGTGTCACTGTCATTCGTTGAAGATGTTTAGATGTAGCATATGTTGTTCTATTGCTATATTAAATAATACTAGTTGTCGCAATTCGATTATAATTCAAAGTCAAATAGACAATTAGTAAATCTTTGTATTCATTGTATTTATCTCTACACATTAATTCTGTTCAGTTTGACAACAACCTTCGGTTTGACATTTGTGTGTGTCAGTTGTCAAACACATAGTAAAGTGCTAAGTTTTTTTTACTAATATGATGTATTTCTATTGCATTTTTATGTAAAATATTAATTTTCTGAACTCCTCTTTCCATGTCATTTTAAACAAATTTGTTACTCTTCCGTCAGCGTAGTTTTCGTAAAAAGTAGGTATGTTGTTTTTATGTATTCATATTATGATATCGATATGAAATACATTTATTATGCCTGTTGTTCGTCAAGTGCAAGGTTTTTAAATTATTAAATTTATTATCTTCGTTCGTCATCATTTCTACGTTACCCATACTTGGTGTGCTTTTATTGTCGTCACTGTTGTAAATTCTTTTAATTTAACAATTTCCCATTAAAGTATAGTATTGGGAAATTTAAAATACTTTTTTTATTTATAAAAGTAAAAACTAAGTCAAAATTAAACTATAAATATTGTAAATAAGATTCTATGGAAAGGCCTTAACCAATGATCTTGTTTACAGAGGATGAAGATCACACAAATAAGGTAAATAGACTTAGACCGCTGTGACAGTGTTTCAAACGATTTATTTACTGACTTACTTAATTATTTGCGCTGAATCTCAAGTTTTACAATCTCTAATAAAACTTCGTACTAACAAGGTCGCAGTCTGAAAATTATAATAATCGAAACAATAGTTTTCGAGTTGCTACTAACAATAATGTTTTTTCTTACGGTATTAGTACGGTATATGGGGCAGCGCTGCCGAAATTATTTTTTTATATATCTTACAAAGAGCTGGGCGGGCTACTAATAACTAAAAAGTTTGAGATTTCCTGGGGGATGTTTTTAAAGTAATGGATATTTTTACAGTCACTTCTCTTCAATATATATTTAATAACATAATATAAATGCGCCAAAATTTTGATTCTTATATAAAAACAGTGACAGACACAGTATAGTGTATATACAAGAAATAAAAACAAACTCGTAACGCCTAAAGTCCGTCCTCAAAAAGTTTAAAAATTGTTCATGGGGCTTAAGTGTACGCATATATAATAAAGTTATATAAGATATATTAGAACTTCCTTTTCATAGTTTTAAATCTAAAATCAAAAGTGTATTATTAATTAAATCTTCTTATAAAATTCAAGAGTTTAGAATGGATCAAAACGTGTGGAACTTAAGTTGTGTTAATTATATTGTAATTAATACATCAAACATTGTTAAATTTTATTTTAAAAAATCGCAAATGCTTAGTTTCTTGCCGGCTCTTTTCAGCAGAACAGGTATTCGAAACGGTGGTAGCTTACTCACGGACTGACTACACCAACCTTTTTTACATTTGATAACAAAGAAGTGACTACGGTATTTAACCGTTATCATTATCACCGATATTAAGCAAATTCTATTAAATTGTTATAACATTACAATATGTAATCAAATCGCTCCAATATTCCATTGACCTTTAAATATTTCTACATATTGTTATCGTCCTCGTCCTCACTCCGACCCTCCCTTAGTGTTACAACGGACAATATAATACTGAACCGACACAGAACTAATTACATATTTATACTACTACCAATATTCAAGTTCATAGTAACTGTTAATAATACACAGGTGCTGTAAGACTACGCTGTTTAATTATTTTTAAATATATTAAGGACCTTAAACGACTCGATCTCTTAAAAGAAAAATAATGTACGAAAACTTTCTATATTATAAATTTATTTGCATATAAAAATGTATAAATTATGTTAAAAGTCATGAATACGAGGTTTATATTATAATTTAATTTTAAACTTCAGTGAAAATCCCGAGTGTTAACGCGTCTGTGAAATATAATAAATAAAATTTTAAAGTTTTTTGCGGTTCAGATAATAATTGTATATTTTCTGATCTGAAATAACTTTGACGTTATTGTGTTTAAATACAACGTTACAATTAAAGACTTATTATGTTAGCCTTTTTTTACATTTCATATATTTTTAATTGAATTGAGAATATATAGATAAGTATAGTAATATTATGTTTCTTAAACACAATCACAACCCCTTTATATGTAAATAAAAAAAACAATTAGGCTACAAAATTTTTGGCTTGATACTGCCTATTGCATATGAAAAATTCAATATGCAGTATCAGTATTTCAAATAATAAATTAATTGTGGAAATGTATAGTACAATTTTATGTTTCTTGCTTTGATAGCATTTGTACGAAAAAAAAAATCAACAATGCAATTAGGTCAGAATTTTTGAGCAACATTTTCGTAATGGCCAAACTATCAAATAACTAAGTTTTATGGAACCACGACTAGGTGAGTAAGGTACAATGTAGTGTTGTATTCCGAGGTCTCGTTCGTGTTTCCGTCGTTCGTCGTCGTAATGTATTGTATACGCACTGAACTAACTGTATCACTTCTGAAATTTTATAAGTACTACTTCAGAACTTCTGTGAAGTTTCACTAAAGGCAGGGAAACTTTAAGGATCCCACTAAAAGTGTACTTTCAGTGCAAGATGTACTTTCATAAAGTTAAAACTATTTTATTGCAGCAAATATTATGTCACATATTTTTAAAATACAAATAGGAAACAAGCAGTTACATTATGGAATTACATTAACAATTTATATAAAATTAATGGATGACTTGAATAAATTTTGTAAAATGACAGAAATTTCAAGTAAGTTATTGGTAATAATAACATTATCATTAATTTAAAATAAACAAGAATCTGATTCTTAATAGATATTTTCTAAAAATACAAACAAAAAATTAAAAGACTTACATTTACATAGAAAATAGTTAGGTTTAACTTTACGGTAACTTTGATAGTATTGGGGTGCCAGTAAGGAAACTCAGGCTATTTGAATAATAATTTTTTAGACTATTTACACGTCCGTGCGTGTCGATGACTTAGCTTGAAAGGGCCGCCATCTTGTTTAGAGATGGGCATCATACATAGTGATGTAACATCCCCTTTCTTAAGTTTAACAACAATTTTACATGTTATTGATAATTTAATTTAGACTAGTTTACATAGACATAAGACTTAATTTAATTAATTGACTTGACCTTGCTTATATTTTATTCACATTGACATGAGACTAAATTTGATGTTGACAGATTGTGACTTGACATTACTGTACAATATGAGACTTATCTTACATAAATGATACACTCTGAAAATAATCTGGTGGTTTGACAACCCTACCATATTTGGTGTCATAATAATTGATTTCATCCGACTGTCTGACTCCACTCCGATTTTCTTCAGGGATCTGTGAGTGGTTGGATATCATGGGAGAATCGACTATATAATTGTTATGACTTTATAATATTTCTCAAATGAATTCTATTTCATCCGTATGACTTTCTTTTATCATCGACTATTATATAAGATCTTTTACACTTTAATATATTTTTTACTACAGCTGGGGACCACTCTGACACAGGATTTTCCTTAAAATAGTCATGATCACCTGGATTAAATATAGACAAATTTTTGTATGTATATATTTAGATGTATAATTTAATAATGACATACAATTTTTTCTATAATTTATGGCAAAAGCTCTTTTAATGACACCAATTGTTTGACAAGTTGGAAGACCTAATACTGTTGGACAATTTAAATTAGTGATAATAAAAGTTGTATGTTCCACCATATTATTGAAGTGCAATTCTAAGTTACATTTACCAATTATAGGTATATTTTGACCACCAAACCCTGATATTTTTATATTACAGTTATTATTTAGTAATTCATAAGACAAATTTAAACTTTTGTATGTTGACAATGATACTATATTGATATCTGCACCCGAATCTGGGATACACTGTATATCTTTGTTATTAACACTTATATTTAAGAACCATGACTGTTTTGACTGTTTGACTAACTTTTTTGACTGTTTGATTGTTTTTTGTAGTCTACTCCTACAAACTGACTTCTCTCAGCGCTGTAGTTATGCTCATCATTGAGAACAGACGTTCCCTCAGCGTCGTTGTTATGTCATCATTGAGAAGCTCTGACTCTAAATTCCTGACATTTTTATTTTTATAACACATTTTAGCAAAATCATTATATTTAAAACAAAACCTGCACTGAAATCCTGTTGCTGGACACTTGACTATGTGTACTTGACCACATTTAGCACACGACTGGATTGAACTTGACTTTGACATTGGCTGTAAGGCTTTTGAAATTTGGACGAGGTGACTTCTGACGATAATTTTTACTGTTGACCTGGTGACTGACTTCTATATTGCCTTTGTTCTAACTGCCTAGACGAATGACTTTGAGCTTGACTTTTTATTCTTAATATTTTCTCTTAACTGCTCTCTTTCATTAAAATTTCTACATTTTGCTGTGTCAAAATCATGTGTTTTGATATAGTATTCGCATTTTCGAATGTTGTATCTGCTTCTTTCTTCTTTGTCTAAAGTGGTTATATTTTGACGACATATTGACTATAAATATGTCTTTTACTACCGATTCCCTGAGCTGTTCAAATTCACATTGATTGCTAATATTCTCCAGGTCTGTTAAAAATCCTTCGAAGTTCTCCGTTTGCCCTTGAGAACGGATAAAAAATATATAACGTATGAAAACTAACTTTTTTTCGGTACAAAATGTGCGTCGTATTTTTCTTTGACTGTACTGTACTGTAGCAAAGTAGCGGTTTCTATACTTAGTCCAAACGTATTAAGTATATATGCCTTTTGAAACAATGGCATATACTAATATTGCTATCTTACGTCTTTCCGATGTTTTTTCATATCCCGATGCCACTAGATAGATATCAAACTTTTGCACTCAATTTTTCCATTCTGCGGCATTATTATTCACGACATTCGACGATATGCAGAGTTGTGGAATTTTTTCTAACGCCACCGCCGTCATGTTGAAAATATGATATGAACTCTTTACTTTTCACATTTCACTTATTATTGTATCTTGAATCCTAAAGCAACTAAAGGTTTTAACCGATAAAAAAAAATATTTAGTATCCGTACACAGTACCCGTGTATTTCTGATAGTGCTTTTAGCTATAGTTTTTAATATATATGTAAGTTTTGTTCACCGTGTTTTGCTATAAAAAAAAACATTTATTTATAATTACTAAATATAGTCATAAATTCTGGTGTATAGTTCAATATTTTCATAATATTTAGTTTGAAACAGTTATTTTACATTTTGCGCATTAGATTTTGTGAAATACTTTTTCAAAGGGTAAGTACGTAAGTTGGCGAGACCTTATTAATTGAATTTCTTATTCAATTGCTGATAATAAATTACGCGAAACTGACATTATCGGGTTCACGTTGAAATTATATATCTTTAAGTACTTAATATTTAATTTACTTGCATATTCTCTATATTATACTTTTTATTATATCACCTTATTTTGAAAACGAAAATATGTTCTAAATATAGTAAGTTTAATGACTCATTACTTAAATTACATCGATCTAAGAAATATATTTTTCTGATAACGTGTAAAATTATATCATCGCCTTTGAATTCATGATGCCAGTTAGTGACATCATTATTGGCACTTTTCACGCAAATTGTACAGCTAACTTTTGCACAGAAAATATAATCTAGATGTGGGTTAGATGTCTTTTGGCTTTAATAAAGTATTGAAAATAAGATTACCATGAATAAGTTAGGGTTAAAGTTTTGAACGAGAGTCGTATTTGACTTTCACAATCTGATTTGGTGATTTGTAACTCATTCAGTTAGTACGTAGTTCAATTATAATTTAGGACTGTTCTATTTTAAATATTGTTTTAACATTTATAAATATACTACTATAAATTACAACTAAATCATCAAGTAATAAGATAAGCAGTGGTTGTTATTTATATATGGGTTACTTTATTATAAATTCAGTGAATGTACTCGTATTTTATACAATATTAAATTAGATTTTTGTACACTATAGAATATGTATGTATGTTCCAGGCATTATTCAATTATGTAACATTAATATTATTGCCTGAAAGATCAAAATGACATTCGGAAGGCGTTTCATAAAATATTATTAACATCTTATTCAATATCAAATAATTGAAACTGCGACTCTGTGTCTAGACACTCAAAGACATTAATAAAATACGTTCTTTGAATTCGTAAGCCATTATATTTTGTAGTCAGTAAATACACGACTCAAAGTATGATACTTTTATTTAAACGAACGGTTTTAAGTCTTGAATCTGGTCTGTTTAATGAAATAAAGTATCAAGTCCATGTCTTTAAGCGACTCGTATAAGAATTTTACGGTATAAATAGAACAATTTTGTTTTTGTAATTATATATATTATAAATTTGACAATATGAACTAATTATAATATAATTAGTAACATACATTCTTGCTCGTAAACATCATGCTTATTATATTTAAAGAGCGAAAAATACTTTTATTTACATATAAAAAATTACATTTAAATTATATTTTTAGGGCAGACTGACTTTCAACTATCAAATTATACAAAGTGTTATTATATAGTTAGTAAAGTTTCAGTAAAATAAAATAGTTTATGAATAATATATTTATCGAAGTATGACCAGGGCGGTGTTAGGCATTTGTATAAATGGACACAACTTTTTATTTATCGACCGATTTAAATAAAACAAATAGTATACTTTAAGTGAATGGAACCACAATACATCCGTAAAAACCGCATTCAAATCGGATAAGGCGGCCCAGAAATTAGACAAAAGTCAAACGTTAAAAAAAACATTGTTTTGGGTTCTATTTGTTCCTATTGACCCCTAATAATTTTTCCTAAATATCTTGTATGTATTTAGACAGCAATCAATAATATATTTCTTATATACCTATAAATACCAGCTTTCGTCAATAGCTTCTTACTAATAACATATTCAGATATTCATCTTACAATAAACATAATACTTCGAGAGTCCGTCTGACTACTAGTGGTGACTAAGTGTTTGTTGTGGATAATTTATAAATTTACCTTAGACTCTCCAGCTGTAGTTAATGACGAGGTCTATGTCTCTTACCACAGTTGATAACTAAGTGACGAAATCTATCGCCCCTTAAGACTTCAACAGATCAGTAAGTTTTTATTTTCATAGTTATTATACTGTAAATCAAATTTAGTAATTGTCCGTTAGAATGAGAAAAAATCTACAGTGAACTTCATTTATATTTAATTTAATCGTGTCATAAACGATTTTCTATACATACACAAGAAAAGACAAATATAACATTTACTATTCTGTTTAGTATCGTTCAGGGATTTTTAGTGTTGTATTTTGAAGGAAATCATAACCTGACACACTTCATCCTACACGTGTTACGCATTATTTCGTGCGGTGGCTCGTGGCCTGCGGCTAATATTGATAATAGAACGGAAACAAACGAAGTAAAACGAAGTATAAGATTGAGCATAAAGGTTACAAGTATTTGTAAAGTCTGAAACCTTAAGTGAATACAATAATTATTTCGTCCCATCAATCGGTTTTTCTTCCTACAAAATCACTTTTACATTATTAATCCTTACAAAAGGACTGAGGCTGATGTCCGTAAAATTTTTTCAGGCGTCCCTTGCTATCCGAAAAAACATGTAAAGATTTGTTTTATCGATTCAAAATTAATCATTTTTGCGGCGAAAATTAATATTTTATATTTCACTCATTATTTTCATTTTTGTTACGAATTATCGGGGACCCGGTTTTTGGACGGCTGGACTCTTTGGTATTGCGTTGAGACATGTGTGTGTTAGTGCGTCTTCTATTCCATTTACAAAAAATAATTTTCCGAGCAGCTATCTAATCTGGTACCTGCTGCAATTTTTTATAACCATTAAGTACGTTAACGCCTGTATTACCATCCTAACCATCTGGATTCCTGGCGATTTTCTTCTGTATTTAAGAACTTTTCTCCAGCTTTCCTCTAAGATGTGGAATAAACTTCCTTCGGCGATATTTTCAGATCGATACGATATGGATTCCTTCAATAAAGGCGTATACTCGTTCAAGGCCAGCAACACTCTTGCGATTCCCCAAATGTTGCAAGAATTCGTGGACGGCGGTGATCACTTATCATCAGTGCATGTTCCTTTGACTTTCTCTTCAATAAAAAGAAATCTTATATAAAGAGAAAATGTTCCTTGGTCGTATTTGAAAGAAAACAAACAGATTTAGTAAAATATCTTATTAGTATTATCATATTATACTGTTGTGGGTATTCATTATATCTTTATCAGAAGCAAGCAAATTCCTAATATTTTTAAAATTAAACAATACATCTTAGACGACATTTGTGTCTAAAAAGCCAATAGTAATCGCTTCAAGTAGCCATCTATCAAGTCGTTACCCGGTTCTGAGAGGACGAAACAGGATTTTCCGGAAATCGCACAAATGAAAAATATCAATCATTAGACGACTACGTCTCGTCCAGAGATTTATTATTTAAGTGTCTAAGATGATAATATATATTTTTCTTACAATAAATACGATAATAATAATATGATGTGCTAGTTCTACAAATATATTTTAGAACACGCACTGACTTCTCAACAAGATTGCTTCAAAATGTCAGTGATAATTTGATTACAAAAATTTAGCAGGTATTAAGATATACTATAAAGATAAATTTGTATAAAAATATTACTTCACTAACAACATTTTTTAATTTTTTTACTTTTTAACATTTGCATCCGAAAACTGTGAAATAAAGTGGCTATTTTAAAAGAGGTACAGTTATTGAAATAAAATCGTATATATCTAACAGATAAAACAGTGACGTTACTCGTTATTTCATCTGTTTAATACTTTTTAATATTCATCATGTAATAAATTATAATAATTTTACTGATTGTAATAAACCTAGTTAACTAACAATTGGTTATTGTGTTTACTGAATTATAATCACCCTCGTGCAGAAGATAAAGTAGTTAATTTAATTATTAATGGATCCAAAATCCCTCCATTCAACTGCTACTGCCACATTCAAATCTTCAGTGGCATCTGCAGTGCATCTGCAGTTAATGACAAATTTACACATGCGATATCCCTTGTGCATGGAGAACGGTAATATGAGTCGACAACAGTGAAAACATCTAATAATCATGAATGAATGAATTATTTCACGTTCTATGATTTCTGAAATTCGTTATTATTGTAACTAATAAGAAAAAATATTTTTTTAAATTTCATACAACAATATAACTAAAGTATCTACCTACATTTGTCACTGAGATCATAAAATTCCTCTATATTAAGTTCATGTACATTATTACTTTAATAAAAACACGACAGAACTACTTAATCTAACTTTATCTCATTACAACCAAACTAAACTAAACAGTCACGTTCTCTGAAATAGACACTTTACTTAACCTAACAAATATTAACTTTTATAATATTGTATCTTCTTTCGCGATGACAAAACTATGATGTCATTATAATGTAGTTAATATTATTATATCATTAAGTACTACTATCTTGTAATGTAATTATAAATAGTAATTGTTTGATATTGGTATTTATACAACCAAACTATTTAAGTTATAGATGATAGTCAATATACGTAATAAAAATACTTTATATTATATATTTTATAGACACACATACATTTTATTTATATGCATGCAGTAAGGGAACTGGATGTCAAATCAACACATGATTTACCTGATGGTGAATACTGCCATCCCCAGGGATATTGCAAATGTAGAGAATCTGCTAATTTGTTACAAAGGAAGACGAGACAAGGAGTGTTTGAGCCTGGGATTTTCTCACTCACCATGCAAAACGTTGTTATAAAAGTTGCTTCATCCTGATTTCCTGTGACGGTGCTGTTTTACCCTGAATCGTTTAGCTGTAAATAAATACAGCAAGTATTCTTCCGGAAGTCACCCAGAAGGAGATCATTTCATGTAGTCTCCTGAAAATAAAGAAAAAGAATCAATTTATCAATAGAACTCATTATTATATATTAAATCTCCATTTTATATGTTTATTTCATTTTGATACAGAAATTGCAGTAATACTTAGTGAGTATATTGTATGTATGTATGTATGTATTAAAGAAAATAATACTTACTTTGTCCTATACATGTATATGTATTGTGCCAACAATCAAGTGTGACTAACTACTAGTTATATGATAATATAGTATCATTGATAGTTTGATCCGTGTTGTTTGAACTAAAGATGTGTTGTGATATGATATTGACTCCATCTGTGATGTTGTACTGCATTTAATATTGAAGAAAATATTACGACTACAATCATATATAATGTTATATAATATATTACAATTATATTAACTTTTAATCGGATAATTTTATTTTGGTGTAGCCTTTTAAGGTAAAATACCTTATATGGAGGTTGATGTATCTCAAATTCCTTTTGACTAAATTTTCATATTGATTAACTAGGGTTAGTTTATAAAACCCCCTCCAAGAAGTGACGCAATAAATTATATGAGTAAAATACATTATGGTTAAAATATGTCATCTTGTCGCTGATCTTAATAAAATATAAAATGGTGTGATTTTACAATCCTCTAAAGCCTCGTCCACTTTGCTTGTGTATTACAAATAACACCAGCTCCTTATGTGAGTACTACAACTACATCACCATGAGTATTATTAAAAGTTAAATATTATAGTATCTTACATCTAAATTCAGCATATAATGCATCGGAATAATATAACAATATATACATTTAATTATTAAAATGAAAAAGCAGCCGAGTGAATAAAAGTGTGTAATTTAATGAACAATATATTAAAAAATAAACTGTTACCTGAGATAAGAAGTGCGACCTTATTTATTAACATTTATGTTAAATTTAGTCTTAATATGAATATGCACGAGAAACGAAATCCGTTGTTTTGAAAATATCGAGTCTGACTGTCATAAAGTTGCGTTAGCTATTTATTAAGTATAATTTATTTATTTCATTTTATAACCACCTTCTTAGCTTGTTAAATTAGTCTTAATTTTTGTTAATATAGTAATTATAATATATTAAAAGACAGTTGTAAATAATAAATCGTATTTTTGGAATGCACTGAATTACTCGCACGTTGCAGAGTTAGTTGTTTAACGATGAGAAAAATTGTTTGTTTGTTTGAATAATAGAATAATATACTAAAAAGTTATGTTATTAAAATACCACCTGAACATTTATGTTTTATCATGTTAGTTATCACAGATGATCGGATATATTCATTATTGTTTCATTGTCTAGTGTCCTATGAGTACCTAATGATGATAGGTATCTACACAAATCATGTATGTGTTTATATTTATAATTATCATATACATAATATAATAGAAATAGTATGTGTTTTATATAATATTGTATAAAACATTCACTGAATTTAAACCAAATTAATTTATTTAAGAAACAGCTACTAGTTTTTCTCTTAGCTGGTATTTTATTTGTTATTGAGCGAAGCGAACGAAGTGAACGGAGCGTTTTACTGGATAATTTTGACATTCTTTGTCACGAATTGGCTCGATAACTACTTGGCGGAATATAATGAAACTTTGCAATCAAAAAGGCACACATTAGAATATGGTTTTAAAAAAAATTAATAAATGTCCTCAAAAAAATTTTTTTTTTTCTAATATCATGTCAAAAAAATTATATCCCATTGAAGTCAATGGGAAACGATGAGTCAATACACTGGGCTCGCTTCGCTCAATATGCAAACGGCACCCGAGATTTCGCTAGCGCAGCGAGTCGAAATTGAGGGTTTGTTGGCGCCCCTTTATAATAGTTGAGCGAAGCGAGCGTAGCGAGCGGAACGTTCTACTGAAGACTTTCTCACATTCTTCGTTACGAATAGGCTAGAAAACTGCTTGACGGGAAATTATGAAATTTTGCAATCAAAAAGACACATTAGGAGATGGTTTTAAAAAAAAAAATTAGAAAAATGTCGTCAAAAAAAATTTTTTTTTTAAATGTCGTCAAAAAACTGATATCCCATTGAAGTCAATGGAAAACGATGAGTCATTACACTGGGCTCGCTTCGCTAGCGCAGTGAGTCGAAATTGAGGGTATGTTGGCGCACCTGGTATATTTAAGCCACACGCATTATTTTATAAATGTTAAAACAATATTCATAATAGAACAGTTCCAAGGTATAACTAAACTACCTACTAACTGAACGAGTTATAAATAACTAAATCAGATTGTGAAAGTCACATACGACTCTCGTTCAGAACTTTAACCTTAACTTACTCAAGTTAAAGACATTAAAATTTTAACTCACTTCTAGATATAGAATATATTTTATGTGTAAAAGTCACAATATACTTTGGTACGATTTGGGTAAAAAGTGTAGTAATTTTTTAGTTGGAGACTTGCAGAAATTATTAACATTTTTATTTTAAGTGATTTTTTTTTGTAAAATAGCATTACATAATTTTGGTTGTACAGAAATTAAATAGGTATTACAAAATTAACTGTAATAATATATATAAGTTAAGTTGGTAGTATACCCCTGATATAATATTTAATTAAATAGTTTAAATTAAACATGAGTCGTAGTGTAGTGTAATGAATATAAACACACGTAGTCGTATATAGTGACAGGGAGTGAAGGACGCTGTCGGTTCGCTGCAACATGCTGGCTCGTAGATTCAGACGATGCACGGAAGACGTCAAAGTAACTTTATTAGTATTCAAAGCATTCTACCAAATTTTTTACAGGTGCAGTCTGTGGACGGGCTGTAGTATGCGTGCTTACAGAGTCCTCCGCGTGAAATACAATAATGGGTTGCAGTGCTTCAGCCATGTTCGCGGAAAGGCGCGTAGATGAATTTAAAGCACAGTTTTACATAAATTACTAAGTGTGACTTCTACATTTATTTTTAATTAATGATAATGTTTATTATTAACAATTGATCCATTAAATTTTTCACATTAATTTATAAAAAGTTTTCCGTCCTCGAGCCGTTAAGAGAAAATCAAATGAACGCGTCCAATCTGCGTCTGCGGTGTCGTCGCGGTGACAATCACTTGCTGCATTTGTATTAATAGTCACGAAACTAAGATTACATCGTCATAATCGTCCTGACACATCAGCAGACCACTCAACAAACATAACACGCTACCTCGATAGTGGTGTCACATTGTCAGATTTATAATTATTATTGATGGAGTACAATACAGACATCAAGGAAAATATATTTCAGGACAAACGTATTTTATACAGTATATACTTTAATTTTCAAAGAAGTGAGTTTTAATTATGGTTTAAATATATAATGATAAAATTACAGTAATTAAGTGTGTAAAATTCCACACATCCGCTCCGAACTCTTAATTAATTTATGTAAACTGATGTTATTTTTGGTTTTGTTACTCTAACTTCATATTTTTATAGCATAACGTACATTCGTTATTTTACCCATAAAATATATATTTTTTTATACTGAAAAAAATCTCTCTTCTCTTACCAGCCAAGTTCAGGAAAATAACATATTTTATATACACCTATTTCAGTACATTATTATTTTTGAGTGCAGGTTTTGTATTTGTAGCCTTATAATTGTAACTTTTTCTACAAGATCACATAATACTATAAAACACAGTAGGTACCTGCCACGTCTGTCTGTTTGTTTGTTCGTAATGAACTACAAAAACTACAAAACAGATTTTCATACGATTTCTACCATTAGACAAAAAATCCTGACTGAAACCGTATTATTTAGGTGTAAAATTTGTCAAGGTTGGTAAATTAGTTCAAATATCAGGATAATTATTAAAAATGTCATCATAAATCAAGTTTTCACCGAAAGCGCCGCCTAATTCTTTTGTGATATAACAAAACAATGTATTGTAATAAATTTCACTTTAATAGATCTGCAGAAGAGTCTGCGATGAAATGCGATTGTATTTTACTTATGTATTAGTTATTTTATGGGGTATTTTGGTATTTTATTCAGTTTATACAGTTTATATATACATTTTTTTGTTATGTGCCAGAACATATTGCAATTTTTTTTTTTGCAATATGTAATATGCAATATGTTTTGCAATATTTGCTCACTTTTGTACTAGTAGTAGTGCTTCATGTAGTTTCTACGACGCAGGCGAAGCGCAGACAACTTATTATTGACATGAGCACAACTGACAACTGCTGAATCTTCTAGAAGTAGCAGTGCCACTGCACTGAGACACTTCTCAGATGTATTTGACTCTTTGAAACGAAGATTTTTCTACGGTAGCTAACTAACTGGCTAAGGCAATGTGTGATTGACCATTGAGATACTTATCAGACTGTGTAGTTATCCAGTACATAGAGTAGTCTAATGTGTTGTCAGAATACGATGGCAATCTACAGAGGTTATTATAAATAAACAAAAAATATTCATTTACTAAAGTATACTGCTTAAATATAATATTTAAATTAAATTAAATAACTTTATAATAGGAATTAGAAATGTTATTATTATATTGTTATATTAAAATAATTTTAATGATTTTATTAAGCAAATTAGTATTGTTAACTAGTGTAGTCCTATTTTAGTCCTATTTTATGCAAATATTATTTATTATACCTTTAAAATTATGTATGCACTTTTGAATTACCCAATAAAATAAATAAATAATTAAAATTTTCTCTGCTGTATTAATATCTCATATATTAATGATTCTGCAAGTGTTATTTATCTGATGTATTAAATTGCAGATTTATAAATCAAATACTATGTTGTAAAGTCAAATTAAGATATATCTTTTCCGAATGAGTTTACTGCACTTGAAAATTATCTGGCGTGAACAATAAGAGATAAACCTTTATAATATATATTACAAGTCGTAACATTAACGAAACTAAATGTTGTTATCTCTCTATAACGTATTGGAAGGTATTACATTACAACATTACTAAAAAGTCAAACATTAAACTGTCTTTATATGTTCTAATTTGTTGATCACTCAAAAATAAATCAAAAATAAATCTTTAATGCTATATTTTTTTGGTAAATTGAAAGTGATTTTTTTTAAAGCACACTATTATATTAGGTTTTTTTTTTTAATTTTAAAAATTATATTAATAAAAATGGTATCTTATTTATGTTTCAAAGTATTGTCTGTCACTTTCCATTTTTCAGACAACAAACGAATCCCGCGTCGGAAAAATTCTTCATCCTTTGATAAGATCCAAGAATCGATCCATTCTTTCACTTTTTCAAAAGAATCGAATCACTGGCCCGCCATGCCGTGTGCCATTGACCTAAATAAATGGTAATCAGATGGAGCAACATCTGGAGAGTATGGCGGGTGAGGTAGAATTTCCCGTTTCAGTGTTTAGAGGTACGTCTTGACTACTTTCGCCACGTGAGGTCGAGCATTGTCGTGTTGCAAAATTACTTTTTCGTGTCTATCAGCGTATAAGCGACCGTTTTGCTTTTAATGCCCGACTCAAACACATTAATTGCGTTCGATAAAGTGCACCAGTAATTTTTTCAGAAGGTTTTAGCAGCTCATAATAAATTACGCCAAGCTGATCCCACCAAATACACAACATGACCTTGGATCCGTGAATATTCTGTCGAGGTGTCGCCGTAGGAGTGTGGCCGGGCAATCCCCATGATGTGCGTCGCTTAGGGTTGTCGTAGTGCACCCATTTTTCGCCCCCAGTAACAATACGATGAAGAAATCCTTTTCGTTTCTGTCTTTCAAGCAGCTGTTCACAAGCAAATAAACGTCGCTCAACATCTTTTGGTTTCAACTGATACGGTACCCAGTATCCTTGTTTTTGGATCATCCCCAGCGGTTTCAGGCGTTTTGATACTGCTTGCTGAGTTACTCCCAATGATTTTGCTAGCTGTTCTTGAGTTTGGCACGAGTCTACATTAAGTAAAGCCTCCAGTTCATCATCTTCAAAAGTTTTTTCTCTGCCACCACTATGCCGATCTTCAACAACAAAATCACCGCTTTTAAAGCGCTGGAACCACTCACGACACGTTCTTTCACTAATAGTATCATCACCATAAGTACTTGAAATAACACGATGAGCCTCAGCCGCCGATTTTTTCATGTTGAAATGAAAAAGTAAAATCTCCCGCAAATGACGTGAATTCGGTTTATAAGTTGACATACTTAATTAAGTGTAACTATATGACGCAAACAAAAATTAACTAATATCGATGTAAGGTTATATTTATAGATGTCAAAACTGATGGAAAACAACTGTTATTTATTTATTTGAACTATTACTGGCTACTAGCGCCATCTTTTGGAAAACGGCGGGAGCAAAGTTGTAGACCTAATATTTTATAAGCACATTTTAGTACCTGTTTAGGAGTCTTTGCTATTATATGACTTTCAATTAAGACATGTTCCATCTAATTATATTAACAGCAATGATGTTTGTTCAAAAAAACTACGATTTTTTTAAATCTATATATTAATACGTGATGCCAAAACTTTGGACCCCTTTTTACGAAAACTGCGCGGACGCAGGAGCATAAAATTTGGCACACTTATAGTTTATGTACAGGAGAAGTGCAGAACGCTAATATTTTTTAATAATAATGCTTTTAAAGTACATTAAATCAATAAATAAAACATTACCCACACTACCATGCATTTCACACACACATGTTCGTTTCATTTTTCATTTTGTCTATAGACATAGAAACATTACACACACTACCATGCAAATTCACACACATACTTACTACAGACTTAGAGTACTGACATTGACATATCAAAAATAAATATATTTGCCTATACATACTCTGTGGTCAAATGGTTTCTTTTGTTTTTCATTTTGTGCATAGATAGAGTACTCAAAAAAAAAGTTTAATATGTCTCATTTAATTAAATTAAAAAAAAAAAATTAATAATAATGCTTAAAAAATACATTAAATCAGTTAATAAAACATTATACTAACCAGCATGCATTTGACACACGCATACATACTCTGTGGTCAAATTGTTTCGTTTGACTATTATAGACATAGTTGAAAAGTTTGTTTCCTGTGGTTTTATTGAATGTTTAAAGTTAATTAAAGTTTTATTTGACGAATACTACGTGAAATACTGAGCGTTTATACAAATTTATATGAGTTGTGTAGCAGTAAGATACATTTAAACGTATCGTCGTCTTTGAAGGACTATCATTATATGCATAAAGAAAGTACTGTAGCACCAATCTGCAATAACAACATTCAGGTAACAAATTTTTTGCTATTGCTGGTTCATACAATTATTGTAGTTTACGATTTCAGTGATTGCATATACTTTAGGATAAATAAGTGATTTTGTGTACGAATTATCAGAATTAAGAATTTATCATACAGGTAAAAACTTTTTCTCTTCTTGATTTCAGTAATCTATGAAAGAACTTTAATTATGCCTCGACATAGAACATTAAGGAGTTGGAGTGAGAGACAAAGAAGAAGGAATATTTCTCTAAGAGGCAGGAATAATTCCTCATCAGCAGTATTAGATAGTAATATGATTTTGAGAGATGGATTTAAGTGTGCTCTAAATGTCATTCCAAATGTGTTTTTAAGTTATGATTGTGGATTAATTAATTTAGAGTGCAGGTTTAGCAATGCGAAACATTTTGAATCTGAAGTGACTTAAGGCGACCGAACTGCATTCACTTCATGTTGTCACAAGGGTAAAGCAATATTACCACCCTTAAGTCAAAATGAATATTTGGTTTAAAATATTATATGATGGACTTACTTCAAATTAACCTTCAATAAAAAGTAAATCAAAAAATTATTTTGCAAATATTAGGAAATATAATTCATGTTTTGCTATGGTTAGCTCAGAAGCCAAAGTTGCTGAGACAGTTACAAGTGGAGTGTATCATTTCAAAATACATGATGTTTTTTATCACAGATCAGGCCCAATGACTGCTCGCTCGCTCGCTCACCATGTTATGCACAATTATATTTTTATGTTGACACTGCCATTAATTATAGATTACAAGAACATGTTAATCAAACATGTAATAACAACATAATGTTAATGGTATAATTAAGAATATCTCAGTTTTGGACTCATCATTGGCCCCTTTAGCGTACCCACTGCGTTTTCCCAACGATGATACTGGGTAGCATGTCAATATTGCTCATAATACACCAACTACATCTATTTCAAGAGCACCCAGAAATAAATTAACCATGCTTCAGTATACAGCCTATCGACTAGCAATTAGAGATGATTTCAGCATGTTACACCATTCACAAAAACTATTTCTACAGTGGATTGTTGATATGTATGTGAGAATAGAGGGCTCACGATTACACTTCATTCGACAAAATCAAACAAGTCTTAGGTCTGAAGTTTACAACAATTTAACAGACTACTTAGAATTGGACATGAATGCCAGGAATGTTGGCCGAAGAGTAATTTTACCATCTTCATTGAATGGATCACCAACAAATATGTATCAGAATTATTTAGATGCAATGTCAATTGTACAACATTACGGAAAACCTTCCTTATTTATTACAATGAATCCAATCAATCAATGAATATATGCAATCCAAGATGGCCAGAAATAGTGAACAACATTGGTGTAGGTGAAGCTCCTAATTTTAGACCTGATATTAATATACATGTGTTCAAGTCGAAATTGAAAGCATTCATAGAGGGCCTTATACAAAATAATATCTTTGGTAAAGTTGAAGCACTCATTTACACAATTGAATTTCAAAAAAGAGGATTGCCTCATGCTCATATTTTACTCACTTTAAATGACAAGATAAAATTGTTGTGTTTTGTTTTAGTAAACATTTTTTTAAATAGATATTCTTTATTTTACTTTCTTTTAATTTCATATAATTTGTTCAAAAAAGAAATTGGCAAATAACAGTCTTGGTCAAATCTGTGGTTATAGTAGTTAGTTTTCAACAGTAGAACCTTAGTAATGTTTTAATATTTATTTTAATAATGTATATTAAGTCACTTACAATCTAAATTTCTTATATGGTCGAATTTCGACCACTGGGCGACCACTAGTTTATATAAATATAGAACAAAGTAAACTCGAACCTTCAACCTAATGGAGGTTGCGACTGTCTACCGTGTTGCTAACCACATCTATGAGTATAGTAATCTAGCATACAAAATTATCTATCGGGACGGAGGCGACTTCTATTAGACTTACTCCGAAAATCATAGCCAATATTTAAAACGAGGAATACCTCGTAAATGTAATATCAAGGATAAGAAATATCTTATCCTTGATATTACATTTGGGGGTTAAGTAAACTTCAAGCTGTTATTTTGACTTATACTATGTAAGTCTGCAATATATTACATAATTGACATTTAAGTTAACTTTGTAAATTATTGATTGCGGATTTAATTAACTTTAAATATTTATTATAATTAAATCAATAAGTTCTGTAATGACCATAAAGTCTCGAAGGCGATAACTCTTCATTAAAACTTATTCTCCTAATCAAATTATTTATCATCAAACTAAATCGACTTCTCGATGAGGTTTATTCAAAATTTCTTCAATTAATTGTCACTTTTAAACAATATTTAACAGTTCAGTAATAATTATAATAAATCACAGAATTACTTAAGTTAGTAGAACTTTTACATTCAAACAATTTATTTCATTTTAAACAACCGCTCAAAAATACGTTTTAATTTTTAAAACTATTTGTTTTTACAATGACGGTATCCTTAAGATTATAATTGACTTTATTTGTTACTCTCCGGTTATGACTTAAGTAGATATTTATTTAAGCTCGGATGATTATTCTTTTAAGAAAGTTCTTTAATAAAAATTGGTAATGTTTACATTAGAAGTAAAGTTTGATATTGTAGGTTTTTGGAACGAAGTTCCTTAAGGTTACGAAATGTCGTATGCTGTGTGTGTGTGTGTGTGTGTGTGTGCGTGCCGGATATGCAACTCTCTCTCTCTTTCTCTTTCTCTTTCTCTTTCTGTCCCTCTGTGTCCCTGTCTCTTTCTATCATATAACCTCAACAAAGGGTTGTACGAACATGTGAAAATTTTATGACAACGCATTCATATTTTATGTGTCGGATTATGGGTGAATTTTATTATTGCAATTATGTTTTGAAAAATGCAAACTGCAGCAAATGTGTGTGATAGATATTTAGAAAAGTACGTTGATAAAATTGTATAACTTGATACAAGTACTTATTGTTTACATTCGAATATTGTACATATGACTTTATTATTTATTTGTTTATTAAAATTATATTGTTACTACGTGTTCAGAGTCCAAAATTGTATGGAAAGTGCAAACGTCAGTGCAAATAAAATTCTGAAAAACAATTCGTAACGACAAAAACAGTTCCGTTTCTGATGTATTTTGTTCCTTTTCATTAGCCTTGAAAAAATAACATTTAAAAAAAAAACAAAAAGTGAACATTATATTATTAGTGAACATTGTTAAAAGTTAAAATTTTATATGCCCTTATAAATGTAGTCGTAATTTTAAATGTTAAAGTTTACAATTCCATAATCCCTTGAAATGTAAGAGTATCGTAGTTGTAGTAGTAGTAGTAGCAATAGTAGTAGTAGTAGTGGCGTAGTTCGTTATTCTTCTAGCCTAGCTGTAATTATCCGACTGCAGCTCGTATTGGGCTGGCTCGACCGGGGAAGGACCACCCTCTCACAGAAGACCGACGCGTAGTAACCAAATTCATTTGGTTATGTTCCCTCGGTGAGTGAGAGAATCCGGAAGCCCAAACCCCCCTCCCCCCACCAAACATGAAAGCGATGCCAAAAAGAAAAATACCCCAGGAGGGTACCAGCTTTGATGAAGCCGGGGACCCCCTCCCCGAGCAAAATCGGGGAAATGATTCTCGGATTTTGCTCGGGCTGCCCGTCGTATCTGGGGCGGGCAAAGTATCGCCTTTTGTGTTGTTTGAGGGCAAACAACGAGTCAATGCAGCGGCACCCCGACCCACTCTAAATGTGGACTTTTGCAATATCCGGGGACTTCATTCCAACTTGAACGCCGTCCACTATCATCTAGAGACGGCGCAGCCGGCCTTGTTGTTTCTGACGGAGACGCAGATATCTCAACCTAGCGACACAGCGTACCTGTCATACCCCGGGTATAAACTAGAACACCATTTTATACCACACGCCGGGGTATCTGTCAATACTCTGGCTGCGCGTGGACATGGACGACTATGTCAGAGTCTACGCGTGCCTCTACAGGTCCCATAGTGGTAATGCAGAAACGGATCAACTCTTGGGCCATGTTCAGGCGAAGATTACGATCTGCTTTCACAGACACCCTCCGCTGAAGTCGTAGTCCTCGTGGACTTCAATGCGCACCATACCGATTGGTTAGGGTCACATGACACCGACTACGCGGGAAGATCTGTGTTTGACTTTGCTCTGGCAAATGGTCTGCCCCAATTGGTAAAGACGCACACTCGTCTACCGGACGTGGACAGCCATATGCCCTCTTTGTTGGATCTTCTGCTGACTACACATCCCGGAAAGTACTAGGTCACTGTCGAGGCTCCGCTAGGGTCCTCTGATCATTGTCTGGTACGGAGTGTAGTACCCATTCAACGTTCGGCTCGCACAACAACTGCGACTCGACGGGTTTGGCACTACAAGTCAGCGGATTGGGATGGAATGCGGTAATATTTTGCATCCTAACCATGGGGGCCGATTTGTTTCCCTTACGATGATCCTAGTGGCAGCGCTGCGGTTGTAGCTGATGTGATACTACAGGGCATGGAACTATTTGTACCTAGCTCTGTGGTACCACTTGGTGGCAGATCGCGACCTTGGTTTGACTAAGGATCCGAACTCTAGAGTTCTGAAGAGGAAATATAATCGTGCCTCCAGATTCTTCAAACGGAAAATCGCTAGAGCAAAGTTCAAGCATGTCGTCAAAATTGGGGATCAGCTGGCAAAGTACCCGCCTGGCACGCGCAAATTTTGGCCGCTTTCAAAGGCCACTCTGGGCAGTTTAAGCCAGCCGTCCCTACCGCCGTTGCACATGGGGAATGACTCTCTGGCCCACACGGCAAAAGAGAAAGCCGATCTCTTGGGCACTCTTTTCGCCTCCAACTCGACTTTGGACGACCAGGGGAAGACAACGCCTATCATCCCGCGGTGTCAGAGCTCAATGCCGGAAATAGTTTTTCGGCAAAAAACTATTAGGCAGTCTCTATTTTCCTTGGACGTTCATAAATCGAGTGGGCCGGATGGCATTTCTCCATTAGTGCTACGAACGTGTGCCCCTGAGTTGACTCCAGTGCTAACGCGTCTATTTCGGTACTCCTATCTTAAAAGCGTAGTCCCGGTCTCATGGAAGCGTGCCCTTGTCCATCCGATCCCTAAAAAAGGTGATAGCTCGGACCCAGCTAACTACAGACCTATCGGCATTACCTCCCTGCTCTCCAAAGTAATGGAGAGCATTATCAATAAACAGCTCCTGACCTATCTCGAGGATCACCAGTTGGTCAATGACCGGCAATATGTCTTTCGCCATGGTCGATCGACGGTAATCTTCTGTTATATCTTACGCACCGTTGGGCAGCTGTTATTGAAAGCAAGGGAGAGTGTCTGGCAGTTAGTCTGGATATAGCGAAAGCCTTCGATCGTGTATGGTACAAGGGGCTTCTTACGAAGCTACCTTCCTATGGGCTTCCCGAGAGTTTATCACCAAGTCAGTCATCCAATCAAGTGGATCACCAGCTTCCTCACTGGGCGGAGCATACAGGTCGTTCTCGACGGTTTTTGCTCGGACCCCAAGCCCGTGAACGCTGGTGTACCCCAAGGCTGCGTGCTATCCCCAACTCTGTTCCTCCTGCACATCAATGATAAGTTGGATATCTCCAACATACATTGTTATGCGGATGACAGCACTGGGGATGCGGTATATTCCGGCCGTGCAGGTCTCTCTCGGGAAAACGTCAACGAGTGCCGAAAGAAACTTTTGTCTTCTATAGAGACTTCCTTGGGGATGGTCTCTGAGTGGGGTGAACTGAACCACGTTCAGTTCAATCCCCTAAGAAACAAGTTTGCGCGTTTATCACTAAGAAAACCGCATTTGTCGTATCACCGCTCTTCGAGAGCACTCCTCTTAATGCCTCGCCAAGTATCAGAATACTGGGTCTCGACATTTCGAGTGATTGTCAGTTTCGTGGTCATCTAGAGAGCAAGGCCAAGTTGGCCTCGAAGAAATTGGGAGTGATTAATAGAGCGAGGCAGTATTTTAAACCTGGCCAAAGACTTGCGCTCTATAAGGCGCAGGTGCGGCCACACATGGAGTACTGTTCTCATCTCTGGTCCGGATCACCCCAATATCAGCTTGTACCATTTAACCGCGTACAACGCAGAGCCGTTCGGATTGTCGGGGACCCGGTGCTCTGCGAACGGCTGGACTCTTAGGCATTGCGTAGAGACGTGGCTTCTTTGTGCGTCTTCTACCGCATTTACAACGGGGTGTGTTCCGAAGAACTATTCGATTTGATGCCTGCCGCCGAATTTCATCGCCGCACAGCGCACCATCGACTGGTTTACCATCCCTACCACCTGGATGCGTGGCGATCCTCCACTGTGCGGTTCTCAAGAGCTTTTTTTCCATGTTACACTCGCTTGTGGAACGAACTCCCTTCGGCGGTATTTCTCTTTCATAAAAAAATAAATAAATAAAAAAAAACTTTGTCTTTGACTATTCTCCATATTTGATGAGAATTTAAACTTATGTTCCAAACGTAAATATATTCTGTATTAAACATTTAGGAAAATTACTAATGATAAATAAATGCGAACCCTGAATATAATAAGCTATTGTTTTGTTCAACTATCAGTGTGAGCAGTTTTACTAAATAACATTTAGTTTGTTGATGAAAGTTATACATCGAGTTTGGTTACGCTTCAGTAAAATAGAAATTCAGTAATTTATTGGTAAATAAAGTTACATTCGATAGAGGCAAGTTAAAGCTATGGTTAGAATTAATATAACATCTATACCCAATGTATCAGGACCTAGTGATTACGACATTAATTAACCAAAATTAAAATCTAATACATCTAGTACCAAGTTAAACTTCCAGAACCCACAACACCAGGCGACCATATTATTGATAGCAATAAACTGTCACCTTAAAAAATATCTGTGCTATTATATTTAAATACATGTTGCTTTATAATCACATTATAATTAAATCTACAATTAGGTAATATAAAAAGTTTTTAATCAAACGTCTATTTTCTTTTAGTTTTCTGCTCATTTTCCATTTATTAGAGACTTTCAATGAAGATAGGAGTACATACATATTATTAAATATTAGTTTCTACCCAGAGGAAAATATACAATTAATTTACACAGACTCCTATTAGTTAAAACACTAAATTTTTAGGTTTAATAAACTTATTACTAAACATAAAGTTAATAAGTTTTTTTTAATGTACATCATCAAGTTCGTGATGTGGTCGTCGTATCGTCGTATCTAAGCGTCTTACTACTATGTTAACGGTTAGTATTAAAGCTCTCTGCGGAATATTAAATAATATAATAATGATACAGATGTAGACTTATTATTATTTTTTAAATGTACAACTTTATAGAAAACTTAAATAACTCAGATGAATAATAAATACTTTTGTTATTATATTTACATGTTACGCTGTTCCTATTATTACATCGGAAATCACTATGAATAAAAATAATGTATAAAAATATAAAGGATGAATTTGTATGATTTACAATTAATTAAATGTTCATTTCCTACACACAAATAAAGATAGAATAATATCAAACAGGTAAATATAAAAATAAAGTAATATAAAAAACACAATATTATTGGGTCAACGTGTGTGTGTGTGTCCCTGTGTCACTGTGTCACTGTGCACGTCCAAATACGACACTAACACTAATAATGTTATAAGTATTATAAGACTAACACATTCACTCATTACTTCTTAATTAATATTATAATTTGTCAGTACAATGGTCACAAAATAACTTTCTGTTCAAAGATATATCATTTCATTTTAGTATGGCTCTTACATCAATCTACCTTAAAAACCTTGATTAATCCTACTCTGAAAAATATTGGTGTGAAATCAGATGTTAAACATTTGACTTAATCATTAACTTGCACACACCACTGGATAATATAATTAAGCCTATATTATATAGACTCTCTCGTATTAAGAGGTACAATATTTAATAGTAAATGTATTTATGAAAATAAATAGATATATAAAAGTTTTATGAAATTGAATGTCGTTAGTCGTATTAATACGTAATTAGTATTGACGATTCAATATTATATTATCCGTTTATTACTTAAGCAAGGGTCGGAGTGAGGACGAGGACGATAACAATATGTAGATATATATAACGATAAATGGAATATTGGAGCGATTTAATTAGACATTGTAATGTTACGCCAATTTGAGTAGAAGTTATTTAATGTCCCATTAATGTTAAGGGTTAAATACCTCAGCCACTTCTCAGTTATCTTGATATTGGGTGCCGGTGTTGAGTTACTTAAATAGTATTTACATTATTACTTACTACACCTAACAGTGTTATTATATTGTTATTTTCATAACTTTTATTTTATGTTTAAAGATAGGATACGGATACTCACACAAATTTTACTCCCGGATGCTAGATTAAGACAGGCTCATAGTTACGTCAATTAACTTATATAACAAAAATTGTTTGATTTAAATTGTTCGACCATAAGTTGAAGTATGGAAATATATTTTTATATAATGTTATTAATTTTACCTTACAGTCCGTCTCCTGGGGGCGGTGTTCGCTCTGTTCTCGAGTTTGTAGGGGCGTAGTGCCCGTCCTTCACTAATTAGAATCTCGTCTGCTCGCTTCCGGGCTAGCAGCCATAGGTAGCCTAGTTCGAGTTGGACTGTCACGTGTGGTGGATCCGTACCTTTTGCCGGTTTCCAAGTTCGGTGTTTAGCATCGGCTCGGTAATTAAAGGAATGGATCCTTTGTAGTGCTGCTTGAAGACATTTGATATGATAATATAAAGCTTATAATACGTATGCTAATCCAAGTACTATAATCATTTCTGACTTTATATAAATAAAAAAAATATTTGTAATTCACTAAAAAAAAATTTTTGAATTTTCACTAAAAAAAATTTATGATTATGTTGACATTGATTATAAGTGAGAACAAATTTTAGTAAGTACTGGATAGTAAGTAATTTCGTTATATTTTATATCCCAAACCAATATGTGTGCTTTTCATCGAAAATGAGTAAATTTTACGAGGTGAAAGCGTCCTCATGTTGACTTATGATAAAAATCTTAAACCTCACCAAATTTTATAAAAATCTGTCATAGAATTTTGTTGTATTGGAAAAACGAAAAGAAAAGAAAAGAAATATATATTATTGACTAGTTTTTCGAGATGCGCGATCAAATTGTTTGATGCGTGTCAGACAGGAACAGATGAACAGACAAAAAGTTTTTCGAGTTCTGTTTCAAATGGTTTGAATTTGACTTCTAATGTAGCGAAATTGACTTATCTTTATATTTTAAAACATTCTCTATAATATCATAAAACAGAATAAAACATAATCCTTAAGTATGAAAATAAAATATTGAAGATATTATTAATAAATATAATATTTTTTTCTTCATACCTACCTAAGTTATTTATTATCTTAACTCTATATGTACTTACATCACTTGATACTGATTCAAAGTATACCAATTGAAGATACAATATATATATATATATATATATATATATATAGTCTATATACAAGGCTGTACTGTCTGTAATTATACGTTTTTAAAGATTATCATTTTGCGTACAACACAAGAAGTAATTTTAAATTTAGGAAAAATAAACGAAATCCCTTCAATAATAAAAATAAATGTCAAAATACATATAAATAAATGTATTACTGCAGTATAGTTTCTTTTCTTACTAATAAATTCCGTTTATTTTCTGATTCCTTTCAGACGTAAAAAAATAAATGTTCTATTTTGAGAGAAATAATATTTGATCATATTTTAGCCTCAAAAAAGCCATTTTCTTTGTAGTGAACTTAACTAACCGTGTTTTCTGTTTGCTGTCAGATTACAAATAGCTAATGTACATAATGTACCTACAAGAAGAAGAGAAAAAACTATGCAATTTATAAAATGAATAAAATACAACATTTATAAAGTGAAATAAAGTGTCAGGAGTCGCGGCCCGTAAGACAGTAGTATTTCATAACGTAATATATCAAGAGAGTAACAGATCCACAGCTGGAGAAACCCGATCCAAGAGATCTCTTATGACCATTATCTACTGAGGTGGTATCAGGGGACCATGGGATGGTAGCATTGTGTGTCGAAAGTAATAAATATTATCTAAGTGGAATAATTTAAATATTGATTTTTTTTACAATTTAATTAGGTTTTTGTGACCCATTTGTCTGCTAGGAACAAATAAACTGGGCTGGCTTTGCTTGTAACATTATCATCTTAACCTTATCGTAAAAGAGATAGGCTCTTATTAGCATTGTTTTTTATTCAGCACCATAGTAAATCGGTACTTCTATAATAATGATAAATTGTAAAGTCGATATGTAATACGTAATTCTACACTTTGTAGTTTGGTGGAACACAAACACAATATCATGAACTAACGATCGCACTGGTTCGTACAATCAGAAGCGTTGTGGAGAGTCGTGTTGTATCGATGATAGTCGGTGTTCATCACTGAGGGTTTTATCACACAGACAGACATTCGAGATTTAGGAGATTTTAAAGACAACTGGAATAGTATAATTTATATATATATATATGGACTATATATACCTATTCCTATTAGTTTATTTTTATAAAATATATCTTAGACAATAGTTTTCTTGAGTCCAGGCCATGTTACCCAAGGAAAAAGTGATACCAAAACGCCATTCATTTACATTAAAATATCTTACATTATACGAGTATATTATATATATTTTATGACATAATTAGTTGGTGTGAGGTGAGGTGTGAGGTGTCAAGTACATCACATCATTAAAAACATATTTATATTAAGTAATTAAAAAAAAGTTTTTAAAACAATATTTATCAAGTTTTTGTAAATTATTTAGAGCTTTTATATTAGAATAAATATATACAAGATAATAACATATAATTTTATACAATAACTACAACTTTTTAGTAATTAAAATATTTTCTAACAAATAAACTCTAAAAGAAAATAAGAAGAGAATCGGTAATGAAAAATATTTCTTTAATCCGCAAAACACTCGCTCCGTGGTTGTTTTCATTATTATAAAATTTCGAAGCAGCCATTATAAGATCAGTTTCAGAGTATCAAAATATACAACTCCTTACTTTTAATATTTCCTAGAAATATTTGAAGTACAATACGGTTAAAAAAATGACGAAATGTAACAAAACACAAAATCTCCCGCTACATCGTATTTCAAGACGAATGATCAGGGAATTCTTTATTCCTAATACAACTGTCGCAGCCTTCACTCGCTATAAACATTTAAATACAAACAAGAAAATATATACTTACATTTTGGAACAGACTGATGAAATCTCCCTGCGATTGACACTTTTATTCAAACTTGTGTGATGGTACACACATAATAAATACAAAAAGAAAATATTCTTATATATTTATAATACCTAATATAATAAGTTAGTATATTATATTTTTTCTTGATTAGCTTTATACTTGGAGAGTCTATTATTGACAGGGACTGAAATATTTTACTTTATAATTTTCATGTTTTAATGATTTTGCAATAAATTAAATAACATTGCCTTTTTTATAATCCAACATGTTAGAGAATTTATATTTATTATTAGATTACTCGTATGATCAAAGGAGCATTAAAATGAAATTTTGCGTGATATTTGTTATTTTTTGTTGTTGTCCCGGTAAATTAAAAAAAATCTGAAAATACTCCGAAAAATTGTCTTATTTCACAGAAAAAACACACTAATTGGATTGGGCGATGTTTTTAAAATATGATATTAATGACAGATGGCTATAGATATGACATCAATTGGGAGAAAGTGGGGAGAGAGGGATAGAAGATTAAATAAAAGTTGTACGAAACAAGGTAATATGATAAATGTACAATAATTATATGAGCTATGCATCCATGCATCCAATCAGCGTTGAACGAGTGGTGTGTAACAATAACAGTGAAATGTAAATGTGTTTTAGGCTCCGCCGCAGTAGTTCCGAGTTTGGTGCAAATTGAACATTGACGCACATTCACACACGGACTCTCAATATATTTATATTTTTACACTTATATAACATACTTATGTATTAAAAAATATTGATTCAATTGTTATTTTAATTCCAATATCAGTACTCAAATCATTTTACTGCACCAGCGTTTGGAAAATTTTGATTGCTTTAATATACTTTTATATACTTTTGATACATATTTATTTCAATACACCTTTTTATCATAATATTAAAAAAATAAATCAAATTCTATTTTCATTTAATTTAAGGAATCCCAGTACAAAAGTGCAAAAGAACAAAATCGATAGATGCAAGCGTTTCACCATCTGCTGTAACTGTGCTCTTACATACAGAAGCTTCATACTACTATATCTTCTATTTATTACCTGATAAAGCTTTCACAGTTAAACATGTATCGCCTTATTAAATCGGGGAACTTTGTCCCATCCGATAACATTTACACTCCGAGAGAGAATTAAATACCCACCATCGCTCAGATTCGCTTAATTGGTTTCAGTAAATCATTTATCAACGTCGCTTTAAGCGATTTAATTTAACGTTTGATCGAGGCTTTAATTTATAATTATAAAATGAGCTCGTTAAGGGTAATCTGATGAATTATATCTGATTGTTTTAAAACATTCTCACGAATCAATATTAAAATATTAAGCTTTGCATTCGTAATCTGTTAGTTATAGTAATATATTATTATTTTATATTTATAGATAAATAAACGAAATAACAACGACAAGTTGTTTTATTAAGTAATGATTCAGATAAAAATAATAAAATCTAATAATTTAGACATAAAAGTGTCTGTCCTGTGTAAGAGTTCAGTTTAACGCCTTAAATTATGAAGCGAGCAAAATCGTTTAGGAGGGTTGCTTGAGGCGTTCAGTTTAAGAAATAAATTATTCGATATTTTAATTAAAGGAATCTCAAGAGGCTGTCATTTCTTTCGACAAAGGCTCGAGGTTTGATATATTTAATATTTACCCTTTTACATACGTAAGGATTATAATTTAATGTATAAGAACTGATTATTATTAATAATTTATATTTAACTTAAGACAACTGTTTTAACTAATTATAATTACACTAGGTTCATAACTTAAAAAACAATTTTATAAGTGGATTTTAAAACGGAGTATGTGACCAATTCAGTAGGTTTTTTAATTCTTAATAACATTAAAGTTACGCACTACTATAGCAATAATGGTAATGTACATACACCAAATACAAACTAATTACAAAAACATAAAATGTAATGCAAAAATATAAAAAGATTTTAATTATATCTTATTAGGAATTTTGTATAAATTTATATTAAAGGTACTAGCTTTTGGTAACGACTTAGACTTAAAATATTTGAATAAAATGTTAATTAATTATGTTGTAACTGAGGAATTCTATACCGCCTTTCATCTTCAGTAAAACATAAAATACTAATTCACCAAAGCTTGTCCTAATGAGTGCCTTTATTAAAAGATACACATCAGATACAAGTTATATCATATATTATATTCATTAATATAATAATTCCGTAAAAAACAACATTAACATTAACTGTTTGTTAATCACTTAGGTGTACGGTGTGTGGTGCACCAAATGAATGGAGAAAGTTTCAGAAACGTATATTTCGTTCAAAACTTTTAAAAAATTAATGGAGAGTGAGTTTTAATCAGAGTTTTAACTGAGTTTTGTCACCTACTTAAGAAATGTTATTACTGTTATAACTTAGATGAAATTCTGAAGGGCGTTTTGTTTAACAAATATTAATGCCTATTAGGATGATTAATGACTAATGAATTTACCTAGTAGGACGACTGTACATAGCACAAATCAACTCCTCGTACTTAACGGGCATATAATCCTCTCTCAGGGCAAACTATAAAACTTTACGGTGTCCGTCTTTTGTTGATTCAGAATCGACAAACACCCTCAGCAAGTTAATGCGTCCCCATTCTAACCACCGAAGACGAACTTATTAAATAATGATAATAATATAGTATAAGGTGAAAAATTCCGAATAAAGAAAATTGTATATCTTTTACGGAGAGACTTGTTAATTTCAGAGAGACAAAGGGACAATGAGATATCAAAAATGTTTAATGTTTGTTTGCATGAGTATTGTTTTCAAAACCATAAAATTATTTATCACAAGACACCAAATATATAATATCGATAAATTCCACAATATTAACGTTAAAGATTTCCTCACAATGCAATTTTCAAACTAAATAACTGACAAAGTAAATACACGTAGTAGACGTGTACGTAGGAGCTTTTACTAGTCAATCTCTATGTTGCTCGGGGCTTTGCTTGTAAATATTTTGAATACCAACCAGCAGAAGGAGAGCTCAACAACACAACAGCTAGTTTAACAATATTATAGTTAGTTAATAGAGGAAAACTTGTGCATAAGAAAAAAAGGCAAGACTTGACTCTGAGATATTTCTCTCAGACAAAGAACGCAATGCGGCAATATCTGTTTAGTCATTGAAAGTGAATAACTTTTGTGGATGTGATAGAGCCAGATTGGAAATGACCTACAAGAAATAGGCTACAGTTAGGCTATACTATATTAAAACAACGAAGCATAAACCGATAATAAATGGATAAAAGTACAGAAAATGTTTATTAAAATACAATATGCAATGTACGAGTATACCGCAATAACAGAGAAATGTAAATGCTGTACACGCTTCAGTACCACAGCGCTCCTTAATGTGGTGCAAACTGAAAGCTGACCGAAGTTACAAAAAACATGAAGACTTTAATGTTGAAAAATATTTTATCAAAGTATAATGAAAAGAATTTAAAAAAATTGTACAATTAATGCCTCGTTTGCAAAATAACTAATGATGTCTAATAAAAAAAAAATATAAACAAACAAAGATAAACAATTTAAATTCTGAAATTGGATAATTTGAAACTTAACACCTGTAATTGTAAATTTAAAAAAATAAACAATAAATTATATGATATTATTTTAACCAAATTTTGTATAATTTATTCAGATAATTGATGTATTGTTACAATTTATCACAGAAACAGTACTATTATAATACCACAAGTTATCTTATTAATGATCATAAATGAACAAAAATAATTGTTTAACATTATAGAAAAGGCCATTGTAATAATAGTTTAGATATAATATTTAGAGTTATATATTATTATATTTGTTTTTCTGACACACTAAATATATTCCTGAAATATATATTATTCATTATTGTAATTTTGTGTTGAATATAATAATTATTATGAACGTTATCATATAATGTAATGTAATGAATATTCGCTGCTTAATTTCAATAAACAACACGTTTTAAAGAAAGTGATTAATGGTTTTGGGGCACATTGAACAACAGAAAAAATACTTCATACAGAACATCTAAAAGCTTAAATCATTAAGCTACAGTAATCTCATAGCAGCTGTTAAGCTACCATATTTGTTTACGTACAAAATGAAAGTGCAGATACAAAGGTGATTTCTAAGTAAACTAAATTTAAATCGTTTTTGTGTATGTTTAAAAATAATAAATATTTCTTAAACATTAGCTGTTATAAACATGCAGACAATATTTTTGGTAGTAAATAGTGCCGTCTCTCATAAACTAACCAACCCTTGTTGAAATAGCAATGAAAGAGAAAAAGAAAAGAAAAGGGTTTCGGCATTCCGTCATATTGACCATAAAATGTTATAAATTTCTTAAACTGAACATTCTGTAATTAAATACTAAAACTACTAAAATAAAAATTGCATTTGAAGTAAATAAAGCTCCTACACGTGCGGAGCTTGATGAGTCTGGGAGTGAGATAAGCCGACCAATCTTCCCGAAAATTGACCTGCTTCAGAACTTAAATGTAGTTGTTCAAAGTTGACCTTCGAGTAACTTTACTGTTTTTACGTACTGTGAAAAACATATTCTGACAAAAATAAAGAGAAAAAGAGATTATACTAAATGACGTAATTGGAAATATGCAAATACCTTACAAAATACTTTGGAAATTACTTGTCGTAACAAAAGCTTTGTTTTCATCCCAAAAACTCATTAAAAGCGATTTTATAGCTACAATTTCATACAATTAGCGAGATTTAAGTGCAGTTAACTGATCCTTGGCAGTTACTTAAGAGTTATTACTGCTATTATAATTTCAGATGAGACTCACCGTGAGCTTGAATGAAAATACTTAAGGCTCTCGTTTCTTGTAGTTAATTGACTCTTAAGGCAATCTTTTATTTTATATAGCAGTCAGTTTTTAAATATACGGTAGCATTATTTTTTACAAGTACATACGTCATTACATATATATAGTTTTTTTTTTATTCAGTTTCTTTTAATTTCATTACTTTTCATTCGTTTTCTTTTCGTTATCATTCTATTTCTATTCATTAGTTTAAATTTTGTCTATCGACAATTAGTAGGTTTAAGTTCCACATACAATTTATATATGTGTAATATATGGAATTGTATTTTTCGTTCATTAAATTATATTACGTATTGAAGGTAAATAGGTTACCGTTAAAAGTAATGTCATTACAGAAGTAAAAGCTTCGGTTCTTGACCTTATTTTAGCTCTTGAAGATATCATTATTTTTTATAGTACTAAGTGCATTCGTTGAATTACATCGACTCCGAAAGTGAAATTCCAATTAAAATTAATATATAAATACAAACGAAACAAATGTGACGTACAAGTTTTATAAATCTTTTTATAACTTCGTTTCTATAAATTACTACAAGTGAGATAAGTATAACATACATATTTATATTATATAAAAACAATCAAGATATCGAATTTATATATTAATTTAATCTTTCTAAAAGAATATAACTTCACCATTTCCCCAATTGTATAATATTGTTTATTGTAATAGAGAGAAAAAAACCTGATCTCCGAAATACGAGTAAACTCTATCAATAGTGTTCTTGATTGTTTTCAAAGGTTCATTTCAGTTGTGATAGATACAGATCCGTTTTCAAAAATATATTTTCAGAGGGCTGCTTTTTTATAATGCACGATTTCACATTTGAGATCATTACGTAAAGCCTCAGGAGGCAGTAAGTGAACTGCATAGCCAATTTGTACTTATTCAATAAAAAAGGACACGATCATGAGAATGTTCTTATGGTAAGTGATCACCGACACCCAGTGTCTCAGAGGAATACTAATGTACGCTGTCGGCCTTCACCGGTCACATCAATATTTCACGTTGCTATACCTCGAAAATTAATGGTGCATAGAGCGGGAGATCTGTTCGAAAATCATACATCAAATGACAAAGCGACCCGAGGTAATTGCTGTTATGATAATCTTTACAACCGGTTACTAAATCGCTTTTTGCGGTAGATGACAAATAAACATCAGTGACTGACTGATATATTTAAAACTAAAAACTCTCTCATCGTACTGCGTATATTGTCGGTTAAGATATTAAAATAATTTCTTAATCTTCAATCTTACTTTGAAGTTGTTTATTTTTTGTTATTTGTTCATGAAACACCTGAATTATTCATTTGAAATCCTTATCAAACTTATTTAGATACTTCTAATATATTTTCCGTCAAAAGAGAGTAGGAATATATGAATATATTTACCTACGAGACTGGTTTCTTGAGCTCGTTTTAGTGAATAAATATGACTTACAATTTTTCATATGCGCACGTGCTATAAAAGTTTTTTTTATGCATTAATCTTCATATTTCAAATATTCTTATAGCATGTGATATTCCATTTAAGGTGGAAAGTTTTAGACTATATAACACCATATATTTCACATAATACTAATTTAACAAATGTCTTTGAAAAATATAGCAAATTTGCGGCAAATGCTATTTTTTTCCTAGGTTCGATCAGTATTTTATTGAAATGTTAATGATTTTTTTTTATTAATGTTATGAAAGTAATAGTATCTATGATATGCTGCTTATTTATATATAACATGAAATAACGTGAAATGTATCTAGTCTTGTCTAATTGTATAAATGTGTATAAAATAAAATATATTTTTTATTAATTTGTTATAATATGTAAATATGACATTGTATAGTTTTACTCGTATCATTATGCTATGTTCATATATGTCTTTTTCGAGACAAACATTTATATATATATAACATATATATATATTTACTTACTATTTACTTTGCTTATAACATAAATATATATATAAATAATTTCATTATAATACTATAATATTTAGTATATAAGGTCTTATCATGAACAGAAAAAGGGTTCGCCGGATAGTTATGAAAACAAAAAAAGTTCATACAAGTACATTATTTTATTTTGAATAAGAACTGAATAATAGTTTTAAAAAAGATATTATATTAATTCGTGTTTTAAAATATTTTACAACATTTACATAGGAAAAAAAAATATTACCAGAAATTAAAAAAATACAATACTAGGTTTTTTAACCATCTCTAAAAACAAAAAAAATATTTAAGCTTTATTTTAAGAAGCTTATGTATAGGTTAAAGGATTTGAAAAAGAAAATGTTCCAAAGTCTTTTTTTTATTTGTTTATTACAATATAACATACTTCTAAAGACAAATCCTATTTAAAAGATTGTCGCGTTTATGGAATTCTAATTATTATGTAACATTATCTTATACTATAATCAATCTTATACTTATATAAAAAAAAAAATACTTAAAAAATTACACATTCAAAAAAAAGCAGAAAGACAGTAAGTAACTAATGTACTTGGATCTAATATAGACGAGTGTCTAATACAATATAAGTTAGTGCCATTAAGAGATTGGACAAGGATTAAAAAGCTGTTGCTATTGTTAAACTTCGAGATGAATCTTTAAAAATAAAATCACGATTGAAGAGAAAGAGAAATGATAAGAAAACTTCAAGTGATTGGTTGGATGCTTTGTTGGTCTCCCGGAGCTGAGTCTCGGAGTTATAATGACTGTCTTGGTAACTAACAACTATTAAAAATACACATCATTTCCTTTGAAGCCTTGGAGCATACAGGATAATATTTGCTATATAACTTGATTTTTTGGTATTGCAAGACTATACTTATTATAAAATAAACATTGAATTCCGTAATCTTTATAATTATGAATCACGTTGACTGTAATAGCGTAAATTGATGTTTTATCGGTATGTTATGTGTATTACATAAAATAATTTTGTTAAAATTAACATCTAAAAAGTAATGATTATCGTAAAAAAGAATCCAAACTTGTTGCTATTCTTTAAGTGAACTGATTATGTTTCTAAGATTATTGTAACAACGTATAATAAAATTACTTAGTATACAAAAAAGTAAGTAAAATAAGAATTTTGTAGACTGCCCTTTATCAGATTTATAGCTTAACTTAAAAAAAAACCGTTGTAATTAAGATCATAACTTCCTATTAAAATAATCCAATGAAACTTTGTCCTTTGTTGAAACTATTCAAGTTACCGTTTTATGACCAATTTGTGTTTAAGTCGTTAATTAAAAAGTACTACTTTGTCTTCGGACTGGTTTCCGCAAATCGATGTCTTCAGTGCGCCTGCCTCGAGTGTGGTGGGTGCCTTCACTGACGCCAGCCCAGTCCCAGTAGAAGGCCAGCAGCCCTTTTAATTCGGAGCAGGCCTAAAATAAACTAAAATATACTGAATACTGAATGAAATATGTATAATTACATCAGCATACATTATAAATATTTGTAACTTAAGTAAAATAAGAAAATGATCTCTTTCGTTATTAATGTACATAAGTAACAGTGAAGTGTCTGTCAGTAATGCTTTCACTTAGCGCCAGTACCATATAACATCTATATTTTAACTTTATAAGAAATACGGTGATGATTATGAATTATTTATTATAAACTAGCAGACCCGGTCACGTGTTGCTGTGACTATTATTTTTGATATATTACATTGTACTAAACTATTTAAGGGGTAACGTTCAGAGTACATCTGTCATGAAAACCATAATGTTTTCTTATAGTCGATATTAAGCAAAAATCAAAACAAAATAATTATAATTATTTTTTTAATTTTATCCAAGTTTATAACACTATTTGTATATTACAAAGTTTTTAGTAAATAACTTGGAACACTAAACTTACGAATGAGGTAGGTAGGGTAGATATCTCATTCGTAATTACTCAATCCAGTCAATAGATACCGCCATCTTTTAGAATTGTTAAGAGCTAACTGCAAAATGATAAACTAATAATTTGCAATAAAATAATACTGCGACTATGAATTGAGTTGACAATTATTATATCTTTTAAGTTAGGTCAAACTGTACGTGATGTGTAAATTTATTTAAATCAGTTAAGTAGTTTAGGAGTCCATCGCGGACAAATAACGCGACACGTGATTTATATATATTAAGAATTCTGGTGGATTTTTTTTATCATTTAATATTTTAAATAATATAATAAATAAATCGTAAAATTTTCCTTTTTTTTAATATGTTACTTTATCATTTTATTAAGACGTTCATAATTAAAAGTATTTGGTGGTTTTTACTAATACATACAATGAAAGTTAAACTCAAAACATTTAAATTTTAAAATATTTTTTTTTTTAATAAATACAATTTTTATACAACTCGGCAGAATTCGTTCTGTCAAATAGATTTGGAATGTGGCAGTTTATATTTAGACCTTTAGACGTTTTTACTCTGCTGATCCTCACACATCGCCCTATCATCATGGTGACGGTTCTGTTCAGGAGAATTAAAGAAAAAGGTCAACTCGGGTGACTTAAGTATCTTAGCTTCCACGAACTTTGGTCACCCTTTTGAGACCCACTAAAAACCCCGATTGGGATGTCTGCCAGAGGGCTTCAAACCAAGAGGGGAACTTAAGGTTCAAACCTGATTGAAAAATAATCTAAAGGGATAGTGGGAACCTAAAGGTGACAAATATTTATAAAGTGGGTGCTTCAATTACAATGTATAGAGATAATTAATTATTTATTACTATTATTATTAACACAGGGTTCATAACCGATGAAATAAAAAATAATGAAATAAAACGTACATAAGTATTTTCAGTAATCGCGTTATTGTAAATCCAGTGAATCATAATTATTAACAAAAAACTGTTTTATTTTTATTTTAGTGCTTTATGATACACAATGTTTTTTGTTTGATTACCTGGTGAATATATAAATAAATCTGATGGTTTTCCAACACGGGAACAGGCAACATACAATTGACCATGTGAGAAACATGGGTTTTCTAGATTAATACCACAAACACCTAATGATTGCCCCTGGGACTTATTTATGGTCATAGCAAAAGCAAGCCGCACTGGAAATTGTAGTCGTTTAAAATCAAATGGTACATCAGTCGGAATCATTGGGATGCGTGGTATCAAAACGTCTTCTCCTTTATACTTTCCTTTCAGTATAGTTGCTTCTATCACGTTATTCAATAATTTTTTTATCGCTAACCGTGTGCCGTTGCAAAGACGCGGTTGGTTGATATTTCTCAACATTATTACTACCGAACCAATCTTTAATTGAAGATTGTGAGGTGGCAATCCTGGTAAATCCAGCGAGTTTAAAAATTCAGGCGGATAGTTAACGACATCATCTTGGTTAGTAGCCGAATCAACTGATTTATATATCCTCAATTCGCCTGTAATTTGTTCTTGAATTTTGAAATTTAATTCACTTACATCTATGTTTTTTGCAGCCAATATAGCCCGTTCGCTCAACCAATCATGGTTTCTATAATTTTGAGCAACATCTGGAAACACCTTTTGAATAAGTTCATCTTTTGATCTAGTTAACTGACAAAAACCTTGAGGAAAGTTAATGCAACCAGTCAAGCTGTCTATAGGAAATTTGCCATTACCAATGTCAATGAGTTGTTTAGAGAATATGTCTCCAGATTTGTCATTTTGCAACTTGATACGCATATTCTTGCTTAAGTGTAATACCTTCACATGTTTCCACAAATTGGAGGACTTTAAACAGGCATTAAGTTCATCAGCTGGCGTTGATCGTGGAATCACTGGCAATGTTTGACGAAAATCTCCTGCTAATAAAATCATTGCACCACCAAATGGGTTATTATTGCTCCGGAGATCTTGTAAGGTTCTATCTAAAGCCTCCAAAGATTTTTTATGTGCCATCGTGCATTCATCCCAAACAATCAATCCACATTGCTGTAAAACCTTTGCCATTGCAGAGTTCTTCGAAATGTTGCAGGTTGGAGTTTCGTTGCTTTGCATGTTTAATGGTAATTTTAGTGCTGAATGAGCTGTTCTACCACCTTCAAGCAAAGTTGCTGCGATTCCCGACGAAGCGAGTGCAAGTGCAATTTTATTTTGTGAGCGAATTGTTGCTAATATCAATGAAATCAAAAAAGTTTTTCCTGTACCACCAGGTGCATCTAAGAAGTAAATCCCTCCTCTTTTATCATTTATTACTTTCAAAAGTGTATCAAATACATACTTCTGTTGTTCATTCAATAGTGGAAGATTCGTTTGAATTAATTCTTTCAAAGTGTTGAGATCATACAGTTTTTCTCGGTGCAACTCTTGGTTAAAAGCATCATGCATTGGACGATTGGGTGCGGCCAGGCCTAATTGAAATAATAGTTTGTTTGACATCATCAAGCACATGTCCTCAATTGAAATCAATACTTCATTGTAAATTTCTTCGCTTATTTGTATATTTGGATTTCCCCTTCTAATCCGTATTTGATACAAAATATCATCACACATATTATCTTTGTACTTGATCCACAAATCCTTTGGGTTTGATGGGAAGCAGGTAGATATGATTATAGAAAACAATGTTCGTATTTGATGAGCTTGTGATGATATTACAGCATCATTGAGAGTTTGATCCCAATGAGCATCATTGTCTAGCAATCGCAAACGTTGGCAAGCTTCTCTATATGATCCACACAAATCACCATTAACAGTTCGTACATGTTGGAACGATGTTGGGCCACGTACATTGACTAATAGCAGTCGTAAATAAAAACATTCATCATTGCTTGGATGTACTGAATAAATTCGACCAATCGCATCGGTAGAAAATATATCTGGGTATCCTGTAACTGGTTTTCCTTGTTTCCGTCGTATAAATCTTCTTGAGGATTGATTCCAAGTATAATATTTTGGCATTTCAGAATATAACAATGTTTGAGCAAAATCATCGTTTTGACATATCTCAAAAAATCTGGTTAATGTAGTAGATGGTGGCTGTAAAGCTCTTTCTACTGCGTTCTGTGCTGTAAAATATACTCTTTGTCCATTTTCTAAATGCACAGCTAAATGAACAACAGTAGGGTGTCTTTCATGAATAGGAAAAGAAAATATTCGCCAAACTGCTTCATTACTACTAACATAGCGACCCATTTGGTATTGGGTAACTTCATCATTGGAATTCTCTGCATTAATACCAATCACAGCCATATCACTCCCTTTGGTTACATATTTGCAAATGTATTTAATAGATTTTACTGAATGGCAAGATTCAAAGTTGATGTGCGCTTTGAAGGTCTTTGATAAAATGGGTGAATATGGAACAATCCAGCGATTATCTATTTCAATATCTTGTTGATTTAATTTGACAATTGTTGATCTTCCATTGTCTGCTGTCGATCGGCGACGATACAAAGGATAACCGTCATTACCAGTGATTGTTTCAGATATTAATGTCCGTGGATATCGCTTTGAACATTTACTATCCACCATACACGGTGAATTTTGATTAAGAGTTCCACAGGGACCATGTATCATGTTTTTAATAACTACCTCATGCAATCCAGGATCTACTTCTACATTAGGAATTTCAGCTGATATTACTGCATCAACTTCATTTGGCCTTATTTTTTCAACTAACCAAATCAAAATGTGTGCATGTGGCAATCCCCGTTTCTGCCACTCCCCAGAATACATCCAGCAGCGTGTCTCTCCAAACACATAATGTTTCACAATGAAATCCATCAAAGATTTCAAGTTTTGTCTAAAGACTCTGGCTGTAATATCATGACGATCAATAGGTGATTGCCCAGGGAATAACTCCTGCTTCATTTCTATCCAGTGTGGATTGCATGTAAATGTGATGAACAAATCTGCTGTACCATAATGACGAACATATGACATGGCATCTTGAGCATATTCATGCATATGTCGAGGGCTTCCGATGTATGTTGCTGGAAGAATAGTCATCCGACCAACATTCTGTGCATTTCCATCAGTATTAATCGCATCTCGAAGGTGAATATACTCTTCAGATCTGAGTTTGGTCTGATTCAACCTGATGAATGTTAATCTCTCCGTTTCAATTTTAACATACATGTCTACAACATACTTGTGATATAATCGCCGACATTTGAGTATGTGATTGTCTTCATTTTCACGAATCATTAGGCGGTAGGAATAATAGTTCATTGAACTGACTTTTTTGTTGGTTTCGGAACCTGAAAATAGATTTTTGTTTTCATAATATTGAAAATTAAAAAAATAATAATATAGTGACTGATAATATAGCTCCATAGCTAAACTAATATTTTTTATTACCTGTAATGGGATTTATCATCTTGTTTGAAAAATCATAGCCATCTTCACCTTGCCAAAATATAATGGGATATTGCAGTGCGTCATATGAGCGGTGTTTCCTTTATACGTTGTAATTGATCATTCCGACGATGTAAAACAATATCACGGGATTCCAAGTTTTCTCCAACTACAACGATGGCAACTTCATCAATAGTTGGTGCATTAAAACGTCTTGCATGTTGGCCAACAGGTGTTTTATCAGCTCTGATTACAATTTTGTGATTATCAGATGGCATCCGATCCAGTGCAGTTTTAAACAACATAACCAATTGATTGTACTCATGAAATAAAGTTTGTAATTGTTCTACAATAGACCTCTTTAGTGAATTGTTATGTGAACAACGCATATCAATTTCTCATGGTGAATTGCCCATGAAATAAATTTGCAGAAATTTGTAATTGCTATCTGACACTGGTAACAGTGAACCTGCTCTATGATATATTTGGCCTTGTATCTGTAAATTAAAAAAAATGATTTTTGCCAAATAGAAATAATATTTGTTCCTAAAAAGTATATCTGTCTCTTAATTTGAATCACCAAATAATAATTGATATGCTTAGGTATGTCAATATGTAATAATTAGTTGTAACTAATATCCATCGTCAAATAATTATATTGTGTTTCAAAATAATAAAAGTGTTGCTAATACTGAATCACCAAATAATATAATGACTAAGTAATATGTTTTGGGGTTTAGGAAACTGAAGGTTAATGACACATATTTACTTAGTTAACAGGAAATTTTGTTCATTAAAATAATAATGATTAACTGCTATAATACATACCTTAAAAGTTGGCATGAAATTTTCCCGAACTACGTTTGTTGCCCCAAATGATGTCATTTGAAAGCAATTGTTATATTGTTGAATATTTGACAAAAAGTGTATGGAATCTGGTTCTATTCCTGAAACCAATGAGTACAATGGCTCTGGTGGTGGATCCAATGGTATCAATTTCACTTTCCCATTTGCGCAACACAATCCATTTGCTTCATTTTTGTATTTCAATGCCTTACAATAAGAGCAAACCAAGTTCATAGATCCAATAGCAACACATTGGTGGTTACTGTAGTCAATTGACAAATCGTAATTGAAAATAGCTCGATTCAAACTTTCGCGATTATTAGTTGAATCTCTTGCTCTCGCTTCCCGCGTTCGTGATATACGAATTCTTTCGCGTTCATTTCGGTCGTCACGTTCATGTGCAGTATGATAAGATCGGTAATTCATTTGGTTTGTGGCATTTCGGGTTCTTCTACTTAAATTACTTCGTCTTATAGGAGGCATATCGTATATAATTACCTAAATTTATTCACATGAAATAATTATTAATCACAGGTATTTATACAATCAAAATTAATTATTAAATATTATAAACGCTTTTTAACGCGGTTTGTTTGACAGATGCAATGACGTGAAAACTGATGACAATTTATGTCGCATTCCGAAACTAAAACAAAAGAAAGAATATTCCAAGGCCAATCAAATCTTACATTTACTTTTTTTGACTTTTCAATTTGGTCGGGTGTACACATTCATTTGATTAAATTTGAACGTTGTGCAGCGACAATAAAGCGCGAATTGACTCTTTGACGTTAGCAAGACACCTACATTGTTTAGACAACAATGAGTGCTTGTAATTTAATATCAACTTTATTGAATAGCAAAACAGTTCAAATTGACTCTACATTTAGTTATTTATTCTACATTTAAAATATTTGTATAGGAAAAAGAAAAGGGCTTTTTTAGGGTTTCCCTGGAAATTATTCAAATTTTTCTCGCCGTTAGAGCCATCCTTGGACTTCAAGGAACATTTAAAAAAAAGAATTGTTAAGATTGGTCCATGCGTTGTTGAGTTATGCGCTTACCAACACATTTTGCGATTGATTTTTATATAATAGATACAACATAAGTTTTCATACACTATTGTTTTTATTCTATTAGTTATAATAATTATATTATTCAGTATTTATATAGCGACATTTCAATCACTAGCTTAAGATTTCATAACTCTTACAATTGTCGATGTTATAAATTTATACACACATTATAGTTAACTGGTTAAAAATAATTTTATTAATGTCAATATTACAGGCGTTTATAAAAAAATTGAGATTGCAAAAAAAGAATCAGTAACATGTGAAAATACCTAAGAAAAATTAACGTTTAAGTTCAGGAGAGTTTAAATGGCTGAGAGAAAGAACTAAAACTTTTAAAGTTCCTCTTAAACTGCAGCAAAAGTAAATTCCCGACGTGTTAAAAGTGGATGCAAAAAGAAAATGCGACGGAAATAGTTACGGAACAAGGTTTACTAAAAAGTTTTAAATCTTCAGAATATCCTGGACTAAGGATGAGGACCGACATTGGCGTTTTAACTTTTGTAATCTTTTAAAAGTCAGATTAAGATACACCAGTTTAATTAAAATTATGTCACAGAATCGATATTTTAGTACAACTATTTACAACTACACTAAACTATCTTAGCATTATAATAATACACATTTCAGTCTGATGTGTGTGTTATATACTATATATAAGTATATTCAATTTTATATATAGCATGTATAATTAATATTTATAGATAATTTAAAGAAACATGTTTTTTTTAATAATTATTATTTTTTTTTTTCAGCATTTTTTGTTTTTATGATGCCTTCCAAAACTTCTCACCATCGTAAACGTTATGTGGTACGAGGGGAGGTCCAAAAGTTCGTGGAATGGAGAGGATGGAGCGGGGTTAGGGGCGCTCGCTTGGTGTCATACGAATCAGAGACTCATTATTAGTATAAATACCGAGTTTCAACCCAATTGCATCATTCGTTTACGAACAGTCGCCTGCGGAACAAGTCAATCCGGAAGAAAACTGAAACTATGGAGAAAATTGAACACCGCGCTGTGATAAAATTCCTTACCAAGCAAGGAAAGAACGTTTAAACCATTTTGAATGAAATGGGAGTCGTTTATAGGGAACAGTGACCTAGAAAACAATGATTTACAAGTTGCATGGTCTTTAAAAACATGGTCGAGAGTCAATTGAAGACGACCCCCGCTCAGGAAGGCCAGTTGAGGCCACCATATCGGACATCGTCGAAAAAGTGGAGAAAATTGTACTAGAGGATGACCGTTTGAAGAAAAAACAATTATCTGCATTAGTTGGAGTATCAGATACCACCATTTTGCGAATCCTACATGATCACCTGGGTATGACAATAGTCAGTGCAAGATGGGTACCGAGAATGCTCACGCCGTTCCAGAAAGAGCAGCGCGTCGATGTGTCAAAGCATTTTTTGGAGTTGTGTGGAGATAAACCTGCATAGATTTTGGACCAAATTGTTACGGGAGATGGAACATGGGTTATTTTGAGCCTGGGTCCAAACAAGAGTCCATGCAATGGCATAAAAAGGGGACACAACCGCCAAAGGAATCCAAGGTGACGGAGTCGGCTGGAAAGATAATGGCTACTGTTTTTTGGGATTGTGAGGGGATAATCTTGATTGATTACAAAGAAAACGGAAGTACTATAACCGAAGAATACTACGCAATGATATTAGAGAAATCAAAGGATGCCATCAAGGAAAAGCGGCGAGGAAAATTGGCAAAGGGTGTGTTGCTCTTGAAAGACAACGCGCCGGTTCACAAGAGTCGAATTGCAATGGCTGCTCTGCACACGCATGGGTTCGAATCCTTAGTTCACCCACCCTACAGTCTAGACCTGGCCCCAAGTGATTTTTTTTTATTCCTCAATTTAAAAAAAGACTTAGGGAGAAGGAAATTTTCCGACGACAATGAGGTAAGGGAGGCAATTTCGGCTCATTTTGACGGCAAAGATAAAACATATTTTTATAGTGGTTTAGAAAAAATTAATTCATAGGTCTAATAAATGTATTGAACTTAAGGGTAATTATATTGAAAAGGAAAAATAGTTTTGTTGTTTTATTTTATTTAGATGTCTTTCATTCCACGAACTTTTGGAACTCCCCTCGTAGATTATGCCAACATAAAGGCATTAAAGTCGCCTTATATAAAGGGTAACTAAATGAGTAAATAAAAAATGATGCATTCTTATAAAATGTAATTAAAATAAGAATATAGAGAAGAAAAACGGTACGAGCAAGGCTATAATTGCAAATTGTGGGAGATCTTTTTTTTTAATAAAATACTAATATTATTACCAGGGGTTGCATCTCTTGAATTTCGATTTCAGTAGCCTTGGACTTTTGGAATAATATCATTTGCAGATGCATTAGGAGTAAAAAACAAGAGTATATACGTTTTCTATAAAGCACTGTTCATCACTTTGGTACAGTGATACGGTGCACGAAAATAGTCTGCCCTCAATATATGTTCATTGCCGGAGTACAAGACTTGAAACAACAACACTTAATGTTCGTGTTTGTGTCATAAGACAAAACTTAAATTTTAAATTTCCTTGCTGGCTTCGAGTCAATTTTATGTAACGACATTTTCTTGTTAGTTCTTGGTCGTTTAAAATGAAACTTCAAATGTTTGAGAATGTTCTAGTGCTTTTGTGTCATGGTCATTAAAAACTCCTGACTGCAATGTTATAAATTTATAGGGTAATTGAATGTTACTTCAAAGATATCTTTTTAATCTATATTCATAAAGTTAAAAATAATGGATTGTGACGTGATATATATAATTGTATACATAATGTCTGTATTTATCAAATTCTAGTGTTAGTTAAAGTTTAAAATAAGTAGAGATAAAATACGGAAGTTAAATGATATCGTTTATCTTACATTATTGGGAAGTATATAAAATAATGACAGTTGGTGTAAAACCAACAACACATTAGTCTTAAACACTATCCTTCAAAAACGGGCTCTTCTTTGCAAATCATAATTTGCTTAACAAGTTAAAATATATTTATATAGAGGTGGATGTGAAGAATGGAATCTACTTAATTAACATGCAAAGTTTTGTAATTTATGAAGTAAACTTCCACATGAAATGCCATGAAATGGGCAATTTATATCTATATATATTCTATTTTATACATATTTGATTAAAACATTACAAAAGAGGTTTTGACGACATCTGATTTTAAATAAGATTTTACCTCCTGGAGTGTGTTCTGTTTCTATTTTATGAAATATGATAAACCTTACAATCGTAGGTAAATATAAAAATAAGAATAAAAATAGGAATTTAGAAATTACATAAAGTATTAGTTTAGGATAGCAAATAATAAGCCTACAAACATAGTAAACCTGATTCTTATAACGAAGTTATTTTTAACAAATAATTTTATGAACATATAAAATAGATACTACAAATTCAGCAATTATTTGTATGCGATACGATGCGGTGCGATGCAATAGGATGCGACGCGATAGGATGCGTTGCGATTAGTTATTTGAATACCACCAAACCATCACCGATGTCGGATAATTCCCATGTTGTATTCTGTTGACTGATTAGGTAGTTTCTTTAAAGGTTCCTAAAAAAGGTGAGAGCTTGGACCCAGCTACATACAGACTTATCGCCATTACCTCTCTTCTTCCCAAAGTAATGGAGAGCATTCTCAATAAACAGCTCCTAACCTACCTCGAGGATACCAGTTGGTCAATGACCGGCAATATAGCTTTCGCTATGGTCGATCGGCTGGTGATCTTCTGTTATATCTTACGCACCGTTGGGCAGCTGTTATTGAAAGCAAGGGAGAGGGCCTGGCAGTTAGTCTGGATATGGCGAAAGCCTTCGATCGTGTATGGCACAAGGGGCTTCTTTCGACGCTACTTTCCTATGGGCTTCCCGAGAGTTAATGCAAGTGAATCACCAGCTTCCTCACTGCGTAGAGCATACAGGTCGTTCTCAACGGTTTTTGCTCGGATCCCAAGCCCGTGAACGCTGGTGTACCCCAAGGCTGCGTGCTATTCCCAACTCTGTTCCTCCTGCACATCAATGATATGTTGGATATTTCCAACATACATTGTTATGCGGAGGACAGCACTCGGAATGCGGTATATTCCGGCCGTGCAGGTCTTTCTCAGGAAAACGTTGACGAATGTGAAAGAAACTTGTGTCTGCTATAGAAACTTCCTTGGGGATGGTTTCTGAGTGGGGTGAATTGAACCACGTTCAGTTTAATCCCAAGAAGACACAAGTTTTGCGCGTTTACCACAAAGAAAACCCCATTTGTCGTATCACCGCTCTTCAAAAGCACTCCCCTCATTGCCTCGCCAAGTATCAGAATACTGGGTCTCGACATTTCGAGCAATTGTCAGTTTCGTGGTCACCTGGAGATCAAGGCCAAGTTGGCCTCGAAGAAATTGGGAGTGATAAATAGAGCGAGGCAGTATTTCAATCAAATCAACACAGCGCAGGTCCGGCCACACATGGAATACTGTTCTCATCTCTAGTCTAGGAGTGTTCCGACGAGCTATTCGATCTGATGCCTACCGCCGAAATTCATCACCGCACAGCGCGCCATCGCCTCCTTTACCATTCTTACCACCTGGATGCGTGGCGATCTTCCACTGCCCGTTTCTCAAGCACCTTTTTTCCACGTTTCACTCGCTTGTGGGACGAACTCCCTCCGGCGGTATTTCCAGATCGGTATGACATGGGTAGCTTCAAAAAAGGTCTTTTCACCTACCTTCAAGGCCGGCAACACTCTTGTGAAATCTCGGATGTTGCAGGAGTTCATGGGCAGCGGTGATCACGTCTATCTTTGACCCGCCAGCTCGTTTGCTCTCCTCTAAAATAATAAAACAAAACCAAAACAATTGGTATAACAGCATTATGAAACAAATGTCTCTGGAGCATCTGTCATTGTGCTAGCACCGAGCAGGAATTGAATTGTTTCTCAAGCACGTCTGAAAAAATCATTGCAAATGTGTTTCCGTGAAATATTTATTATACCATTTACTTTTTTTTTGCTATTACATTGTACATATAACATATTTGAAGATATAAATCATTTATAAGATGTATGACAATGATATGTTGTAACTCGGGCTGTATAAGACAATGCAGGGCTCACAAAATATCTCAGCTCCGAAAGTCATAAAAACGCTTTCTAAATGGATTCAGGGAGAAAAATCTGCCCAGCATAAACAAAATATTAAACTTTGGAACTTGAGAAGTCTTCACACTGACATAAAAAAATAAGCAACAATCTAAACATACTTGTCATGTTTAGATTGTTGCCACAGCCTTTAAAATGGGTACAACTTTTTATATTACATTATGCCGTGTCGTCACAAAAGATTGATTACTCTTATATATTCTCCTAAAGTTTTTCCAAGTAATATATATGACGAAGTAGCCTCGCCGCAATTATTTTTAAAAAGTGTAACGTCAGCCTCACTGACGTCACGACCTTCATGAGCAGGGCTATCACCCACACTTGGTGTAGAATAAAAACAGCGTAGATAATTTCTTCACTTTTATTTTCTAAGAGCTCCGTTCGCTACGCCGGTCCGAGATGGAATGCCTCGAGCCGGCGTGCGCTCGGCCTTTTATAGAAAGACTGGCTGTGTCATTCGTTCGAATAAAGCACCCACCCTTTCATCTAAAACTATTCCTTACATCAAAGAAATGTTCTTAATCTAAAAGTAAACAATCATAATAATAATCTAAATCAAATAGCGTGATGTTGATATTCAAAGTACGGCTACCCGCCGACGTATATTTTACAAGTATTATGTGTTACATTGTTTGATATAGAACGACGTTTAAACATGAAATACTTAATTCTACTATTTTTAACACCCGTGTGTTACAAGGACGACACGAGGAGGAAACTACAATTTCATTTATTCAAACTTCGGGCCTGCTGGATGAAAGGTAGATTCTGTATCGTGAGGTTATCTCATTGATTTTAAACTGTGTATTATCAAATGATCTTATATTAGATAAGAAATCTCAGGAGGAATTAGTTAAAGGCTATTTCATATCAACACACTACTCAGTCAATTGGTATTTATTTATCGGATTAACGATTTAAAATATAAATTAATTTAATTATCTTATAAGATAAAATTTATTATGTTATATGATTACGTGGATTTATTGTAAATGTTTCTCCAAGATCTCTTGGTTTTCGAATTTAGATGATATATGTCCTCTCCTTTTATTGAATTACATCTCTGTCAAAATTATTAAACTTATTTTATAATTGACACAAGTATTGTCTATAATCTTAATAAAATACTTTGTAATTTATATATTAATACACATCTGTATGATATTCTCAGGTGTAAAATATACATAAGGAAGATCGCCTGAGTGAATACATCAGCAGATCTCAGTCAGTGGCTGTTGGATGAGGATGTCTATTCTTTGTATGAATAATAATAATCAATATGACGACGTATGAGATACGTAAAGAAAATAATTATGAGATATTATTACATTTGTCAAATTAACACCATTGTATTTTCACTTCCTGGTGAATTAATTTAATTATTTTAAAAATTTAGATAGCTCCTATCTTGTTACGTTTATTCATTTCTACTATGCTTTGATATGTACTTACAATGCAGGATAAACCACTAATACAAGTATTATAATTAAATGTGTGTGTATGTATATTTGTATATCCTACAATCGTCGTCAACAGCCAATAAAAATAATAATAATCTTCAATATTGTTTATTACAGTTTTAAACCCTGACTTTAAATTAAAAAAGTTATACTCGTAAGTAAAAGTGTTGCTTTTCTTGAACGCCTGCCTTTTTTAAACCTCGTTTAATTTTAATCTCTAAGACTGTGCTGGCTTTTATGATTAGTGCGAAAAGCGCTGTAGTATGGTTTTTAATTAAAATCACAATCATAAACTTGTTGAATGGATTTTTAAGATATATTTTTATGTTCGTTGTAAACATTTTATTTTCTTCAATTTTTCCACGCGAGCTTTAGTCAATTGGCTTTGCTTAAACTTTCTTAAATAGGAGTTATATTCATTGAGAACAGAACCTCGTCGCTTGCAGGACATGGACAGGAATGTCATACATGTTGTATTAAATAGCGCAATTAGTATTACCTTATTATTTACCAGTAAAATATGTTTGAAAACAATGCAAAGCACTTCAGAACTGTCTTAACAAAATTAAATAATTTAGGAACATTTAGTACTTTAATACAATTAGTAAAGTCGCGGAGGCCTCGATGAATTATGAATATATTCTATTGCTATTAACTATCAATTTCCGCCGATCCCTTGTCGTGACCCACTCCTTGTTTAAACTTATTAATATATTTAAATATTTAAATCACTTTTAATATTGTACTAAAGATTATTTATTACATTATTTCATTAATTTTGAGATTCTTTTTATTTTATTATTTATTATTACTATTTGTGCGAATTAGTTAAATTTGAGACTATGTAATGTAATATAGGTAAAGATGTCGGATGCATCTCGAGATATCAATGTCGCTATAAACGGAGTCTATCTGGAGTTCAACGATCCCAATCAGTGATATTGTTTGTATATAAATATATACCGTAGCTGTAGTTGTAACTTTCCGTAAACAAATATTTAATAAATATTGAAAATAAATATTTACTAACAAAAACACTTGCATATTTATTTAAGACAGAATTATTACCCATTCTGTTAACTTTTTAAAAAGAAAACATTGTATACGGGACATTTCACGTCAAACGGATCACCATCATCACGGCCAGAATTTGTTTCGACCGATTGAGACGTATGAGGTATCAAAATGTTCGTTTCGGAAAAGACTTTCGAAATCCATGTGGTACTTTTCAAAAATTCTAAATGGCGGACTTACTATGGCGGTTAAAAGGTGGAGAAAACTTAAGTAAACGACAAAAAAATGTTGCACAGATTAATATTCTCCACCAACCGGGTCATTTTTTACCTTTAAATTATACCTGAGAGATGCCTCTTAAAAGCTGATGTGGTTAGATGAGAAAATCCAAGATGGCGGACCGAATTTCAAAAATTCAACCGATTCAAAGCAAAATCAGTATATAGAGGTTTCCGGGGTCGCTGATTACGAATTTGAAGACGGTTTGCAAAACTCAAAATGACGGATTTAAGATAGAGGACCAAATTTGTAAAATTATACTTTTGTCATGAAGAACATAACAGTTTTTAATGCTATCATTACAATACTATCAAACATATAATAAATCATTTGTTAAAGAAAAGAAACTTAATAAGTCTTGTATCCATTAATATAGGTATATAGCGTTTGTGATTTGTATCACATTCATAGTTTCATAATGTCAGTGTAATGTTAATTGTTGAAGCCAATTATTTCATCTTCCGTGCTCTAAACGTGGACTGATTAGTTTCTGATCAAACACCTCATATGCGTTTTACATGTAGTATATAAGGAAATGTAAGTATTTATTGTTTAGATTTACTTAATTGATAACCAATTCAGTTCAATTCTAAGTTGATTTTAAATTTTAGCTCCTTTTTAACATTTTTAACATCAGTGACGTTGCAATATAGTTTTGTATATCAGATATTTATCTTCCTCTCGCATTCCCCTCTGTGCCTTTCGCTTTTTCCTTTTCATTAGGTCAAGTCGCTTAGGTGATCTACTATTGTGTGATCACTAGACAACTATAAAAATATATTTTTAACAAATTTTGTCTAATAAATCTCTGCAACACAAAATATTATTATAATAGTAACATATTCCAAATATATCCCTAGGTACATGCTATCTGAGAGACCTAATTACGAAAAACTTTTCAAGGTACCTAATTATACAAAGGCGCCTCCGGCTACTAATGAGGTGCTTTTCTGATCTTAATAGGAAAGCTGTAATATTGGATTTGCATAATGCTATATTGGACGAGGATCACAGAACTTAAATAATTAATAATTTATGTTAGGTTTGATACATTTATAAATGGAACTTATCTAGTCTTAGTGGGAGTGATCTCTCTGGAAAGTTCTTTTAATCTGTACGTAAAGTGATAATAAATACAATAAGCTCTCGTTGGTCGAGTGGTTCCTGTGCTTATATGAGGCTCTCCGTATTCTTATTTATCCTTTACATTGTAGGTGTTACGTGACATGGTCCTTTTTTGCCTTTTCATAAATAAAATTCAAAGTGCTCGTAAAACAAGTTAGAGACATAAAAAAATCAGTGCAGCAATCTTAGAACAATTTGTCAAATAACCAGATAGTGAATCACTTATAAGGCTGTACGACAAGTGGCACACGAGTCCTCTGGGAAAACTCACACAAACGGCACTCACAAAATACGTACATTATCAGAATTAAGAGAGAGAAATAAGTTTGTCAAAATTATTCTGGGATTATATTTTTTTAGTATACTATGCCTCCTTTTGAGATTAATAGCTAATTTCTTGTTGTTGGTTGTTTAAAAAGTTACCTTTAGGTATATAAAAGATTGATAATAGATATAAAAAATACTGATTGTATATATACATATGTTTCGATTATACAATAAAGACAAATTAATAGTTTTTTATTTCAATTAGTCAAACCTGCAGTCATGAACAATCAGACACCAGTTGCACGGTCCAAAGGTTAGTTCTATAGAACACAACCAACAAGAAACCTTATGATTATTCTTTTAATTTATTAAATTTATTATATTTTGTTACAGTATTAATTATAATTTGTTACAGTATTGTCTAATGAGTCACCGTAATAATTGATATGTGAGAACAAATTAACTCGAGTAAAGAGTGGTACGGAAAGAAGAACTGACCACGACACTGTTAGTTCTCGGACGCTTTTACATTACAAGGGATTAAAAAATCTGATCTTAAATATTCAAAGTGTCAATAACTATAAAATATCCTATTATTAACTTAAAATGCTGAAACACAACACTTGGGAAGTAAGATTATATTGCAAGGCCTTCCCACTTTCCATCATCAACGTAGTCTTCAGTTGGATATAACAGTCTACGATATATTTTATATAGTATTTATAATTTATTACACATAGTAGTATACAATAGAATATAACATATTGACACGGATTATGTCTTGTATTCCGAGTATTTAAAGTCCGGGACAGCACAACAAAAAATAAAAGAAATATTAAATAATTCCCAAACACCCAGTACTATGCAGTAATCACACCGGATATTTTCACCTCGACTAAACATGTTCGTTGTATCATCTACCGTTTAATGTAACAAACACACTACTGGAATAGTTCATTAATCGTATTTCAATAATATCCTTAATACGTCGTTTTGCATATTCTTTTGACAATCCAGTATCCAGAAAAGGAATAAGAAGTACAAAAGTACTACGTATATCCTGTTCTGGATGTTGGATCGTAATGATGTCCATCAATACATTAAACAAAAATCTGTGTTCTTTTTTGAGTGAGATAAATATTCCTTGAATCAATTTCCGCGTATTTTATACTTTTTTGTAAACCTTAAATCTAAAGGGTACCGTTCCGTCAGTTATACCTTTAAATAAGTTTCTTTGTTTCAGTGCCATAGCCATTGTTATAATATTTAGCAATATTACACAGACGGTAAAATACATATTAAAGTAATGGAACCGCCAACGATTGTATAAGTATATTATCTATATTATCCGCCTGTTATCTATATTATTCGTGACATTAACGGTGCATCTTGTTCTATCTCACCGTGTCCGCAATGCGTCCGATGCACTGCGCACACCAGACAAGTATATATATATATATTTTTTACGAGATACTGTAGTGTCCCTCAATCTCATTGAATTAGTTAATAATCTGATCCAGTGGCTCAGTGGTTAGTTACAACAATAGCCGAGTTATAATGAGTTTAATTCAAATACGAGTTTAATATTTAATGTTTCATAGACTGTTATTTCGTGATGGACGTAGTCTGTGGCGGTCAGCGAGGGTTTACTTTTAATTAATGGAAATGTATAAAACTTAAATAATTAAAATACATATAATTTATTTCTACGACAACAGAACATTGAAGAACATAGTTTTTTGAATTAGTATTTTATGATCATTAAATAGTAATATATCTATTTATCGAAAAATACATTATTGAATAATAGAGGCTTCGCTGAGGTATTTGAATATTAGATATTGTTGTGAAGTATTATATAAACGAATTATCGATAGAAAGACTTACCTTAGATATTTACTTTATAAAGAACTGACTTTGTAAAGAGTTTCTGAATTATAGAGTAGTTGCGGTAAATAGGACAAAAATATTTTAAACGGGAACAGAAATATTTATAATTTTATTTTGTATTTGATATGTGTTCTAACTGGTTTTGTCTTGAACTAACATGTACAGCCGTTAAGTAATCATTTTAGTGTCTGTTGACATCCCGCTGTGCCCATTTCAGTGTGTGATGATTGTTTGTGTAAGGACTATAAAATGACATTGAAAACTCATTCACACAAACTATATAGATATCAGACGCGTTACATGTTTACCTTACTTAACTTTAGTTTTCCAGAAGTATGATTAAAGTAAAATGATTTGATAACACAATCAATGTTGTGATTTGTTCACGAACACAACGAGAAATATTAATGTGAACTGACTCATTTTTATATAAATCAATCTATAGGAAGACGGAAAGTAGGTTTGTAACAATGACACTGATACTATTTTTAGTGGTACCATTCACTATCGGGTGTGCGTCTGTTAGTTTGCTCGTATCTTGCTTGAGCAATGTCAGAACTCACAAACTCCTCTCTACAAATATACATGTTGTGTTGTAATCACTTAACAAAGTCAGCAAGACTGCACACAAAGTACAAATTGACATTTTATATTTAAATATTTAATATTATACTAAATATATATTATTATTTAGGTAAAATCATTTATTCTAGAGAAATATAACACAGATATTGTATAATATAACATTGTGTTGTGTTTATTTTAATACCTTCGTAAAAATTGCCCAAAATATGTTTATCTTTAGTTCTTTAAGTGAGTTCAAATATTTTACTTTTCTTAAAAAATAGATCATGAATTAAATAAAATATAATTACTGTTGGAGTAAAGATAGAATAACAGTTAATTTCGTTAATAAATCTTACGGATCCCTTAAAAAGTTTTTGATCTTTCTAAAGTTCATCACTCGTTAAACAAGATTTATTGTTGAAAATTATGTAAATCTTTTACTCGTATCTTGTCGGTAAGATTTAAATACAAAAGTATTGGGATTCTAACACCTCGAAAGTTATTTAAAAATATAATAACCAATTTGCTCTTAAATCTGAAAGTGATTGTTGAAAAAGGACTTTAATCACGTTTGGTATTTCGATAACAATAAAGCGGCTCTTAAAAAGATGTGTATGTGAATATGGTTTCATTTGTAGTAATCTAATATCTGGTTATGTAATTATAGCAAAATATATACCTCTTCTTTATTTATATTTTAGTATTTTACCATAAATTGTAGAAAATAACTCTTATATTATACTCATAGTGCCCATCTTATTTTTAACCTTTTTGTGGAATAAATAAAATATCGCCAACTCATTATATTATGGTTAACGCAAAGATTTGAGTAATTAATTAATTTACTACATAATAGAACTTCAATACTATTGTACGAACTTTTATGCCGGGCAGTACATACAGTACATGCAGTACATGCAGTACATACAGTACATACAGTACATACAGTACATACAGTCCATACAGTACATGCAGTACATGCAGTACATACAGTACATACAGTACATACAGTACATACAGTACATACAGTACATACAGTACATACAGTACATGCAGTACATGCAGTACATACAGTACATACAGTAGATACAGTACATACAGTACATACAGTACATACAGTACATCACATACAATGGAGAATGAGATAATAGAGGGAATGGAAAACTGTTAATAAGCACACATAATTCACAACCAATAAAACACAATCGATATACTTAGAGCAGATATATTAAATAAGTTAACCGGTCACATTAAACTAGGTCAACAATATTATTGTCTTAAAAGCGCTAGAATTTTGAAGTATCTTATAAACGAACTGAGATCACCTACGTCTTAAATTGCTTAAAGTGGATAAAAGAGACACAAAGAAGCTGAGAAAAATAATCTCAAAGCGGGATTTGTAAAAGAGGGCACAAATAAAGTCTTGCCTTCGTGCTTTGGATAAAGATAACAATTTTTACCTTTTACAATGATACATAGGAATTTCTTTTAGATATTAATTTAAATATTTATAGTTATTTATTCTTATTTTTATGTTTGTCTATCGTGAAGTCTGAAGACTTATTTATTAATAATTATCTTTTGACATCTAATAAAGGAGATACACTTCGTTAGTCTGTGACATTTAGAATTCTTTGGGAATCGACTGAGTGTAGGCACCATAAACAAACTTTAATCTTGGTTATTTTTTATTTATATTTTGTGCTTAAGTTGAAATAAATATATTGATATTGAATTTCTCCATTACTACTACTCTCTCACAAAACATGAACATTAAGAAGTGATTATGGATGCGTTACGAATAGAATAGTGAGGACGCCGAAAGCACAACCTCACATAGACGATTACCATAACAAATAGACTAAAACTAACGTCAGGCCATTATTATATTATTTAAAAAACGTAGTTAAAATTTAATATACTTTATCAAAATGTTTTTTTTGTACCGCCTTAGGAAACTTTAATTACATCGGCCTTTACTTTACAGAAGAAACAGAAGTAAGAAAAAGGTTTATTTTGAAGTTTGTTTTCTTTAATTTTTCAGTTTCTTTGAAAAGTTCTACTAAAATTTCAAAGTAATCGGTATCGCAATTAATGGTAAAAAGTTAGAGAGCTAGAACTAGAACTGTATTTTGTACATCTGGTATTTTTGGAATAATTTATTCATAGGTGGTCCATATATGACACAGAAATCTACAAATCAGTGTAAAAAAAAAATTTCTTTGTTTGTACACACATTCAAATTTTGTACCGTCCTCCGCTCCCAATACGTGAAATGCTTTATAGGTTTAATAATGCATTTATTTTCACTAAATAATACGAAAACCTATTTGGATCATAATATAACAATCTATTGCACGAGTTTCAAAAGCCAACACCGGCTTACTGTATACAGTAATGTTTACTCCGGAAAATAAAACTAAAATCTTAAGTGTGTATCGACCTCGCATTAAGTTGAGTAATTGATGAAGGGTGATAATAATATAAAGAAAGAGATTTATAAATGGTTTACACAAATAGTTCTATTAGGTTCACATGGTGTGACATGAGTCCAGGCGCATGTATGACACACGTACAGACATTAAATTACGGCATTGGTCTCGGAATATATCCAAAATGAATAATTTACTTATAAGATTAAGACAGTTACAAAATATCTCAGCTCCTAAAGCCATAAAAAGTCTTCAAAGGCTATTCAGTCGGAAAGAGCTCCCGAGCCATAAAGCCGTAAAGTCTATCCTATCTGGAAATAAACTCACTGCACTTTACGATTCTTAGTAACTTGTAATACATAGGGTCGGTAGATTTTAAGTGAATTGTGTATAAATTTTTCTAATATTAATCGCACCATAATCATATATCATATCAATATGTATACATTTGATTGGCAATTTAAAGTTATTTTAATATGCCTTAATTTATTTAAATATATTTAATAAAAATAAGAGCTTATGTTTATAATTGTGAAGATACGACTTGTCGATTCATTAAAATATTATTTAACTAACGGTGTGTCTTCATAACGATGGAAACGCGGAATCGTACTTATTCATAAGATCATATGATATATATATTATATAAACTGTAGTTAGCATATGTCAGTGTTACGTTAAGTAATAAATAACAACTATAATTTTGCAGTACGTAGATACTTAGAACAGAATGATAAATAAACTTTATAACCTACTATGCTTGCGCGACAATTATGTCCATTTAACTTAATAAGTTGAATTTAAGGGATAAAGTATCCTTTTATTAATTATTTTTTATATATTTTAGAAAAACATTCAAATAAACATACAATTTGAGACTGCTGAAATGTTTTTAATTAATCTATTTATTGAAATTTATGTGAGCTTCCCTGTCTTTAATGATAAAATAATAGATAGTTATTGAGACATTACAAAAAGTTTGGAATAGTTTAAGCGCTGTTGGTTAGTTAGGTTGATCAGTTACATCGTTTTCACATTATTACTTATGTCATAAATAACTGATAGAAGACTGTAGAAGTAACTGATCACTCACACGACACATCGAGATAACAGAGAAGTGGCTGAGGTATTTAACCCTTATCATTAATGGTTTACAATTCTACTCAAATTGGTACAACATTACAATATCAGTTTATATCGGTTCAAAATGCCATTTATATACATACCCGCGTCCAGAACGGCCAATACAATATTGAATCGTCATAGGACTTATTACGTTTAATAATAGTTACTAGTAATTAGTCTTATATCAGTAGTAGTTAATAGTATATTACTACTATCAACTGTTAATAAAACACAGGTGCTGTAAAACTACGCTATTTTATTACTTGTATTTTGTTAATATATTGAGCTTAATCGTATTACTTAAACGGTTTATAAAAAGAAAGCAAAATTGTAAAAAAACCTTATTATAATTTTTCTAACACAATAATCATATAAATATTGTATAAATAAATTTTAAAGTCATTACGGATTTACTTCCATGTAAGTAAAGTTCTGTTCTCCGATGACGTTATTGTAGGAAAACTAAAGCACTCCTGAATAATTTATATTGATCTTGCAATTATCAAAATTATAATTTGCTGCTGTTATTATCACCACAGTACTTATCACGGATAACAAATTAAAAATGTTTAAACAAAGTTAAATTAGCAAACGTTTAAAAATTAAAATGGATTAAAATTTTATATTGTATATTTAAAATTAGCAACTGTAGAGCTGATAACGTCCAACATTATATCATACAATTCATATATTATGTTTCCTATTCGATGTGAAGATAATAATTGCTAAGTTAATTCAAAAAACATTGTTGTATCACCCTGGTTATATAAAAACCGGGTTTATGTTATAATTTAACTATTTACTTTAGTGGAGTCCCAGTGTTAACGCGTGGATGAAATATAATAAAATTAATTATTTTGTGCGGTTCAGATGATAATTTAATGTTTTCGACTCTGAAATACCTTTGATGTTAGTGTTCAAAATAAAACCTATTTATAATATACTGTCCACCTTCATATGTCAGCTGTTTGTTCCATTCCATACAACATGAAAAATTATAAATAAATAACTTGTTAAAATAGCATTTTTCGTACTAACCTTAACCAGTACCATTTTTTTCTATTACAAAACCTATAAAACTGTTGTTTATTCCAGTTTGTTTCATACATTCAGTAAACAGCTTGGAGTGATCGTAGGATAATTTTTAATTAAATTGAGAACGCATAGATAAGTATAGTAATATTATGTTTTTTGACACAATCACATGTCTGTTTCGGAAGAAAAACAAATATGCTATAATATTTTTTGCCTCAAATAATACTGACATTGCATATTTTTATACAGTATCAGCATTTAAATCAATAAATTTATTGTAAAAGGTATAATACAATTCTGTTTGTTGCTTTGATAGCATTTATAAAAAAAAAAAAATAACTATAAAGTTGGCTCAGAATTTTTGATCAACATTTTCGTAATGGCCAAACTATCAAACAACACAGTTTTATGGAACCATGACTAGGTTAGGTAGGTAGACAATGTAGTGTCGTCTTCCCAATAATATAGTTTAGATCTTTCATAAACTACAAACTATTTTATTCAAAGGAATGATTTGGCACCCTTATTAAAAATAGGTAAGAAACAAGCGATGAAATTATGGGGAGACTACATTTACAATAAATATAATCTGAAATGAACTAAAGTAGAAATCTGCTGTATATTTCATTTTTCTTTCAAAATATTAGGTTTGAGACAGCTACGTTGTATGCTTGGCGTTACAATTTGTAAAATGCTTTTTCAAAGGGTAAGTAATTATTACATGTCTCATACAATACTACTGTTTAGAATATAATGTGTTTTTTTATTTATGTATATTATTAAATATTCAACCAACAATAGATTATCTAGTATAATATATGTAATAAATATGTAATAATTACAATTTGGCCGCCTTGAGATTCCGTCATCTTGGCGGCACCTATTAACTTAATTTATTACTCAACTAGCAGGTTACCCGTGCTTCGCGACGGGAATAAACAAAAAAAACTGACTTTCGTGAGTATTGAACCCATGACCCTACCCTTCAAACATACACGCTCTATCCTCCAACCCATCATGACTCGCTCTCAGTGCGAGAAAGCCTTGAGTTTGATAACTACTGAGATTAATTCCTATCGGGTTATAGGCACACTTTTGTTTTTCACATCGCAGCGTGTTGAAAATAAACATAGTGACTGGCCAAATAAGTTTAATTTTTACTGCAATGCCATGGGAGAAGAGAGGGAGCGGGGGGTATACTTTGCAGTTTTTAGCTGTAATTTTGGAACGGTTCAAACCGTTTGCAAAATCCTTTCTTATTGTACCTATTCAATATGTCAGGAGTCTTGTGTCCAAATTTCAGCTTTCTAGGTATTACGGTTTGGGCTGTAGAGCGACGAATGAGTCAGTGAGTGAGTGTCTTTGAGCTTTATATATTAAGATTGCTGATTACAAATTATACAACACTAACATTATCGGGTTCACGTTAATATATATATATTAAATACTGTTAGCATTTAATTTACTTACATATTCTATATTATATATTAATTATTATATACTTTACATATTTTGAAAACGAAAATGTGTACCTATTAATAAAATAATTCAACTCTTTCATAACTATATTAAAAAAAAACTTTTTTTTTTTTTTTTGTGTGTCTCTTCTGTTAGCCCTACTGGCCATGACAGCGTCACCGGTGGAATGGACGGGTGCAGAGACCCGCCCTTGAAAAAGGGGGGCCTGAAGGGCCCCAGGGAAACGCGCGTCTTGAGGGCGCCTCCTGTGAGGCTCGGACCACGGCTCAGGACGCCGTTAGGTGGAAAGCGAGGGTTGGATGTGGGTTAGGATTTAACACTAACGTCCTCCGACGGCAGAACGCCGGAGCAACGTGCTTGGATGGGGGCCTCGTCTTCGCCGGCGATGACGCTGTGTGTGTGTGTGTATGTGTAGTATTTATGTTCTCTTTGCCGCTTTTACGTAGCGTTCCCTAACGTAATCGCGTCGTCCGGATCGAAAAGTACCGACTTGGGTCTTCTCTTTCTGACTTTAGGAGTCTTACGGGCCGTGTATCCTGTGGCCTTAACCACCAGCGGGTTTGGGTGTCCCACAGCATTGTCAAAGTAGCTTTTGGAGAGCCCCTTGAAATACTGTGCGATCGTCGGTAGGTCTAAGTCTCTGTGCAAGTCGATATTACGCATAAACCACGGTGCCCCAGTGGCGAGCTGCATGAATCTGTTCTGAAACACCTGAAGCACCATAATATATAACATAACCAATGTTTATGTATAAAGTTTTTAGTAATGGATTATTTATTATTTACTACAGTCATGTGCAGCGCCAATTCAATAAGTCTTAGTATATGGAACTTTATATTACTAGGAAGTAGGTTTACTTTAGCTTGACAACTATGTTATCTACTAATAAAAAAGTTAACAGAAATATGTTGGTATATCAATACCATCAATATCTTTTTCAATCAGAAATTCAATTTTTACTATAAAGAGGGAAACCTCCACCACAGAAAAAAACTAACACGTTCGGTTTCTGTCAGTGATAAATAGTTACTTTACCGCTTATATATTATAATAATATATCTTTCAACCACAACAGAGTACTTTTAAGAACTGTGTTACTTAACCGTCTGTGCTTTAATTTCATATAAGAGTATAATAATTATCGACTTTTGTGTTCACTTCACTACGGTTAAAGATTATACCTATATAATTAAATATTACAGTAAACTTACATTCAAAACTATCCCATATCGGTGGTATTTATATATTTCAATTAAATTGAAGGGAAGGTTATTCTATTATTACAACACACTGTATACGTGTAGTGTATTTCTATTCTTTACGCCGTTGTCTTCTCATAGCCTAATTTATATCTCACTACAGTATATCACGTGTAATAACTCCAGGACACTGTGATGTTAGTATATGAGTGAGCGCTGTCTACATCAACTGTGTTCACTTTTGGTGCATTATACAATCACAATATTTAATTACTTATTGTACTAGTAGATAATATAAGCTTATTCATTTATTGTTTCACATCTGGAAATTATAACATACATACTCGTATGTATACAAGTACGTGTATACTCTTTCCAACTCTTAAATACTTTTCACTCAATCTGACTAAAATAATAATAATGTATTTTAACTTGAACAAAGTATTGAAAATAAGATTACCATGAGTAAGTTACGGCTAAAGTTTTGAAGAAGAGTCGTATTTGACTTTCACAATCTGATTTGTTGATTTGTAACGCGTTTAGTTAGTAGGTAGTTTAGTTATATTTTGGAACTATTCTATTTTAAATATTGTTAACATTTATAAAATAATACTCGTAGTTAATGTTATAATAGTAATAATAAATGTACTTTTAGACACTACAAATAAAATAGCAACTAATAAACTAATTTGCAGTTGTTGTTTAAATCCGTTACTTTGATATAAATTCAATGAATGTGTTTTATACAAAATTTATTTAAATTTATTTTTAAATATTACTAATTTACAAAGTATAAGCAACATAACATTCATGATGAACAGTACTTGTGTAGGTTTCACCTTTAACTTATTAAACTTTGCTAACGTAAAGTGTAACAGCTACATATTTAAGTTTTACTAGTCAAGTAACATGTATAAAATACTATAAAAATGTTGCAGCCTCCATACACAGTACGAAGCACAATGATATTGTGTCATTAATATACTTTTATTACTGCTGTTAACATATTGTGTGTTATCACTGATATATTGTGTATATGTAAATTGTAAACTATAAATTTATACAGATACGACAATTCTGTATGTCAATAAGTTATATATATGCATATATATAACTCATAGGCTCATTAGATTATGAAACAATAATGAAGATATTCCGTCATCTGTGATAACTAATATGATAAAAAAAATTACCATTAAATTATTACATATTACAGTTATTTAGTGCTCAGAATACATATATGTTTGTGTGTATATGAAATATCATTCATTTTGATTGAACCATGGAACCCTCGTCCAGACACCAAGAGTGAGTAATATTATGTGACGAAATGACGACTGACTTACAAATAGTATCTCTTATATTCTCGGCGTACGGACTGAGTGTATTTCATCCTCTCGGGGTTACGGTGTGATATCTGGAACAAACTCTTTGGTTTGAATGCGGTTTTCACCAAATTATTTTTAAACCTTCACTTAGGATTTTATGCTGGGCTAATTAAAAGAAAAGTAGTGTCCATTAAAAAAAAATAGCATAACTATGTTAGTTCGACATTGAATAAGAGGATTTTTATACAAGAACTAAGATTTTTATAAGAAACGTTCAGTCAAAGAAACAAATCACCATTTTGATAATAAATACTTACTTACTTACTTAGCTTCACGCCTTATCCCTTGCGGGGTAGCCAGAGACGACGGAGTGCCAAACACTACGGTCCCTGCATACCTCTCTCGCCTCGGCCACAGACATCAACTTCTTCATACATGCCCTCCGGGGGGTCCTCATGCTTTTTTTTTTTCTTTGATAGTAAATAAAAACTCAAAATAAATCTAAATAATAAAATAGTATTTCGAGGAATCGATAGCATTCTCAAGCAGGCAACATCTAATTTCTAAAATAATATGAAATATCACAGACTATTAAAGTCTTTTCAATTAACTTTGTTCAATGTTCTTAATAAGTGGGTACTTATTAAGAACATTGCGCAGGCGGAAAAGTATCAAGTTTGGCACAATTAAAGTTTACATGAAGAAGATAATATTTTTACATAATGCTTTAGTAAAACATCAAATTAGTAAAGACAAACATTACACACTCTACTAAGCGTTTGACAACTGACACACATAAATAAGTTTGCTTGTGTGTGTCAGTTCACAATGTCAATGTGTTATATTTCTATATTTTTGTGATTATTAATCAGATATTTCTTATATTCTCACGAACCGTGGAGACGCTGATTAGACGCAGGTGCATTGTATCATGTTAAAATCTCAGAATGTAATATCTGTAACCTTTGTTTGTTACTTTTATTTTTCTGTATTCTTTTAAATATAATTTCATTTTTTTTTAACAAGAATCACGTAGTTTGTAATTTAAATATACTTGTATTCTTATGGATCCTCCGGTTGTGACCGATATAATTAATATCAGACTGAAGGATGTTACCAAACCGAACAGAAAAATAAATAAATATAAATACCATGATGACAGCGGTTTACTTATATTCCAAACTGTTATAAACATTCAGACTGAATTTCGACCACGTGGGAACCACCGGTATTATTTAATATCCTTACTATATAATAATGACCTAATTGACTCTGTATGCACGCGCATCACTTATCACCCACAAATCACACAATAATGTGTAATACATCAAAAAAAAAGCTATTGAATCAGGCTACAAAATAGGGTGGGTGTCAACATTTATACGTGACATTTGACCCTTTCCGGCCCTTCGGGCCGGGAAGTTCCCTCGTATCAATATAACAACGTAGGCTGCATCGAAATATCTGAAACTAATGACAGCTTCACCTAAAAATAAAATTCTGCACTTTAGTACCAATATGTTAATTTCAACTTTAGTAAACACACTAAATATAAATTATAAATAGTGTACATTTTGCTTATACTAAAACAATTCCTCAGACTTTACGAAAAGTCACAGACTAATGAAGCATGTCTTCTTTATTAGACAACAAAAGATAATTAGGTTAAGTTTCCACACGTCAAGATAGACAAACAAGAAAATCTTAATATGTAACTATAAATAATTAAATTAATATCGAATTGAATTGAAGTTCTACGTATTTCATTATAAAAGGTGAAAAGGCTTATTTTCATCCAAAGCACGAAGGCAAAACTTTCTTCTTGAACGGTTTCACAAACCCCGCTTCGAGTCAATTTTTCCCAGCGCTTTCGTGTCTCTTCTATCAACTTTAAGCACTTACGTGTAGGTGATCTCAGTTCGTTTGATCGTAATTTATAAGATACTTTAAAATTCTAGCGTTTATCTAATAGTATTGTTGATCTGTTCTAATGTGATGGGTCATATTTGAAATATCTTCTTTGAGCATATCAATTGTGTTCTATTGTTTATAAATATAATTTTAACAGTTTTCCATTCTCTCCGCTTTCTGATTATCCAGTGTAGGCGTGGTTTAGCCACGACTTAGTCTGTCCAGCGTGTACGCTGGACAGACTAAGTCGTGGCATAGAATGGTATTGAAATTCAATTATGTAATAAAATAATTGATTAATAACATATATATTTTTTAATGTTATTAATTAACTTGCTTTTATGTAGTAATAATTGTCTTGTTTATAAATGCTTGTCTTTTCAACTGCTAGTGGTCGTTTATTTCAATAAGACATTAAATTAAAATATAAATATTTTACATTTTAATAAACTTATGTTCTGGTATGTAACAAAATATTATTTTTAATTAAATATAATAGCCATTCAACATTCGACGGCCCACGTACCAGAGGCGGAATCGCGTGCCATTCAACTTGGTGACGTTTGAAACCAACATTTATTTTATGTATTGCCTGAACTGGACATCACACTGGAATCAAAAAATCGGAAAACCACATGTTACATAATATGGCAAACTGTCTATTCTGCTTAACAATATTCTTTATTCAAATTTAGTAAATAAATAACTTGATTAATACGGTAATAATCACGAACGAACTTTGTTCGTTCTGTATTGTTTTCACTTTTCTCGGATCGATGTGTGGATGTCTGTGGACAGGAAAAATTTCATTACTGTCAAGAGATGGCGCTGTTTTTAATTTACTGATATAATTTATTTTCATATTTAATTATATTACTATTTTGTCATTAATCACACTTTTTTGTAATTTTTTAGTAATTGTAAATAAACATGTATTTAACATTTTCTTTTCTTTAATAAACAATAATCATTTCACTTAAAAATCAATTGTTTTTTATTAACATTTATAATTTCGTCAAAGTTCGTTCGGGAAATACCCTGGGTATTTGCATATTCACTAGTTTTTTTCTTGCCTGAATGTGACGTCACAAACTTAATGTATGCTCGTTTGGACGTATAGTCGTTGTTCCGTCTCTAGTGTATGGATGCTCGAAGTATTCAACTAATCTAATATTGTCTTTAAACTTGATTATCAAAAATCATAAAACAATTAAATGACGGCAAATCCTATAATTTAGGTATGGCAAAATACTTATATAATATAATTCGCTTTTTCGTGATTTTTTTTTGTACTTCACGGAGATAATCTGTACGCCGAAGTATTAAGCTTACTTCATATAACGTTATTGCGAAATCTGATAAATAAAACGTGCGAGAAAAAAAAACAAACCCGATTTGGTTAATGTTTTAACAAACGTGATGAAATTCCGCTTCATTATTAAAATGTTATTACTCAAAAACAATTAGGTGTATCCTGTTTACTGACACATAGTCGGATGTAGGATTTCTAAAAATATAACAATATTCAAATATACATGTTTCTATATAACGCTGTATTGCTGTCGAACAACAAACATTACATTACTTTGTACGTGATCACATTGCTTTTAGATTTAAGAGCAAATTGGTTATTATATTTAAAACAACTTTCGAGACACCAGGTGTTATAATCCAAGTGCTTTTGTATTTAAATATCAGCGTCAGGATATGAGTGGATGATCTACATAATTGTCAACTATTAAAGGAGCTTAACGATAAATATTGTTTAACGCGTGATGAACTTTAGAAAAATCAAGGACTTATTAAGAGATCCGTAAGATTTGTGGACGAAATTAACTTGATTTAAAGATGTAATGGCTTTTATTTGATTACAAGGCGTCATGTGATCATCTTCCAAGGGTTATCAACTTCAATTTTGAGCAGTGTGACAGTTCACGTGCAAACACTGACGTCTTTAATAATATTAATTACAATTTTTCACAAGCTTGATAAACATTTTGTCGGTTATTCACTATCTGTATAACTTTTCTATAGAACATTACTTCTCGGTTACTTCCTTTACCTTTTCTTTAATTTTCATGTTTTGCCAGTTTTTGTATAAACCACGTTTACAAGTAAATTATTTTCGGAGTGTAAAAAATTTACTACTATCGTAATTACTGTCTATCCCTTATATTATTATGAAGTTATAGAAAAGTGTGCTTATGAAGCTAAATAACTACTAAAATGACAAGTTTCATAGTTGAGATGACTGTATATCAGTTATATAAGTATTGTAAATGTTTAATATATTACTAGATATTAATAGAAGCACAAATGTGCTTACATACAACATAGTGGATCGACGTTTACTATATCCACACGTTATGTTGTACAGCTGAGGACTATGTTCTAATAATAAACTAGCCAACAACTAGAAATAGTTAACTAGCCAACAGCTCTGCACGTGTTGTGTCATAGTAACTACTTCCCAAGTTTTGTTTTTAGCATTTTTAGTTTAAAATAAATAATAACATCAAAAAAGAAATCATAACGTTTTTTATAATCATATATTCTTTTTCTAAAGTGTAATAAATTCTTGTGACGATAACTTTTATAGAACCAAAAACAGAAATTAGTCGTTTATCTCAAGTATACCTACAGTGCCACAGACATACAACACCAGGATAATTTTGTCAGCCGATTTTCTTTCTTGAGTCCACATAACATATTTATTCTGTGAGCGCTGCGTGTATGAATTTTCCCTCAGGCCTCGTGTTGCCAATTGTCGTACAGCCTTATAAATGATTCACTATCTGGTTATTTGGGAAATTGCTCTGATATTGTTCCACAATTTTTTCTTATATTTGTTTAACGAGTACTTACAAATTAAGTGATAAAAAAGGCACCAAAGTGGCGATATTATTTAACATCTGCTTCAAAGAATAAGCATCAAACTCTTCTTAAATATATTGTAATATAGTTGTAATTTCGTTTATGGCTTACAAAATTATGAAATAAAAAATGTTAACTCAAACTTTGTGTTCTACTTCCACCCGTATGAAATAACAAACCAATGTCCAGTGAATTAATGAACCATTAATATTATTTTATAAATTGTTTTGTAGGCTTGTTAAAGACAAATGATGTGCGAAATAGTTTTTAATAAATACAGAAACCACTCGAATAAAGTAAACTTATTTTATTGATTGTTGCTTTGGCGTATAGACTAAAAGAACTAAGACTGGCTTTCCACTAACAAATGTAACATAAAATATTATTTCATTACGTTAAATTATCTCCCTCCAATGTACTATAATCTAAATATTTCAGCTTTGCTACTAAGATCAGTAAAGGACCTCATTAGCAGCCGGAGCCGCCCTCCTGTAATTAGGTCTTTTGATAAGTTCTTGGTAATTATGTCTCTGAGAGCATGTACTACTTTGGGGTATATTTGAAAAATATTACTATTATATACAAAACTACATTTTAACAAATACAATTAATAGACACAACGCTGAATAGTTAAAATGGAGCTAAAATTACAAAATTATGAATTAATATGACAATCAACATGACTAAACAGTAACTACTTACATTTCATTACATTTTACATTGTAGAAAGAAGAACTTTTTTTGGATTTTTTCAATAATTTGTAGAATATTAATCCAAACAAAAATATAAATATCATGTTGAAATATCGATTTTGCAACACTTTCTTTTATCTCATTCATTCTGATTGTCAATACAAAAACCAAGAAAACTCATTTAAATATATGAATTAGTTTAAAGAAGTAGTAAGCGACCAGTGTTCGGAAATTGGTAGTTACAGTACATAGTACATATAGTACATACATACTAAGACAGTGTACTCACTATTCATCAAGCCCTCGGAAACTTTACCTAATTCTATTAAAATACAATCTGTTCCTATATTATTCAATTTTGGTAAGACAGCTCTGGAGTGTAAACAATTATACTATAAAGTTTTAAAGTTTATATTTAGTACATTTAATTTAAACAAAAGCTTATATGATGTCAAAAACTATCCAGTATTAAAATAACTTTAAGAGTTGACTCATTACAATGTTAACAGAAGCACTGGCACTGCCGATACAATACCTTCTGTGCTTACTTGTAACATATAACATATGCGTATCTTATACAACTTATACCATGAATTATAAATAATTAAACATTAATAAGACATACGAAATGCGCAATCTTTAATTCCAAAGTAGTCTGTGGATATAATCTAATCGTTACCTTATTTCTCCTGAGGCTTTTAATATCACACGGCAACATACAATACACAGTCTAACGTCAATGAGGTAACGGAACACAACACTACTACAAAGCCTGGACCTTGAATAATTTTTCCTTCATGTTTTGTGACCCGCGGGTATTAAAATAGTAAAATTAAGTATTTAATATTTGGAACGTCATGTTAAATGAAAAATGAAAAATGTAACATATTATTATAATAATGTTAAAAATATATAGTACTTTAAACACTTTGGGATGTTTTGCGATAACAATATAAAATACTAAGATGTACTCATGTTAAATAATTTATCATCTTTCAATATAAATCCTATATATTTTCTGGTTAAAATACCATAACAATTGTTTTTAAAGAAATTATCAACTAGAATATTATTCAGCGTAGTTTTGAAAACAAAAAGTACCCCATAAAATATAAGTAAGTAAGAAATAGTAGTGGAAGATGAAGGAAAAACCCTATGACGTCAGATAACAACCGTTAGTCTCGCAGCCCGGAGAGCTGCTGCACGCAGTCCTCGACATATTCCCATCCCTACCCAATCCAAGTTTATGAATAAGGAAATGGGTTCCAAATTTTGATTGTTGGTTATATTATATGTCAGTGTGTACACTTCCCAAGTTCCAAGGTTTTATATTTTGTATCGGCAGATTTCTCTCCCTGAATCAACTTAAAAGGCGTTTTTATGACTTTCGAAGCTGAAACTTTTTTTTGATGTGCATTGTCTCATAGATCTCCAGTTACAAAATTGTTATACATCTTATAAATGATTTACAAATCGAATATTACATTATATTTCAAAGAATTATAATAATGTTTTCATGATATTTCTATATACCTTTGAACTCATATAAAAACACTGTCAAAAGTAAGCTAAATATAAATAATACCAACAACAATATTTCATGTTCACTTTTCTTGAGTAGTTTTGCTGAAAACTGTTTAAAATGTCTTAATTGTAACAAATAACTAAAAACAAACGATATACTCCAAGGTACTGTTTAAATATAGCTAAAGAATAATTACTTAAAATTTAAATAAATACTGTACCATAAAATAAATTATACAAACGATTTTGATATATCATTTTATAGTTTTTTGATATATATTAATATGGTATATATATTATTTATTAATATTATATATATATATATATATATATATATATATATTTATATATATATATATATATATATATATATATATATATATATATATGCCACAAAAATCGAATCAATAGTATTAAATATAATTATAAGTTATATAAATCATAGAAAAAATTATTATTATTAAAATTACCGTCTTTTTTATTCACTCAAATCAATAAATCTTCAACAATCTCCGAAGACATGCTGCGGATAGTAACATCTTGAAGGAGTCTGAGTTGATTTCTGATGTCTGATAATTTAATAAGAACCAGTTATAAACATTTTGTCCTGATTTTAATAACAGTAATATATAGTTATATTTGAGTTTGAAAGATAATAGATAGAACGCGGAATTATACATTATAAACGTATTCCTGCAGGTTCCAAAACAGATTTATGTTCTTTTTTTGTTCGTTCAAAACATCAAATGTTCGTGAATGTTTTAATGCTTTTGTGTTACAGTAATTAAAAACTGACTGCAATGTTAAGTATATTTTGGTATATTTAATGTTAGTTCATAGTTCAAATATGTTATTTGTAATTTATATAAAGACCTATGTGAAAAACAAACATTCCAATAGTGTGACTTTATGATAGTAAAAGGTAAAAAGAAATACTAATCGCTGCATTTATTCACTGTTGATGAAAGTCAGTTCTTGCACATATACGTTTATATATGTGCTGTAAATACAATAATTGTTTAAAGGCTTTCTCTAATCATTCGAGTGACTGCATTAATTTATTCATACCTCATACAAGTAGTGGATGACTCTTTCTTCAATTACCATCATCCTAAGTCTTCCTGTTATTAGGGATCATAAACCGGTTACTGAAACCGTTATTATTAACCTTTTCAACGTTACGTCGAATACGTACTTAGAGATAGTCATCATTCAGGGCAGCTACGGAACCCTACATCAGGCAGCACCACATTCACCGGCATTCACTTGCTAAGATATTTAATATAGATGTATGTAAACGAAAAGAAGTAACAAAACGACGAGATCCATTTGCCTATTGCAAATTCTAATTTTAACTTACTTCTTTTCAGCCAAATTTCAACTGATGACATTTTTAGATCTTCTTGAGTTTATTGAAACAATATAAAATTTGCATTTTTAAGGTTAACATAGAACAATGATATTTATACATAATAAAGTAAATAAAACTCATCGAGTTATCTCATATTCACTGTATTTGTCTGTCCCGGAAGAGTCATTGTGTGGTGAATTATAATTTTAAATAAGTTCTTGAACTGGAACAGAGAAATCAGAGAAAGTCATTGCAATTCTTTTATAATAGTAATATTAATAAACAGAATAATTTTCTACTAACTCTCAACTACATTTCAGCCATTCCGTGCCTTCAGTCGAAACGTCAAGAAATAAAAATAAATATATCATGAATTTTGGGTGACATATCCTGTCATATGCAGTTTAAAATGAATATTGTTGACCCATTTTTTTTTTAATCGATGTTTATACTTTGAGACAAGTTGGGACAGACGAAGTCACTGCAACAACTAATAATGAATTTAAAATAATATGGAAATTACACGGAGCAACCAATTAATCCCTAAAGCTTAAAGAGTTAAGCACTCTTCATTCAGGATTTGATCTTAACTACGTAAATATTTAATTTTGGTCTTGTTTATTTCGGCGTCTAGTATTTCGAAATATGAAGGTTATCTTATCTTAAGAGGCATTGATATTAATATATCTCAAAGTTGCTTTGCAAACTTTATATTTGATATTTTAATCCTAAAATAATTTTAGAGCTTCATAATCTCAGCTTTGATAATAGCTATTAAATAGCTAAGATTTAAATAAATAGCATCTATATAAAGGAATTCTACTTGTCTATTGCCGTTGTCTGATCAAAGGTTTTGTGGAGTAGGATACTTAAATATATAAGTTTCAAAAACTGTTATCTATTATGAAGGTTGAGGAATATTTTTAAATATTAATATAACATAGTTGAGAAGAACCTCTTAACTTCAACTATACGATTAATAAATAAGTTGTGTGAATGAGGAAAAATGTGATATTTTTCATTTGTTAAACTTTCACATTAAAAGTGCGGGCGGAGCAACGGTCAAAACATAGTATTTTATAAACAAGTTTCGTAACACAAATATTTTCCATCACCAAATCACACTCATCATGATACAATCACATCTTCATTCATCTTTACAAATAAACAAAACTGACTTCATCTTTTTTTAAACAATTAACTTTACGCATTATCAAGAGCTCTCCGACTTTGAAGTCCTTTCCCTCCTTAACAATATTTTTAATCTATTTGCTAAACATTCAGAAGAGTTTCTTTTCTTTTAAAGTTTTTTTTGGTGCCCGTATTTTTTTCTATGACATAATGAAAGACTTAATATTATGGATACAAGAAAATATTGTTTTTGCACTTAGTAATTATAAATTAGAGATATTCTCAGAGATAGTTTAATTGACACGTATACGTATGTTTTGCAATGAAACCGGTATATTAATACCCGTTAACTGACTTGAATCGGAATTGATTTCATAATGACTTACGACTTTGAGAAACTTGTGAATTTTGTACATGTTACGTTTATGATGTGATATATGTATCATTATTTAAAGTAAAACACGCAACGAATGATCACTATCATATGCATTATTTTCTTTACGGTGTATTTAGTATATTGAACTAATTAACAATATATAATGAAACACTACTTTTGTTTCTATAAAAACCATAATTTACTTAATAATTCTATTAAGTGCAAACGAATACAAGCATATAATTACCGGATATTCGTTTGAAAGTATAAGCTGGATAATTATAAAATAATGCAATTACTTTGTTCTTATTAAAACTACAACGTAAAATTAAACAGCAATTGAAATGTATAATATATTAAAATATTCATGATCGTAAAAAAATATAATCGAAGAATGTTTTCCTGTGCTTTAAAATATGGACTTAACTCAAGCTTATCGTAGTTACGCAGAGTAAAGAAGAAAATGTATGCGGCAAACGGTACGTCTCATATTATTTAAATCATACTATTTCGTTATTTCCAACGTTATTTTTGCTATTTTTGGTTGCGAGGATTTTGATTGTTTACGGTTGAGTTATACTGTCAGTGACACAGCCGACTATTTCTACAAATTAAATCTTGCATTATATGAAAATGACGTATTTCCCCAGAAACTGTTTCTTTTTTCTGTTTTCTTTTTCTTAGGAGTTAAATATTCCATAACACTTATTTCTAAAATTTATTAGGAGCATTAAGTAAGCATCTATATCAGACAATCAAGCCTTGTAGAGAAGTACCTACATGTTCTTAAACCTGACCGATTTTTGAGTTCTGCGCTAATATGTCAGTCATTTTGTAATTTATAACTTATTTTACTATGTATATTATAATACTTACGTAATATTTATCATTGTTGAGTTTGGTCTATAATAATATAACAGTTTTGTCGTATCCATTGCCTGATATTCCATGACGAGTTTCCAACTATTAGTTTGATGAGTTTAATTAGGTATTTGAAGTATTTATTGTTTTCCTGGTATTTTACAGTCCGTCCGTTCGCCGGAAGACATCTTCTGATAGATAACAACATGATACTCGACCTATAGCATTTTATGTAGATGCATAGACATTTATATAGATACATAGATAACTAGAAACTTTAGATCAATCTTGTGACGATAATTTATGATCGCATTTTATAACTTTAAGAAAGTAATTATCAATTTCATCTTAACAGTTGATAAAATAAAAGGCTAAATCATATTAAATTAATATAAAATTACCAAAAACCGTGAGAAAGCCTTTGTTTGTTTTTCCTTATGGTACCCATACATGATGTACAGACAGAGGCGGATACGAATAGTTACGAGTATGTCTACATTCGGACGAATACGGATTGAGACCAAGCTTTTATATACGAGCTACTTATATTTTAGGTCTAACCCAACAACTTGTAAATGTTCGAAGTAAAACTAATATGAAACGATTTCATATAAAATATTTTATAAAAATATTAAATATGTAATTTCACTGGGTAAGCGCTGTTAAGCAATTTGACTCTAAAACAATGACTTATTAAAGTAGGCTTAAAGTAAGAGCGCTAACAAATGAATTATCAGTGACGTAGTAATGAAGCCACGCCCCCTCATTAAGGAACGAGTTAATTACACTCGTTCGTTCTTCGGCTCATCCACTCGCAGATGTAGTTCATGAGATAACAATCAAGCTGCCTTGTATTGTTAAATAATGTAACACATTCTGCTTCCCGTGTTAATAATCTGGTGAAATTATATATTTGTACTTTATTTATGTTACTCGTATGTAGTTAACATTTTAAGTGTCGACCGCCTTCACTTGTTGTTCGTTTTTAAATCTAAGATCCATATTGTGGTTGGATTTCCATGAGAACTTATATTTTTAGAGTTAATTGAGACTGTTCATGTACCCGTATTTTCTAAGTATATCTTTAGATTCATAATGCCAGGGGGCGCTCGTGACAACATACTAGATAAACATTTAAGTTCAGTGACTAATGCGGTTAAGTGAGTTAGACAACTGACTGATGATATTTTTAAACGTCTTAATGTTAAAATATATAAAAATTATTTAAAATAAAAAAAATATTATAATTCTATATCATTTATCAAAGCGCCGGAAGCGACCGGACACGACTTCTACTGAATATTAGCGACTCGTCCGCTTCGTGAGATCCGGACGACTAATGACCCGAATAATATAACTCACGCGTGTACTCTGAATAATATACAATCCCAGCGTTATTTAACTTAATGTGTTTCTTATATTTAATATTAAAATAAGGTTTTTAGTACAGGATAGCATGTATGGATAAAGGAGTAGACACTATATGAATCAATAATTTATTACAATTACAATCATAAACTGTGAACTTAATTAAAATGCCAATAAATAAATCTACTAAAACAGTAATACAATTATGATATCAATTTGCTAATTTAAAACATTTATTAGAAAATTAAATTTATACAATATTATAAGTTATTTAAACTTAATATAAAGCAATAATTCATTTTAAAACAAAAGACTAATTAATATAAAAACTAATCATTTAAAATAATGATAACAAGATGAAAACACTTTCCAATATTCCGGCAGCGATTCGGTATCTTCTTTATGATAGCACTGGAGCAGTGTTTCGTCCAATGCCAATATCCCAGCAGCGATTCAGAGTGTTATTTTACAAACACAGGAGTAGCGCTTAGTCCAACGACTGACTCGCTTCTGAATCTTGGAGCGGTTGGCACGTCTTTTTATACAGTGAGATCAGAGCAATCTACCCTCCGATAATAACAGTGTTATTTTAAATCAACTAATTGTTCACAAATGATTGCGATAACTGATGCGCCGATACGGCCATTCTGATGAGTGGCGCGTCCCTGCGCCTACTCCACATTATCTATAACAAAAATTATGTTAGAGTTACTCTCGTTAATACAGTAACAATTTCGCGAATTGCCTCATAGCCTCAGCGCTAATTTTGGCTTAGGCTTCAGGACCTCAGCGTCCATTCTGCCGTCTCGTAAGGAAAACATAAAGCTGCCTCATAGCCTCAGCGCTAATTTTGGCTTAGGCTTCAGGACCTCAGCGTCCATTCAGCCGTCTCATAAGGAAAACATAAAGCTGCCTCATAGCCTCAGCGCTAATTTTGGCTTAGGCTTCAGGACCTCAGCGTCCATTCAGCCGTCTCGTATAGAAAACATAGAGCTGCCTCATAGCCTCAGTGCTAATTTTGGCTTAGGCTTCAGGACCTCAGCGTCCATTCAGCCGTCTCGTATGAAAAACAAAATATTAAACATAAAGCTGCCTCATAGCTTCAGCGCTAATTTTGGCACAGTATCATATTTCCCGTATTACCTGTCTTATAAAGCACGTAAAGAAAAGACAAGTCAACATCTGCAGCTAAACTGATAACCCGAGAAATACACATTATGGATTCTTATTTATTTATGTTCTCTTTTCAACAGGACTCGTACCTAAAGAATCTTTAGATCCTTCTTCAATAACACCAGATTGTAACTCTTTATCTGAAATGAGGTTACTATTCATCGCCGATACGGCAATATCGCTTTGAACTCCAAATTTTGGAGTATTCCTCAAGTTTTCGTGACAAACTTTTCTGGATCTTCCACGACCGTTTATTCGTCGAACTTCATATCTGTCGTGTGGTAATACTTTTTTAATCTCATATGGTCCATTAAATTTTTGACTTAGCTTCGTACCCAATCTTGGTGGTTCCTTGACTAGAACAAATTCACCTTTCTCAAACCGTTTTACTTTAGCTTTGCCTTTATCAAATCGTTTTTTGTCTCTTTCTGCAGTTTCGACCATCCTGCCTAGGACTGAAGCTCTTATTGATACAGGGTCCACACGATCGTTAGTATGGTCAATTATTGAAATTAGCTCAGGTGGAACGGCCCCCTTTTTACCTGTAAGTAACTCAATAGGTGTTTTTCCTGTAGCTTTAGAAAATGTACAGTTTATAGCTAACTGAAGGTTGTTTAAAGATTTCGCCCAGTGAATATTTTGCAGATTACTTATTACTGTCAATCCACTCTTTAATATTCTCATAACTCTCTCTACTTGTCCGTTTGCTCTACTAACGTAACCGGCACATTGATGTAGTTCTATTCCATAATTATCACAATAAGTTTTATAATGAGATGCAAAAGCACCATCGCCATCTACAATTATTCTTTTAGGTGCACCAAATAGACCGACAATTTCTTGCAAATGTTTTAGAGCACTATCTTGATTTTTAGTTTTAGAATGTCTTAATATAACAAATTTAGTGAACGCGTCAATGGCAACAAATACGTACTCTTTTTGTGAAGCAGAACCACTAAGTTTTCCTGATATGTCAATGTGTAAAGTATGAAATGGTTCTGGTACTTTTTCGATGGGATGAAGGCGACTTTGTGTTGCACCGGACGTTCCCTTTAGAGTTAGGCAAGTAACACAATGTTCCACAAAATACCTAATGGTACTGCTCATTTTAGGAAACCAATAATGTTCTTTAATTTTTGCTAATGTTTTTTCCCAGCCCATATGTTTTAGGGATTCATGAAACTTGTTAATAAGACTCCATTGATAAGATTGTGGTACTACTTTAAGTAGTTGAATTTTACCATCTCTTTCTAACTTGCGACACAGAATGTTATTGTTCAGCGCGTATTGTTCACTTAGTTGTAAATCTTTGTTTAAGTTAGTGCATAACTTTCTTAAATCTGGATCACGTTGTTGCTCCATCGATAGCCAATCATGGTTGTGAATGATACTCATTACTAATCCTGTAGGATTTCTGCTAAAGAAATCCGCGTGTTTTAACCGTTCTCCTCTTCGATATTCTACTTCAAAATTGAAATTTTGCAAAAATGCCCACCACCTATGAATCCTAGGTAACAGCTCTTGCTTATAACGCGAAGCTTTTACTGCGTTGCAATCTGTTATAATAGTAAACTGGCGTCCATATAGATAATGACGATAATGCTTAACAGCTCTCACAATAGCAAGTGTTTCTAGTTCGTAGGAATGGTAGTTGGATTCGGCCTTCGTTGTCCTCACACTAAAATAACCAATTACATGTTGTCGCCTTTCCTTGATCTGTATAAGGACTGCACCAATACCCATAGAACTTGCATCTGTATGCAACTCTGTCGGCAAGCCTTCCTGAAAAATAGTCAACAATGGTGAAGATGTCAAATAGTTAATAATTTTGTTTCTCACTTGCTCGTGTTTTGCTGCCCAAACCCATTTTGCATCAGTCTTTGTTAATTCGTAAAGAGGCGCCATCTCAGTAGAAAAGTCTGGAATAAACCTTCGAAAATAACTAGCTAATCCGTTGAACTGTCTTAATTGTTTGACATTTTGAGGTGGTGCTGTATTCGCAAGTGCCTCTATTTTCGTGGGACTCGGTCTCATTTTACCTTCACTTACTACATAGCCAAGATATTCAATTGAATTTTTCATGAAGGAACATTTTTTTGCATTGAACGAAAAACCTGCAGTAATTAAAGCGTCAATAACTTTTTCCAATTTGTTAAGGCCTTTGTCAAAGTTTTTACTCGGGATAAGAATATCATCCATGTAAACTAAGGCAGCATTATCCTTTAGAGAACCAAGAGCTTTATTGATTGCTCTTTGATAAACAGAAGGTGCATTTGTCAAACCAAATGGCATCGTGAGGTACTCATATTGACCATCCGGTGTTATAAAAGCCGTTTTTTCAATAGAATTTGGTGATATTGGAATCTGATGAAAACCAGCTGCCATATCCAAACACGTGAAATATTTAGCATGTGCTAGTTTATCTAACTGATCACCAATCAAAGGTAATGGGTAATGGTCTCTGATGGTATTAGAGTTCAGCTCCCTATAGTCAACACATAGTCTATCTTCGCCGTTCTTCTTTTTTACTAAAATGATTGGGCTTGCAAATGGTGAATCACTTTCTCTGATTATGTTTTTATGTAATAAATCATTTATGATAGTCCGCACCTTTTCACGTTCCACAGGTGCCAGTCGATAAGGTCGTCGCTCTACAATTTTGTCTGGATTTTTAAGTTTAATTGTCAACTCACCAGTCGTGATTCTTGTACCGGAAATCCCTTCAACGAATGATATGTGATGTTTATCGAGTAACTTATGAAGTTTCTCAAGTTGATGCAGCTCTGTAATATCCGTATTAAGGCAGTCCAAACTAACGTGATTAATCTGCTTTAAAGGGTTTGTTAAAGTGCGGCGAGTTACTACAGTTTTATCGTCCGTTATATGAACTTCGATACCTGGAACGCTCAATAAATCCTTTCCAATAATTATGCCAGTAGGCAATTCATGATCTAATACAACGTGCAATAAAATTTCAATGGTAATATTATTAATACAACATGTAGCTAAAATCTGGGTAACTGATATAATTACTACTGATCCAATACCCTTCAAATGTGTCAACTTATGTGTACGTGGTCCGGGAATGGAACGTCCGACCGACTCTCTTATCAAAGAACAATCGGCTCCACTATCGAATATACCTTGAATAGGTTTATCGCCAATAGTCACAGTAATTAAATTACTTGGATCTTTACCTTTTTCGCATACATTGACTGATTTTTCCGATGCTATTCGCTTAAAGCACGTTTCATATGTATGACCGGGCTTAAGGCAGAAAGTACATTCTTTTTCCCGTCTTATTTTATCCGACTCCTTCGTTTTGACTATTGCATTCTGGCTACAGTAGCGGGCTCGATGTCCAATTTTACCACATACAAAACAAGTCATGTTTTTATCTGACCTTTCAGTAACGTTCTCGATTCGCAACTTCTTCGATGGTACTAGATCTCTTGCTTGAGATAAGGGTCTTCGTTTCCTCATTGTTTTTGCAATTGCTATTAATTCTGGAACTGTCTGGCACTTACTATTTAACAATTCTGTACGAAGTCTTTCATCCGTGATGCTTCCTATAACAAACTCAACAGCATCTTGCTCCGTGGGATTAGGTTTAACAATACGTTTAAACATCCTCCATATATTGGAAATATATTCTGGAATGCTGGCAACAGAATCAATAGTATAATGTCTAAATTTTAAGACCTCTGAAAAGTATCGCGACTCAGGTTCAAAAGTTTGCAACATGTCATTTTTCATTTCTTCCCAAGTGGTGGTTCTTAATAAACAATCATCGGCCCATAGTTTGGCTCTTCCCTGTAGAACACCAGCAACCCTCAACCTTACTTCATGATCTTTTAATTTGTATTCACTTTGCGTTTTAGAAATTAATTCCACCCATTCTCTTACATCCATGCCATTATCTGGATTGTATGCTGGAAAGTAAACATCAGAGATACGCACAGTTTGTTCCGATGGTTGTACCATTTTGAAGATATCACTAATGGTCGCACCGTTTTCACTAGCCATTTGCGATAACATCTCAGTCATCGTATCCTTTAATGTATTAATAAACAGGTGCATGTTGTTGGATGGCACAGACCTAGATGGTTCTTCGTTATCCATGGCGTAATTGTGTCGTCCCGGCTTCTGATAAAGGAGTAGACACTATATGAATCAATAATTTATTACAATTACAATCATAAACTGTGAACTTAATTAAAATGCCAATAAATAAATCTACTAAAACAGTAATACAATTATGATATCAATTTGCTAATTTAAAACATTTATTAGAAAATTAAATTTATACAATATTATAAGTTATTTAAACTTAATATAAAGCAATAATTCATTTTAAAACAAAAGACTAATTAATATAAAAACTAATCATTTAAAATAATGATAACAAGATGAAAACACTTTCCAATATTCCGGCAGCGATTCGGTATCTTCTTTATGATAGCACTGGAGCAGTGTTTCGTCCAATGCCAATATCCCAGCAGCGATTCAGAGTGTTATTTTACAAACACAGGAGTAGCGCTTAGTCCAACGACTGACTCGCTTCTGAATCTTGGAGCGGTTGGCACGTCTTTTTATACAGTGAGATCAGAGCAATCTACCCTCCGATAATAACAGTGTTATTTTAAATCAACTAATTGTTCACAAATGATTGCGATAACTGATGCGCCGATATGGATAAATAAGTTATTGATATATACGTTTTTTTTTTATATTTTTGAGGCAATCTTGATATGTTTAGTATTTTTTTAATCATTTTTTAATCAATTTTAATAATTTTCTTGGGACTCTTGGGACCCAGTTATAATTGATACACATTAAAATTCAGTTATTATCGATATTGTGTGAAACCAAAACATTAGTAGAATAATTAATTATGCGACTAGTTCATTTATATCTATTAGTACAATGACTCCAAGTAACGCAGCAGGCCTAGTTCTGAAGTATATGAAAAATACCTGATTCATTCATAAAGTTAAGACAACTTTTAGCCTCGAGCTCTGTGAATATAAAATCTTTTCAAAATATCTCAGTTCCCAAAGCCATAAAAAAGTCTTTGAAGTGGGTTTAGGAAGGAATAAAAGTCTTAGGTTTTTGGGAATAAACACACTGCCCTTTACGATACTACGGCACATAGTACATTGTAGTATAGAGTTTAAGTTTAAGTTTTTTAAATTTATACTATCATGTCGTAGTCAAAATATATGCAGTCATTAGTCACAATTTTATTAACAGCAATTCATAGTCCTTTTAAATGCCTATTTCATATTTTATCACATTGCTTATAATGCTAGAAATTGCCGAATCAATTAAACTATTGGCTAAACTAGGTGTTTGTGTGTCTCGGTAATAATGGAAACGAAGAATATTATTTATTCATGAGACCATACAATGTATATACTCGTATATGAGCAGGATGCTTCCAAATCTCTACCAGCTGTAACTCCTTCAAGCGACCAGTGTAGAATGAACCTCGTACCTCTGATATATTTGAGTACGATGGGGATCTGCTAGTACTAGTGCTGCTACGTAGTGGTGGGTACTCTGACAAAAACATTGAATCTCTTAGTATAAAAGCACTAATATTTTACAATAATTATGAGCAAAAACATTAGACATTCGAATGTTTTCTCAGTATTATATATACAATAAATTAATTAAAAATGTTTAAGTTAATAGTGCATACATAACTTGTAATCTATTTGCGCCATAATCATTTCTGTTATATAATTTCTTTAAGTATAGATAAACCTTAATTAATTATTATATTGTATAAATTTGCAGTTCCATTCCATCTCATGTATGTATTTCCTACTGATATTCACCTTGGAAAATAAGTTACTTAAAAGACGAAAGAAAACACAGGAATTATTTGGCTTGCAAAGACCATACTACGTCCTTGTTTTAACTTACTTATCGCAACCACTATCATATATATACTCGTACCTAAGGAGATACTCCTGACAGATATCTGGTAACTATCAAGAGCTGCACAAACTGAGGCCAGTGAGTTCTAATTTGTTCGATTACCCGATCACCATAGCGCGTGACCAATCTTGTTACAGCTGGGTCTCTGTGTAGAGATAATTTTAGTCCTTTGTACAAATTTCTACTTATATATATTCGACTTAATTAATTTAATTATATACTACATCCTTAGGGAGCGACGTAGGCCGTAGAAACTATCATAAGCTCCAAAAACTGTGGTCAACGAGTGTCACTTCCTCTTAAGTATTTTGACACTCATTGCGCGTATCAATACAACCGCCCACACATATAGTTATTATGTTATATTATATTAGTACATTATTATAATTCAAAAAATACTATAGATTTATACATTTTTTTTAAACCTTGAATTAATATTTTTTTTTGTTATCTGATAAATATTGTAAAATAATACAAATACCACCTAATTTTATATTTTGCAGTTTTATTACCTGTCTTTGATGTACCAGCTCTCTCACTAACCCCACTAAATGAAAAAAATATACAGAATTAAGTATGTTAAATTTGGATAATGTTATTTCTTCCTCCGGTTCGATCTGTAATTCAGAAATAATGTAAACATGTAACATCCTTCCGTGATTCACACGGAGTGACACACACGGAGGGAGTCGAAGGCAGCAACTAGTACCTGCAAAGTAATAAATCATGCAAAACAGATTCTATAACTATTTTTAAGACGTCGTTATTTTTGTATTTTAATATTTCAAACCCCAAAGAAATCGACATTAAATGCTTGAATCCTTCCAATCTTAATCTTATTGTTTATGGTTTGGAAAATAAAACGTCACTGTATCTGTTTATCTTAAACACAAAATTTAATAGTGTTTTTATATTATATTATGTATTAAATATAATCAGTTAAAACTATCTTCTCTCGTACCCTAGATATTAAAAAGTAATTTCACAGCTTAACCTCAGTATCCAATGAATCGTTAGATAATTGTATCAATAATGACAAAGTAATTGATTGAGGAATCAATCCGGAACAGGAACAAATCCTTTGAGTCCTCTGAAGTGGAGCTCAATGAAAAACCAACGACATCTAAACTTTGTGATAAATATAAAATTGATTAATTGACAATATCTCATTTGATATTTATATAATTAATAAGTGAAGCAATAACTTTGTATCACTTCTACAAAAATTTAGAGTCTAAGTTGTGTTAAAAAAGAGAAGTATACTTTATTGGATGAAGTAAAGTGATGTTAAAAAATAATTAATAAAATAAAGTGTAAATAAAGCATTATAATAGATGTTATAAAGAGTGTTGCTATTAATGGTAAGTTTTGTTGTTGCTACTCGTGATTGAATAATAAACCTAATATTATAATTATTATTCGTAATTTCGACTTTTATTATATATTTTTTTACAATCAGCTTTAACTTTAATTCTGTAGAACGAAGATATTATTTAATGTACGGGAACTCCTACTCCATGTAGCTGTTGCAGACCAAGATCTCTCAGATGGATCTGTGTGAAGCAGTCTTTGAAAAGATAATTATATTAACCTATTTATAATTAAATTACATAATTTCTGGTTTAAACATCACATGCTGATCACATACATATTATAAATTAAAGAATTATATTAGTTTACTTAACAAATTGAATATCTTGTGTAACATAACATAAAGCACAGCTCTTTAAATATTAAATATTTTATTCAGAAATCTTAGAAATAGATCATACATAATAATATTGTCCAGTAATAAATAAATACAACGAATTTCAATTCATTATTTAATGCCATAATATGGCCATAATAATGCCTAAAGCAAATTATTATTAAATTATAGCGAAATTTCGTTGTTTAACATAAGTTTTTCATCTAATTAGATACGGGGGCGACCGAGAATGGAATAACGAAATTACACATTACATTTTATACAAAACAAGATCTCCACTTTACAATTGTTAAAATTCATGTATGCAACTGTAATAATTTTATTACAACACAGCACACCATCGCTAGCTCAGCGGTTTTCGCGGTGCAGGGAACGCAACTGTTATTACAAGAAAGTGTTTCTCATTAGACTAAAATTTTTTAAGGAGCAAATGAGAGGATGGTTTACTAGATTATTATCAAGCTGCTAGCGTCGCCATGAAGATAGCAATAGCATTATGACTTTGCGAATAAGGTGAAATGGAGATATTAACGGTTGCAAGGAGTAAAAAGACAATGCACTTTGGTTTCCAAATTTATTATGGTCACGTCACGTACAAGTTGACGTTGAAGAACTACTATTGCAGACCATACTTTTATATAATAAAAAAATATATAATTTACGAATATATAAGTTTTTGTAAATTTTAATTAGGTATTACGTATAATCATTCTAATAAAAATTTTAAATTAATTTAATTTAATTAAATTTTTGAGTTCACTGAATGGTACAAAAAATTACGATTATCAAATCAAATCAAATCAAAATCTTTATTGAAAATAAGTTTCATACAAAACATTTTTTCATTGTCAAAGCTACCACCAACTCGGAAAAATAATTCTCACAGACCTGAGAAGAGCTGGCGACAGAAACTCAGCGGGATCGTCATGATTTTTTTAAATTAGAACTTAAATTCATTACATAAATACATTACACAATACTAAATAAATAATCTTGAAGCAGCCTGGCAGCGATCGCTTCATACCCACGGTGTATTATCCTCTAAGTATTCAGATACATTGTAGTATCCTTTCGCATACAAACGTTCCTTAGTTATTCTCTTAAATTTGTTAAATGGTAATACTTGAACGTTTGCTGGGACTCTGCTGTAAAACTGTATACATTGCCCCATGAAAGATTTACTCACTTTTTTAAGTCGAGTAACAGGTAGCGCGAGCTTGTGTTTGTTCCTGGTATTTATTGTGTGTATATCACTACACATACACATAAAATTGTTAGTATTTTTATGTACATATTTAAGATTTTCAAAAATATACTGACTGGTGACTGTTAGTTGCTTAAACTTATCTCTTAAAGAATCTCTAGGGCCCAGGTTGTAAATTGCTCTCTTTTGTAAAACGAAAATGGTATTTATATCGGTAGCACTACCCCACAGTAGAATATCATAAGACATTATGCTATGAAAATAACTATAATACACAAACTTAGCAGTGGTCTCGTCAGTTAGGGATCTAATTTTTTTAACAGCGTACGCGGTTGAGCCAAGTTTACTAACCAATCTAGCTATCTGAGGGCCCCATTGTAGCTTAGCATCAACAGTGATTCCTAGAAAAACTGTGGATTCCGCCACTTCCATCGCTTCATTTAAAAGTACATTAGTTTGCACCTGTTTAATATTAGAAGTAGAAAATCTAAGAAGTTTAGTCTTCTTATTATTAAGCAACAGGTTGTTAACACTAAACCAATGCACTATTCTAGAGGGAACCTTGTTTACATCGTGATACATTACCTGATACCGTTTTCTTTAAATATTAAAGAAGTGTCATCAGCAAACAATACTATCTCATTATGTTTGTCTACAAAAGTAGGCAGGTCATTTATATAAACAAGAAAGAGAAATGGGCCTGATAATGTCATCTGAATATCTGAATCTATGATTGATATCTGAATCTAATACTTTTTGTCTTATAGATATAGTTAGTATATATTCTTTTATACTTTTTAATTGTGGATCCAAAACCCAGATCGCTAATTAAAAAGTTAACTCTGATCAAAGAAAAAAGAAAGTCCCATAAGATTATTTTAACAGGATGTTGTGATCTTAATTACCTCGATGTTTTTTAATTAAGTTTTAATTCCGATAAAGGACGATCAACAAAATTCTTAAAATCCCTTTTTTCTATACTAAGTAATTGTATTATTGTAATATTTAAAAAAGGAAATCATTTTAACGATCTATATATTTAAGAATTTGATTGCTATGACCTCTGTTAACTATTCAATTAATAAAAAAAAAGTTCAAATTTAATTAAACTCCATAGTTATAACAAATTTATTAATAAAGGTTATATTTCTACTCAAAGTAAAGGAGTATGTAACTATGTTTCGGTTGGTTCTTTTTTATCTTTGGTTTTGAGATAATTTTAACCCCATACCCATTATATACCCCAAGACTTGAAAAGAAAATAATGAAATTGAATTTCATCACCGCACAGCGCGCCATCGCCTCCAATACCATCCTTACCACCTGGATGCGTGGCGATCCTCCACTGTGCGGTTCTCAAGGACATTTTTTCCACGTACCACTCGAATGTGGAACGAACTCCCTTCGGTGGTATTTCCAGATCGGTACGACATGGGTACCTTCAAAAAAGGCGTTTATTCCTACCTACAAGGCCGGCAACACTCTTGTAAATCCTCGGATGTTGCAATAGTTCATGGTCGGCGGTGATCACGTCCATCCGTGACCCGCCAGCTCGTTTGCCCTCCTCTTACATAAAAAAAAAAAAAAAAAAATGAGTATTTTGAGCTCTAGTTTCCTTTCCTTTCGATAAAGACAACATTATCAAAGCAGTTGTTAGTTGTGAAGACAGCCGTTATAACTCCGAGACTCAGCTCCGGGAGACCGACAAAGCATCCAACCAATCACTTGGAGTTTTCTCATCTTCATTTCATTGTCTTCGAATCTCGTAACTTAACAATGGAAACAGTTTTTTAATCCTGGTTCAATTTCTTAATCCATATATTTAATAGTATTTTTGAAGTTTCTGGTAATCTTATTTTGATTCCTGTAGTTGTAAATTGATTTTTTTATACACGATTGAATATAATGTCAGTTTTTAAATTAAATATTTTACTTCTTACTAAAAAAATACCCGAATTCTTTAATCAGTTTTCACTATTTTTTTAATTCAATAATCTTTTAGTAAGGACCGTTATTCGTAAATTATATATTTTTTTATTATTCATAAATAATTTAACAGTTAGGCAACATCTACGGAGATGTGAGCATTATATGGGGGCAAATGTAACAATAAGCATAAAGCGCCCGGTTACTTATAAATATTCTCAGACACTCTTTCATTAATTACAGGTTATCATTTACGTTAAAAAATATTAGATAGATTTAATAGATATTTAAATTTTATAAAAAAGATACACGTTGTCTTAAATTGATTTCCTTCTTATTATGAACTATATCTTCTGATTATCATATAAACACTATATTATGGGACCATATAGATCAAATTATATTTCAATATCTAAAGTATCTTACCTAAAGGAATTCTGTAACACACATTATCAGGAATACTAGGTAAAAAATCCTTTTTTATTTGGTAATGAAACCTGTAATTTGAGGTTAAAATGAGCGTACTATATAGCTTATCGTTTCGGGTTCAAACCGCTTGTTACCGTGATGATAGTGACGGAGGACTCATTAACCACCGAACTCTTTATCATAATATTTATTTGTGATAAGAATTAAAACAGTTTGAAGTAAGTGCATGCAACTAATTTAGATCAAGTAATTTCTATTATTGTCCCGTTGTTATCAAAATTACTGCTTACAAAATTAGCATTTTACCAATACCAAACGACGATACTACGAGCCTACTGTTTAGATAATCGTTAATTATAGTTTAATGTGGTCAAAATCTCAATTAATAACTTTTTTTATGCATCCTATCACTATAACACACTGTAGTATTAGGAAAGGTGAACAAATTAAAAGTATAATTATTTCTAATAATATTGGTTTTATTGCTAAAAATTATTACCAAGAAAAAATGGTTCTATCATAAAAAATAGGATTTATGTATAAGTCTTTTAGAAATGTCATGAAAATCTTTTTCCCTTGATTTAGATATACAAAATATTAATAATTGCGGAGAGGTCCGAGGCCGCTCGGATTCTCTCTTTACAGTCACGATTCGTGCTTTACGTTCCAGTGCGGTGCCGCTGGCGGGGGACGTGGTAGACTTGGAGATCACATCCGCCCACGTTCTTCATAAATTTTGATCTTGACCGAACTTGAGATGTTTTATTGTATTCTATAGAAAGAAATATAGGAATTTCATTATTGTTTTATTGATGGTGAGAGATGATGGTGCTTATTTGATATATCACTGTTTATAAACCTAATATGATTGTTAGAAATTTAAATTACTAAATTAAAACAACATCAGATAACGCTTTTTTAAAATTAATGTATTTTTAAGACCCTCTTCTAACACTGGGTGAAATAATCATATTGTGTAATAGACTATAACCAATAAAAATCATTTTAAAATTGCTTCTGCTAGTTATATTATTACAAAGAAGATAGCAACAACTCTGATGTCAAATAGAACTCGGAATTATTTATAACCAACTCACAAGTCACACTAAGACATTGGAATAGCATGAAAAGTCAAGTTACAAGTGATTATTAAAGTGAAGCGAGCCTTGTATAATATCCAAACAATTATTTATCTACTTCATAATAATTGTAAAAGAATCCTTAATAATCTTTAAACAGCACATATCGATAACATAAATTTAACCAATATATGTACATCGATGTATACCCATTATTTCTAACACCTATCATATTATGTAATTCTTCTGTATGTGTGATTGTCACTTACATTACCTATAAACAACCATTCCAAGTTTTATGATTTAAGTGAATATGGGCGAGATTCTATATAGTTTGAATTTACATTTTTTCTCGAAGGTGGCACTTTGGCATTACGTGACAATGTGTGCTGGACCTGAGAGTAAAAGTAAACAAATTACACATTTTAAAATTGTTAGGATGTCTGGGGAGATAATAGTGTAAAGAAAATAAATACATTGCACCATGTTCCATAAAGTAACATGATATATTGTATGATATTATTCTGTTATGAGAAACATTTATCTCCATCGTAGTTATAAATGCATGAGCGTAAAGCTTCTCGCGCGCTTCTGCATATTGATCATAGTTATTGGATAATATTAAGGCAGTATATTATCAATTCTTCCGGATAACAAATCGCATTGTTTAGTTTACAATTAATTATGCAAATTTTACACTTTATACTGTATTTAACATTACATTCTTTATTTTTTAACATATAACTGACAATAATCACATCTACGTGCGACCATCTCATAATGGGTTTCCAAATCGTTCACGCTAACACAAGTAGTTCGCTAATAGTCATTGAATATCTCCACTGTCCACTCCACAGACCCGTAGTCCGTTCAGTTTAACCAAATTGTGATAATAGTTATCTGAATATAACATTAACGATTTTATTTCTAGACGTCGTATTGATACATTCGGCCATTAAACAATATGACATAAAAATAGGTTATTTTAAAGTTCTTATTGAATTTATTGTTTTTAATACACTCATACAGTTAACATTAGTAGTTTTTGCTCGTTTTTTTAATGTATGGAGAATTTTGAAATTTTTCTAAACATCTACGACATATTTTGAATGATACTTATGTAGGTAACTAATTTATTAAGCTTTTAAATAGACAGCTTTCGATAGTTTTAAATTGTATTACTTCCCAGCCATTATTAACCTAAAACAACATTCAAACTAAGTAAGTTACACAAATGCCGTATTAATTACATATAGATAAAGATATTAATTGTGATCGTGTATTCTGTATGTAAATTACAAAGTGATATGTATGACTTGCGATACTTTATCATTAATAATATTAATATTAATCACGACCGGTTAAAGTCGTTTATTAAACATTTGCATTTAATTATAATTGTGAATCACAATATCTAGTGTATATATATATGTATATGTAAAGGTAGTCAATGATCGGTAATCAAAGACAACAATACAACGAGACTTCTGGTATAATACAATTGTCGTACGAAAATAACTGTCGCTAAAGTATGATTGTAAATAAAAATATGTCCTGAAAATACATTAAAAGAAAAAAAAATGAACACAACCTTTAAACGGTGTATGCTAATAAGAATTTCTTTAATTGTTTAATTGAAAAACGTAAATATTTTATTATAATAGAAGGAGTAAACTAGTCTATGTAACCAACATCGCCTCTATTGACATTGCAACATGGAGAGTGCCAGAGATTGACATTTAAGTTAACAGTGTACTGCATACCTCAAGTGTCACAACGCGTTTTCATCTTTAATAAACGTCCTTGACACCGCACCATGTACCAACAGACGTACCGACTGCTCATGTGACATCCAATCATATAAGAAAAAGATACAAATGTCGTATCATATAGTCTCTATATACTAAATTGATGTTCCACATTGATTGCTTATTATATAAAATTTATTTAAGGATCTCGGCCTTTCTAGAACAATCATCAGTTCATTTCTGGAACGTATTTCAAAGGCGGCTTTAGTAGGTTCTTACGATATTTGGTTAGGCAGGGAGAGGAGCGTGAACAGTGAAGGTGAGCGTGTATGCGCATAGTAAAGGGGCCCCTTAAACCTACACCTGGGTCGCAAGTCCCAGGCATTTCTAAGAAGCTTTGTCTATAATAATAATAATATATATATAATAATATATATATATATATATATATATATATATATATATATATGTATATATATATATAATATATTATTTATATTTTAACTATTCTGATAGTTAAAAATACTACTATTTATATATCTGATAATCTAAAGTAAGTATAATTATAACAAACTATATCTAATGCTGGTTTCTGTCATACGTAAGGCCGTGAAGTAAAAGTATTATATTTGAAGCGGCATTTAGGTGACCTTTAAAACAAAAGCCTCACACTGAATGAGTGTGACACCCACTTAACCTCCTTAATAACTTTACAATTATACATTTTATTACGTTTAAAAAAACTTTTATAACTTTTAAATAAGCAAAGAGACAAAATGTAAAAGTATGGTAAATTAATTTCTGAATCAAAATTAATTAATTAAACAATATATTTATCATCATTATCGAACTTCAAGAGTGAACAATAAAACATTGTCTTAAAATTATTCATTTCTAAAGTCTCTATTACGTTTAAATAAAGGTTTTATAACAATATGATAGTAAACGAAGTGAGTTTACTGTTCGTGTGTATATTTTGTTAACAAAAATAAAACGATTTAGTCTTAGCAACGGCTAATTTAGTCTTAGCAACGGGTAAAACAGTTAATAGAGATCCATCAGATCTCAAATGAATATTCTGTTAGACCTTATTCATCTTTACGATATAGTTTACGACTACGTTCTGTTTATTCCGAATTTTTATCGCCTATAAAATAAATGCTTGATGACTTTCACTAGTCGACCAATTGTGCACATTGATGTTTACGAGCTTTGTTCTGATCAACTATATGACCTTATTAATACAATCATCAAATTATCATTAGAATCAGTGTTAATTGACATGATATAGGTGTAATTGACTTGGTGACGATCTCTAAAAAGTCAAGTGTTCAAATTTTATTTTTAATAAACCGTAGTCATGAACTGAATGAATGGACGAACTTATTAAATAAAGTTTGTTCACAAGCCAGGTCATTACATATTAGAAACTTAATTAGTAATTCTTTAAATAAAATTAAAATCACCTGGAATATTATAAAGTGCGAAGCTGGTAAAAGCAAAGCTCGCAATTCCAAATTTTCTCTCCACCTTGATAATCAAATAATAAAATCAGATAAGAAAGTTGCCTCTGCTTTTGAAAATTAGTTTTAAAAAATTCCAGCTTCTACCATTTCTTCTTTAATTTCTTCTCCTGTAGTCGCTGAGTCGGTACTACAAAAAAAATGTAAAAAATTCCGTGTCCGCAGGGGGACACGTGTGGGTAGACCTCGTAGACCACTTACTCACCAAAGAATAACACGTGATGCCGTTGCTTACATCAAAAATTTTCAAGCAAAAAGCGGTTTTTATTTTTTTTCTCGGAAAAGGTATCTTTTTTGGAAATACTTTTGGTACTTAAATTTAGAGTAAAAAATAACCTTTCTATTAAAAATATTTGCGAAGAGGGAACATTTACCAGAAAAAAGTTGCCGTGGTTTTACCTACCTTAAATTTTCAAGCTAAAAGTGGTTTTTATTTTTCTTCTCGAAAACGGTACCTTTTACGGAAAAACTTTTAGTACCTAAATTTAGAGTAAAAAATAACCTTTCTATTAAAAATACTTGTAATGTAAGAATGCTTACCAGAAAAAAGTTATGATTTTTTTTTTCAAAAATTTTCGGTTTTTTTACCCCCACCCCTAAGTTATTGAAGTTAGGTTTTCGGTTTATCTACATTAGTTATAGGTATTCATTAAAGACATCATATAATATGAACGCGATTGATCTTCTTTGTATAGGGAAAAAGTTATGGTCGAAAAACTGAAATAAGAAAAAGTGAGACCCTAGCGCCCCCTGTGGCCGGATTTCTCTGGTTACCGAACTTGACCTTCATTTTTGAATCATTGATTTTTGTGAAAAGTTTGAAAGCGATCCGAGCGAAACTGCGGCCGCTATCGTGCTGACAAAAGTCGAATCTGGATATATAAACTTTTTGACCAATGGTCATTTCGGACTCAGGGGGTCACAAGAAGACCTCCTGTGAAGAAATTTTTCCTAAATTCGAAAGTCGGGTACAAATATCCATTTGTACCCGAAATTCGGTCTGCCCATTCGGGCAGACCGAATTTTTCGAGGTCTACCCAAAATGTAATATTCATTTTAAATTTAAGAACATTGAATCCAATGACATAATAAAATGTTCTAGGGCTTTAAATATTAAGAATCTTCCGACTTATGGGGAATATCCGTACAGGTGATTATACTTAGCGACCGTTTTAATGATTCTATTTCTTGTGGAGTGTTTCCTGACCTAATGAAACATAGCAAAGTAATACCACTCTTAAAATCAGGCAATAATTCAGATCCTATACGGACGCCGTCCTCTTTCTTATAAAACATATATATAAGGCGTGGGATCAGTCACAGGATGCTCTTGGAGTATTCTGTGATTTATCTAAGGCTTTTGATTGTGTTCCGCATGAAACATTGGTCAGGAAATTGTACCACTATAGCATTAAGCACACTGATCTCAAACTCTTGATTTCTTACTTGTCTAATAGAATTCAGAGGGCAGAGGCGAACGAAAAAAATCCGTGCCCGCAGGGGGACACGCGTGGGTAGACCTCGTGTGTAACTCATTTAAAATATAACTCACTACCTAAGAATGATGAAACACATGATGCCGTTGTTAACATCAAAAATTTTCAAGCAAAAAGCGGTTTTAATTTTTTTTCTCGGAAAAGGTATCTTTTTTGGAAATACTTTTGGTACTTAAATTTAGAGTAAAAAATAACCTTTCTATTAAAAATATTTGCGAGGAGGGAATGTTTACCAGAAAAAAGTTGCCGTGGTTTTACCTACCTAAAATTTACAAGCTAAAAGTGGTTTTTATTTTTTTTCTCAGAAACGGTACCTTCTACGGAAAAACTTTTGGTACTTAAATTTAGAGTAAAAAATAACCTTTCTATTAAAAATACTTGTGATGCAAGAATGTTTACCAGAAAAAAGTTATGATTTTTTTTCCAAAAATTTTCGTTTTTTTTACCCCCACCCCTAAGTTATTGAAGTTAGGTTTTCGGTTTATCTACATTAGTTATAGGTATTTATCAAAGACATCATATAATATGAACACGATTGATCTCCTTTGTATAGGGACAAAGTTATGGTCGAAAAACTGAAATCAGAAAAAGTGAGGCCCTAGCGCCCCCTGTGACCGGATTTCTCTGGTTAACGAACTTGACCTTCATTTTTGGATGGTTGATTTTTGTGCAAAGTTTGAAAGCGATCCGAGCGAAACTGCGGCCGCTATCGTGCTGACAAAAGTCGAATCTGGACGCACGCACGCATATATATATATATATATATATATATACGAGGGCCAAACTGAAAGTTTTTAGAACTGGCCACTTAAAAGCATTATATTAAAAAAAATAGTTTAAATTTTGAAAATAGAACTCTTTACCAATATTATTGAGTGTACATTTCATTCATTTGTCATTTGTTTTACGATTTGGCGGCAAATTGAAAATTGACTGTGCACGTCAGAATGAATTTAAGCCGAGAAAATTTTCGTGCAATGATTTTTTATGACTTTCGATGTCATTTAAGTCAACAAGAAAGTTATGATAGACTTCGATTGGCTTTTCACGATGAAGCCCCATCTCATGCCACAGTTTACAACTTGTTTAATGAATTCAAACGTGGTCGAACTAATCTCACCGATGATTTGCGTGAGGGACGGCCTTCTACAGCGACGACTGAAGATAACATCAGTGTTGTGCGGCGTATGATAGAGACTGACAAAAGAGTGACCTATCAGCAGATTCGGACAAGTCTAGGCATAGGTATGAGTCAAGTGCACAAAATCCTCCATGAACATTTAGCGGTCAGGAAGCTTTGTGCCCGCTGGATACCGCATAATTTGACCGAGGCTCAAAAACTCCGCCGTGTTGATTGGTGCCGAGAAATGATCCAAAAATTTAACGGAGGTGATTCAAATGCTGTGTTCGACATACTAACGGGTGACGAAAGCTGGATTTACTGTTATGATCCGGAAACCAAAAGACAGTCTGCTCAGTGGGTGTTTCCTTCCGAAGAGTTGCCAACTAAAGTGAAGAGAGGTCGAAGTGTTGGAAAAAAGATGGTGGCCTCGTTCTTCGGAAAGACAGGTCATTACGCGACAGTAGTCTTAGAGGATCAGAAAACGGTTAATGCAGAGTGGTATATTAACAATTGTTTGCCACTTGTCTTGGAAAAAGTTCGAGAGAAACGACCTCGCAGCAGGATCCTCCTTCATCACGACAATGCCTCGTCGCACACCGCCAGGCAAACGATCGACTATTTGGTGACCTCAGACGTGGAAATACTGGGTCACCCGCCGTATAGCCCCGACCTCGCACCCTGCGATTTTTATTTATTTCCGAAAATAAAAGAAAAACTTCGAGGAAAACGTTTTATAGACGCCGAAGAAGCAGTGGCTGCGTTTCAAAACGCCGTCGAAGAGACCCCTAAGGCCGAGTGGGCAAGGTGCTTTTCTCAATGGTTCCATCGAATGCAGCGATGTATTGATGTAAATGGACGCTATTTTGAAAAGTTACAATAAAACTAATAACTTGCTAGAATGCTTAGTTTTTGATTTTCTAAGAACTTTCAGTTTGACCCTCGTATATATATATATAAACTTTTTGACCAATGGTCATTTCGGACTCAGGCTGTCATAAGAAGACCTCCTGTAAAGAAATTTTTCCAAAATTCGAAAGTAGGGGACAAATGAATGGGCAGACCGAATTCTTCGAGGTCTACCCAAAAGATCGGCTAGGGCACCTGCCTACTTTTGTAGACAAACATAATGAGATAGTATGGTTTACTAATGACACTTCTTTAATATTTAAAGTAAAACGACATCAGGTAATGTATGACGATGTAAACAAGGCTCTCTCTAGAATAGTGCATTGGTTGAGTGTTAACAAGCTATTGCTTAATAATAAGAATACTTAACTTCTTATATTGTCAAGTTCTAATATTAAACAGGTGCAAACTAATGTACTTTTAAATGAGGAAGTGATGGAAGTAGTGGAATCATATATAGCTGGATTGGCTAGTAAACTTAGCTCTGCTGCGTACGCTGTTAAAAAAATTTGATCCCTAACTAACGAGATTACTGGTAAGTTAGTGTATTATAGTTATTTTCATAGTATAATGTCTTATGGTATTCTACTGTGGGGTAGTGTTACCGATATAAATACCATTTTCGTATTACAAAAAAGAACTGTCCTTGCAATTTCCAACCTGGGCCCTAGAGATTCTTTAAGAGATAAGTTTAAGCAAATTAATGTACTTACGGTCGCCAGTGCTGGCTGGATATGCTGATATCTTTGAAAATCTTAAATATGTACATAAAAATACTAACAATTTTATTAAGCACATACACACTATAAATACCAAGAACAAACACAAGCTCGCGCTACCTGTTACTCGACTTAAAAAGTGAGTAAATCTTACATGGGGCAATGTATACAGTTTTACAACAGAATCCCAGCAAACGTTCAAGTATTACCATTTAACAAATTTAAAAGAATAACTATGGAAAGTTTGTGAGCAAAAGGATACTACAATGTATCTGAATACTTAGAGGAAAATGCACCGTGGGTATGAAGCGATCGCTGTCAGGTTACTTCAAGATTATTTACTTAGCATTGTGTAATGTATTTATGTAATGAATTTAAGTTCTAATTTAAAAAAAAACACGATAATCCCGCTGAGTTTCTGTCGCCAGCTCTTCTCAGGTCTGTGGAAATTATTTTTCAAAGCTGAAAGTAGCTTTGACAATGAAAAAATGTTTTGTATGAAATTTATTTTCAATAAAGATTTTTGATTTGATTTGATTTTATTTGAACTCAATAGAGATGACAATATACATATATTATAAAACCTATTGCTTTTTCCATTTAATAATATAGAAATAGATCTGACCATCTTAGGTCTCTCAAGATAAATTCTAAAAGTGCCGTAGATTGGGGCGGCATTTCTACTATAATTATTATAACAGCTAGACATTTAAGTCTTTAATTAATTTTTGCTTCTCTACTCTGATTATGTAAATTTTATATATTATCAGCTTATCAATATGATTTTAGAACATGAAGATTAGAGAACTAATGACGTGGTTTTAGTAGCACGTGATCCTAGCCAATCAGTATTGTGCGCGTTGAAGTTCCAGATGATTACGACGTCGGAGGAGGGAGTCTGTGAAAGCAGATATCAATCTTCTCTTGAACATGGCCAAAGAGTTGATCCGTTTCTGCATTACCACTATGGGACCTGTAGAGACCCTGACATGATCGTCCAAGTCTATGCGCAGACAGAATACTGATAGGTCAGTATAGACAATTTTTGTTTTAATTACCTTATTTTCATCATTTATGACCCTTAGAAGATTACAATTTTAAAATTTTACTGGTATAATATTTTTTTTACTAATTTTGAACTAAAAGCTATCTTATACAATACTCAATAGTATGTAATTGTATTGTCTTCTTTGACATACATTGTCCTATATTCTATACGATACAGTAATGTTTCCATTGCCACTGTGCTGGTAATTGATAAAATAACGACCCGTCGTTTAACTGAAATACAAAGCTGATTTAAAAAGATAATACTATCAATTAACACAACAAAGTAATAATAATGTAAATTGAGTTATTATTACTCACTGTATGTGCATTGTTTTAATAATTAACATAACTCACTTGTTGGTGTTGTGATCTCTTGTCTTTAACTAAATTAATGAATAATATCTATCTAAACACCTACCAGTATGTCACTACATATACTTATAATTAAATAAAATGTATTTTATTTAAAAGTAATTAAAATTATATTAAGTTGTATTTCTTGTATATTATTCATTAAGTAATTCCATTTTTTTATTCATTGAATATAATTTAAGATTTGAGGTTTATATATGTGTTTTCTTTGACTACCAATTATCTGAAGCAGTTATTTGAAGACGCAACTAAGAGCATACTGCTCTTATTGCTACTGCAATCGCACTTTGTTATGACCATGAAAAGGACGTAAGTATAATTTTGTATTCTTTTTTAATTTAAAGATTTTAAAACCCTTTTACATTAACCAAAAAGAAATATTATTTCATCGATGTAATAAAGTAACTCTAAATCAGAATAAAACGTGTTAAATGAATTACATGCGCCTGCATGTGTGCAACTTTTATTGCTATTAGGAAACTAATATGAGGCCTTTTTAACTTACGGTCTATTTTACCGGTGCTTTATTGAATTACAATGTTTGAGATGGCAGCTGAGAATAATATTTTGTTACTTTATATTTTGATAATAATTTTACTTCACTATTAGAGTTATTTTCTTGATTATTTTTATCAATTCATCAAGGCGGAAAGGACATGGTAGCTCAGCAGTCCACGGAGATTGTATCTCAGAGATCGCACGTTCATTACCCGCCCATGTTGATAAATTATTGTTTTGTATTTACTAAATAAAAAAAATAATTTATACCATAGCTAACTTGTTATAGTCAATGTCAAAAAGGAATTAATATTACTGAATTATGTTTTAAGAAGAAGTAGTTGAATCCAAAATTCGTAAAGTGTATAATAACAGTTTAGTTTAATAATTTTATTTTGTATTTTACTTTATATATTTTAGTACCTATTATCCGTTTGTTTATTTCTTGGTTTAAAATTATTCTGTTATAACATACTAGAAGAGTAATTAAGTGTATTACGGGTACTTCCTAAAAGGTTTTTTTTGGTACAAACAATACAATAATTTTCAACTCGTGGTCTTTAAATTCGTTGAACACATTTCTTTTGCGCTGAATATCGTATTTAAAATGAATGAATCTGATATCTTTGGTTCTTTATTAATAAATAGTTTGGTTGTAAACAAGTTAGTTCAAAATACTTACTTTAATAAATAATAATATAACTACAGCTTTTGTGATGAAAACATATAATAAGAAATTGAGTCATTAATGATTTCTTTATCTATCCCTTGGTTTATACATTTTTTTTGTCTTTGTGGCATTAAGCCCGCCTTTTGTGCATTATTTTATGCATTGTGCAATGAAGAATTAAATGAATAAATAAATAAATAAAACATTAGTTTATGAAGATATCTAATTAATTTTATATATAAATATTTTTGAAATAAAAGAAAACTATGTTTATTTCTCCCCGTTATTACTATTAAATATTATCTCGTTCAGTAACCGCAGCTCCAGAGTTCTTAAGTAAGCTTTACAAATGTTACTAGTATATTAATCACATTTTAACGGATTATTAAATAAATAGAATACTAATAAAATTGGTATAAATAAATCTAATTACATTATTCTTATGTAATGAATAAAAACAGCTTATAGTCGTTGAAGTGCAATATTTAGCATATTTCATAATTCTCTGGATGAAATATTATTTATGATTGAAGTTATGAATGGTATTTGATATTTAGAAAATGTATTTAAACTTAAGACATTTCATCTTTAATGGTATTGTAGTTTGTTTGTTTGAACGCTTAAATCTCTGAAACTACCAGTAGATTTAAAAATATTTTTTGCATTAATAGAGAAACATATCAGGAATTTAAAAAAATACAGTAAATATAATGCTTTTTATTATCCAGGTTATTAGTCACTCCTAATTAGTAATACAAACGTGTTCCGAACACTTCCATATTCATATCACGCGAACGGAGCCACGGAAAACAGCTAGTACTCATTTAATTTTGCTTTCCGATATAGTAGTTCAAATTTATTTCTAGGAATTCTACTACCTACATACCTACCTCACATTATTTTCTTAATCATTTAACAAGGCACGTTACCCACAAGCCCCCAGTCTCACACATGACTGCATCCTTCACCATTCACCTCTAAGAATAACCAATTACCCTGAGAACTAAGTTTCTATTTGGAATAGAATAAGACATGAACGTAATATTTTAAAAGTAATTAAATATACTTTTTAACATATATATTTTATAACATATATATTTATGTTATATTTTCGTATTAAAAAATTGTTTTACTTCCCCTCTCGCAGTAAACAAACTAACAATATATTCTGTAGATTTCTCCAAACACTTAGTCGTAACAAAATCGTGAGACCCGACGGAGTTATATCTTCGTCGTATTATTTTAACACATTTTTCTCTCAAAGGACCCATTTCCTTGGAACGAATCGATTTAAACTTGTTTGTTTTTCGTGGTTAGATTACAAAAAGTGATTTTGAATGAATCAATCTTGTTAAACCTAGCGTCATAGTAACCTAAACTATTTGCACGAATGACGTAGTAAATACTACTGCAACAATTTTGTTTTATATAAGTACTACCTGATACCGGCACTATGCGAAATGCTTGGGGCTATTGCGGTGAAACTAGTCTTAAACGAATTCGTTTATAAAACACATGAAGCAGCTAATTATTACAAATAAAAATACTTTCATAAAAACATATTATGTTTGATTTATTTTATGTAGGTACCTTTATACACTTAACGTTCATTGACGATTCTTTGATGATGAAAATTTGATTATGTCTTGAAATAAAATATAAATATTCTAATATCATGTTCCTTCACAACGAGTCGCTTAACATGCTATGGCCGCTTGTGGCCGCTTAAAACGTTTCACCGGAAACTAATTACAATATTTAAGAACCTTAATATTATTAACGCTAACTATATTAGTTGTTCTTTATAATCATATTAGATATCTTCATAAACTAATGTTTATGAAGATATCTAATATGTTATAATAAGATATATGATATGTTCATAACAAATGAATTTTATTCACGCAATATACAGGGTGGGCCAAAAATTTTTGCAAATAGCAACACTTGATTTCTCCAAAACCGTGAGAGCAAGGGGCGCGCGGGTGGTGGGGAATTGTGCGTCGTTTAATGCAATTTTAGTCACGATGGAGCGATTCTCTAGCCTTGAGAATGTATTGTTTACGGACGAGGCCAATTTTCACATTAATGGTCACGTAAATAAACATAATTGTCGATATTGGAGCACGGAAAACCCTCACTATAAACACCAAAAGCCTCTTCATTCACCAAAAACGACAGTGTGGGCTGCCATATCCGCAAAGGGCATAATCGGTCCATACTTCTTTGAAAATAATCAAGGAAATAACGTAACTGTGAACTCAGTGGAATACGTGAAAATGTTGCGAGAGTTTTTGACACCACAGTTGCATGAATTTGAAGGATACAATAGCCGGACTCGGATGCAACAAGATAGAGCAACATGCCATACATCAAACGTGACTTTACCGGTGGTCAAAGAAATGTTTCCTAACAAATTGATTTCTCGCAGAGGTGATATCCCATGGCCTCCCAGAAGCCCGGACCTTACACCTTGCGATTTTTTCTTGTGGGGATATCTGAAGAGTCGAGTATACCTTAATAAACCGACGACCATATCCCAATTAAAAGAAAACATCCACGAGGAGATAGCCGCGATTCCTCGCAGCATGTGTCAACGAGTTTTCCAAAGTTTACGTAGTCGATTGCAGGAGTGCCAACGACGAGACGGAGCACATCTCGACGATGTCATTTTTAAAAAATAAATTTTAATAAATGATAATTGCGCTAAATAAATCATAAACAAAATAACATTTGTACTTTTATTTCTAGACATGTTTCAAAAGTGCAAAAATTTTTTGACCACCCTGTATAATTTTAAATATAAGTTTTGGAGGTATACAATGAGCTGTATAATACTTACCAGTAACACCAGCGATAGTTCATATTGTCCCACTTAAAGATGTCCCATTGTTTAAGACTTTATAAAACTAGGATCCGCCGTCGTGCGCTGCTGGAGTTGAGCTGAGCGCCCTCCCCTTCTTTAATGCTAACAAACATAGCATATAATATTGCTCTATAACATACTCAGCAACCATCGATTTAGAATCTCAATTGAAAAGAAAATCAGTTCATCATCAATAAAATTATAGCCATATATCTGTCTATTAATTTTGTTCCGTTTTTTGCAGAACCACCTTTAATAAAAGATCTAGTCATGTGCCAAATTCTAAAAAAATACATCTATAGGTTTTAAAATTACCGATGTCGTAAAACAGCAAAATGAATGGTTAAGAGCTTCGCTTCCGCTCAGCTCAATAACTTCATTTGTTAAAAGTAAAATAATTATTTTTGTATATGAACATTTGACAGTCACATTTATTTTGTAAATATAATATTCTTTAACTCCAAAGCCACAGAAGACGTCAGCCAGATCATTGGATCATGGCGATATTACGAGTAACTAAAATAATTCCATCAAATAAAATACATTATGAAAACATTTTTGTGTTTATATTAGATGAAAGCTAATTACACTGGGACAAATATATTAAGGCACATATTTATAACTTTGTTTATAAAATAAATGTTGTTTATTCGTGTTTTTTTATTTTATAAGTGTTAGTATGCATTATATTAGTAGATTGAATTCGATAACACCAATCATTATTTTTTTTTTCTCGATAAAGCTCAATAGCATAATATTGTATGTCGGATTTATTGTGACAATGTGGAAATATATTACTGGGTAACATATTAATTAATATAAAATTAAAGTATTTATAATATCGGGTGGGCCAAGAATTCGTTAACATTTAAATGTAACTTACCACGCAAACTATTGCCGCGCGGGGCGCGGGCGCGGGCGGAGGCAATAGCTCGCTTCTTGGAAATTTAGTCGCAATGGATCGCTTCACGGGGCCACAACGCGCTTACTGTGTGAAACAGTTTTATTTAAACAACTTTTCGCTCATTACTGTGAGACGTTTATTTCGCGTTGAATATGGTTTACACGACTTAAGTCAGTGTCCAAGTGCTCCTTTAATAAAGAAATGGGTGAAGAAGTCGAAGAGACGGGATCTACACTAAATGTGAAACAAACCGGCGGCCCGCGGACTTCTCGAAGCGAAGAGAACGTGCAGCAAGTTTCCGCTTCTGTTCGACGTGATCCAGATTTATCGACGCGCAAACGTTCGGCTGAATTAGGATTATCCCGCACATCATTACGCCGTATTTTGAAATTAGATTTGAAATTACATCCATATAAGATCCAGATAGTGCAAGAACTAAACCCTAATGATTTAAATTTGCGTAAGTCATATGCCGAAACAATGTTAACATCTTATTCTCTGACGAAGCCCATTTCCACCTAAATGGACATGTAAACAAACAGAATTGCAGGTATTGGAGCAGCGAAAATCCCAAAGCTAAACATAAAAGGCCACTTCACCCTCCTAAAGTAACTGTATGGGCTGCAATTTCAGCAAAAGGAATCATCGGACCTTACTTTTTTGAAGATTCTCGAGACCGTTCAGTTACTGTTAATTCTGCCGAGTATGTGAAAATGTTACGGGAGTTTTTAGCACCGATGCTACTGGAATTTGCTGCCTATAATCGTAACACATGGTTTCAACAAGATGAAGCCACGTGTCACACATCGAACGAGTCCTTGCCGGTGGTCAAAGAAATGTTTCCGGAAAAGCTGATTTCCAGACGAGGTGACATCCCATGGCCTCCCAGAAGTCCAGATCTATCCCCAGCAGACTTCTTTTTATGGGGTTATTTAAAGAGTCGTGTCTACATTGATAAACCGAATACACTCCGTCAACTTAAAGAAAAAATCATCGAAGAGATGTCGGCGATCTCGCGGTCTCTTTGCAGAAGAGTATTCGAAAACTTCAGGACTCGCTTAGATGACTGCAAAAACCGAAACGGTGGTCATTTAGACGAAATAATTTTTAAAAAATAAATTACAACTAATTAGCTTTCTCGTAAATAAACTATTTCTAAAATATGTTAAATGGTTTTTTTTATACGATTTTTTCAAATGTTAACTAATTCATGGCCCACCCTGTACGTACATAAAACTTACGGTGTTACTTTAAGTAAATAAAAAACAAAGATGAATTTTAAGAGGACTTAAAGCGGTTTTTAAAATAGTAATAAAAGCGTTGTGAACGCAATGCAATGTGATAGTAATGTAACGAATAGGTAACATATAATCTTGTTAAAGTAGTATTAAATGAACTACATAACAGAGTATGTTTCTTAAAACCTATAAAATTAATATTTTAATGATGTGTGATTTTGTTATAATGTAAAACGGATCCACGCTTTCTTTCCTGTTGTGTCTGTGAAGACAACAATGAATAATAATGTTTTTTATTTTTATAAACACGTAAACACTGAAATATAATTTTACTTTTCAGTGATATTTTTCGATAAAATAAACAATTCTGAACTTTATTCAATAATGACTAACTTATAAAGGTATTGAAATTGTCTCAAACATTCAACATTTTATTAACTTCGATTGAACTACATTTTTTACATTTTTGACGTCTATTAACTAAATTAGTTTGTCTTTTTTGTGTTTCTGGATAATTAAAGACAATCGCAAATATATTATTAACTGATATAAATTACTAATTAAAAGAGGTTTATAAAATATCTCGAGTCTCTGGGTAGATATCCACATTAAGTATTTTCCAAAGACACTTCTTTATCTTCTTTACACAAGTTTAACGGAAAGTTTACTCAAATAAATGATTTAAAAAAACTTATTCCGAGTTATCATCCAAGGAGTTGTTTTTCGTTTCTTAAGGGTCAAAATATATTTAATCGTAAGAAAACTAAATCAAAGTCATATAGCATTAGAACACACTTGGGAAATAAATATTTATGTATTAATTATTTTATTAGTGTAATATAGGTACATATTAATTTATTTTGTCAAATGCGATTTAAATTTTCGCTAAAACTGATAAAATTTTTGAAGACTATAAACATTATTTAAATTAATAACGAATAACCCAAGGGCTGTTTAATTATTCACGGACTCTCTGTTATTATACGATCATTTAATTTTAACATTTTCACTTCTTTCGTTCAGACAACATTAATCAAAAGTATAGAAAAAAACTCTACGGACAGGACCTTAATGGCAAATTCAATACTCTCATTATTTTTTCACAATAATAATATACAATATATACAATACTAGTAGCAATAAGAGGTAACATCTGCCGGTGCACGATTACAGTCACCTGGGCTGCTGCAATGATATCAATTACATGCGTTGACACTCTTAAGTATGGAGAGGTGGATGAAAAAGATTGGGAAGTAGGAAGAAGGATTAATAAAATGTTTCCACAATATTAAAGTATATAAAATAAGAAAACTAAAGAAACAATGATGAAATCATTTCCACGGAATTAATAAATCTTAAACGTGAATTGAGTTAACTGCCCTTCGACCTTATTTTTTCTTAAGTGTATGTTTATAACTCCTTAATTTATATCTAAGTTTTTCTTCTATTTATATACATTACTGGTGTATACTAATGAATGATGATTTGTAAAATGTTATATTGTAGTTTATTTTATTTTGCGAAATTGATTACATGTTTTATTACAGGACCGACTCTGCAGAGGTTGTTGAAAGTTAAGTTAATAAATAATAATAATTATGTAGCGTAGCTCTGTGTACTTTTTGTCGTCAGTGCAAATTAATAGCTTAAACAACGAATTATGTATTAAGATTAATTCTTTAATATTTCAATCCAATACGTATTCCTAAGATCACCTGCAAGTACAACTAAGGGTTAGCTTATTTTATATAATATAATGAGCACTGGGAAACTCTTTATTAAATTATAATCTTACCATCACCACCATCAGTTCCCGTTACTGTTAATATGTATCGTATGTACCTAGAAGAAAGTATAACCATGTTATTAGATATAGGATTGAGACAGATACGAGAGTTAAGTATATATCAGATTGCTTAAACTTATGTCGCAAGACATAGTTAATACTGTTTATTAAGATATAATTCAGCAATATTAAATAATAAATAGATTAAGATAACATGCAATGACAAAAGGAAGATATGCTCCTGCCGACCGCAGTGATTCGATTGAATCCAACACAATATTGAAATTTAATCCCAACAGTTTAAATTTAAATTAGTAATAAAATTTAAACTTATACTGATGAGATAATAAAATTTAAGTTTAAACAACAAAAAGCAGATAAAAAGCACAGAAAGTACATAAATTGTTTGCAATAAATAAAATATATCTTTAAGTTATATATAAGCTTGCCTTTCGCAACTTCAAAAAACTTTTAAAATGAGAAATAACTTTAAATTAAATGATAGAGTATAAACTATTGTTAAATCAAATAAAATAATCCTTAGATGTTATTATTTTTAATCAAAGGACCAATCAGTCTTGAACTTCTTTAACAATTCATTGTACAGATTATACAACAACTGAATATCTTTTAGTATGTAAATTTATCAATTATTTAGTGAAGAAATACCAGCGTTATACACATGTATACGAGTTTAAAAATATCATTAAATACATGAAAACCCTATTAATTTATTGTCAAATATTGTACATATTCTGGCACAGAAATGATTTATAAGAGTGAACAACAATTTTGAAACTCGAGCTATATACACTATGCAGGGCTCACAAAATATCTCAGCTCCGAAAGTAATAATAACGCTTCTAAGTGGCTTCAGGGAGCGACATCTCCCGAACATAAACAAAATATAAAGCTTCAGAACTTGATTAATGTACACACTGACATACAAAATAATCAATGGTCTAAACAAGTAAGACACAAAGTAGGTGAGTAAGTAAGGTATGACAATTAATTGTCTTGGTCGGCTACACGATTTATAAATTAAATAATGGTGATGGTCTACGAAGTGTGCAGGTTTTATTGTATGATATTGTGTTTGTCATTAAACTATATTTGGACTATTTTACGAATAGTGTAAATTAAAGTATAATTATATTATAAAATTGTTTTTTTTTTTTTTCAAACTTTTGTATTGATTGTAAAAGTGATCGTCAATAAAAATGGTTTTTTTTTATCAAATTGTATTGTTTTTGAAAATAGTATTTTGACTCTGAAAATATTAAATATACTATCATTTCCTTTACTAATTCCAATAGCAGTGTAACAAGGATAGGTTAGGTTAGGAAGCGGAAAATTGTATTTATTAAAGCTCCCGGCCGATGGATGAAAGATTGATTCTGTACCAATTTCGATTATCGAGCGGTTATCTCTTTGACGATTAACTGTGTGTCTGTGTATATTATCGTGTGATCTGTACTAATATATGAAATCTTAGAAGAAATTACATTAAGGATATATCATATCTGTAGTATTCAAAAAAAATTCTCACTTTGTATATCCTAAATAATCTTTAATTATTTTTCTGTTTATATTAAACGTTACAAGTTTATCAACAGGAAGATAAAAATAATATAAACACGAGTAAGCTGTCCTTATATTAACATTTGAATGAGTAATTTTAAAATTAACGTCGATATTTTTCAATAATGTGTTTATTTTTCTTTCAATATAGACTTTATAGACAATGGTATAATTTTTACAAATTATACCATTTCAGAGCTCAACATGGTAGTTAGTATAAGTGTTTATTATATTTCCTATTTTGGTGAAAGAATGCATATTCGAGGTGACTCCTTGAGTCAGTGTAAGTACTCTCGCAATGCCTGTATGTAGCTCGGTGACTAACAAACACATATTAATCTTCAACTGATATTCTTGATATTCATTGTCTCACCAATACTAACTTTGTAATAGTTATTATATATATAAGGTATTTATATGTTCTATTTCTCTAATATTTTATAAGATGACATGAACTGATTCAGTTTACAGTTTATTCAGTTAGTAGTTTGCAGATGGTATTGGTTTCTGTATGAATTCCTCTCCACTCTTAGTTTAGTTCAGTATATTTTTCACAACATATGCGGCTCATTTTGACTGAACTGCGACTATGTATAAGATCTACATCGGGTGCATTTTATGATTCCAGTGACCTGGTGAATGTATTAATGGCTGAGTTGCCATGTATTAATGTGTGTGGCATAAATATAGTTTTTTTTTAACTGTCAAATTATGTTTAGTAATTTTACTTGATCTTTTTAAAAATATATATTTTTTTATGACATGACATTCCAGAACAATTTTTTTAGCATAAAGCCCTCCGTTTGAACATTTATAGTGGTTGAAAATTTGTGCAATATATATATTGCACTATGGCCTTACAATTACGAAATAAACAAAACAAATTTTAAAATACAGACATAAATGAGAGCCAGGTACCTCGTCCTTCCACACAACACCTGCAGGACATGGCGGCGCCGTAAAGCTGAGTCACACACTTTTAAACTCGGCTGTTGTTTTGACGCGATCGACATTTTTTGAATGTAATAATATTAATTGAAAAATAACTAGTCTATAACTTATATTAACTTTTTAGTCTGACCTTAATTGAACATTATTTCACATCCGTCCATACAAAATACTGTAATATTCAATTTTCTTATCGACCACGCGTCAACACCAGGCAGCCTCAATGAAATATACCTACTTCTGTAGTTAATTCTAAGCTCCAACTATTGAAGTCCAATGTCTCTTACTTAAATTAATTAACTTAACAATTACAAAATTATTATTTACTTAACCATACAACAAAACGATACAGTAGTCTTACTGTGTGGTTTTTCTTAATCTATTGAGTGTAATTTGTGTGGGCTTACCTATCATAAAAGATAAGTTATAGAAATAAATATATAAAACAATTAAAAGTTTTCATGTTCTTACAAATAAATGATACGATATATGTTAGTTACTGTACACTGACACGATATATCAAGATAACAGACAAGTAACTGAGGTATTTAACCCTTATCATTTATGGGATATTAAATAAGTTCTCCTCAATTGTAATCACATTACAATTAATTCGGTTCAATATTCCATTTACCGCTAAATATTTCAATACATTGTTATTGTCCTCGTTCTCACTCTGACCCTCCCTAATATATACAAATATTACTACCGATATTCAATATTACTACAAATATTACTACCGATATTCAATTTCACAAAACTTTCACATCTCTATTTATTGTCATAAATACATTTACAATTAAATTAAGTATCTCTTAATAAGAGAGAGTCTACAAATTATTTATACTTATCATTGTAGGAAACACAATTATGAAGCGACAAAGGAAATCACTATTCATTAATAATGTGTTTAAAACAATGCTCTAAGAAATGAAATTCCACATTGCTAATTACGTTCTAAGTAAGCAGTAGTGTAGGCGCTATTAATTATTTTCCTTTAGTAGGATTAATCAAACGCTGTTGATTCAATACTATTTTCGTAGTCTATCAGCGAGAGGTCAAAACCCTTCAATAAACAGATGTTAAGACTAAGAAGGGCTCATATACATTATTTTTTTTAAACGAGATCATGAAAAACAAACCTCAAACTGTATAATACGTATAATGTATTGAACAGTTGACAAAGGCGCTGTAAAGTAATGCACTACCTGTGTACGTTTATATCGTGTTAGTATGTTAAGTATCAATACTATCGCAATACATCTGATCACTAATAAAACCTTAGCCAATAATATTTTTTACATATTAATTAAATATACTTATAAAGAAAGTCATACCTCAATATAAATGTTTCATCTGCTGTGATGTCATAAATGCATAAATCAATAATTTTTAATATTTAAGCAAATATCGACCTTTGTTTAATAATTCTTACAATTTGTCTTTTTAACAATTATTTAAAATGGACAGAAACATACTTCATGCGATCATTTCAATATAAAATTTAGTAATCGTAAACAGACAAGAGTAGGTAGGTTTCTTTGTTTCTGTTGTAATTTGTTGTTGCATCGACGTTCGTATTAATAATTATAATAAATTAACGAATACTGGCAATTATTATTTTATAAATACTTTACTTATTAGTATTTATTACTCAACAGGATATTTATCATCGCAAAACTGGTTATGACTACTAAATTTTTTTTTTTTCATCTAGTCGTTCTGTGAACAGTAGACCTCAGTACGTTAGGGGATGAGACAATGTTGGGAAATTATTTATAGTGGATTTCAAGAGGTGAAGTGGTTACGAAGTGAACCAAGTATGAGCGCCATACCAGTAACCTCCGTACACTGGACCTAAAAGAACACAAAAAAATACTTAGACGACAATTGACCGCCATTTTGGGTTTTAAATTTATCGCCCAAGCAAAAAAAAGCTCGACATAAAAATTTTAATAATTCAAAGAACACACCTACCAATTTTCGTGACGATTGCATGAAAAGTACGCCTGCTACGCCAAAACAAAAACTCAAATCATCGTCATTTTGGATTTTTCCTCCCAGTAAGAAAATGCCCGGACAAAAAAAATAAATAACTCAAAGAACATGATCACCAATTTTTGTGGCGATTGGATGAAAATTGCTCCTGCTACGTCAAAAACAAAACTAAAAAACGCCGCCATTTTGGATATTTTCGCCCAATCAAAAAAAAAGAGCTCAACAAAAAAATTCGAATAATTCAAAGAATACGCCTACCAATTTTCAAATTCTAATTCAAATTCAAAATATCTTTATTCAAGTAGGCATTTACACGCACTTTTGAATCGTCAATTATTGCAATAAAAAAAAAGGTCAGTGTTAGTCAGTCCGTAAGTAAGCTATCACCGGCTCGAAATGCTGCTTTGTTGAGAAGAACCGGCCAGAAACTCAACAGTGGCTCTTTTCAAAAGAAATATAATAATCTTTTCAAATTTTCGTGACGATAGGATGAAAAATACGCCGGCTACGCCGGAACAAACGCGCTGAAATACATACGGAAAAATGGCAGAATGGGCCTATCTACTGGGAACGTAGTTCTTCGGACAAACGCTTCGCTACGCTCAGCATTCGTCCTTCGGTCAGTAATTCCAATTACAGTCAATAGACCTATAATAAAATAAATCAGTACGATGACGTTCAGAAGTCATAATTAAACTTTCAATATATTATATTTTTTAATTTACATTAATCTTAAATTAAATAATAATAATAATAATAATAACATTCAGTTCACTAATTAAAGTATATAAATTTTAAACAAGAGAATATATTAATTATTGAAACTATGACAAAATAATATTTCGGTTCACTTCACTATTTTTATTGTAAATTTTATAATGCACCTTAAATACTTCAACGATTCGTCGGCGATGAAATTTTATTATTTTATTATTTTTTTTAATCGGCAGCCTCTCTTTATCAAAAATTATTATATATTAGTATAAAAATTTTCACTATATCAAAAAAGTCTCAAATTGCCTTTTTATTTGTTCTTTGTTAAATTATGCCTCGTGCTTTTATATGTTATATTTACTTTATTTACATTATCGCCTGAAAGATCAAGTCGGCATTCAGAAGGCGTTTCACAATACGTTATTCGAAGCTATGACAACTTATTTCACACCGACTTGTTCAAACACCAGACACTCAAAGACATGAATATATATGAGACCTTTTGAATTTACAAACAGTTGTGTTGTTGTAAGCAGTAAATACATGGCTCAAAGTATGATACTTTTATTTAAAAGAAATAAAACATCAATTCAAACTCTTTAAGCAACTCGTGTGAAAATTTAGAAAAAATAAATTCAAATAATTATCTTCTCCTATAGATGTTATAAAATATGGGCTTAATGTCTATGATAAAAGTGAAAAGATGGTCTTATTGCTAAAGCGACCTTTCACGGACAATCTTAAATGAGATGAATTGAAAAATAAGGCTTTAGGTGTGGAGTTCATTTTCAAATAAACCACAAAGTAATATTCACTAACACTGCACAAGTATAATATATGTTTTCATACTTACCCTTGCTATGCACTGTATTAAAATAATGTAATGCTTTTTAAATGCTCAGGTATTGGGTATTGAGTGACGTATCTCAACGCGGAGGGAATTTCACAACCTGACACACTTCGTTGTAGACGAGTGACCACACGTGTGTGGGCGATGACGTGTCACCTGCAGCTTATAAACGATACAAGAATGAAGAAAGTGGTTGTTATTACCAAGAAATATAAAAAATACAAATAAAGCTAATCTCACGAACAGCTAGAGCCACATGGGGGTTACACTATGAAATAATGCACATCCTATACAGAGCAGTAATCGAATATATCGTGCTGTATGCAGGCAGTGTTTAGTATAGGATAGCATCCAAGGAATATGCAAAAAAGAAATTTAACCGATTAATAAAAATGTTCGCTGTCAGAATAAGCAAATCCCATAGAACCACTTCACATGTATTGTACGTTTTTAAATTATTAATAATGTTATAATACATTTTAATATTTAAATATTTTCTACTGAGGAGTTTTCCGTGAGTTTAAGAATTTTAAATAAAATAAACCAAGTAAAGTGTACCTACGTCCCAGCTGCAATAAATTCTTTATGCTTAAAGTCTATCCACCTCGTTATAGAGATTTGCATACAAAATAGATGTCAGTGTAAAAGAGATTTAACATAAATTATTTATTTTCTGAGTCAACAAATATCTGTAACAACTGCTGTATTCAGAAATGTACATATAAATAGATTAGATTTATCAGTGTAAACTATTACTTGTTGATTAATATAGAATACAAAAAGCAAGCAAAGTCTGGGTTCACAAAAGTTTATATTTACTGCAGTTTCATTTACGTAATGTCGCTGTGTACTGACACTCTGTACGTTGTTATGATATGACAAAACGTGAAGCAACATTTACTTTGAAAATTGCTTTGAAACAACATTTAGGATGTTATTAATACAAAGATAAATACAGACGTCGTAATCTGATACAAATTAATATATTAGCTTATTAACTGATATTTTTACATTGTATACATTTTGTAGGCTTGCACAAATGTAAATCTTTAGTATACTTTACTGGAAGCGTATAATACTGTACGGATTTTTTGTAGAAATGAAAAATACAATCCACTATACGTACTATAATAAGATCATAAAATTTTGAACAAAATAATTTTATTATTATTAACTACTGAATTGTTTAAATAACTATACAAGTTATACATACGTCAGAATAGAATTTTGCTCGGTTGATTGGTTTACTATGTTTTTAATGACATCAATCAGTTTACCAAGTCGCAGATATTGTGCAAAAGTGTCGATATAAAATGTAAGTTGGATCCATTCGTGATATGAGAAGTCAATTTCACTTCCAATGTTTTTACGATCATTGCTAACCTTATTATCAAGCTTTAGATTTTGTTTTTATATTTTAATTTAGTTTTAGTTTATTACATTGGATCGATAAAGATGCTTTTGTTTTTGTTGTAAGCCCTGAAGTAAAATTAATAAAATATTTTGTCATTTAGTTTAGTTGAGTTTGAGGAAGAATTAATTCTATAGATTGAATAACATCTATTAGTTATATTATGGTTTAATAATTATCAGATTATCAATATTAGTTTAGTTAGAACCAAAAATCTTTATACAATATTTCTGTACTTCTTTATTATCACTTTTGCATATATTTATCTGCTTTGAAAAGTAAATTCAAGAGGGACTTACTATTTAAAATGTAATGTTATGTATTTTATGAAAGTAAAGCCGAGAATTCTCTATAGTTATTTTTTCTTGTGCAACAAAGAAATGAACTTTATATAAATATAAAGGTCATCACCAGTGACACAGACATTGTAATTAGCACAATAGAATGCAGTCATATGGAGACTTAAAGAAGAAAAGTTTTCGTTAATTCAAATTTTATTTCTGTAATAAAAAAGTAATTAAACGACAAGTGCCATTTACATTAGTTTAATCTTTTATTTACAATTTTTAGCCAAATTTCAACTGGACGATCTGTCGACATAAATTTTTAAAACTTATCGAATTTATTGAAAAAGTATTAAATGATCATGTTAAAATTAGCTGAATACGAATCTAATGATCGCTTATTTCTTTTTATTTTTTCTATCCTGGGCACTGCAGAGTCATTATATCGAAAATTATAATTTTAAATAAGTTTCTTTGTTCCAATTTAAGAGTCGTTGTAACAATCTCTACAGCCACCCTTCGAAATAATATTAAGTTAAAATACTACAATTATCACAATACTTGTCTCTGGCTACCCCGCAAGGGAAATGGCGTGAAGATAAATAATTATTTAACTTAAGATAATATTAATATTAATTAATAAAATAATTTTTCGTGTTGTGTTTGTATTGTTGGCGAAATGGCGAGATTTTAGAAAAAAAATAATGTTGACGGCGAAATATATTATCATTCAGTTTAGAATGATGATTTCATCCCAAAAAAAAAATGTAAGCAATGCTTATAATTTGAGACAAAAGTTGGAGCGGACGAAGTCACTGCAACAGCTGGTAATGGATGTAAAGTCGTAGTAACATTTCACAGAACAGCTAATTAACAGTAAAGTTTAAGGAGTTAAGCACTCTTCAAACTACGTAAATCATTGAATTTGACCTTAGCTTATTTATTTCATCATCAAGGGTTTTTAAATATGAAGGGTAGTATTATCTTATCGTAAGAGGCATTGATGTCTTAAAGTTACTTGCATATTTAATAACAAATATATTGATCCTAAAAATAGATTTAGAGCTCCATTAATAATCTCAGCTTTGATTATATATCTAATTTTATTAACCGTCTTTAGAACCACTATTTATTTTTTAGTATTTATAATATTAAAATATTTACGTATTATAAAGCATAGTGTAGTTCATAATTGTTTACACTATCTTATAGTATTATTATTATTATATAGTTAGTATGTATGTATATGTGTTATAATATAACATGTATATTATCCTACACGACGCACCAACTACTGCAACTTTAAAGAATGTCCATGTAGTTGAAGGTTGCCTGTAAGTAATCACTGGAAGTCATAAAGCCGCCTTTGTGCCAGTTGTCTATTATAGTAATGAATTTGCTGTTCTTCTTTTTTACGTATTAATATGAATAAAATTGTTGAGACTTATATAAGATACCAAAAAGAATTACATATTGTGACGACTCCAAATAATTGTGAAAAATGCTAGGTGGCTGGTATATTAGATATTTTTATTTTCTTGAATACCACATTATTGTTTTACTATACAAAAATATGCAAATAAACAACTATTCCCCCATCATTTAACCTAAGATGGAATCGTCAATAATTCAAATCGTAATCTAAATAATTTTGTTATGTTTTGCTTCCATTGCACTATTGGTTATTAATGGTTTTTATAGAAATAGAAATACACAATAACCCCTCTGATAAATATGACATAACATTTACTCCACCAAAAAAAAAACAAATATTCAAACAGAATTAATTGATTTATAGTGCAGTATATATATAAATTAAATTGGTTGAATTAAAAAATATACATGTAACTGGGTTTTAATTATTACAATAGCATTGCATAACAATTTTTATATTAATGAACGTCTACAAATTAATGTATATTACTTTATTTTATTTCAACTAGAAAAGCTTGGCAGCTAACAGATATAAAAATATTTAGATGTAACAATACCCATACAATACATTTTGATTGAAGTATCGCAAAATATTCAAATATCTGTGAAACAAATTTGCTTACAATGAAAAATAAAGGCAGTCGTTGGACGAATGAGATTTGTCTCGTGTGCAAAAGTGTTTGAAGGAAATATGACGAGTCAGATGCAGAGAGATACTTTAGAGGATAGTAAATATTAAGCCCATTATATTATAGAGTGCACACACAATAGTCGACTACTAAAATAAACACTGGAAATAATTTAATGGCAAAACGATGTTTGCTGGGTTAGCTAGTTGTCATATAAGATTTATTAAGTTTGGAATGACTAGTTATTGCACTATAAATTTTTATTGTTCGCTGTGTTAATATTTGTATCAAATTTTAAATTCTTATTGTAAGATTGTTATTTCAGACGAGTTGTTTCAATATATATTTTTTAAGTAACATGATAACATAATGTAAGTAAAATTAACTTCAGTAATAAAGGTTACGTATGAAGTTTCAAATTTTTTTAATTCCAGACAGTTATTGAGCTCTAGATAACTCCGTTTGTTGACATAGTTGAGTTATAGTTAATATATATAGGAAAAAATTATTCAGTTATGGCAAAGTTTATCATTACAAGTTTGGTGGTTGGGAAATGTTCAATTAGAAGATTTATTGATGTTTAACAGTGACACACAGACGACAGCAGAATACTACCTGTCTTAATTATTATAAGACATTCATTTGTATATACTACTGTACTACTGATCACTTGAAATGGAAAATAAATAGTAGTATATATTAAATTACTGTAACACAATTTGAACGTACGAATTATTTTAATAATACTTATTACAGATCTTATTTATTTTGTGTTATTACAGATCTTATTTATACTTACTTTAATTTTTGAGTTTCACAGGAAAATAAACAAAATACTTTGAACTAAAATTAAACTACATACACAAGTTCGTTAAACTGATGAATTAATTTAATAAAAGATATAGATATGTTGGTTTATCTCCATAAAAGTGTTATCCAACGTAATAACAATTTTAAAATTCTAATAGTAGTTTCAAAGATTACCGCGTTTAAACAACTCTCTTCAGATTCTTATAACATAAGAATACATTGTAAATATTATTTATACTTAGGTAAATAGGGATATAATTATACAAATAAATAATTTTATTGCAACGATATAAACTCAATATTATTATATTTATTCATTATAAATTAGTTTTTAATATAACTCTGGCACTTGAATGACATATTTAATAAAATCAGAGAGCACACAAATTTACAACTTAGTGAATTCATATTTTCGTGTGTCGTAGGAGGATAAATATTGTCACCATTTTCTGTTAATTAAAGCTATAAGCTTAACGGCCCGCCATCAGCCAGCTGTGATAACATACTAATCGCTTCAATTACTGCGTTCATACTACATTGCTGTTTTTTTAAATTATTGTTAACATCAAGCTTTGAAAATACGCAATCTATCACACACAATGTGTTAGTGTGGAATATAAAAATAATGTTTGAGTACAAAGTCTTTGTTGAAAGTAATTTATCTTTTAAGCTCAGATATAAATATACAATATCGTTTCAATTAAAATCAGTAAGTAACATATATTCGGTCCTTATTCATAAGCTTGTATCTGTTAGTGATGTATAATGTAAGGTGTACATGCACTGGCTCTCTGGGCTGCGACTGTGTAATGGTTGTTTTGTGACGTCACAGGGTTTTCAGTTAAACTACCCTTTTCTATTGTAGTTCATGTCTACATACTGACATGATATGTACCATCACAAATTATATATAATCGAGATGTTTAAATAATATAATTTTTTTTTTAATATATTTGTTGAATGAATATTTAAATATATTTCTATGTTCGTTTGTAAATATTATTATTTTATTTTTATTTTACACGCGAGTTTTAGCCATTTGGCGTTACTTAAACCCTCTTGTCAAAGCGGAGTTCTATTAATTAAGAACACAAAACCTCGTTGCAGGACAAATGCCATAAGTGTTCATAGTATGTAGTGTTGCCAGTTATTTCATCTTCCGTGATCCGAACGTGGTTTGATTAGTTTCTGATCAAACACCGCATGTGTGTTTTACATGTAGCATATAAGGAATGTAAGTATTTATTGTTTAGAGATAGTTCAACGATAATCAATTCAATGCAATTCATGTTAGATTTTTATTTTTAGCTTCTTTTTAACATTATAACCATGTTATTGTTATTTAAGTTAATTAAAATACAGTTTTGTATATTAGACATTCATCTTCCTCTCGCATTCCCCTCTGTATCTTCCTTTCTTTTTTTTCTTAGAACAAGTTGCTTGGGTATTCTACCATTGTATGATCATTTAACAATTACAATTACAATTTGTCTTAAAAATCTCTGCAATCTACAAAATGTTAATACAATAGTAATATTTTTCAAATAAACCTCAAAGTAGTACATGCTCTCGGAGACCTAATTAGGTATTTTCCTAATGGTGATAACAAATCTGTAATATTGGACTTGAATTATAGTATATTAGAGGGTTATAATATAATGGTATTAAATAATAATTTATATTACGTTTGCTACATTTATTAGTGGAAAGATATAAGTCCTAAAGCCGGTCTTAGTTGGAGTGATTTCTTTGGAAATTTCTTTTAATCTAAACAATAATTAAAATAAGTTTATTTTGGTCGAACGGCCTGTCTGTTTGTGTGTTTATTAAAAGATATTTCTTACATCATTTGGCCTCATGCTCACAAACTACAAACACTATCTGGATTTAAGAAAGACAATCGTGTAACAGAATTATCTTGGAACTGTATTCCTGTAGATAATACGATCTAATGTATGACATGTAATAAGATCATCTACTTATGAGACAAACGACTCGTTATTTTTGGTGGTTCTTAAAAAAGTTATCGTTACGAAAAAATATTATACTTTACACTTTAGATTAAAAAGAATGTTATAAAACTTGATTCTTTCCTTGATGTGTAACATAATGTTTGGATATAATAAATGTAGATACACTATGATAATAACATAATAATTCACTTAGTATTAGCATCTAGTAATATCTTAAATTCATAATAATCATAAATAACATTAATATTTTATGAGAAAAATGCAAATATAAATATTACCAATTTATTGTTTTATTGAAATAAACGATCACTGGGGGGTTTAAAAGAGGTAGAGGCTGAGCACCAGCGGAATAAAACAATAAATTATAAGAAATATAACTCTTATTCATTAATTGAGTTTGAGTGACAAACTTCAGGCAGTCTCCGCATGGGGCAATGCCAATCTTGTCAAATTCAACGCCACCAAAACGCAGACGTATCTGTTCATCGCCAAACGGAGCTCTTAAACCTTGGTTCCTACTTTCCAGAGTGTATCTTTGGAATACAGTGACCGGCTACAGTTGTTAGGCTTAGATATTTCCTCAAACCTCAACTTTGCGAAAGATCCGTCAGTACTTTACACCGGGACAGCTTCTTGTATTATACAAAGCACAGATCCGGTCGTGTGTAGATTACTGTGGTCACATATTCGCTGGTTCCGCAAAGTCTCATCTTGCAGTTCTGGACTCAATTGAGAGGCCAGCAAAGTGGCTTATAGGCGATCCCGAATTGGTAGAAGCCAACCTCCACAGCCTTGAACACAGGCGTAGAATTGCTAGCCTCTCAGTATTCTATAGGATACATTTTGGTGAGTGTCCGCTGGAATTACACGACTTAATTTCTCCGTCCCCCTTCCATCACAGGACGTCCCGACGCACGGCAGGTATCCATCCTTACGTTATGGACATTCACCCTGTTCGAACAAAGCGCTTTGCTTCGTCTTTTTTAATTCGCACAGCAAAGGACTGGAACAGCTTGCCTTCGTCGGTTTTTTCGTCCGAATACAATGTGGGCGTCTTCAAGAGAAGAGTGAATAGGTTATTAAGTTAATGCGCTTTACCATCTGAGACTACATTTTCACTTTCCATCAGGTGGAATGTGGTCAACAACAGCATTAACCTAGAAAGTATAAAAAAAAATAAAAAAAATAAATTATATAACCGAACTTTTTGTACGATGCTTTATGCTGAGCTTGAAAACAGAGAGAATGAAAAACTGTTAACATTATATTCACAGGTAATAAAACGCCTTTGATATGCTTGGAGAAGATATTTCAAATAAGATACCATTACGTTAAACTACATATGTCAACAATATTATTGTCTGTAAAGCAATAGAATATTAAAGTATCTTATACACTACGATCAAACTAACTGAGATCACCTACGTCTTAAAGTATTTAAGGTGCTTAAAGTAGATAAGAGAGACGCATAAGTTTTGAGTAAAATAGTTTCGTAGCGGGGTTTGTAAAACCGTTCATGAAGAAAGTTTTTCCTTCGTGCCTCGGATGACGATAAGCCTTTTTACCTTTTACAATAATACATAGAATTTTTTTTTGTAATAATGTAAATATTTAAGGTAAATATTCTTATATTTGTTAGACCGTTAAGTCTGAAGATATTAAGTTGACTAATAAAGTATGTTTTATTGACTATCTTTGATATCTATTAAAGGAGACTTTATTATAAAAATCTTTGCAAAATTGGATTTCATCATACTCAGTTTGAACATACTCGAAGTAAAAAAATCCATAAGCAGAATATATATTATTTTATTATTTATGTTTCCTGTTAAAATTGACAACATTGATATTATAGTGTAGAATATTATTTAAGTGTCACTGTCATTCGTTGCAGATGTTTAGATGTACCATATGTTGTTCTATTGATATCTATTATATAAAAATGAATCGCAAAATGTGTTGGTAAGCGCACAACTCAACAACGCATGAACCAATCTTAACAATTCTTTTTTTTTATATTCCTTGAAGCCCAAGGATGGTTCTTACGGCGAGAAAAATTCGAATAATTTCCAGGAAAACCTTAAAAGAGCCCTTTTCTTTTTCCTATACAAATATTTTCTAACTAAATTTAGAGTCAATTTGAACTGTATTGCTATACAATAAAGTTCATATTAAATTACAAGCACTCATTTTTGTCTAAACAATGTAGGTGTGTTGCTAACGTCAAAGAGTCAATTCGCACTTTATTGTCTCTGCACAAAGTTCAAATTCAATCAAATATATGTGTGTGCAGGTTCACGCAAAAGTGATAATATCGTGAACCCGACCAAATTGAAAAGTCAAAAAATTTAAGAGCTATAGATTTGATTTGCCTTGGAATATTCTTTCTTTTGTTTTAGATTTGAAATGCGACATAAATTGTCATCAGTTTTCACGTCATTGCATCTGTCAAACAAACCGCGTTAAAAAGCGTTTATAATATTTAATAATTAATTTTGATTGTTTTATATCGTGTTTTGTGCAAAGTGTTTTAATACCTGTGATTAATAATTATTGCATGTGACATAATTTAGGTGAGTATATTCGATATGCCTCCTATAAGACGAAGTAATTTAGGTAGAAGAACCCGAAATGCTACAAACCAAACTAATTACCAATCTTATCATACTGCACAAGAACGTGACGACCGAAAAGAACGTGAAAGAATTCGTATATCACGAACGCGGGAAGCGAGAGCGAGAGATTCAACCAATAATCCCGAAAGTTTGAATCGAGCTGCTTTCAATTATGATTTGTCAATTGACTACAGTAACCACCAATGTGTTACTATTGGATCTATGAACTTGGTTTGCTCTCATTGTAAGGCAAATGAAGCCAATGGATTGTGTTGCGCAAATGGGAAAGTGAAATTGATACCATTGGATCTACCACCAGAGCCATTGTACTCATTGGTTTCAGGAATAGAACCAGATTCCATACATACACTTTTTATTATATATCCAACAATATAACAATTGCTTTCAAATGACGTCATTTGGGGCAACAAACGTAGTTCGGGAAAATTTCATGCCAAATTTTGAGGTAGGTATTATAGCAGTTAATCATTATTATTTTAGTGAACAAAATTTCCTTTTAATTAAGTAAAGGTGTGTCATTAACCTTCAGTTCCTTAATCCCCAAGAAATATATTACTTAGTCATAATATTATTTGGTGATTCAGTATTGGCAATACTTTTATTATTTTGAAACACAATATAATTATTTGATGAAGGATATTAGTTACAACTAATTATTACATATTGACATACCTAAGCATATCAATTATAAATTGGGGATTCAAATTAGGAGACAGATATACTTTTTACGAACAAATATTATTTATATTTGACAAAAATCATTTTTTTGTAATTTACAGATACAAGGCCAACTATATCATAGCGCAGGTTCACTGTTACCAGTGTCAGATAGCAATTACAAATTCCTGCAAATTTATTTCATTGGCAATTCACCACAAGAAATTGATATGCGTTGTTCAAATAACAATTCAGTAAAGAGGTCTATTGTAGAACAATTACTAACTTTATTTCATGAGTACAATCAATTGATTATGATGTTTAAAACTGTACTGGATCTGATGCCATCTGATAATCACAAAATTGTAATCAGATCTGATAAAACACCTGTTGGCCAACATGCAAGACGTTTAATGCACCAACTATTGATGAAGTTGCCATCGTTGTAGTTGGAGAAAACTTGGAATCCCTTGATATTGTTTTACATCGTCGGAATGATCAATTACAACGTATAAAGGAAACACACCGCTCATATGACGCATTGCAATATCCCATTATATTTTGGCAAGGTGAAGATGGCTATGATTTCTCAAACAAGATGATAAATCCCATTACAGGTAATAAAAAATATTAGTTTAGCAAGGAGATATATTATCAGTCACTATATTATTTTTTTTTAATTTTCAATGTTATAAAAACAAAAATCAATTTTCAGGTTCTAAAACCAACAAAAAAGTCCGTTCAATTAACTATTATTCCTACCGCCTAATGATGACATTCACATACTCAAACGTCGGCGATTATATCACAAGTATGTTGTAGACATGTATGTTAAAATTGAAACGGAGAGATTAACATTCATCAGGTTGAATCAGACAAAACTTAGATCTGAAGAGTATATTCACCTTCGAGATGCGATTAATACTGATGGTAATGCACAGAATCTTAGTCGAATAACTATTCTTCCAGCAACATACATCGTAAGCCCTCGACATATGCATGAATATGCTCAAAATGCCATGTCATGTGTTTGTCATTATGGTACAGCAGATTTGTTCATCACATTTACATGCAATCCACACTGGATAGAAATAGACACAGCCAGAGTCTTTATACAAAAGTTGAAATCTTTAATGGATTTCATTGTGAAACATTATGTGTTTGGAGAGACACGCCGTTGGATGCATTCTGTGGAGTGGCAGAAACGGGGATTGCCACATGCACATATTTTGATTTGGTTAGTTGAAAAGATAAGGCCAAATGAAGTTGATGCAGTAATATCAGCTGAAATTCCTAATGTAGAAGTAGATCCTGGATTGCATGAGGTAGTTATTAAAAACATGATACATGGTCCCTGTGGAACTCTTAATCAAAATTCACCGTGGATGGTGGATGGTAAATGTTCAAAGCGATATCCACGGACATTAATATCTGAAACAATCACTGGTATTGACGGTTATCCTTTGTATCGTCGCCGATCGACAGCAGAAAATGGAAGATCAACAATTGTCAAATTAAATCAACAAGATATTGAAACAGATAATCGCTGGATTGTTCCATATTCACCCATTTTATCAAAGACCTTCAAAGCGCACATCAACGTTGAATCTTGCCATTCAGTAAAATCTCTTAAATACATTTGCAAATATGTAACCAAAGAGAGTGATATGGCTGTGATTGGTATTAATGCAGAGAATTCCAATGATGAAGTTACCCAATACTATGTCAGTCGCTATGTTAGTAGTAATGAAGCAGTTTGGCGAATATTTGCTTTTCCTATTCATGAGCGACACCCTACTGTTGTTCATTTAGCTGTGCATTTAGAAAATAGACAAAGAGTATATTTTACAGCACAGAACGCAGTACAAAGAGCTGTACAGCCACCATCTACTACATTAACCAGTTTTTTTGCTTTTGCGATGCTTTTGCTCAAACATTGTTATATTCTGAAATGCCAAAATATTATACTTGGAATCAATCCTTAAGGAGATTTATACCACGGAATCAAAGAAAACCAGTTTCAGGATACCCAGACGTATATTCTACCGATGCGATTGGTCGAATTTAATCAGTACATCCAAGCAATGATGAAAGTTTTTATTCACGACTGCTATTAGACAATGTACGTGGCCCAACATCATTCCAACATGTACGAACTGTTGATGGTGACTTGTGTGGATCATACCAAAAAGCTTGCCAACGTTTGCGATTGCTAGAAAAATGCTCATTGGGATCAAACTCTCAATGATGCTGTAATATCATTACAAGCTCATCAAATACGAACATTGTTTTCTATAATCGTATCTACATGCTTCCCATCAAACCCAAAGGATTTATGGATCAAGTACAAAGATAATATGTGTGATGATATTTTGTATCAAATACGGATTAGAAGGGGAAATCCAAATATACAAATAAGCGAAGAAATTTACAATGAAGTATTGATTTCAATTGAGGACATGTGCTTGATGATGTCAAACAAACTATTATTTCAATTAGGCTTGGCCGCGCCCAATCGTCCAATGCATGATGCTTTTAACCAAGAGTTGCACCGGGAAAAACTGTATGATCTCAATACTTTGAAAGAATTAATTCAAACAAATCTACCACTATTGAATGAACAACAGAAGTACGTATTGGATACATTACTTATGAAAGTAATAAATGATAAAAGAGGAGGGATTTACTTCTTAGATGCACCTGGTGGTACAGGAAATTTTTTTTTGATTTCATTGATATTGGCAACAATTCGCTCACAAAATAAAATTGCACTTGCACTCGCTTCGTGGGCAATTGCATCAACTTTGCTTGAAAGTGGTAGAACAGCTCATTCAGCACTAAAATTGCCATTACACATGCAAAGCAACGAAACCAAAACCTGCAACATTTCGAAGAACTCTGTAATGGCAAAGGTTTTGCAGCAATGTGAATTGATTGGCACGTAAAAAATCTTTTGAGGCTTTAGATAGAACCTTACAAGATCTACGGAGCAATCATAACCCATTTGGTGGTGCAATGATTTTATTAGCAGGAGATTTTCGTCAAATATTGCCAGTGATTCTACGATCAACGCCAGCTGATGAACTTAATGCATATTTAAAGTCCTCCAATTTGTGGAAGCATATGAAGGTATTACATTTAAGCAAGAATATGCGTGTCAAGTTGCAAAATGACCAATCTGGAGACATATTCTCTAAACAACTCATTTACATTGGTAATGGTAAATTTCCTATAGACACCTTGACTGGTTGCATTAACTTTCCTCCAAGTTTTTGTCAGTTAACTAGATCAAAAGATGAACTTATTCAAAAGGTGTTTCCAGATGTTGCTCAAAATTACATAAACCATGATTGGTTGAGCGAAAGGGCTATATTGGCTGCAAAAAACATAGATGTAAATGAATTAAATTTCAAAATTCAAAATCAAATTACAGGCGAATTGAGGATATATCAGTTGATTCGGCTAATAACCAAGATGATGTCGTCAACTATCCGCCTGAATTTTTAAATTCGCTGGATTTACCAGATTTGCCACCTCACAATCTTCAATTAAACCTTTAATTATCGTTAGTTCTAATTTTGAGAAATATCAACCAATCACGTCTTTGCAACGGCGCACGGTTAGCAATAAAAAAATTATTGAACAACGTGATAAAAGCAACTATACTGAAAGGAAAGTATAAAGGAGAAGACGTGTTGATACCACGCATCGCAATGATTCCGACTGACAGTTTCCAGTGCGGCTTGATTTTGCTATGACCATAAATAAGTCCCAGGGGTCAATTGTATGTTGCCTGTTCCCATGTTGGAAAACCATCAGATTTGTTTGTATTCACCAGGTAATCAAACAAAAAACGTTGTGTATCATAAAGCACTACAATAAAAATAAAACAGATTTTTGTTATTAATACGATTACTGAAAATACTTATATACGTTTTATTTCATTATTCTTTATTTCATCTTATTAAAATGATAAAGCAACATATTAAAAAAAGGATAATTTTACGATTTATTTATCATATTATTTAAAATAATAAATGATAAAAAAGATCCACCAGAAATCTTAATATGTATAAATCACGTGTCACGTTTTTTGTCCGCGATGGACTCCTAAACTACTTAACCGATTTTAATAAATTTACACACCACGTACAGTTTGACCTAACTTAAAAGATATATAATAATTTTCAACTCAATTCATAGTCGCAATATTATTTTATTTGTTTATTATTTTGCAGTTAGCTCCTAACAATTCTAAAAGATGGCGGTATCTATTGACTGGATTGAGTAATTACGAATGAGGTATCTACTCTACCTACCTCATTCGTAAGTTTAGTGTTCCAAGTTATTTACTAAAAACTTTGTAATATACAAATAGTGTTATAAACTTGGATAAAATTTAAAAAAAAATATAATTATTTTGTTTTGATTTTTGCTTAATATCGACTATAAGAAAACATTATGGTTTTCATGACAGATGTACTCTGAACGTTACCCCTTAAATAGTTTACTACAATGTAATATATCAAAAACAATAGTCACAGCAACGCGTGACCGGTTGTGCTAGTATTAAATAATACTAGTTATCGCAATTCGTTTATAATTCAAAGTTTGACAACAACCTTCGGTTTGACATTGACATTTATTTGTGTGTGTCAGTTGACAGACGCATATTAAAGTGTGTTAAGTTTTTTTTACTAATATGATGAATTTCTATTGCATTGTTATGTAAAATATTAGTTTTCTGAACCTTTTCCATGTCATTTTAAACAAATTTGTTATTCTTCCGTCTGCGTAGTTTTCGTAAAAAGTAGGTATGTTGTTTTTTTATGTATTCGTATTATGATATCGATATGAAATACGTTTATTATACCTGTTGTTTGTCGAGTGCAAGGTTTTTAAATTATTAAATTTATTATTCATCCCTGAACACTATTACCCACTTTCTTGAAGCTCAATTAAATTCTGTATTTCATAATCTTTCTAATAAACTTAACTTAGTTCATATAAATGCACAAAGCATTCCGGCACATCACTCCGATCTTCTCGCATCGTTTAGCAACGTATCTATTGATGGTATTCTAGTCTCAGAGTCCTGGCTAAAACCCTCTCTTCCCTCCTCTATCTATAATATTCCTAATTTCACTCTTATACGTAATGATAGATCTTCCAAAAGAGGTGGAGGGGTTTGTATATATCTTCGTGATAGTATCCCTTTCAACATAATTAAACATTCATCTGATACTTCATCTGATACCAACTTAGAATACCTATTTATTGAAATTATCTTTCGTCATTCTAAACTGTTACTTGGTGTTCTTTATTGCCCCTCTCTTCATTTTAACTATTTCCGTTCCTTTGAATACCTTCTTGAAACTTTATCTCCTTCCTATAACCACATCATCCTAATGGGTGACTTCAATACTTGCCTCATCAAAAACGATCCTCGAACCCACAAACTCAGATCCTTAGTTACGTCTTTTAATTTTACTATTCTCCCCCTCTCAGAAACTCACTTTCCTCCTAATTCTAAACCGTCGCTTCTCGACCTTATCCTTGTTCTTAATTCTGAAAACGTTTCTATTCATGGCCAGCTTACAGCACCCTTCTCTTACCATGACCTTTTGTTTCTTAGCTACAACGTAACCTCTTATAAACAGAAATGCAAAACTATAAATCGTCGTTGTTTGAAAAACATAAATTTAAATGAACTTGTATCTGATGCATTATCAATAAATTGGTCCTTATTGCCAGAATCTCAGTCTGTTGACGAAAAAGTGAGCATTTTCAATGCAGAAATTCTGAAACTTTACGATGTTCATGCTCCGTCCAAACGGATAAGAGTTCGACATCTCCCCGCGCCTTGGCTTTCTCCAACAATAAAAAAACTCATGGCCAAACGGGACAAAGCTAAGAATATTTGCAAAAGGTTCCCATCGCAAGATAATTTGGTTGTTTATAAAAAGTTGCGAAATCTCTGCAATCGTATGTGTAGAGATGCCAAACGCCGTCACATTTTTTCTTCTATTAATAATTTATCCACTACACAGATGTGGAATTTCTTAAAGTCACTAGGTGTGGGCAAAAATCAGAACAGCTCAAATAATTCTATTAACTTAAACTTATTAAATAAACATTTCTCTACTCCTGCTATAGAATTTTCTAAAAAACGCAAGTCTAAGACAATTCAAAAACTAAAAGATGCCACCCCACCTATCTGTGATCCTCTCTTTTTGTTCCAGGAAGTAACGGAGGGAGATGTTAAGAAGTCTCTCCTAGCCATTTCTTCTAAAGCGATAGAGCATGATAATATTAGTAGAGATATGCTTATCCCCTTAATTGATATCCTTCTGCCCATTATCACTCATATCATAAACTTTTCCTTGCACACTAATACCTTCCCTACGGCATGGAAAAATGCACATGTCATTCCCTTACCAAAAATATCTAACCCTACCTCACTCCTCCTACTCCTTCTCATTATCGACCTATATCGATACTCCCTATCCTCTCCAAGGTTCTTGAAGACTTAGTTTTCAAGCAACTTTCCGACTTCCTTTACAGTAATAATCTATTAAGTCCTTTCCAATCCGGTTTCCGACCTCACCATAGTACCAGCACTGCGTTACTGAAAGTAACCGATGATATCCGTTATGCTATGGATAACAAAGAACTCTCCATACTTGTTCTTCTTGATTTCAGTAACGCTTTTAATTCAGTGGATTTTGACGTTATGCTTAATATTCTTATAACTTACTTGATATCTCCATCCGTTATTGACTGGTTTAAAACATATCTTTTCGGTCGTCAGCAGATTGTGAAATCTAATGAGCATTCTTCTGATTGGATGAATCTATCTGCTGGGGTACCACAAGGCGGCGTCCTATCTCCATTACTCTTTTCAATTTTCATAAATGAAGTTTCCAAGATTATATCTTCCAACTACCATCTCTATGCAGATGATTTACAGCTATATAGACATGCCAAATTATCTGACCTAGCAGAGGCTATTGATGCCATAAACATCGACCTTGAAAGGATTCACTCTTGGACGCAAGACTATGGCCTATTACTAAATCCTTATAAATCGCAGGCCGTAATAATAGGTAGTAGAAAACTACATAGCAAAATCGACTTTAGGACTCTCCCTTGCCTAGTCTATGATGGAACTCCAATACCATACCTAGACAATGCAAGAAACTTAGGACTTATTATAGACTGTCATCTAAGTTGGGTAGCTCAAGTCAATGATGTAAGTAAGCGGCTTCACCATTCCATACATTCCCTTAAACGACTTCAAAATTTCCTTTCTCTGAAAACTAAAATTATACTATCACAATCCCTCCTCCACCCTATACTGAACTACGCTGACGTTTGCTATTTAGATGCGACTAATGAGCTACTTGATAAATTAGATCGACTCCAGAATTTGTGCATTCGTTTTATTTTCGGCTTGCGCAAATTCGACCACGTTTCTGAATACCGCCGTGAATTAAAGTGGCTCCCCATTCGCCTTCGCCGGAATATGCATGTGCTAACGCTGTTATATAATGTTTTAATAAATTATGGTCCGACATACCTTCAGGAACGCTTCCAATTATCCTCCTCCAGAAATCGCTCTTGTGTTGCACTGAAATTTCTGGAAGTGCCAAAATTCAATTCAAATTTTTATCGTAAGTCGTTTTCTGTTCTTGTTGCGCAACTTTGGAACTCACTACCTGATTTTATTTATAAAGACTTTCCCACTATTACTGTTTTCAAGTTTAGACTGAAAAAGCACCTATTTTCACTTTCCTCGCATTAATCGGCATCAATTATTTACTTACAATATATTCATTAGTTATATGTATTTGTGTAGACAGTTGTGTATGTAAGTATATGTAAATATATATATATATATATATATATTTATATTTATGTATATTAGTATGTAAGTATAAAATATTGATATATTAAAGCCTTATATTAAATTATAATATATTTTATTTATGTTATATGTACCTACACCCCATATCAATAAATATTTCCTATAACCAAGGGTTTCTGGCAGAGATCTCTTGCAAGAGATAAGTTATCCTTAGTGTAAATTTTTTGTTTATAATGTCTTTGTTTGTAATTTATGGTACAGAAATAAATAAATAAATAAATTTATTGTCTTCGTTCGTCATCATTTCTACGTAACCCATACTTGGTGTGCTTATATGGTCGTCACTTTTGTAAATTCTTTCAATTTAACAATTTCCCATTATAGTATAGTATTTGGAAATTTAGAATATTTTTTTTATTTATAAAAGTAAAAACTAAGTCAAACTTAAACTAAAAATATTGGAAATAAGATTTTATGGAAAGGCCTTAACCAATGACCTTGTTTACAGAGGATGAAGATCACACAAATAAGGTAAATAGACTTAGACCGCTGTGACAGTGTTTCAAAAGATTTATTTACTGACTTACTTACTTAATTCTTTGCGCTGAATCTCAAGTTTTACAATCTCTAATAAAACTTCGTACTAACAAGGTCGCAGTCTGAAAATTATTTTTACAAATATAATTTAACAATATAATAATCGAAACAATAGTTTTCGAGTTGCTGCTAATAATAAAGTTTTTTCTTACGGTATTTTATTATGGGGCAGTGCTGCCGAAATTATTTTTTTATATATTTTACAAAGAGCTGAGCGGGCTACTAATAACTTAAAAAGTTTGAGATTTCCTGGGGGATGTTTTTAAAGTAAAGGATATTTTTATAGTCACTTATATATTTAATAACATAATATTCATGCGCCAAAATTTTGATTCTTATATAAAAACAGTAACAGACAGAGGATAGTGAATATACAAGAAATAAAAACAAACTCGTAACGGCTAAATTCCAACTTCAATAAGTTTAAAAATTATTCATGGGCTTGAGTGTACGCATATCTAATAAAATTATATAAGATATATTAGAACTTCCTTTTCATGGTTTTAAAATCAAAAGTGTATTATTAATTAAATCTTCTTATAAAATTCAAGAGTTTTTAATGGATCGAAACGTGTGGAACTTAAGTTGTGGAATGATTTTGCATGGTTGATATTATAATGAATACATCAAACATTATTAATAATATTTTTAAAAATCGCAAATGTGTAGTTTCTTGCTGGCTCTCAGCAGAGCAGCATTTCGAGGCGGTGGTAGCTTACTCACGGACTGACTACACCGACCTTTTTTATTGTAATAATTGACGATTCAAATGTTAATGCCTACTTGATTAAAAATATTTTGAATTTTAATTTGAATACGTAAGACATCTTTGTAGTTCACGGTAGTAATAGTAACTTTAATAACAATGAAGTGAACACTTAGGACATTTTATTATAAATTATTAAAGTGTGAAATACAAACGTAAACGTAAAATGTACTCTACCACGTTTTTCATTATTGTTTTTTATATTTGTCTCTCTGCGTGGTGTACAATAAAGTATATTCTATCTATCTATCTATACACGTGCTTTAACACCCGATAGTTTTAATAAAAGAAATTTCAATAAAATATTAAAAATGCAGTGTTTAAAAAAGTTGGTAAATAATAATATTTTAAAAATATATATTTATTAAATCCGACCAATTTCTTTATCGTAACAAGGAAAACAATATTTTATGAAAGGTTGCTTTAAAAGTTATCGTTATTGAAACTACGTGCAGCTTAGTTGTTTATTGTTACAATATTACATATTAGAATAATGTTGCAGAAGATAATTTATTATCTCCTGTGAAACATATTGAATGCAGAAAATAAAATCTAGTGGGAATACTTTATTTTCATATTATATAGATTCAAATTTATTTTGTAGCTGCAACACTATGGCGTATGTACAAATGTACAAATAATTGTTATTTGTCTACTCATTATAGACAACTATAAACAAAGGTTTGTGTAAGCTTTGTCAGTTTTGTTTGTTATATTATATTATATCTACCGTATTTTTAATTTATTTTATTAAAAAAATTAAACTACAAATTGAAAAAAGAAACATACTATTTGAAACTGCTGTAGCGTTAAGAAAATGAGATGGTCTTTCTTTAATGATAAAGTTATAAAGATATTATAGAATGGTTGGAAAAGTTTAAACGCTGTTTGGTGTAATAAAGCATTATGATAACTGACAAGTGACTACGGCATTTAACCTTTATCACTAATGGGATATTTAGAAAATTCTATTAACATTGGTATACGTTACAATATCTGATTAAATCGCTCCAATATTCCATTTACGTTATATATATTTACATATTGTTATCGACCTCGTCCTCACTCCGACCCTCACTAAGTGTTACAACCGACACAGGAATTACGTATTATATTTAATAATTTATATATTTATAATAATATTTTGTAATTGACGTATTATATTACTACTGATATTCACTTTCATAGTAACTGTTAATAATACACAGGTGCTTTTAGACTACGATATTGAATTATTTGTAAATATATTTATAAATATAGACCTTAAACGACTCTATCTCTTAAATGAAAAAACAATGTACGAAAACTTTCTATAACATAAATTTATTTGCATATAAAAAATGTATAAATTATTTTAAAAGTCATGAATACGAGGTTTATATTATAATTTAATTTTAAACTTCAGTGAAAATCCCGAGTGTTAACGCGTCTGTGGAATATAATAAATAAAATTTAAATGTTTTTTGCGGTTCAGATGATAATTGTATGTTTTCTGATCCGAAATAACTTTGACATTATTGTGTTTAAATACAACGTTACAATTAAAGACTTATTATGTTAGCCTTTTTTTACATTCCATATATTTTTAATTGAATTGAGAATATATAGATAAGTACAGCAATGTTATGTTTTTAAGACACAATTACAACTCAATTTTGCTATAAAATTTTTGGCTTGAAATGATACTGATATTGCATATTGCATATGCAATATCACTTTTTAAAATAATTTATTAATTGTGGAAATGGATAATACAATTTTATGTTTCTTACTTTGATAGCATTTGCAGAAAAAAAACAACAATGCATTTAGCTCCGAGTTTTTGCGTAACATTTTCGTAATTATCAAAAAACAAAGTTTTATGGAATCGAGACTAGGTGAGTAAGGGACAATGTAGCGTCGTATTCCGAGGTCTCGTTCGTGTTTTCGTCGTTCGTCGTCGTAATGTATTGTATACACACTGAACTAACTGTATAACTCCTGAAATTTTCTGAGTACTACTTCAGAACTTCTATGAAGTTTCACTATAGGGCAGGGAAACTTTAAGGATCCTATTGAAAGTGAACTTTCAGTGCAAGATGTACTTTCATAAAGTATAAACTATTTTATTCAAAGGAATAACATGTGACATATATTTTAAAAACAGATAAGAAACAATTAAATTATGGAATGACGTTAACAATTGATATTAAATTAACGGATGACTTCATGGATTTCACAGCTTGATTTAATTCGTGTTTTCGATTTGATTTTCTTTTTAAAGGCTTGAAAGTGGCAAAAATTTTGTAAAATTATGGAAATTTTAAGTGACCTCTTAGTATTAACAACATTATCATTAATTTAAATAAGGATCTGATTCTTAATTGACATTACATAATAATTTTACAAAAAAAAGTTTTAAAAGATTTACATTAACACAGTTAGAAAATTGTTGAGTTTAAGATTACGGTAACCTTGATAGTAAAGTAGCTAGAGGTTCTAATTGATTAAAAAATATATCTAGTGATTTAACGTAAGTACTCCAGTACTTACTACGAGTCTGTACACAGTACCGACTCGTGTATTGCTGATACCGCTATGAGCTAGTTTCTATGATATGTGTAAGTTTTTGTTCCCTGTTTTGCTATAAAAAACATTTTTATAATTAGTAAATGTACTTGTAAACGCTGCTGTATTTTAATATTTTCATAATATTTCGATTGAAACAGCTACGTAATATGCTTGGCGTTACATTTTGTGAATTACTTTTCAAAGGGTAAGTACGTAAGTTGGTTTATTACTCAATTGCTGATTATAAATTATGTGAAACTGACATTATCGGGTTCATGTTGATATTATATATCTTTAAGTACTTAACATTTAATATATTTGCATATTATATTTAATATATCTTTTATTGCATCACTTTATTTCGAAAACGAAAATAAATAATATGATGGAACCTTTAAATAATATGATGGAACTATTTCGTAACGAGATTGACAAAAGACAAATAGATCAAATTCATTCTACAGATTGATTATAAGTAAAAATAATTTAAGAAATGGATTGTAATTTCAATTTTAAGATAATGTTCGTTTATTAAGTTCATTTTATTATAAAACGATTGTTATAATTTAATGATATCTTTTACAAAAAATACCACTCTTGTATATCTACACTCTTCATTTAAATTACATCGGTCTAATGAATATATTGTTCTGATAACGCATAAAATTATATCATCTGTCTTTAAAGGTAGTTAATTCATGATGCCAGTTAATGGCATCATTATTGGCAACTTTCACACAAATTGTACAAAAACAATTAACTTTAACACAGAAAATATAATCTAATCATTACCATGAATAAGTTAAGGTCAAAGTTCTGAACGAGAGTCGTATTTGACTTTCACAATCTGATTTGGTGATTTATAACTCGTTCAGTTAGTAGGTAGTTTAATTATACTTTGGGACTGTTCTATTTTTAATATTGTTTTAACATTTATAAACATACTATTATAAATTACAACTAAATTATCAAGTAAGAAGATAAGTAGTGGTTGTTGTTTATATACTTACGTTACTTTATTATAAATTCAGTAATGTGTTTTATACAATATTAAATTAGATTTTTATGCACTATAGAATATGTATATATATTCCAGACATTTTTTTATTATGTAACATTTATGTTATATTATTGTCTGAAAGATCATAATGGCACTCAATGATATGAATAAAATACGTCTTTTAAATTTATAAGTAATTATATATTGTAGTTAGTAAATACACGTCTCAAAGTATCATACTTTTTATTTAAACGAACGGAATTAAGTCTTGAAAACTGGTCTCTTTAATGGAAATAAAATATCAAGTATTTAAGCGACTCGTGTGAGAATTTTACAGTATAAATAAAACAACTTTGTTTTTGGCATTTCATATTTATTTCAATTGTTAATATCAGATTTTTTGTCTACAGTTTTTCTTCTCGTAAATAAAAAGTGATCTAAATATATCTCAAACACGTTTTGAAAGTGTTAGCTAATAGTTGAATAAGTTAACCTTTACCCGCTGGTTATGGTTAACTTATTAAAGCCGCTGCTTTACTTACACGGTACTACGAAGTTTAATAAAGCATCGTAATTTAGACAACATGAACTATTTATAATATAATGAAAGAGTGAAGAATATTTTTAAACTGCAATGAGCATTAATACATCAAATATAGTTTTATAAAATACATATGTTTATAGAATTCCTTTTGGTATAATATATTTTTTATTCTGAAAAGACAAATATAACATTTACTATACTGTTTAGTATCGTTCAGGGAGTTTCAGTGTTGTATCTTGAAGGAGATCATAACCTCACACACTTCGCCTTACACGTGTTACCACATCATTTCGTGCGGTGGCATGTGACCTGCGGCTAATATTGATAATAGAACGGGAACAGACAAAGTAAAACGATGTATAAGATTGAGCATAAAGGCTTCAAGTATTTGTAAAGGCTGAAACCTTAGAGTGAATACAATAATTATTTCATCCCATCAAATATGTCAATTTTCCTTCCCACAAAATCACTTTTACATTATTTTTCTTTCAAAAAGTACTGCTGCTGATGTCTGTAAGTTTTTTTTTAGTTTCCATGGCTATCCGAAAAAATACAATTTATATATAAATAGATATTTGTCGCTTCAAAGTTAGTGATTTTTGCGGCGAAAAATAATATTTTATATTTTACTCATTGTTTTAAAATTATGTCGATCTTACGGATTATCGAGGACTCGGTCCTTTGTCAACGGCTGGACTCTGGTATTGCATAGAGATGTCCCCTTTGTGCGTCTTCTAGGACCTATTTGATCTGCTACCTGCTGCAAATTTTCATCACCGCATAGCACGTTAACGCCTGCATTACCATCGTAACCATTTTTTTCTGTTTTCAACATCCTTTCTCCAGCTTTCCTCTAAGATATGGAATGAACTTCCTTCGGCGGTGTTTTTAGATCGATACAACCTTCAATAAAGGGGCATACTGCTTTAAGGCCGGCAAAGCCCTTGCGATTCTCCGATTGTTGCAAGAGTTCGACAGTGGCGGTAATCACTTATCATCAGTAATCCGCATGATCGTTTAACCTCCTCTTCAATAAACAAAAATCTATATAAAATGAAAATGTTCCTTGATTGTGTTTGAAAGAAAACAAACAGATTTAGGTATTTATAATATTAGTATCATCATATTATTGTGGATATAACTGTTGTGGGTATTCGTTATATTTCTTTTGCAACAGTAATTGATGTTTTTATCTTTAGGAAAAAAACGTAATAACAATGCTAGAAGCAAGAAAACCCTTAATATTTTAAAAATTAAACAATACATCTCAGACGATATTTGTGACTAAAAAGCAGATAGTAATCGCTTCAAGTAGCCATCTATCACGTCGTTCTCCAGTTCCAACAGGAAGAAACAGGACTTTTGAGGTGGTAGAGCCTAGCTGTAGTTATCTGACTGCAGCTCGTATTGGGCTGGCTCGACCGGGGAAGGACCACCCTCTCACAGAAGACCAACGTGTAGTAACCAAATTCATTTGGTTATGTTCCGGCGGTGAGTGAGAGAATCCGGATCTTCTGCTGACAACACATCCAGAAAAGTACCAGGTCGCTGTCGAGGCTCCCTTAGGGTCCTCTGATCACTATCTGGCACGGAGTGTAGTGCCCATTCAATGTCCTGCTCGCACAAGACCTGCGACTCCAAGCGTTTGGCACTACAAGTCAGCAGATTGGAATGGAATGCGGTCCTTTTTTGCATCGTACCCATAGGGGCCGATTTGTTTTCCTTCCAATGATCCTAGTGACTGCGCTGCGGCTGTAGCTGATGTGATACTTCAGGGCATGGAACTATTTGTACCAAGCTCTGTGGTACCACTTGGTGGCAGATCGCGGCCTTGGTTAGATGCGTCTGTCAGGGCTGCAGCAGCTGGCAAACGGCAGGCTTATCAAGCTTGGGCTAATGCGTTAGTCACTAAGGATCCGAACTCTAGAGTTCTGAAGAGGAAATACAACCGTGCCTCCAGATTCTTCAAACGGCAAATCGCTAGAGCAAAGTTCAAGCATGTCGTCAAAATTGGGGATCAGCTGTCAAAGTACCCGTCTAGCAAGCGCAAATTCTGGGCGCTTTCCAAGGCCACTCTGAGCAACTTTAGCCAGCCGTCTCTACCGCCGTTGCACATGGGGAATGACTCTCTGGCCCACACGGCAAGAGAGAAAGTCGCTCTCTTGGGCACTCTTTTCGCCTCCAACTCGACTTTGGACGACCAAGGGAAGACACCGCCTATCATCCCGCGGTGTCAGAGGTCAATGCCGGAAATAGTTTTTCGGCAAAAAACTATCAGGCACACTCTATTTTCCTTGGACGTTCATAAGTCGAGTGGGCCGGATGGCATTTCTCCACTGGTGCTACGAACGTGTGCCCCTGAGTTGACTTCAGTGCTAACGCGTCTATTTCGGTACTCCTACCTTAAAGGCGTAGTCCCGGTCTCATGGAAGTGTGCCCTTGTCCATCCGATCCCTAAAAAAGGTGATAACACGGACCCAGCTAACTACAGACCAGAAGCAGCGCAGCCAAGTTAGCCCTTTTGGGGCTAAATCTAGCATTTTTAATGTAAATTGTTTTTGTACGTTTTGGGTAGACCTCGAAGAATTCGGTCTGCCCATTCATTTGTCCCTTACTTTCGAATTTTGGAAAAAATTTTTCACAGGAGGTCTTCTTATGACCGCCTGAGTCCGAAATGACCATTGGTCAAAAAGTTTATATATATATATATATATATATATATGCGTGCGTGCGTCCAGATTCGACTTTTGTCAGCACGATAGCGGCCGAAGTTTCGCTCGGATCGCTTTCAAACTTTGCACAAAAATCAAACATCCAAAAATGAAGGTCAAGTTCGTTAACCAGAGAAATCCGGTCACAGGGGGCGCTAGGGCCTCACTTTTTCTGATTTCAGTTTTTCGACCATAACTTTGTCCAAAGGAGATCAATCGCGTTCATATTATATGATGTCTTTGATAAATACCTATAACTAATGTAGATAAACCGAAAACCTAACTTCAATAACTTAGGGGTCGGGGTAAAAAAACCGAAAAATTTTGGAAAAAAAATCATAACTTTTTTCTGGTAAACATTCTTGCATCACAAGTATTTTTAATAGAAAGGTTATTTTTTACTATTTTTTACTAAAGGTTATTTTAAAAGTTAACGAACTTGACCTTCATTTTTGGATGTTTGATTTTTGTGCAAAGTTTGAAAGCGATCCGAGCGAAACTTCGGCCGCTATCGTGCTGACAAAAGTCGAATCTGGACGCACGCACGCATATATATATATATAAACTTTTTGACCAATGGTCATTTCGGACTCAGGCGGTCATAAGAAGACCTCCTGTGAAAAATTTTTTCCAAAATTCGAAAGTAAGGGACAAATGAATGGGCAGACCGAATTCTTCGAGGTCTACCCAAAACGTACAAAAACAATTTACATTAAAAATGCTAGATTTAGCCCCAAAAGGGCTAACTTGGCTGCGCTGCTTCTGGTCTGTAGTTAGCTGGGTCCGTGTTATCACCTTTTTTAGGGATCGGATGGACAAGGGCACACTTCCATGAGACCGGGACTACGCCTTTAAGGTAGGAGTACCGAAATAGACGCGTTAGCACTGAAGTCAACTCAGGGGCACACGTTCGTAGCACCAGTGGAGAAATGCCATCCGGCCCACTCGACTTATGAACGTCCAAGGAAAATAGAGTGTGCCTGATAGTTTTTTGCCGAAAAACTATTTCCGGCATTGACCTCTGACACCGCGGGATGATAGGCGGTGTCTTCCCTTGGTCGTCCAAAGTCGAGTTGGAGGCGAAAAGAGTGCCCAAGAGAGCGACTTTCTCTCTTGCCGTGTGGGCCAGAGAGTCATTCCCCATGTGCAACGGCGGTAGAGACGGCTGGCTAAAGTTGCTCAGAGTGGCCTTGGAAAGCGCCCAGAATTTGCGCTTGCTAGACGGGTACTTTGACAGCTGATCCCCAATTTTGACGACATGCTTGAACTTTGCTCTAGCGATTTGCCGTTTGAAGAATCTGGAGGCACGGTTGTATTTCCTCTTCAGAACTCTAGAGTTCGGATCCTTAGTGACTAACGCATTAGCCCAAGCTTGATAAGCCTGCCGTTTGCCAGCTGCTGCAGCCCTGACAGACGCATCTAACCAAGGCCGCGATCTGCCACCAAGTGGTACCACAGAGCTTGGTACAAATAGTTCCATGCCCTGAAGTATCACATCAGCTACAGCCGCAGCGCAGTCACTAGGATCATTGGAAGGAAAACAAATCGGCCCCTATGGGTACGATGCAAAAAAGGACCGCATTCCATTCCAATCTGCTGACTTGTAGTGCCAAACGCTTGGAGTCGCAGGTCTTGTGCGAGCAGGACATTGAATGGGCACTACACTCCGTGCCAGATAGTGATCAGAGGACCCTAAGGGAGCCTCGACAGCGACCTGGTACTTTTCTGGATGTGTTGTCAGCAGAAGATCCAACAATGAGGGCGTGTGGCTGTCCACATCCGGTAGACGAGTGTGCGTCTTTACCAGCTGGGACAGACCATTTGCCAGAGCAAAGTTAAACACAGATCTCCCCGCGTAGTCAGTTGCACGTGACCCTAACCATTCGGTATTGTGCAAGTTGAAGTCCCCGAGGACTACGGCTTCGGCAGAGGGAGTCTGAGAGAGCAGGTCGTCAATCTTCGCTTGAACGTGGCCCAACAGTTGATCTGTTTGTGCATTACCACTATGAGACCTGTAGAGGCACGCGTAAAATCTGACGTGATCGTCCATGTCCACGCGCAGCAAGAGCACGGACAGGTCCCGACCTTCAAAAATCTGAAGGCGACGGTAGCAGATATCCTCCCTTATGAACACAGATACCCCGGCGTGTGGTATAAAATGATGTTCTAGTTTATACCCGGGGCCGGGGTATAATAGGTACGCTGTGTCGCTAGGTTGAGATATCTGCGTCTCCGTCAAAAACAACAAGGCCGGCTGCGCCGTCTCAAGGTGGTAGTGGACGGCGTTTAGGTTCGAATGAAACCCCCGGATGTTACAAAAGTCCACATCTAGAGCGGGGTGCCGCTGTTTGCCGTCGTTTGCCCTCAGAAAACACAAAGTGCGATACTTTGCCCGCCCCAGATACGACGGGCAGCCCGAGCAAAATCCGAGGATCATTCCCCCGATTTTGCTCGGGGAGGGGGTCCCCGGCTTCATCAATGCCGGTACCCTCCTGGGGTATTTTTCTTTTATGCATCGCGTTCATGTTTGGTGGGGGGAGGGGGGTCGAGCTTCCGGAAAAATATTTAGTAAACAATTAAATTGTTTTAAACAATTTAAAAACAAATTAGATGTTTAAAATCGAGTCAACATTACGACGGATTTGAAGATAGCTTATCCCCCCTCCCCTCCCGCACAAAATGTCTTATCGCCATTTAGTTCCTAAATAGTGTTTAAGCGCAGTCACCTGCACGAACTACAGAGTGTTCATGACCGATGGTGCTGTACTTTGTATATTATGTTAAAATGGTTCTTCTACAAATGTTATTAACATTTTATTAATTATAACATCCTTAATATTATTATTTAAATACACGACAATATTGTTGAGATTTAATTATCAATATTAATGATTCTGCCGCAGATACATAAAGCTTACTCATGTGTATTATAAAATAAACTTTATTAACGTAACTTAGTTTATACTTTAATACAATATTTTATTATTGCTACAAAAGACCGATCCCGGTAATGGATTCATGATGTAATCCCTTGGATATTAAGTATTCTGTAGCGAGCAATTATTATCAGTTTTTTTAAAACAGTCTGGATATGACATGTACGTGTAAATTAAGAGTTATGTAAAAATACAGGAAGTGTGTTCCACCACGATTACCTTTGAATTACTTTTAAAGATATTATTGATTGGGATGATTTTGTTAACAAGATCGTTAAATTAATATTCAATAGCATAATATACAATATAAAGCAATAACAACTATAATATTTTTATTGCTCAAGTTGCATTGATTTACTCCACTGACCATTAAGTTTTACTGAGATTCTGTATCACGCTTGTGACAATATCTGGGATCGAGATATCTCATAATTATTATTTGATCTACAATTTACTATTTATAAATATAATGGACCTGAGAGAGGAAATAGGTAATCAATTATATATAATTTTATATACTCAGATAACTGTTTATTATTTACACATCTTTATTTTGAAAATAATGCAAATTTATTCACTACATTAATTTCCAAATGTGTCTCGGGTATTATAATATTTCAATGAATATTTTTCTCTATTACATGTCTATAATTTATTATATATTATATATATAGAACTACTTAAAACTGATGAGAGTTTTCCGTAATATTATTATTTAATAAATTAATAATAATAAAATAATTAGTTTACTTTTATAGTTCAAGGTTTGTTAAAGTACTGTTTAATGAATTTATTGCAGCGACAATATTTGTTAACTACAGTTCATTGACGTCATTTTATCATCCTTGATTACAGAAAGCGGTAACGGACACTTAAGCGACGGGTGGAAATTGATGGAGGTTGTGAAACTAGCTCTCTCTCTTTCTCTCTCGCTCTCTCTCTCTCTTTCGTTCTCGCACTGTGTAAGAAATCTTGCTTTGAAACTGATTTCAGTTGTTATGAGATTTTTTATGTGTGTTATACCATTACCGATTTTCTGTTAAATAATATTATTATATTACGAGGGAACTTCCCGGCCCGAAGGGCCGGAAAGGGTCAAATGTCACGTATAAGGTTGGCACCCACCCTATTTTGTAGCCTGATTCAATAGCTTTTTTTTTGATGTATTACACATTATTGTGTGATTTGTGGGTGATAAGTGATGCGCGTGCATACAGAGTCAATTAGGTCATTATTATATAGTAAGGATTACGTTCAAAGACGCTGTGTCGTCAATTAAAATATAGAATTATTTCAAGTTCGATGATTTCTTAAATTCGTTATTACTGTAACTAATCAAAACTTTTTTTTTTTTAATTTCATACAACATTATAACCAAAGTATCTATCTACATTTGTAACTAAGATCATACAATTCTTCTATATTAAGTTCATATTCATTATAACTTTAATAAAAACACGACAGAACTATCTAATCTAACTTTATCTTATTACAACCAAACTAAACTAAACAGTCACGTTCTCTGAAATAGACACCGTACTTAACCTAACAAATATTAACTTTTACAATGTTGTATTATCTCCTACGATGACAAAACTCTATGATGTCATTATAATTTGATTAATATTGTTTTATTCCATCATTAAGTATTACTGTCATGTAATATTATTATAAATAGTACATATCCCTTGCGGGGTAGCCAGAGACAACGGAGCGCCAAACGCTACGGTCCCTGCATACCTCTTTCGCCTCGGCAACAGACATCAACCTCTTCATACATGCCCTCCGGGGGTCCTCATGCTTTTTACGTGACCTTCCTCCAGTATCGTAGATACAGTGTCAAGGTCACTCGAGGCCTCCCCCGTTGTCTCCTACCGCTCACTTTTCCTGTATAGATCTTTTGTACCATTCCTTCATCACTCATTCGTTCGACGTGCCCAAACCACCTGAGCACGTCCTTCTTCATTCTCACCGTGACATCTTCGCTAGTACCTGCCATTCTGTGGATCTCTTCATTGCGGATTCGGTCAGCTAGACTGACGCCGCATATTCTGCGAAGAGATCGCATCTCCACAGAATTCATCTTTCTTACATTCTTCATCTGTGTTCCACATTTGGCTGCCTTATAACAGCGTCGGTAGCAAAACCGCATGATGTACAGCCATACGTGCAGCTATGCTGACGTTTCGCCGTCTCAACAATGCAGCCAAAGCACCGTTAACTCTGTTACCGGCAGCAATATGCCTTTCCAAATCCATTTCGTATCTTCCGTCTCGGCTAAACATACTTCCCAAATACGAGTATACCACTTCATTCACTTGTTCTATTATCTTACCATTTACGTTGATCTTACATTCTGTTCTTCCTTCATTTCTTTCAAATACGAAGGTTCTATCAGAACCTTCATCTTATCTGCATTCAGGTTTAGACCATTATTTTCACAATCATCTTTCCGAGTGGTGACCAATGCCTGCAAATCGCATTCTGATGATGCAATGAGCACTGCATCATCTGCATAAAGCAAGCAATTGGCCTTAAGTTCACCTACTTTCATTCCCATGTCACTGTCTTTTTATTATAAAAAGTAATTGTTTGATATTGTTATTTACACAAACAAAACTATTTAAGTTATTATCAAGTTGTAGATGGTAGTCAATATATGTATGAGAAATACTTCATATTATATGTGTTATTACACACACATCAATTTTATATATGTGCAGAGATCAAACTGGATGTTAAATCAACACATGACTTACCTGATGGTGTGTACTGCCATCCCTAGGGATATTGCAAATGTAGGGATTTTGCAAATTTTTTACAAAGGAAGACGAAACAAGGACTGTTTAAGCTTCGGATTTTCGCACTCACTATGCAAAGCGTTGTTCTAAAAGTTGCTTTATCCTGATTTCCCGTGACGGTGCTGTGTTACCCTGATTTTTTTTTTTAAAGACCATAGACATTTGTCCATGCCTTTCATTGTGATTTTAAACAATTTTATTACGATTTTAATTGCGATGGTAACTTCGCAGGAAATTGTACACAAGTTTTCGAAAGCTATTTTAGAAATTGATAATAATAATAAATAAAGTAAATAGTAGTAGTAGTAAGCTAGGTTATTAAGTTCACTAACCCTGATTGGTTTAGCTGTAAATTAATACAGCAAGTATTCTTCTAGAAGTCATCCAGAAGGAGATCAATTCAAGTAGTCACTTAAATATAAAGAAAAAAAAACAATTTATCAATAGAACTCATTATTATATATTAAATTTCCAGTTTATATGTTTGCTTCAGTTTCATACAGAAATTGTAATAATAATTAGTGAGTGTATTGTATGTATGTATGTATTAAAGAAAATAACACCTACTTTGACCTATACATGTGTATGTATTGTGCCAACAAACAAGTGTGACTAATGATTGGTTAAATATATAACATAGTATCACTGATAGTTTATTCCGTATTATTTGAACTAAAGGATGTGTTGTAAGATGATATTTTGACTATATCTGTGACATTGTACCGCATCAACCATTGTACCGCATCAAGCACTAACCCAGAGGGTATAAAAAAAAAAAAAAAAAAAAAAAAAAAATCTAATATTGAAGATACAATATTACATTTAGATTAACTTTTTAATCAGATATTTTTATTTTGGTACAGCCTTTTAACGTAATATATAGAGGTTGTTGTACCTCTAATTCCTTTTGAGTTAACTTTATTTCATAATCATTAGCTAGGGTTATTTTTTAAAACCCAAGAAATGACGCAATAAATTGTGTGAGTAAAATGTATTATTGTTAAAATATGTCATCTTGTGAATTCGCTGATCTTCGCTGATAAAATATAAAAAAAGTCCGAAAAAGAAAAATACCCCTGGGACAGTCCGAGAGGAGGGGCGGAAGAACTGTCCATCGGTTGATAATAACGTAAGGCATTTCAATTCCGTTGTCGCGGCGCGAAAACGGAACTGAAATGCCTTACGTGCGGGAAAATTTACAAAAGACGAGCCTGGTTTATTAAACATCTCAAAACACACGATGGTGCTGAAGCGCGGCAATCGCCGGTAATATCTTCAGTTTTCACTTCGGTTAGAGTTTACCCTCATACATCCCATGGTGAACCATTGAATGCGAATCACCAGGAGTCCATAACCATCCGGACGCGTCTTAGCATTCCCACTATTAAACAATCGACATGGAAAATACACGACCAAAATATAGCGGACCTGTTAGAGCACCCGGGCTCAAACCAGGTACTCGACGCGCAAGTAGAGACTCTACAAAATACTATTTTTGACTACTTCAATGAGCACTATCCACCTTCGAATCGTTATGCTCACAAGTATAAAGAAAACGGTTTTAAATTGAAAATGAGAAGGAAAAAAAGAGACCTCATAAAGAAACTTCGTAGGGCCAAAGCCATGGGCGACAACCAACTTAGTCACCAACTGTCTAGGGCATTAAGGTCAATTCTTGAATTAATACAAGGCATATCACAACAAATAACAAAAAACCGTGATAGCTTTGACCGGGCAAAACACGAAGTAGACTTTGATAAAAATCCTTTTAAGTACTCTAAAAACATTTTCAAAGACGAAAAAGGTAAACTCCTCTTGACCAACGAGCAAATTTTTTATTATTATAAAAGCACATACGAAGTGCCTAAAAATCAAAGGCTGTATGGGGATCCCAACGATCGAAAACCTGAGAGTCCATCCATAGATTTTCATGCCAACCCACCAACTTTGGAGGAAATCAATAAAATAATTAAAAAGAAACCATCTAAGTCAGCACCAGATCCGAATGGTATCCCTTATATAGTTTATAAAAAATGTCCGTCGATTCATAAACATCTATTGAATATATTCGATAAAATCTGGTCAAGAGAACAAACACCGGTAACATTCGGAAATGCTCTTTTTGTCCTCATTCCCAAAAGCGATAATGTCTCGGATCTTAGGGACACTAGACCTATAGCTCTAACAAATACAATATCAAAAATATTTTTTTCTTTTTTACAAACAAAAATGACGCAATTCATGATAAATAATAAATATTTCGGGCCTTATCACCAGAAAGGGTTTTTGACTGGCATTTCTGGATGCCTCGAACATAACACTTTACTATCGGAAAGCCTTAAAGATGCCAGAAATAGCGAAAGACAAATAACGGTATGTTGGATAGACTTAGAGAACGCTTTCGGGTCGGTACGACATGAACTGATTATGTTCGCGCTAAGGTGGTATAACTTTCCAAGGTTAGTAAGTGACATGATTGCATCATATTAATCAAAATTAAAATTTTCCATAATTACAAATGAAAATCATTCCAAATCATTAAATTACAACATAGGTTTATTTCAAGGTTGTTGTATTTCTCCAATTATATTTAACATAGTGGTCAATATTTTAATAGATAAATTAATTAAAAACGAAAAGAAATGGGGTTATCGGTTTAAGTTTAACAATAAATACACAGAATCCATACTAGCATTCGCAGACGATCTCGCGATAATGACACGTAATCCAAAACAATGTCAGCTACTTTTAAATGTTGTGGAGGATTTCTGTGCTTGGACGGATGGATTGAGGACAAAACCCAATAAATGCTACAGTCTATGTCTGGGTAGGCGGAACACCAGATATACCTCTTACGATCCGGGACTTATAATAGGCGGTAAGTGCGTTACTACTATTACCAACGCAGCTCCGTTCAAATTCTTAGGCAAAACAATCGATTACCAAGGGCGTACTCCATCTTTAGATATAATAGTCGATAGCTTTTTGAATGATCTTAAAAAGGTAGACAATCAGCCAATAAGTAACATCAAAAAGGCTTGGATATATGATAATTATTTAACATCACGTTTAAATTGGCCTTTCCTCGTTTACGATATTAATAAGACCCTTTTGTTAAAGTTAGATGCAAGCGTCATAAGGATATTGAAGTCATGGCTCGGGTTAGCGCATCCAGCGGACTCTTCTACCTTATTTAGAGACCGACACAATTTTGGGTTAAAATTAAATAAACCATCGGAACTCTATAAACACCTAAGAGTGGCCAAGAAACATATCATCTCAAAGTCGAATGCTGACACTGTAACATCTCTCCCAAAAGATAAAATTGCCGCAGATCTGGAGTCACGACTTCAATTCCAAAAACAATTTATGAAAGGTGCTCAAACAAATAAAGCAGGGCTAGGATCAAGTAGGAAAGAACCAGACATAGAAATAATAAAATCCTTTATTCGGCACGATGAAAATGATAATTACCGGTTGCACGCGATGAGCCTAGAATTGCAAAACGAATGGGTGGATAGGAGATTTTTGTATTCCATTGGCTTTACGATGGCGCACCCTGCTTCATGATTGGTCCCCAGCATTATTAAAATTTTATCTTAATGCATTCCAAATGACTCTCCCAGATCAAAGTAACTTAGTGAGATGGGGCAAAGCCACCGAAAAATCTTGCAACATCTGTGGGGAGGCAGTAGGAACCGCGAAACACTTACTAGTAGGGTGTAGAGTACTTCTAAATAGAGGTAAATACTCGCGTCGCCACGATAAAGTATTAGAAATCGTACGAGAAGCGGTTAGTCTCTCTGTAGCAAGAGCGCAGAAGGGTATAACAACCACCAAAATATCAGTAGAGTTTGTAAAGGCAGGTTCGTCCAAAAAACGAAAACTAAAACCTTATTCCATCTTGGACGCATCTCCTGATTGGACTCTCATGATGGACACGTATGAAAGGCAATACAAAATCCCCGGGGATGTTTGTGTTTCGTCATCTAGGCCGGACTTATTCCTGTACTCAAAACAACTAAGGCGCGTTATACTTGTGGAGCTTACTGTACCCTGGGAAACAAACATACCCAAAGATCATACATTTAAGCTTAACAAGTATTACGAACTATGTAACGAACTGATCAGGAATAAATTTATAGTTAATTTGTACGCTGTAGAAGTAGGAGCGAGAGGTGTAACAGTAAAATCTCTCTACAACTTATTTAAGGATCTCGGCCTTTCTAGAACGATCATCAGTTCATTTCTGGAACGTATTTCAAAGGCGGCTTTAGTAGGTTCTTACGATATTTGGTTAGGTAGGGAGAGGAGCGTAAACAGTGAAGATGAGCGTGTATGCGCATAGTAAAGGGGCCCCTTAAACCTACATCTGGGTCGCAAGTCCCAGGCATTGTTTGCGCTCCTCTTCTTGCAACGCGATGGGCCCGGCACCCGCAATCCATGGAATGCTAAGAAGCTTCGTCTCTGTCGTGATTTTACAATCCTCTCACGCCTCATCCACTTAGTATATGCTACAAATAACATCAGCTACTAATGTGAGTACTACAATTACATAACCCTGGAGTGTTATTACAAGTTAAACATTGTAGTATCTTACATCTTAATTCAGCCTCTAATGCATAAAATAATGTAACAATATAAAATGAAATAATGAAACAAAACAAAGTCTATAAAAGTGCTCGAATTTCAAAATGGTTGTTCTGTAAATCAGTTCCATTATTAAATATAATTATAAAAAATAGATATAGATATAAATAAGATAAGATAGATAGATAACAACCATCTCTGAAACGGGTTGTGTATCGTGTCATAATTTGATCTCAATCAATGCAGCTATTTTTCAGTTATTCGTTCGTCCATGGACATCCGCAGATATAAGAATAAGCAAAGACGTTGTCATCCGTATGAAAATTTAAAAATAAATTTAAAAAAAAATTATATTAGAGTAAAAATGGTTTTGGTATCTGTCTCACACACGGTACGGAGCGCAGCCTTAGTAGCGATTTTATAAAGATTTCCTGTGAGAAGATAATAGACCTAAACGTACTTTGTATCTGTACAGCTGTTTATAACAAAATGATGGCACTGAATATTCACAAAAATAAGAATTTAAAAAATTGGAATTTAAAATATTCTTAAATATTTGTACAGCATGAATTTAATAAAATCATGTATTTAATTTAATTAATTTTCTTTTCAGGAATCACGATAAACAGCTTCTTTCGCATACTTACTGATTACTGATATTACTGAAAGAAAATAATAAAATTTTCTACTTAATCATATACAAATACCTAGTGAAAATGTTAAACAGGAGTGCATTTATTTCGTTTAGCGTTTGTAATAAAGGATAAATGGGTACATCTATTAGTGATATTCTTTATTAAAAGTAGTGTATTTTTTGTTTGTGAACTTTTTTTATGTTGTCGTAAATGAAACATAACGAATATTTTGACTATTTTATTTTGTATATAAATTACATTATATTTTTTTTATTTTCTTCAATTTTGTTTAAGCAGTTCTTCAAATGTCGACCAGATACGATAATAACATTTTATTGGAAGAGTAAGTAAACGATGAATCGTATTTTTGTAATGCACTGAGTGAGTTGTATACCGATGAGAAAGTTTGTTTGTTTGTTTGATTAATACCTACTAAAGAGTTATGTAATCAAAATATCACAGATGCTGCCGTAATCTCATGAGATGTCAGTGCGTGTTCTAATATATATATGTTTAGAATCATGACACAAATCATATTATTAATATATATATATATATCTCTAGACGAAATGTCGTCGTCGTCTAATGACGCATATTTTTCATTTGTGAGACTTCCGGAGAATCCTGTTTCGTCCCCTCGAAACCGGATAACGTCGTGACAGATGACTACTTGAAGTGATTATTATCCGCTTTTTAGATATAAATGTATTGTTCCATTTCCAAACACTAAGAATTTCGAAGCTTTGTTTTTACTCTTTGTAAAGATAAACGCTAATTGATCTTGATATAATAATATAACTACATAAATATTTAAATGTAGAAGTTGCACAGACAATCTTATTACATGAAGTTATACTATATAAATAATTATTTATTTAAATAGTTTGAATTATCGCATACCTAATAGAACACAATCAAACATTGTGATAAGTATTTATAATCAATGACAATATTATTATATTTTCTCTCAAACTAAACATTGGGCTAAATATATTAGATTTTTTTCCTTGGTAATAACCACAATTTTATTAATTCTTGTATCGTTAATAAGCTGCAGGCGACATGTCACCGCACTACACACGTGTGGTTACTCGTCTACAACGAAGTGTGTCAGGTTGTGGAGTTCCCTCCCCATTGAGATACGTCACTCAAAATAGTCAAGCATTTTGAAAAACCTTATTTTTTATTTTGATGTATTATAAGGATATGTATGAAAATATATATTTTACATGTGTAGTATTAGTATATATTACTTTGTGATTTATTTAAAAGTGTATGCCCTACCTGAATTCATCTGATTTAAGATTGACTGAGAGAGATAGTTTTAGCAATAACACCGCCTTTGTACGCTTATCATTAAGTTAATATTATGGGTATTTTTCTTTTAACGTGTCTAATTACCAATTAAAATATAAATAATTTTAATTTTGTCATTTATTTTCATTCTCACGGGTAATTAGGTACGGTTATTTTGTGATATAATTATAATAATAATAGTAAAATAGTTTTAATTAATGATTTATTGCTTAACATTAAAGCCAGGAAACGGGTAAGAAGGTAGACAAAATCCGGATTTTTCAAAATTATTGTTGGCGAAGGCGAGTTTAGGAATTGATGTAGATTTATACAGAAGATATAATAGCTGTAATAATAAATGTAAATTATACGCATTAGAATTAAAGTCTTTGCTTTCTTTAATTTAATTCTATGATAATGAGATCAAATTGTTTAATTTACAATGCTTTATTATGTTCCACATGTTATTTAAAAAAGCTATTTTATGTAGATAGTGTTGTGTGTGTGCCAATGAGGGCGGCATTATCATATCTGAATAGACTCTTTTTTTTTCTCAAATAAAGATTTAAAAAATGCTTTATTAGACTTCGTAATCTCCATGTAATGAGGCCACGGTTAACGGACAGTTAATCAATCTATCTCTTACAATCGAAACAAATTATTTTATTTTATATATTAGGTCATTTTATATTCGTGCACAGAAAAATCTACAGCCACCTGCATGAGAACATCAACTTTAGTTCCAAATGTAAATATATTCTGCATTAAGCATTGACGAAAATAACTAGTGATAAATAAAACCGAACCCCGAATAGAATAAACTATTGTTTAGTCCAACCATCGATGTGTGTAGTTTTACTAAATAACATTTAGTTTGTTGATAAAAGTTATACATCAGTTTGGTTAAGCTTCAGTAAAATGGAAATTCAGGAATTTATTGGTAGATAAAGTTACATTCGATAGAGACAAGTTAAAGCTACGGTTAGAATTAATATAACATCTATACCCAATGTATCAGGACCTAGTGATTACGACATAAAATAACCAAAATTAAAATCTAATACATCTAGTACCAAGTTAAACTTCCAGAACCCACAACACCAGGCGTCCATATTATTAATAGCAAAAAACTGCCTTCTTGATCATGAATATTCTACTGTCACCTTAAAAAATATCTGTGCTATATTTAATTACATGTTGCTTTATAATCATATTATAACTAAAACTACTATTAGGTAATATAAAATGTTTTTAATCAAACGTCTTTTTTTTTAGTTTTCTGCTCATTTTCCGTTTATTAGAGACTGTCTATGAAGATAACATATTGTTAAATATTAGTTTCTACCCAGAGGATAGGGAGGAAAACAGACTGTTAATTTACACAGACTCTTATTAGTTAAGATACTAAGTTATTAGGTTTAATGAACTTATTACTAAACATAAAGTTAATAAGTTTTTTTTATGTACATCATTAAGTTCGTGATACGTCGGGGTCGTATCTAACCGTCTTACTACTATGGTAACGGTTAGTATTAAAGCTCTCTGCGGAATATTAAATAATATAACAATGTTACAGATGTAAACTCATTATTATTTTAGTTATAACATATCTTTAAATGTACAATTTTATAGAAAAATTAAATAACTTAGATGAATAACAAATACTTCTGTTGTTATATTTACATGTTAGGCTGTTACTATTATTACACCAGAAATTACTATAAATAAAAATAATGTATAAAAATATAAAGGATGAATTTGTATTATTTACAATTAAATAAATGTTCATTTCCTACACAAAAATAAAGATAGAATAATCTCAAACAGATAAATATAATAATAAAGTAATATAAAAACACAATGTTATTGGGTCAATGCGTGTGTGTGTCACTGTGTCACTGTGCACGTCCAAATACGAAACTAACACTAGTGATGTTATAAGTATTATAAGACTAAAACATTCACTCAATACTTCTTAATTAATATTATAATTTGTCAGTACAAAGGCCACAAAATAACTTTCTGTTCAAAGATATATCATTTAATTTTAATATGTCTCTTACATCAATCTACCTTAAATATCTTGATTGATTCTACTTTGAAAAATATTGGTGTGAAATCAGATGTTAAACATTTCGCTTAATCATTAACTTGCACACACCACTGAATAATATAATTAAGCCTATATTATATAGACTCTCTCGTATTAAGAGATACAATATTTAATAGTAAATGTATTGAATGTCGTTAGTCATATTAATACGTAATTAGTATTTTGACGATTCGATGTGATATTGTCCGTTTATTACTTAAGCAAGGGTCGGAGTGAGGACGAGGACGATAACAATATGCTGAAATATATAACGTAAATGGAATATTGGAGCGATTTAATTAGACATTGTAATGTTGTACCAATTTGAGTAGAAGTTATTTAATGTCCCATTAATGTTAAGGGTTAAATACCTCAGCCACTTCTTAGTTATCTTGATGTTTGGTGCCGGTGTTGAGTTACTTAAATAGTATTTACATTATTACTTACTACACCTAACATCATCATAATGCTGTTATTTTAATAACTTTTATTTTATGATTAAATTAACGGAATGTTACATAAATTCCACTCCCGAGTACTAGATTAAGACAAAATTAATACGGATGTCTTAAATTTTATGGCTCATAGTTGCGTTAATTAATTTATATAATAAAAATTGTTTGATTCAAATTGTTCGAGCTTAAGTTGCAGTATGGAAATATATTTTTATATAATGTTATTAATTTTTGTATCCTGGGGGTGGTGTTTGCTCTATTCTCGAGGGTAGTAGGGGCGAAGTGCCCGGGCTTCACTAGTTACAAGCTGGTCTGCTCGCTCCCGGGCCAGCAGCCGTAGGTAGCCTAGTTCGAGTTGGATTGTCACGTGTGGTGGATCCGTACCTTTGACCGGTTTCCAAGTTCGGCGTTTAACATCGGCTCGGTAATTAAAGGAATTCTTTGTAGTGCTGCTTGAAGACATTTTTATGATAATATAAAGCTTATATTACGAATACTAATCCAAATACTATAATCATTCCTGACTTCATATAAATAAAAAAATATTTCTGATTTACTAAAAAAAATATTTTCTATAATTTTGTCAAAGTATAAGATTATGTTGACATTGATAGTAAGTAAGAACAAAACAAAATTTTATGAACATCTGGATGATAATTTCGTTATATTTTATGTCCCAAACCAATATGTGTGCTTTTCCGTGAAAATGAGTAAATTTTACGAGGTGAAAGCATGTTGACTTAGATAAAAATCTTAAACCGCACCAAATTTTATAAAAATCTGTCATACAATTTTGTTGTATTGGAAAAACGAAAAAAAAAACAAAGTATTATTGAGTAGTTATTTGAGATGCGCGATCAAATTTTATGATGCGTGTCAGACAGGAACAGATGAACAGACAAAAAATTTATTGAGTTCTATTTCAAATGGTTTGAATTTGACTTCTAATGTAGCGAAATTGACTTATCCTTATATTTTAAAACATTCTCTATAATAAATATCATAAAACAAAATAAAACATAATCCTTAAGTATGAAAATAAAATATTGAAGATATTAGTAATAAATATAACATTTTTTTCTTAGGTAGGTACCTAAGTTATTTATTATCTTAATTCTATATGTAGTTACATCACTTGAGAGTGATTCAAAGTATACTGATTGAAGATACAATATATATATATATATATAGGCAGTATGTAATTATACGTTTTTAAAGATTATCATTTTGCGTACAATACAAAGAAGTAATTTTAATTTTGGAAAAAAAAAACAATAATAAAAATAAATGTCAAAATACTTATAAATAAATGTATTACTGTAGAATAGTTTCTTTTCATGCTAATAAATTCCGTTTATTTTGTGACTCCTTTCATATTGAGAGAAATAATATTTGATCATATTTTAACCTCAAAGAAGCCATTTTCTTTGTAGTGAACCTAACTAACCGTGTTTTCTGTTTCCTGTCAGATCACAAATAATGTACATAATGTACCTGCGAGAAGAAGAGAAAAAACTATGCGATTGTATATATTTGTATTAATGTTATATATATAAAGACAGATGGCTATAGATATGACATCAATTGGGAGAAAGTGGGGAGAGAGGGATAGAGGATTAAATAAAAGATGTACGAAACAAGGTGATATGATAAATGTAAAATAATTATATGAACTATGCATCCAATCAGCGTTGAACGAGTGGTGTGTAGCAATAACAGTGACATGTAAATGTGTTTTAAGCTGCGCCGCAATAGTGCTGAGTTTGGTGCAAATTGAACATTGACGCACTTTCACACACGGACTCTCAATATATTTATATTTTTACACTTATATAAAAAAGCTACATATTAAAAAAATCCGTGCCCACAGGGATACACGCGTGGGTAGACCTCGTGTGTAACTCGTTAAAAATATAACTCACTACCTTAGAATAACACCCCATGAGAATTGAGAATAAACTGTGATAATTTTATCTGGCTTATATAAAATTATAATATTTAATTTTTAAAAGTCAGTCTGATGAGTTTGTCTTTAAAATAACAATTTTAACAAAATAGCCCGCCACTTATCGTGGCTCTCCACATCTTTCAACATGATGCCGTTGTTGACATCAAAAATATTCAAGCAAAAAAAGGTTTTTATTTTTTTCTCGGAAAAGGTATCCGTTATGGAAATATTTTTGGTATTTAAATTTAGAGTAAAAAATAACTTTTCTATTAAAAATATTTGCGAGGAGGGAATGTTATCCAGAAAAAAGTTGCCGTGGTTTTAACTACCTTAAATTTTCAAGCTAAAAGTAGTTTTTATTTTTTTTCTCGGAAACAGTAGCTTTTACGGAAAAACTTTTGGTACTTAAATTTAGAGTAAAAAATAATCTTTTTATTAAAAATACTTGTGACGTAAGAATTTACCAGAAAAAAGTTACGATTTTTTTTTCAAAAATTTTCGGTTTTTTTACCCCCACCCCTAAGTTATTGAAGTTAGGTTTTCGGTTTATGTATATTAGTTATAGGTATTCATTAAAGACATCATATAATATGAACGCGATTGGTCTACTTTGTATAGGGAAAAAGTTATGGTCGAAAAACTGAAATCAGAAAAAGTGAGGCCTTAGCGCCTCCCGTGGCCGGATTTCTTTGGTTAACGAACTTGACCTTCATTTTTGGGTGGTTTATTTTTGTGCAAAGTTTGAAAGCGATTCAAGCAAAACTGCGGCCGCTATCGTGCTGACAAAAGTCGAATCTGGACGCACGCACGCATATATATATATAAACTTGTTGACCAATGGTCATTTCGGACTCAGGGGGTCATAAGAAGACCTCCTGTGAAGAAATTTTTCCAAAATTTGAAAGTCGGGTACAAATGAATGGGCAGATCGAATTCTTCGAGGTCTACCCAAAATATTGATTCAATTATTATTTTTATTGCAATATCAATACTACTTCATTACAATCTGACGTTTAAACATTTTTAATTTATTATTACTACGTTTCTTAAATTTTGCGTAAAGTTAAGTTTTAATAGAAAAAAAAATGTAATATAGTTTTGACAAACATTTATTTCAATACACCTTTTTATAACAATTTAAAGTAAATAAATTTCTAGTTTCATTTGATTGAAGGAACCCCATTACAAAAGTGCAGAAGAACAAAATCGATAGATGCAAGCGTTTCAATCATCTGAAGCTACACACTACTATGTCTACTATTTATTATCTGATAAAGCTTTCAGAGTTAAAACTGTATCAACCTTATTAAATCGGGGGAGCTTTCCCATCCGATAACGTTTACACTCTGAGAGAGAATTAAATACATACCATCGCTCAGATTCGCTTAATTGGTTTCAGTAAAACATTTATCAATGTCGCTTTAAGCGATTTAATTTAACGTTTGATCGAGGCTTTAATTTATAATTATAAAATGAGCTTGTTAAAGATAAACTGATGAATTATATCTGATTGTTTTAAAACATTCTCACGAACCAATATTAAAATATTAAACTTTTTATTCGTAATGTATTAGTTATCTAGTAATATATTATTATTTTATATTTATAGATAAATAAACGAAATAACAACGACATGTTGTTTTATTAAGTAATGATTCAGATAAAAATAAACAAATCTAATAATTTAGACATAAAAGTGTCTGTCCTGTGTAAGAGTTCAGTTTAACGTCTTAAATTATGAAGCTAGCAACATCGTTTAGTAGGGTTGCTTGAGGCGTTCAGTTTAACAAATAAATTATCCGATATTTTAATTAAAGGAATCTCAAGAGGCTGTCATTTCTTTCGATAAAGGCTCGAGGTTTAATAAATTTTATATTCACTCTTCTATATACGTAAGGATTATAATTTAATGTATTAAAACTGCTTATTATCAATAATTTATATTTAACTTAAGACAACTGTTTTAACTAATTATAATTACACTAAGTTCATAACTTAAGAAACAATTTTATAAGTGGATTTTAAAACAGAGTATGTGACCAATTCAGTAGGTTTTTCAATTCTTAATAACATTAAAGTTACGCACTACTATAGCAATAATGGTAATGTACATACACCAAATACAAATTAATTACAAAAACATAAAATGTGATGCAAAAATATAAAAAGATTTTAATTATATCTTATAAGGCATTTTGTATAAAATTATATTAAAGTTACTAGCTTTTGGTAAAGACTTAGCCTTAAAATATTTGAATAAACTGTCTAATTAATTATGTTGTAACTGAGGAATTCTATACCGCCTTTCATCTCCAGTAAAAGATAAAATTATAATTTCACATAATTCTTTCCTAATGAGTGCTTATATTAAGAGATACATCAGATACAAGTTTACATCATTTATCAAATTCATTAATATCATAATTTCGTAAAAAACAACATAAACATTAATTTTTAAGTTAATCACTTAGGTGTATGGCGTAACAAATGGAGAATGTTTCAAAAACATATATTTCGTTCCAAACATTTAGAAAATTAATGGAGTGTGAGATTTAAGCAGAGTTTTAACTGAATTTTGTCAGCTATTTATAAATTTTTAATACTATAATAATAATTCAATACAATTCTATAATATTAATACTATAATAATAATTCAAAATAATTCAATACAAATAATAATTCGTTTTATATGAACGTTATCTGAATATTGATATGATTTGGAGCAATTAAAGTATTTTCGTTCATTAAATTATAAAGTGAATATTAATAACTCAATGTTAAGTTCGTTTCTAAGTTCAATTTCTTTTTTCCCAGTTTTTTGTCCTATTATTATTACTTCAACAAAGTTATATGTATATATTTTTTTATCAAAATTCCCTTAACATTTTTTACTTATTTTTATTTTCCCTTAACCTTTTTTACTATATATTCTCCCAGACTCTCCCAGATCAATGTAACTTAGTAAGATGGGGCAAAGCCACCGAAAAATCTTGCAACATCTGTGGAGAGGCGGTAGGAACCGCGAAACACTTGCTAGTAGGGTGTAGACTACTTTTAAATAGAGGTAAATACTCGCGTCGCCACGATAAAGTATTAGAAATCATACGAGAAGCGGTTAGTCTTTCTGTAGCAAGAGCACAGAGGGGTATAACAACCACCAAAAAATCAGTAGAGTTCGAAAAGGCAGGTTCGTCCAAAAAATCTAAATTAAAACCTTATTCCATCTTAGACGCATCTCCTGATTGGACTCTCATGATGGACACGTATGAAAGGCAATACAAAATCCCCGGGGATGTCTGTGTTTCGTCATCTAGGCCGGACTTATTCCTGTACTCAAAACAACTAAGGCGCTTTATACTTGTGGAGCTTACTGTACCCTGGGAAACAAACATACCCAAAGATCATACATTTAAGCTTAACAAGTATTACGAACTGTGTAACGAACTGATCAGGAATAAATTTATAGTTAATTTGTATGCTGTAGAAGTAGGAGCGCGAGGTATAACAGCAAAATCTCTCTACAATTTATTTAAGGATCTCGGCCTTTCTAGAACGATCATCAGTTCATTTCTGGAATGTATTTCAAAGGCGGCTTTAGTAGGTTCTTACGATATTTGGTTAGATACGGAGAGGAGCGTGAACAGTGAAGGTGAGCGTGTATGCGCATAGTAAAGGGGCCCCTTAAACCTACACCTGGGTCGCAAGTCCCAGGCATTGTTTGCGCTCCTCTTCTTGCAACGCGACGGGCCCGGCACCCGCACGGTGAATCCATGGAATGCTAAGAAGCTTCGTCTCACGTTGTATATATAACACAGAAAAAAATGTTTAGAAAACTGAATTTTGAAACGGTGCAAGTTTAAAATATGTTTTATTGTTTTGGCTATCCCGCAAGGGATATGGGGTGAAGCTAAGTAAGTAAGTAAGTAAGTTATAATATACCTGTAGAATGAAAATAAAGTATTAAGACTTCACAAATAATTACTTAAATAAAGCTTAGTTCATTGCTCGGTGGTTTAATACTTTGCTTAGGTTGTAAATTGAATCATGTATTGGATAGTACCTAGTCTTAAATAATTTGGTTAGTTGTAAACTGAGATTAGGGCGAGGTGTAAGTTTTAACTGATAGTAATAACTATTAGTCACTATAAATATTAATAATATTAAGCATTAATATTAATAATAGTTGTTCCGTCCCGATTTCGTGCGATGTCAATTTCCGATGTTATATTTTTGTGTTCATAGTAGAATAAGATTAGCCTCTCTTCCAAGTTTTTACAAATATTTAAAATTATAGCACTTTTTTATACTATTGACCTGGAATTAAAATAACAAGTTATTTTATTTATTAATAATGTAGTCCAAATTAAGAGTTGTTAAACTTGCGTTGATAGATTGTGTTTCTTATGTGTTTAATAGATATATGTTATTTAGAAATATAAAAAATATATAATAAAGAAAATGATTAACGTAACTTTAAAGGCAACAATAACTTTATTAAAGTTCCGCTGTCTCTTATAAATTGTAAGTATGACTTGGTAAAGTTATATTGAAACTAAACAATGAACAGCAATGCGATACGATGAGATTATAACCGTATTATTATGACAATATTATCATACTGCCACATTATGATGTAAGAAAAAAATATAATCTACATACTCGTACCTATTTACCTTCTTTTAACACACGTTCTTATAGCAGCTCTTTTTGTCTAAAGTCTTTAATGGTCTGGAATGCTCTTCCCTTAGTAAATAGAAAATCGTCTTTTAGTTACATGTTTTTCAAGGCTTCGTCTTTGAAGAAAGCAGCTTACAAGTTTATTATTCATCTACATATAGTACATAATCCATTTATATTATATAGAAAAATAATTCATAAAGAATTGCTAGGAATACAATTACAAACAAATTACAATTTACAAATTACAAACCTATAAACACATTTTCAATAAACACATTTTTTATCCTAAATATAAAGGAATATCGCAAAATATACTTATTACATTAAATGGCGACAAGTCACGGGGTCAATATATGATGCTCTAATTCTACTTAAAATAAAGGGGAAATCTTTAAAACCATTATAAAACCTATCGTCATGTATGGATCTGAGTGATAGGTGATAAAGGCTATGCATGAAAAGCGTTTGAATGTAACGCATTTACCAATGTTATAATGGATGTTTGGAGTGAAAAGGCGGAATAGGATAAGAAATTAATTAGAGCATACTTGAGAGTGGCACCAGTGACAGAAAGAAATTAGGTAGCCGTCCGTCATGGTATGCGCATGTTATGAGGAAAGTTGATAATCATGTAATCAAAAAAGTGTTATGTATGGAAGTGGAGGGATGAACAAGTAGGGAACAGCCGAAAAAAGGTTGATGGATTGCGTGAAAGACTTGAAATATGATATCCCATCCATGCTCTGTTATCATACGTCAACGGAATGAAGATATACTTTTTCTTCGTTTTATAACTTTATCTAAACTTCAACTTTCTTATAATAACAATCGTAATTCATATATAATATTTTTGCAACATACTTTTCAATACTTCTTTTGATATGAGCATACTAGCACAAACAATTACTACTCACCTTGTATATCTAAACTAACTCTTACATACTCATTTCTTATATGCATTATCGTTATACCACACATCCACGCTTTCATGTAACTGTATTCTTTATGTAACTCGGCTTTTTGATACTCCATCCTGTGGTAGTATTTTATAAATTCCTTTCAATTTAAAGGCAAATTAATCTCATGACTGCTTGCCATTTTATTTACAATGTTTAACAGATCGATTATTTAACTATTTTTTAGACAAAATCAAATTTTTGTTACCATGTTCCAAATCTGACAAAAGCAACGTAGCTAACAAAACTGGGACTTACTTTCCACAAGTCTTATGTCTAAACATCGATAATGAATAGAAAGATGTAAGTATTTAAAGTCGGCCCTATGAGATATTAAAACTCGCCGTCCTAACATGCCTAGTAGGACGACTGTACATAGCACAAATCAACTCCCCATACTTAACGGGCACATAATCTTCTCTCAGGGCAAATTATAAAACTTTACGGGATCCTCCGTCTTTTGTTGATTCAGAATCGACAAACACCCACAGCAAGTTAACGTGTCACCATATTAACCACCAAAGATGAAGTTATTTAATAATGATAATAAAGTATAAGGAAAAGAATTCCGAATAAAGAAAACTTGTATCCGGGACGGGTTTCCTTTTTTTCAACAAATTATTAAACCAATTAAACCCGGACAAATATTCTTGATTCTTGACAAAAATTGTACGTCTTTTACAAAGACACTTGTTATTTACACACATTTTTAACAATAAAACCATAAAATTAATTATCACAAGATACTAAATATAAAATATCGATAAATTCCACAATGAGAAATGTAAATGCTGTTCACGCTTCAGTGCAGTAGCGCTCCTTAGTGTGGTGCAAACTGAAAGCTGACGAAAGTTACACAAAGGATTAAGACTTTAATGTTGAAAACTATTTTATCAAAGTAATATATATTAATAAGAATGTTCAAAAATCGTACAATTTATTCCTCATTTGCAATGAATGATGGCAAATAATAAAATTTATAAGATTTTACTGAACGGATTTTAAAATGGAACGGATTGAAAAATAAATAATATTCTTGGTTATGGTACCACACCATAACCAAGAATATTATTTATTTATAATGTTAATATAATACGAAGTAAAGCTTGAAACTACCTTATTCCCTCCCGCTTCGCTGGCCATACATAATAATAATACATAACTTGGATGTGAACTTAGGTTGCTATGGTAACCTTTGTCATATTATCCGTTGAGATCGTAACCGTTACTATAGTAACTCTTACTCCCGCATTAAGTGTATAACTCTTACAGTTTTAAAATTTGGCGAAATGCAAAAAGTTGATATCCGTTGGGATAGGAATACCGTAAATTACGTTCTTAGTGGACATCTACGTCGCAAAAGAAGTAACTATGTAAAATTTTAAGTTAATCGGACAGATAGTTTCGAAGATTTCGTTATGAATCAGTGAGTGGTAAATTGCTTATATATATAGATTACAAGTTATCTTATTGAATTATTTAACATTAAAGAAAAGGATATTTTAATAATAAATTAGATATAGTATTTGTTTTTATCCCACACTAAGTAAATGCCTTAACGAAATATTTTTCATTATTGTAATTTTGTGTGAAATATAATTATTATTATGAACGTTATGATATAATGTAATAAAATGAATATTCGCTGTTTAATTTCAATAAACTACACGGTTTAAAGGAAATGATTAATGATATGATTGTTTTTGGGGCACATTGAATACCAGAAAAAAATACTTCATACAAAACATCAAAAAGCTTAAATCATTAAACACCAGTAATCTCATAGCAGCTGTTAAGATACCATATTTGTTTACGTACAAAATGAAAGTGCAGATACAAAGGTGATTTCTAAGTAAACTACATTTAAATCGTTTTTGTCTCTGGTTAAATATAATAAATATAACATTTGTTGATATAAACATGCAGACATCATTTTTGGTAGTAAATAGTGCCGTCTCTCATAAACTAACCAACCCTTGTTGAAATAGGAATGAAAGAAAAAAAGAACGGAAAAGGGTTTCGGCATTCGGTCAAATTGACAATAAAATGGTATAAATTTCTTAAACTCAACAACTATCTCTAAGTAAATACTTAAATATAAAAATGGCATTTGAAGTAAATAAATCCCCTACGCGTGCGGGGCTTCATGAGTTTGGGAGTGAGATAAGCCGACCAAGCTTCACGAAAATTGCCTTGCTTCAGAACTGAAATGTAGTTTTTCATAGCTGACCTTCGAGTAACTTTTTTCGTACTGTATAAACATTGTTACAAAAATAATGAGAAAAAGAGATTATACAAAATGACGTAATTGGAAATATGCAAATACCTTACAAAATATTTCGGAAATTACTTGTCGTAACAAAAGCTTTGTTTTCATCCCAGTAACTCATTAAAAGCGATTTTATAGCTACAATTTCATACAATTAGCGAGATTTAAGTGTAGTTAACTGATCCTTGGCAGTTACTTAAGAGTTATTACTGCTATTATAATTTCAGATGAGACTCACCGTGAGCTTGAATGAGAATACTTAAGGCTCTCGTTTCTTGTAGTTAATTGACACTTAAGGTAATAGTTATTTTATATAGCAGTCACTTTTTAAATATACGGTAGCATTATTTTTTACAAGTACATACGTCATTACATATATTTAGTTTTTTTTTCATTCAATTTCTTTTAATTTCATTACATTTCATTCGTTTTCTTTTCGTTATAATTCTATTTCTTTTCATTAGTTTAAATTTTCTCTCTCAACAATTAGTAGGTTTAAGTTCCACATACTTGTTACAATTCATATATGTGTGATATATGGAATTGGATTTTTCGTTCATTAAATTATATAACGTATTGAAGATAAATAGGTTACTGTTAAAAGTAATGTAATTACAGAAGTAGAAGCTTCGGTTCTTGACCTGATTTTAGCTCTTGAAGATATCATAAGTTTTTGTATTACTGTATAGTGCTAAGTGCATTCGTTCAATTACATCGACTCCGTAAGTGAAATTCCAATTAAAATTAAATAAACAAACGAAACAAATGTGACATGCAAGTTTTATACATCTTTTTGTCTATAAATTACTACGAGTTAGATTGGTAAAACATAAATATATTTATATTGTATAGAAACAGTCAAGATATCGATAGATATAATTTATATATTAAATTAATCTTCCTTAAAGAATATAACCTCACCATTTCCCCATTTTTATATTTTTTTGGTTTATTGTAATAGAGAGAATAACACATGACCACCGAAATATACTCTATCAATAGTGTTCTTGATTGTTTTCAAAGGTTCATTTCAGTTGAGATAGATACAGATCCGTTTTTACAAATATATTTACAGATTGAAATATAGTAATATTGGAGTAAAATAAATATTCTTATCTTAATTTAAATTCAGTGGAAACCTAATTGATTTATGTTAAACATTTTGAAATTTTTATTGTATAAGTGTTATTATAATTGTATGTTTCCCAAACATAAATAAAATAAAAAAATACTAGAGGGCTGCTTTTTTATAATGCACAGTTTCACATTTGAGATCACTATGTGAAACCTCAGGACACAGTGAGTGAACTCTGATCGATTTGTAGTTATGTAGTAATAAAAAAGGACATGATCATGAGAATGTTCTTGTGATAAGTGATCACCGCTACCCAGTGTCTCAGAGGAATACTAATGAACGCTGCCGGCCTTCACCGGTCACATCAATACTTCACGTTGCTGTACCTCGAAAATTAATGGTTCGTAGAACGGGAGATCTGTTCGAAAATCATACATCAAATGACAAAGCGGCCCGAGGTGATTGCTGTTATGATAGTCTTTATGTGCGGTCACTAAATCGTTTTTTGCCAAATAAATATCTGTAACTGACTGATATATTTAAAGTCTGTTAAGATATTAAAATAATTTCGTAATCTTCAATCTTACTTTGATGTTGTTTATTTTTTGTTATTTGTTCATGATACACCTGAATTATTCATTTGAAATCCTTATCAAACTTATTTAGATACTTCTAATATATTTTCCGTCAAAAGGGAGTAGGAATATATGTATTATGTATGTAGGAATATATGTATTTACCTACAAAACTGGTTTCTTGAGCTCGTTTTAGTGAATAAATATGACTTACAATTTTTTATACGCGCACGTGCTATAAAAGTTTTTTTATGCATTAATCTTCATATTTCAAATATTCTTATAGCATGTGATATTCCATTTAAGGTGGAAAGTTTTAGACTGTATAACACCATATATTTCACATAATACTAATTTAACAAATGTCTTTGAAAAATATAGCAAATTTGCGGCAAATGCTATTTTTTTCCTAGGTTCGATCAGTATTTTATTGAAATGTTAATGATTTTTTTATATTAATGTTATGTAAGTAATAGTATCTATGATATGCCACTTATTTATATATACCATGAAATAACGTGAAATGTATCTAGTCTTGTCTAATTGTATAAATGTGTATAAAATAAAATATGTTTTTTATTAATTTGTTATAATATGTAAATATGATATTGTATAGTTTTAATCATTATGCTATGTTCATATATGTGTCTTTTTCGAGACAAACATATATATATATATATATATATATATATATATATATATATATATATATATATATATATATATATATATATATATATATATATATATAACATAAATAAATAATTTCTTTATAATACTATATTATTTAGTATATAAGGTCTTATCATGAACAGAAAAATGGTTCGCCAGATAGTTAACAACAAAAAAGTTCATACAAGTACATTGTTTCATTTTGAATAAAAAAAAGTATAATAGTTTTAAAAAAGAAATTACATTAATTCGTGTTTTAAAATATTTTACAACATTTACATAGGAAAAAAAATTATTACCAGAAATTTAAAAAATACAATACTAGGTTTTTTAACCATCTCTAAAAACAAAAAAAAACATATTTAAGCTTTATTTTAAGAAGCTTATGTATAGGTTAAAGGATTTGAAAACGAAAATGTTCCAGTCTTTTTTGTTATTTATTTCGGTTTATTACAATATAACATATTCCTAAAGACAAGTCCTATTAAAAAGATTGTCGCGTTTATGGAGTTCTAATTATAACGTAACATTATCTTATACTATAATCAATCTTATACTTATATAAAAAAAATAATACTTAAAAAATAACACATTAACAAAAAAAAAAGAAAAACAGTAAGTAACTAATGTACTTGGATCTAATATAGACGAGTATCTAATACAATATAAGTTAGTGCCATTAAGAGATTGGACAAGGATTAAAAAGCTGTTGCTATTGTTAAGCTACCAGATGAATCTTTAAATAAAAATAAAATCACGATTGAAGAGAAAGAGGAATGATAAGAAAACTTCAAGTGATTGGTTGGATGCTTTGTTGGTCTTCCGGAGCTAAGTCTCGGAGTTATAATGAATGTCTTGGTAACTAACAACTATTGAAAATACACATCATTTCCTTTGAAACCTTGGAGCTAATATATGCTATATAACTTGATTTTTTGGTATTGCAAAACTATACTTATTATAAAATAAACATTGAATTCCATAATCTTTATATTTATGAATCACGTTGACTGTAATAGCGTAGACAGATGTTTTATCGGTATGTTATGTGCATTATATAAAATAATTTTGTTAAAATTAACATCTTAAAAGTAATGATTATCGTAAAAAAGAATCCAAACTTGTTGCTATTCCTTAAGTGAACTGATTATATTTCTAAGATTATTGTAACAACGTATAATAAAATTACTAAGTAAACAAAAAGGTAAGTAAAATAAGAATTTTGTAGACTGCCCTTTATCAGAATTATAGCTTAACTTAAAAAAAACCCGTTGTAATTAAGATCATAACTTCCTATTAAAATAATCCAATGAAACTTTTTCCTTTGTTGAAACTTTTCAAGTTACCGTTTTATTACCAATTTGTGTTTAAGTCGTTAATTAAAAAGTACTACTTTGTATTCGGACTGGTTTCCGCAAATCGATGTCTTCAGTGCGCCTGTCTCGAGTGTGGTGGGTGCCTTCACTCACGCCAGCCCAGTCCCAGTAGAAGGCCAGCAGCCCTTTTAATTCGGAGCAGGCCTAAAATAAACTAAAATATACTGAATGAAATATGTATAATTACATCAGTATACATTATAAATATTTGTAACTTAAGTAAAATAAGAAAATGATCTCTTTCGTTGTTAATGTACGTAAGTAACAGTGAAGTGTCTGTCAGTAATGCTTTCACATAGTGCTAGTACCATATAACATCTATATTTTAACTTTATAAGAAATACGGTGATGATTATGAATTATTTATTATAAATACAACATAAGTTTTCATACATTATTGTTTTTATTCTATTACTTATAATAATTATATTATTCAGTATTTATATCGACATTTCAAGCACTAGCTATATATCTATATATATATTTGATAACTCTTACAATAGTCGATGTTATAAATTTATACACACATTATAGTTAACTGTTTAAAATAATTTTATTAATGTCAATATTACAGGCGTTTATAAAAAAAACTAAGATTGCAAAAAAAAATCAGTAACATGTGAAAATACCTAAGAAAGAATAACGTTTAAGTTCAGGAGAGTTTAAATGGCTGAGAGAAAGCACTAAAACTTTTAAAATTAATCTTAAACTGCAGCAAAAGTAAATTCCCGACGTGTTAAAAGTGGATGGAAAAAGAAAATGCGACGGAAATAGTTACGGAACAAGATTTACTAAAGAGTTTTCAATCTTCAGAATATCCTGGATTAAGGATGAGGACCGACATTGGTATTTTAACTTTTTAAAGTCCGATTAAGGTACATCAGTTTCATAAAAATGATGTCACACAATCGATATTTTAGTACAACTATTTACAACTACACGAAACTATCTTAGCATCATAATAATACACATTTCAGCCTTATGTGTGTGTTATATACTATATATAAGTATATTCAATTATATATAGCATTTACTATAATATTTATAGATAATTTAAAGAAACATGTTTTTTTTAATAGTTATTATTTATTTTTTTTAGCATTTTTTGTTTTTATGACGCCTTAAACAACTTCTCACCATTGTAAACGTTATGTGGTAGATTATGCCAACATGAAGGCATTAAAGTCGCCTTTTAAAAAGGGTAACTAAATGAGCAAGGCTATAATGGCAAATTGTGGGAGTTTTTTTTTTTATAAAATTCTAATATTATTACCAGGGGTTGCCTCTCTTGGATTTCGATTTCAGTAGCCTTGGACTTTTGGAATAATATCATTTGCAGATGCATTAGGAGTAAAAAACAAGAGTATATACGTTTTCTACACTCATATTGTCAACTGCGACCAAGAACACAACGTTAATAAAGCACTGTTCATCACTTTGGTACAGTGATACGGTGCACGAAAATAGTCCGTCGTCAATATATGTTCATTGCCGGAGTACAAGACTTGAAACAACAACACTTAATGTTCGTGTTTGTGTCATAAGACAAAACTTAAATTTTAAATTTCCTTGCTGGCTTCGAGTCAATTTTATGTAACGACATTTTCTTGTTAGTTCTTGGTCGTTTAAAATGAAACTTCAAATGTTTGAGAATGTTCTAGTGCTTTTGTGTCATAGTCATTAAAAACTCCTGACTGCAATGTTATAAATTTATAGGGTAATTTAATGTTACTTCAAAGATATCTTTTTAATCTATATTCATAAAGTTAAAAATAGTGGATTGTGGCGTGATATATATAATTATATACATAATGTCTCTATTTATCAAATTCTAGTGTTAGTTAAAGTTTAAAATAAGTAGAGATAAAATACGGAAGTTAAATGATATCGTTTATCTTACATTATTGGGGAGTATTTAAAATAATGAATGAATGAAAAGGTTCATCGCGGGGAAGAAAATAACGGTATATTATTTAAATAACGTGTTTTGTACCATTTTTACTTAAATAAATTATAAATATAATATGAATATTTTTAGATGAAAAACAACCCGGTAACCCGGTAGGTAGTTTATAGTGAATTACGATGTAGTTGTTCCTAAGACTAAATAGATTTATCGTCTCTACAACACACACAACTACTTAATTAACATGCAAAGTTTTGTAATTTATTAAGTAAACTTAAACATGAAATGCCATGAAATGGGCAATTTATATCTATATATATTCTATTTTATACATATTTAATTAAAAAATTACAAAAGAGGTTTTGACGACATATGATTTTAAATAAGATTTTACCTCCTGGAGTGTGTTCTATTTCTATTTTATGAAATATGATAAAGATTACAATCGTAGGTAAATATAAAAATAAGAATAAAAATAGGAATTTAGAAATTATATAAAGTATTAGAGTTTAGGATAGCAAATAATAAGCCTACAAACATAATAAACCAGATTCTTATAACGAAGTTATTTTTAATAAATAATTTTATGAACATCTAAAATAGATACTACAAATTCAGCGATTATTTGTATGCGATACGATGCGGTGCGATGCGATGCGATGAGATAGGATGCGATGCGATGCGATGCGATGCGATTCGATTCGACGCGATAGGATGCGTTGCGATTAGTTATTTGAATAGTTACGATATTGAATAACATGCAATAACAATAGTCTGTTTTTAGTTTTCTTGTTAGTAACAATTTGGTAAAAAGTAAATTAAATATATGATTGTACTTTGATAATCTTTTATTGTATTTTATAATAAACTAGTATAAAACTTACGTCTTGCCATAAATATTGTTACATAGAAAAACATTTTTTTATTGTACGTAATGTAATTGTTAAAAAAGTACCGTGAGGTTTGGAGCAAATTTTACTATCTGAAACTGACCATAAATTATAATCCAGTAGATTAAGACAAGGACTAGATGACGGCCAGTCTTTAGCTTTGATGAAGTCCGGAATATTCTTTTCTGACCAAAATCGAGTGGATCGATTCTCAAGAATTAATGAATTTTATTGAGATTGAAGGAAACGGATAATGGATACTCTTATGCCGATGTTTAATACCTTTTTCACAAAATTATGGTTCAGTCACTCCTTCATAGCTAACACGCCACCAAATCATCACCGATGTCGGATAATTCCCATGTTGTATTCTGTTGACTGATTAGGTAGTTTCTTTATAGTTCAGCATAAATACGATCATTTTATTTCTTAAAATATTGCTCAATTGTAATTTTTTTCTGTGACCTCCTGTGAATTATATTATATTTCATTTAATACGAAATATGAATTAAATAAAACATCCATCATCAATTTTCTAGCTGGTAGAGCCTAGCTGTAGTTATTTGACTGCACCTCGTATTGGGCTGGCTCGACCGGGCAAGAACGACCCTCACACAGAAGATCGAGGTGTAGTAACTAAATTCATTTGGTTATGATTCATCGGTGAGTGAGAGAATCCGGAAGCTTATCAAGCTTGGGCTAATGCGTTAGTCACTAAGGATCCGAACTCTAGAGTTCTGAAGAGGAAATATAATCGTGCCTTCAGATTCTTCAAACGGAAAATTGCTAGAGCAAAGTTCAAGCACGTCGTCAAAATTGGGGATCAGCTGGCAAAGTACCCGCCTGGCACGCGCAAGTTCTGGGCGCTTTCCAAAGCCAGTCTGGGAAACTTTTGTCAGCCATCCCTTCAAAGAGTCCAAGAGTCAAAGAGTCTTTGGCCCACACGGCAAAGGAGAAGTGCTACAAACATGTGCCCCTTAGTTGACACCAGTGCTAAGGCGTCTATTTCGGTACTCTTACCTTAAAGGCGTAGTCCCGGTCTTATGGAAGCGTGCCCTCGTCCATCCGATCCCTAAAAAAGGTGAGAGCTTGGACCCAGCTTACTGCAGACTTATCGCCATTACCTCTCTTCTTTCCAAAGTAATGGAGAGCATTATCAATAAACAGCTCCTAACCTACCTCGAGGATCACTAGTTGGTCAATGACCGGCAATATGGCTTTCGCTATGGTCGATCGGCTGGTGATCTTCTGTTATATCTTACGCACCGTTGGGCAGCTGTTATTGAAAGCAAGGGAGAGGGCCTGGCAGTTAGTCTGGATATGGCGAAAGCCTTCGATCGTGTATGGCACAAAAGGCTTCTTTCGACGCTACCTTCCTATGGGCTTCCCGAGAGTTTATGCAAGTGAATCACTAGCTTCCTCACTGCGTAGAGCATACAGGTCGTTCTCGACGGTTTTTGCTCGGATCCCTAGCCCGTGAACGCTGGTGTACCCCAAGGCTGCGTGCTATTCCCAACTCTGTTCCTCCTGCACATCAATGATATGTTGGATATTTCCAACATACATTGTTATGCGGATGACAGCACTCGAATGCGGTATATTCCGGCCGTGCAGGTCTCTCTCAGGAAAACGTTGACGAGTGTGAAAGAAACTTGTGTCTGCGATAGAAAATTTCTTGGGGATGGTTTCTGAGTGGGGTGAATTGAACCACGTTCAGTTTAATCCCCAGAAGACACAAGTTTTGCGCGTTTACCACAAAGAAAACCCCATTTGTCGCTCGCTCGCAACGCTCTTCAAAAGCACTCCCCTCATTGCCTCGCTAAGTATCAGAATACTGGGTCTCGACATTTCGAGCAATTGTCAGTTTCGTGGTCATCTGGAGAACAAGGCCAAGTTGGCCTCGATGAAATTGGGAGTGATAAATAGAGCGAGGCAGTATTTCAACTCTGGCCAAAGACTTGCGCTCTACAAAGCGCAGGTCCGGCTACACATGAGGTACTGCTCTCATCTCTAGTCTGGGAGTGTTCCGACGAGCTATTCGATCTGATGCCTACCGCCGAAATTTACCACCTGGATGCGTGGTGATCCTCCACTGCCCGGTTCTCAAGCAGCTTTTTTCCACGTTTCACTCGCTTGTGGGACGAACTCCCTCCGGCGGTATTTCCAGATCGGTATGACATGGGTACCTTCAAAAAAGGTCTTTTCACCTACCTTCAAGGCCGGCAACACTCTTGTGAAATCTCGGATGTTGCAGGAGTTCATGGGCGGCGGTGATCACACGGTGATCTTTGACCCGCCAGCTCGTTTACCCTCCTCTAAAATAATAAAAAAAAAACAAAACAATTGGTATAACACCATTATGAAAAAAATGTCTCTGGATCATTTGTCATTGTGCTAGCACTGAGCAGGAATTGAATTGTTTCTCAAGCACGTCAGAAAAAATCATTGCAAATGTATTTTCGTGAAATATTTATTACACCATTTAGTTTTTTTAATGCTATTACATTGTCATATAAGGTTTATTAAGTTGGGAATGACGAAATATTGTAACATACTTATGTTACAATATTTAGTTTTTTATGGTTTGCTGAATTTAAATTTGTGTCATATTTTAACCTTAACGTAATGCAGAGTGCATCCAGACGAGGCTTCAATATTTGTATCTTAATAACATGATAATATAATTTAAATAAAATTAAATGCAATAACAAAAGTTACGTTAGAAGTTTTAAATCTTTTATTTCCAGACACTCGTTGAGCTCGAGGGAGCTATATTCGTTGATATAGATAAGTTATATTTAACATATTATAGTGGATAAATGAATTCAGTTATGGCAAAGCTTATCACTAGTGGTCCGGCAACGGCTAATGACCTAACGGCTAAATTAATCTCTACACAAACGTGTTATTAATATCTGACAGTAACATCCAGAAGGCAGCAGTTTATTACCTAGCCTTATTAATTATTCTAAAACGTAAGTTCGTATATTACTGATCTCTAAAATAAAAATAAGTAATAGTTTATTTTTAATTATGTAAACGTAATAAACGAATTATTATTTTTTTATAAAAAAATATATTTTGTCACGTTATTTTATAATATTAAAAATGTCAGATAATGTTTTCGTAATAATATTCTACACACTTTGGACTAAAATTAAAATACGTCTATAAGTTTGGTAATCTGATAGATTAAATTTAAGAAAAGGGTTCACCTCAATAAATGTGCTATCTAACGTACTAACACTTTTAAATTCCAAAAGTGACCGGATTAAAACAAATCTCTCCAAAAATATATAACATAAGATTAGAGTGCGAACATTATGTAGGTAATTAGGGATATTATTATACAAATAATAATTTAACATGAACAGTATAAACTCAATATTGTTATATTTGTTAATGACGATTTAGTTTTTAATATCCGTCCGTCTGTATGTATGATACACTTAATAAACTCAAAGAGCACACACACTTGTAAAATATAACATATTTGAAGATATAAATCATTTATAAGGTGTATGACAATGATATGTTGTAACTCGGGCTGTATAAGACAATGCAGGGCTCACAAAATATCTCAGCTCCGAAAGTCATAAAAACGCTTTCTAAGTGGATTCAGGGAAAAAAATGTGCCCAGCATAAACAAAATATTAAACTTTGGAACTTGAGAAGTCTTCACACTGACATAAAAAATAAGCAACAATCTAAACATGTAAGACACAAACGAGGTAGGTAGTGCAGTAGATCTGGACTGCGACACTGTTAAAGTTGTTATCTAACGTCCCCAGGGTTTTCAGTGAAACTACACTCTTTTATTGATATTTTATTGGGTACTATATTCATAGTCTTTAAAATGGGCACAACTTTTTATATTACATTATGCTGTGTCGTCACAAAACATTGATTACTCTTATATATTCTCCTAAAGTTTTTCCAAGTAATATATATTTTACAAGTATTATGTGTTACATTGTTTGATATAGCACGACGTTTAAATATGAAATACTTAATTCAACTATTTTCAACACCACGGGTGTTGTCACAAGAACGACACAAGGAGGAAACGACAATTTTATTTATTCAAACTCTGGGCCTGCTTGATGAAAGATTGATTCTGTATCGAGCGGTTACCTCATTGATGTTAAACTGTGTATTGTATATTATCAAGTGATCTGTACTAATATATGAAATTTCAGGAGAAATTAGCTAATGGCTTGGTCATATCAACAGACTACACCGTTAATAGGTAGTTATTTATTGAATTAACGATTTCCCATTTTGTGTCTCAAATAAACGTTTAATTGTTGTTCCGGTTTTAATTCACGACATAAGATCATTATGTTAAGAAAGACAAAAATATAATATAAATAATATAATAACAACAAATGCATATGATACATATATCTTATATGTTACAACTAAACACAGAGGTATTAAAGCGGCAGTGGCAGTGCTTCTGTTAACATTGTAATGAGTCATATCTTAAAGTTATTTTAAAATAGATAGTTTTGAGATCGCCCACGTTTTGTTGCATGTTAAAATTAAATATACTTATATATAATTATAAACTTAAAACTTAACCATGCAATTAGTATAATGTTTGTTATATTTTCAGATAATCGCGTTTCCTATTTTGTTTAGTCAAGGTAAAGGCGAAGTGCCTTAGTCAGTATGAGTCAATACAGTCTCCTCTTAATATATGAGTATGCAGTTTAGTGCGACTAAGAAGCTCTAGATACATCGTTATATATTCATTAAATTGTTATTATTACTATTAATTCTTAATAATTATTTTCACTAATTTTTTAAACAAAAATATGACCGAATTTTAAACTAACAAATATTATAGATAATTGAGAAATAGCGGGAGTGAATGTTAAATAAAGTATAAACTAACTTAATTATCTTATTAGATGATTTTTTTATGAAATTTTTTGGATAGATTTAATTTAAATGTTTCTCCAATGAGACAAGATCTCTTGGTTTCCGTATTTAGATAATACTGTCTTCTCCCTTTGTTCAATTACATCTCTATCAAGATTATTAAACTTATTTCACAATCGATTTAAGCTTTGTCTCTAATCTTAATAGAATATCTTTGTTATTTATTTATTAATACACATATCTATGATATTCTCAGGTGTGTGTAAAATATACATAAGGAAGATCGTCTGAGTGGATACATCAGCAGATCTCAGTCAGTGGCTAGTGGATGACGACGTCTATTCTTTGTATCAAGTTGAAAAAAAATGAAATCAATATGACGACGTATGAGATATAAAGAATACAAGTATGAGATATTATTACACATACCAAATTAACATTGTTGTATTTTCACCTCGAGGTGAAAAGTAGAAATAATCATTAAACAATTTTTGGTTACTCTTATACATTCATTTATTTCTAATATACTTTGATATGTACTTATAATACAGGATAAATCAGTAATACTATAATGAAACGTCTATATAGATATTCAATAACACTCGTCAATAATAAATAATTATTATTATCTTCAATAATGCTTGTTAAAGTTTTAATCCCTGACTTTAAAGTATAAACTCTTAGTAAATACTTGTTAAAAAAACTGTCTTTTTAAAACCTCGTTTATTTTTAATCTTGAAGATTGCGATAGCTTTTATGATTAGTGCAGGAAGCACAATATAGTATGTTTTTTAATTAAAAACACAATAAATTTGTTTAATGGCTTTTTAAAACATATTTATTTTATGTTATGCTATGTTAGTTGTTAATATTTTATTTTATTTCAATTTTTCACGCGAGTGTTAGCCAGTTGGCTTTGCTTAAAGCCTCTTGTAAAAGAGGAGTTATATTAATTAAGAACCCAAAACCTCGTCGCCTGCAGGACATGGACGGGAATGTCATACATGTTGTATTTAATAATGCAATCAGTATTACCTTATGATTTACCGGTATAATAAATTTGAATATAATTCGTATCACTTCAGAACTGTCTTACAGAAATTAAATAATTTAGTAACAGATTGTATTTTAATACAATTAGTAAAGTCGCTGAGGGCTCGATGAATAATGACTACATGGTTTTACTGTTAACTATCAATTTCCGACGATCCCTTGTCGTGGCTTAGTGCTTATTTAAAATATTACCCATTCTGTATACTTTCAAAAAGAAAACATTTTTTCCCATAAATATTAATTATAGTTATTAGTATATAATATGTAAACAGGAACATAAGTTTTCAACCCTGTCATTACAATAGTACAAATCTTTTAATTAAATAATTTTAAGTAGTCTTGTATCCATTAATATATGTATGTATATACAGCGTTTGTTATTTGTATCACATTCGTAGTTTCATAATGTCAGTGTGATGTTAATTGTAAAAGTCAGTTATTTCAGTATTCCTGACGTGACCTGATCTGCTTATCAAACACCGCATGTGTGTTTTACATATTTACTATATGGATAAGAAAATGTAAGTATTTGTTGTTTAGAGATTTAGAGTTTAGGTAACCAATTCAATTCAATTCTAAGTTTATTTTTATTTTAGCTTTAGCTTTAGCTTTAGTTACTATAATTTATATTTATTAAAATATAATTTTGTATATCAGACATTTCTTCCTCTCGCATTCCCCTCTGTACGTTTCTCTTTTTCTTTTTCATTAGAACAAGTCGTTTAGGTGCTCTACTATTGTATGATCCTTAGACAACTATATAAATATTTTTTTAACAATTTTGTCCAATAAATCTCTGCAACACAAAATATTAATATAATAGTAACATATTCCAAATATATCCCTAGGTACATGCAATCTCATAGGCCTAATTACAAAAAAAAATTCAAGAGGCCTAATTACACAAAGGCGTCTCCGGCTGCTAATGAGGTCCTTTTCTAATTTTAGTAGCAAAGCTGTAATATTGGATTTGGATTATGCTATATTGGACGAGTATCACAGAACTTCAAGAAATAATATTTTTTGTTAGGTTTGATACATTTATAAGTGAAAAGCTATTAGCCCATCTTAGTGGAAGTGATGTCTCTGGAACGTTCTTTTAATCTGTAAAAATAAGAATAAATACAATAGGTTCTCTTTGGTCGAGTAGTTCCTGTGCCTATATGAGGCTCTCCTTATCCTTATTTATGCTTTATATTGCAGATGTTGGGTCATATCGTCCCTTTTTGCCTTTTTATAAATAAAATGGAAAGTGCTCGTAAAACAAGTAGGAGACATAAAACAATTGTGGAGCAATCTTAGAACAATTACACAGATAACCAGATAGTGAATCATTTATAAGGCTGTACGACAATTTCCACTCGGGGCCTGAGGGAAAACTCATACACGCAGTGCTCACAAAATACGTATAATGTCAGGATTAAGAGAAAGATATACGTTTGTCAAAAATATCCTGGGACTATAATTCGCTAAGTATAACCTGTCTACTTTGAGATAAACAGCTAATTTGTTGTTTTTCGTTTTTTTTTAAGTTACCTTTTTAAAAAATAGACAAATTAATATTTTTTTATTTCTTATATTTATTATATTCTGGATACTGGCTTGTCGATCCTTGAAGAGTGCTTGATTCCAGAACTGTTTTTAAAAAAAGGTACAACATTAATTTATTTTAATAACATCGTAATAATGCCCATCAATCTTTGTTCTTTCGTGAGTTAGTTAAACATTTTTTGAATGAAGTTCAGCGTATTTCATTCTTTTTTATAAACCGAAAATCTAAAGGGCTGTACCGTAATTATACTTTTAAATATATGTTTTTGTTTTAGTGTGAAAGCCATTGTTATAATTTTTTCAATATTATATAAATGGCAAAATATATATTGTATTAATGGAACTGCCAACGGTTATATAAATATTTTGCATATGCCTCATGGTCAGTTAATTAATTTGAACGGTTGAATGATTTCAGTATATATTTATATTATTGCTGTCAGTAGAGAGCTATAGTTGGTTATATCTTAATATTAGTACTGTACCTGTAATGGTGTATTTTGTTCTATGTCACCATGTCCGCAATGTGGACACCAGACAATTATATATATATAATTTTTCAAAATAATTTAGAGTCAGTCGATCTCTTATATTTCTTGGCATGGAATTTATTGATAATCTGATCCACTGGCCCAGTTACTAGTGGTTACTAATAGACGAGTTATAATGAATTTGATTCAAATCCTAGTTTAAAATGTAATGTTTCATAAACTGTTACTTCGTGATGGATGTAGTCTGTGTCGGGTAGCGAGGAAGGGGTTTTACTTTAAATGAATTGAAATGTATAAAACTTAAGTCTGCGACAACAAAACATAGAAGCACAATTTTTTTAATCAGTACTTTATGATTATTAAATGATCATATGTTTGACAAAGAATACATTATTGAATAATAGAGGCTTTACTGAGGTATTTTAATATTAGATATGATAGTAAAACTTACCTAGATACTTAATTTATAAAAAACTGACTTTCTAAAGAGTTTCTGAATTATGAAGTAAATTGGATAATTTTTTATACAGGACATAATAACATAAACATTATTTTGTATTTGAAATATGTTGTGATTGGCTTTGTCTTGAACTAACATGTAGAGTCGTAAAGTAACCAAGTTACAGTGTTCGTTGACTTTACTCTGTGCCGATGTCGGTGTGTGATGATTGTTGGGGTAAGTACTTTAAAGTACTCGTATCATTGAACACTCAATCACACAGATTATATAGATATATTATATATATTATAAAATATTAGTACTTACAAACACCTACATATCTATAAATACATATACACGTTGTGTTCTAATCATTTAATAAAGTTAACAAGACTGTTAACAAAAGTACAAACTGACTTTATGAAGTTCAAATTAATATTTATTATTATATTATTATTTTGGTAAAATCATGTATTCCAAATAAATATAACATAGTTAAAAACTGATATTGTGTTTATTTTGAAACCTTCATAAAATGGCTAAAAATGGTGTGTCTATCTTTTAGCTTCTTAAGTGAGTGCTATAATTTTAATAATAAGTCATGAATTAAAAAAAAATACTTAACGTTGTAAAAAAGAAAGAATAATTTCGTTAAGAAATATCACGGATCCCTTAATAAGTTTTTAATCTTTCTAAAGTTCGTCACTCGTTAAATTAGATTTATAATTAAGCTCCTTTAATAGTTGACAATTATGCAGATCGTCCACTTGATATCTTTACGTTGAGATTTAAATACAAAAGTATTGGCATTCTAACACCTCGAAAGTTATTTAAAAATATAAAAACCAATTTGCTCTTAAATCTGAAAGTGATTGTATCTGAAGTACTGTCATCACATTTGTTAGTTCGATAACAATACAGCGTTATATAAAAACATGTATATTTGAATATTGTTATATTTTTAGAAATCCAATATTTACGTATTAGTAAGCACGTATTTGTTTTAGGTAATAACATTTTAATAATGAAGCAAAATTTCATAATTTTTGTTAAAACTAATCAAGATGTTTATGTTTTTTTTCTTGCACATTTTATTTAACAAACTTCGCAAAAATTTTATGAGAAATAAGTTTAATACGACAATGCCATTCATTATAAACCATAAATTTCAGTTCAGATTATCATCATAATGCGCATAAAAGTGAATCACAAAAAAGCAAATTATAAGTATTTATTACAATTATATTATAGGAAAAAAAAATGTTTTGTTAAGATTTATCGTCAATTCACATTTTTTATAATTTTCGATAATCAAATTTTAAGACATTATTAGGTTGGTTGAATACTTCGTACATTTTTTTTTTTTTAATTTATTATAAAAAAAATTTAATACATAAAGCAAACATACACATAATTTCTTGCCAAACTCGAGAGTTTGACGGCAAGAAGCGCTCATTAAATACTTAAACTAACACTATACACTACTACTACACAAACATTATCATTTACAATAAACTTAGAACAATAAAAAAAAAAAATAAACAAAATTTAAAAAACAAAAAAAAAAAAAAACCTTATAACAATTACATTTTTTTAAAATAGAGATCCCTTAGTTTTATTTTCAATACTTTTTTACTAATATGACTATTTAGGTTAATTTTGTTACGGGCAATGTTATTCAAAATTTTGGGTACCATACACCTTGATGTTCTTTTTCCATAATATTTTTTTGCAGTGGGCTCAATTAATTCTTTTTTCCTGACTCTTTTTGTATTGTACTTATTCTTGACTGGTTCTTTATATTTAGTTAATTGAAAATTTTCGATACATATTAAGTAGTCCACTTTGATATCTACTGGCAAAATTTTACATATTGGGAATAGTTTTTCATAGTCTCCACAACAGTTTTTTTTTGTTTTTTTACTGACTAGAAATTTTATCAAGCGTATTTGTAGTTGTTTTATATCCTTTAAGTAAGTTATAAACGTTCGGCCATACACACTAAGACCATAACTAAGTAAGGAGTCAGCGAGGGCATAATATACGGTTCGTAACGTTTCTTTATTTAGTACTCTACTCAATTGGTAAAATTTTCCCAGCACACATCTTAGCCTATTGCAAGTATCTATTACATGGGGTTTCCAGTTAAAATGTTTATCTATCTTTAAACCTAAGTATTTATATGTATTAACATATTCTAATTTATTACAATTACAATTTCTTTTATTACTATGTAGGCAATTATAAGTATGTCCTATTATTTCGAGATCTTTGTTACAAATAGTTTTTGATTTTTTGTTATATGGCGAGTGTATATGCATACATTTAGTTTTTCTAAAGTTAATAATTATCCCGTTATCATGTGCCCATTTAGTAACGTTTTCGAAATCCTCTTGTATGTGGTTTTGTACAACAGATATGTCTTTTGAGGCATAGGTCAAACACATGTCATCCGCATACATATACACCCGACATTTGTTTACGACGTTAGATACGCTATTTACGTGCATCAAGTACCCCACTGGTCCATAGACTGATCCGGTCGGCACACCTAGTTTTAAATCCATTTCTTCACCGGCTACACCAGCAATAACAGTTTGTATCTTTCTATTACTTAGGTAATTTTTGAACCATTTATTCGTGGGACCTCTTATCCCGCATTCATCCATCGCATTCAGCAAAGTATCGTGATCCAATGTGTCAAATGCCTTTTTATAGTCAATATAAACCACTATCACCTGTTCACCTGAATCTAAACAGTTGTTTATATAATCAGCAAAGCCCGTTAGGGCTGTCACAGTGCTACGCCCTTTTCGAAAACCGTGTTGAGCATCCGACAATATATTAGAACATTGCAAAAAATTACTAATTTCACCTACAATAATTTTTTCTACAATTTTGTCAACAGCTGACAATATGGCTATTGGCCTGTAATTACAATATTCTAAGTGATTTCCCGATTTATAAATGGGGCGTATGATGGCTTTTTTCAGCTGATCGGGATAAACACCCGTGGTTAAACTCAAATTTATGAACCTAGCAATAACACCGCTTATCTGTTTACATACATATTTAATATCTTTTACCCTGATCATATCCGAACCCGGAGCCTTTTCGCACGACAACTGGTCTATACACTTTTTTACTTGAAATGAGTTGACTTTACTGTATCTAAAACTCACTAAATTCGGCTGCACGTAATTGTCCCTATCAAAGAATTTTACATTACATAGATGCTTAATTCCTTCAATTTCCTCCGTAAAAGCTTTTCCAAAATTAGTACAGATTTGACTTATATTTTCAGTTTTGCCTAAATGTTTTATTATAACATCGTCGATACTAGCTTTCCCCCTTCCGAGCCAACAATTAATATTTAACCATATTTTCCTAAAATCCCCGTTACATTTTATTATTTCTAGCTGCCTATATTTATTTTTTGTTTTATTTATAAGTTTATTAACTTTGTTTCTAAATTTAGTGTAATCTAACCGCTTATTCATATTTTTCGGATCCGCTTTCCATATCTTAAATAAGTAAGCCCTACGCTTTATCATTGCACTTAAATATTTATCAATCCAAGGCTGTGTCTTTCTTTTATTACGTCTAGGAAAAATAATTACGGTACTTTCTTTGTAAATCCGTTCAAATACTGTATAAATCGTTTCATATAACTGTAACGGGCATGTATATTCAAGTAATTTCGTCCAATCGTAATCATTAAGTTTTTGCTTAACTAACTTATCACTAATAACTTCACGCACACTATTGTCATTGTTTAAATGTAAACTCCCGCTGTCACTAGACGTACACTCACTCACACGCACGTTTAACACCAGTCCAATGGCATGATGATCGGATAGATTAGCCTCGAGTACGTACGACAAAGGAATCGACTCATTCCGTCTCGCTCGCACCCACACGTGGTCCAGGCACGAAGCGTCGACTCGCCCGGCGACGATCGCCTCGCGCGTTATCTCTGCACTCGGTATGACGCACTGCAGCCCCAGCTCACACAAGGTGTTTCTGTATTTTGTAGTAATCGAGTTTAATTTATCCTTAAAAATGTCTATGTTAGTGTCACCAATTACCACAACATTTTCAGCTTCCGGAATTAATTTTATCATGTTCGACAGCTGTTCCACAAATAGTGACTTATTTTTATTTGGTGGTCTATAAATAGCAAAAATGTGCATAATGCTTAGTCCTGCTTTCAGCTGGCCATGAATCACCTCTAGCTCTGAGGTTGTCTCTTTTCTGATGTTTAAATAAATTTCATCCTTCGCATAAATTAGTATACCTCCTCCTCGGATAGTTTCCCTCGTGTATATATATGTATTATATCCCAAAATTTTATAAAAAGTTAGTTCTTCTTCCTTTATATTTATTTCGCTTAATATAATTATATCTACCTTCTGTTTATAATTTTCTAACAAAACTTGTAATTCATTAAAATTTTTTCGTAGTGATCTGATGTTTAGATGCAATATGTGTAGGGAGTTCTTATTTAAAATCAGATCATTATTTAACATTTCTATGTCACAGTAACGTTTGCACACGTAATCAGCTGTAATAACATTTTTTGGATCGAATGTTACGGAGCAAAATCACCTAGTGTGTAACAACAGCGCTAAGTGCACTTATTTGCTACCCTCGAAGTTACTTAAATCTTGTTCCGATTTTATATTAAAGATTTTTTTTTCTTCATTATTTTTTTTTACTAATATATTACCATTTTGAATCCAAATATATTGGTAGCCCATTGGTTTTAACATGTTTCTCACCGTCCATAACAGCTGGCGCTTGTATTTCGGCAAGCTTTCATTAATAAATATTCTTTTGTCACTACCGTTGCTATATAATATGCTATTAGTTATTTTGTGTTCCTTTTTTAGTGCTGTCCATTGGTTACGAGCATATTTAGATCTTAGCGTAACCAGTACGATTTTAGGTCTGCTATCGTTTGGTTTTTCATAACCTACCCTCTGAGCATATTCAATATCGTTCGGGTTTAATTTTAATTTTTGAGCTAGATCTTTGACCACCGTTATTGTATTTTCGTCTTTCCTGTTCTCAAGTCCATGTATTTCTATGCTTTTTTCTTTTTCCCGAACTTCCAGCTCCTGAATCCTTTCTTCGAGGGCCGTATTACATTTTTCTAAGTATATGTTTTTATGTTCTAGGGATCTTATCTTCTTCTGTGCTTCTTCTTTAAACTCAATTAAGTGTTGGTACATTTCGGCGTAGAATTCGATACTAGTAGTTAGATCCTGAATTTTTTTTTCCACGTTGTAGATAACCTCGAGTTTTTTATTGAAGTCTTCTAACACATTCTCGTTTGTAAGGTCATTGGATACGGTACCACTCGGATCTCTTGATATTAGAGGACTAGTTCTTGTTTTTTGACATTCATCACAACTACCCGTCTGTGCGAACTGTTTTATATTTGGTGCACATTTTTTATGGTAGATGGATTCACATCCACCTTTACACTTTATAGTATCGTCTTTATTTGTAGACACAAAAAGTTTGCATTTCTTACACTGTACCATTTTTTTTTTAAATATATTACATATATTTAGAGAGAGAACAAATCTTTTACACACGACCGTACGATGAGCGCGTTCGGACGGTACTCACATCCACACACCAGAGACGGCACAACGAAAATACATTGAAACCAACATACATTACATTTGGGACTCATTTAGGCAAAATGATGATATTCGACATTTCCGTGTTAATTGAGTTATTTATTTATTTACCTAATCTGAATAGAAAAAAATATTTTTATACAGAGTAGACTATTATCTAACATGTGTGTACAAGGTGTACCGATCTTTTCTATTGCATCGGGATCGGGCAATACATAAAATAAATGTTGGTTTCAAACGTGACCAACTTGAAGAAACGCGATGGTCGAATGTTGAATAGTTATTAATATATAAAGAAAAATAACAATTTATAATATTTGTCGCAGCGTTAATATTCAGGCGCCATTTGAGGTTTCACACATTATTAATGAGACAGTGAGGCGGTAATCAAAACTGTTTGGAAATGTCAAGCAGTATGCTTTTCAGTGTCATCTGAGAGCTCACTTCACTAAAGGAGGGACTTAAAAGGTGAATCAGTTTTTGACGGAACACGAGGGAAAACAGTTGCCATGCCATGCCATGTTGCTTCGAATTCACCGCATTTCCAATCATAATCGGAGTATATCAATTCAATCGTGTAATATCGCTGTAATCTGTGCTCTGAACTGATTACACAGACTATTATACTACGCGTTGAGACTATTATTTCAAGACTACCGTCATGTCGGATCGTCCTGATAGTGAGGGGCCAAATTTACCTTCGTTATATTTATATTTTACGGAAAGATATATAAATATAATTAGTATCAATTCATTGTGCTATTAAAATAACCGCTAGTGGTGGTTGAAAAGACAAATGAAACCCAGTTCTTGCATTAAGCTAATAGAGAAGAGGATATTATTATTATTATTAGGTAAATACTGAGTACTAGGGAAAAATTATAAATTATAAAAATAATATGTTGTTAATACAGTATTTTATTATATAATTAAATTTCAATACTATTGTACGATGCTGTACGCTGGGCTGACTACGCTATAGCTACATCATGCATGCACTGGAAACAGAAAACAGAAAACAGAGAGAATGGAAAACTGTTAATATTATGCTCACAAGCAATAAAATGCAATCAATATTCTTAGAGAAGATATTTCAAATAAGATAACCGGGCGCATTACAATAATTCCACATTATTATTGTCTGTAAAGCGCTAGAATTTTAAAGTATCTTCGAAACTACGATCAAACGAATTCCGATCAAGTCTTATGCGATTAAAGTGTTTAAAGTGGATAAAAGACATACAAAGGCGCTGAAAATCATTGTCTCGTTTGTAAAACCGTTTGTTGTGATCCCGTGCACGTAGCAAGTTTTGCCTTTGTGCCTTATATGAAGGTAAGCCTTTTTACCTTAACAGTAGAAGACGTAGAAATTTATTTTCGGTATTAATTTAAATATTTATAGTTACATATTCATATTTTTATGTTTGTCTGTCGTGAAGTTATTTAACTTATACTGAAGGAGAAATACTTCATTAGTCTCTGAAATTTCGTTACATATTTGAGAATATGTAAAATATATTTGATTATTTATACTTTGTGCTTTGCTTGAGTTAAAATTAATATATTGATATTAAAATTAAAGTGCAGGATCTTATTTAGGCGTAGCTGTCATTAGTTTCAGATTTATAGATGCAGTCTACGTTGTTTTATTCCTATATTATATAACACTAGTGGTCGTCATGTGGACGAAATTCAAACATAATTCAAAGTCTGAATGTTTATCAAACTTTATACAGTAAGTATAACTCTGTAATCATTTTATTTATCTTTCTTTTATTTACTCTTTTCAGTTTGACGACATCCTTCTCTTTGCGTCAAATCGCTTGTATATTTGACATTGACACTGTTAATGTAAACAACCAATCTTGTAATTTACTTGTTGTGTAAATTGTTAAACGCGCACTAGTGTGAGTACTGTTTTACTAATATATTTTTAATAATTGATATATTTTTAATGCATTATTATGTAAGATAGTAGCTTTTTGACTCTTGCACCATCTATACTTTGACTGTGTCAAATATATATAATGATACTCCTCCGTACAAAGTTTTTGCTTCTTGTATTAATATTATGATATCGATATGAATTCAATTTATCACACCCGTTTTTTCTCAAGTGACGTCCAGTGCAAGGTTTACAAATTGTAAAATTTATTACCTTCGTTTGTCAGTATTTCCAATTAACCCACACTTGGTGTGCTTGTATTGTCCTGATTTTACAAATCCCTTTAGTTGGCCAAGTTCCGAGTATAGTAAAGTATAGTATAGTGTTGAAAAGTTTGAAATATTTTTAAATTTATAAAAATAAAGAGTAAATGAAGCTTAAAATAAAATTTTGTTAATAAGGTTCTATGGAAAGGTCTTAAACAATGACCTTGTTTACAGAGGATGAAGATCACTCAAATAAGGTAAATAGACTTCGACCAGTTGGACGCTGTAAAAGATTTGTTTACTGACTTATCGGTTTATTTGCGCTGGATCTCAAGTTCTAAAGACTTTCGATGTCAAAGTAGCTGACTTGAAGAATTACTTAACCTAAAGGATTTACATTGTCCGACCTACACAAAACAAGAAATGTTGCTTTTTTTTATTAAGACCAACGCTTTGCCAAAATCAAAGTGCAATACAATATTTGTTATTAACAAGTGGTTCCAAACAGACACACCTAGTCACATGTTATATGTCTGCACGGTTCGTTGATTGTTATTTTTTGTTTGTACGTCGTGTGACCAGATCTGCTTAAATTAATTTAAATAACAAACTTTATTTATAATTAATAATAAATATGTACATTTGCTTAGCGATACCAATGACATAATATTTGTCATTTATTAATATTATTTCACGTTAATATTTCATTGCCATAATGAAATAATCAATAAAATTGAAAACAAATATTTATTACAAATGATTGGAATTTAAATACTGCAATATTCAATTTACTTATCGACCGAGCGTTAACTCCAGGCAGTCAGCCTCAATAAACCTTGCTTTCATAGTCAATATTAAATTGTTTAAAATACTTGGTAAAAAATAACATTAAAAAAAATATATGTAAATAATTGAAACCTAAACAATTTGTTTACAAGGAAGTAAATATTTCATGCAACAATACTTTAAAAATTATCGTTATTGAAACTTTGTGCGTGACAGCTTAGTTGTATATTGTTACAATATTACATATTAGAATAATGTTGCAGAAGATAATTTATTATCTCATGTGAGACATATTGCATGCAGAAAATAAGATCTAGTGGGAATACTGTCATCTGTTCTCATATTACAGATGAAAGTTTATCAAGTAGCTGCGATATTGTGTAGTAATTTATATTTTATTGAATGTACAAGTAATTGTCATTCGTCCACTCTTTATACACAACTATTAACAAAAGTTAAAGAAATTAAAGAAAACACACAATTTGAGACTGTTGCTGCGTTTTCTTAATCTATTTTCTAAAATGTATGTGATGTGATCAAGTTATAAAGATATTATTAAAAATTTGGAAAAGTTTAAGCGCTGTTTGGTGTTAAAAGTATAACTAACTGATCACTGACACGAAGCAACAAGATAACAGACAAGTGACTATGGTATTTAACCGTTATCATTAATAGGATGTTTAGTAAATTCTATTCAAATCGGTATAACATTACAATATAAAATTAGATATTCTATTTACAGCCCGATATTCTATTTACCGTTAAATATTTCAACATATTGTTACCGTCCTCGTTCTCACTCCGACTCTCCCTAACTGTTACAACGGACAATATAATATTGAATCGCCACAGGAATAATTAGGTATATTAATACGTAATTGGTCTTATAATATACTATTACTACTACTGACAGTCAACTCCACAGTACCTGTTAATAACACACAGGTGGTGTGACTACGTTATTTAATTATTTGTATTTTTTTAATACATGAGGTACCTTAAACGTATACAACTCTTTAAAAAAATGTACGTAAAAAGTGTATACATCGTTTTTAAAGTCATTACCGATTATTTAATTAATTGATTATCAAAATAATTAATCTGTTATCATCGCTCCATAACATAACGTAATATTACTTATGCGATAATACTGTAGAGTTAACAACCGAAATTGTGCCTCACTATTTAGAATACTACCAATTTGATTTGTGAAGATCAAATAAATATATTTAGTGATTTTAACTGTAAGTAATCCATCACGTATCCGTACCCGTACACAGTACCCGTGTATTTCTGATATAAGTTTTGTTCCCTGTTTTGTAATAAAAAACATTATTTTTATAATTATTAAACTACTACTAAATGTACTCCTAAATTCGGCTGTATATTTCAATATTTTCATAATATTTCGTTTGAGACAGCTACGTTATATTCTTGGTATTACATTTTGTGAAATATAAAAAGGGTAAAACCTTTTCCAAAGGGTAAGTAATTATAACATGTCTCATACAATACTACTATCTAGAAAATAATTTGTTTTATATATTTAAGTGCATTATTTATACAAAGAACATTAGATTTGTTATCATATAGAAATTAAACACGTTGTCAACACAATAAGTCTAAGTTCACATCCAAATTAATAGTGTGCCCAGCGAAGTAGGCGGGAATCAGCTAGTAATAATATATGTATCTGAAACAATTACAATTACAATTTGGCCGCCTTGAGATGACGCCATCTTGGCGGAACCTATTAAGATAATTTATTACTCAATTGCTGATTATAAATTATACAACACTGACATTATCGGGCTCATGTTGAAATTATATATCTTTAAGTACTTAATATTTAATTTAAATATATAATATATTCTCTATAATATATTATATTGTGACACCTTTTTATTTATAAAAATATGATGTACCTCTTTCATAACGAGACTGTTGACAACTACTTATATTTAAGATAAGGTTCGTTTTTTATTTAAACTTATAATGTTTTATGTTTATTATCATTTACCTAAAAATACTATTTCTATTTCTATTTCTCCAATTATATTTAACATAGTCATCAATATTTTAATAGATAAATTGAATAAAAACGAAAAGAAATGGGGTTATCGGTTTAAGTTTAACAATAAATACACAAAATCCATACTACGAGTAGCATTTGCAGACGCTACTGACTTATAATCCAAAATAATGTCAGCCACTTTTAAATTTTGTGGATGATTTCTGTGCTTGGACGGACGGATTGAGGACGAGACCAAATAAATGCTACAGTCTATGTCTGGGTAGACGGAACACCAGATATACCTCTTACGATCCGGGTCTTATAATAGGCGGTAAGTGCGTTACTACGATTACCGACGCAGCTCCGTTCAAATTCTTAAGTAAAAAAATCGATTACCAAGGGCGCACTCCATCGTTAGATATAATAGTCGATAGCTTTTGGAATTATCTTAAAAAGGTCGACAATCAACAAAAAATTTACATAAAAAAGGCTTGGATATATGATAATTATTTAACATCACGTCTAAATTGGCCTTTCCTCGTTTATGATATTAATAAGACCCTTTTGTTAAAGTTAAACGTAAGCGTGATAAAGACACTGAAGTCATGGACTGGCATGACATGGCGGACTCTTCTACCTTCTATTTAGAAACCGACACAATTTTGGGTTAAAATTAGGAACTCTACAAACACCTAAGAGTGACTAAAAGACATATCATCTCAAAATCACATTATGATACTGTAACATCTCTCCCAAAAGATAAAATTGCCGCAGAACTGGAGTCACGACTTCAATTCCATAAACAATTTATGATAGGTACTCAAACAAATAAAGCAGGGCTAAGATCAAGTAAGAAAGACCAGGACATAAAAATAATAAAATCCTTTATTCGGCAAGATGAAAATGATAATTACCGGTTGCACGCGATGAGCCTAGAATTACAAAATGAATGGATGACCATAGGAGATTTTTGTATTCCACTAGCTTTGAGATGGTGCACCCTGCTTCATGATTGGTCCCCAGCATTATTAAAATTTTGTCTTAATGCATTCCAAATGACGCTTCCAGATCAAAGTAACTTAGTAAGATGGGGTAAAGCCACCGATAAATCTTGCAACATCTGTGGAGAGGCAGTAGGAACCGCGAAACACTTGCCAGTAGATTGTAGGGTACTTTTAAATACAGGTAAATACTCGCGTCACCACTAAAAAATATTAGAAATCGTACGAGAAGCGGTTAGTCGTTTCGTAGCAAGAGTGCAGAAGGGTATAACAACCACCAAAATATCAGTAGAGTTCGTAAAGGCAGGTTCGTCCAAAAAATCTAAACTAAAACCTTATTCCATCTTGGACGATTCTCCTGATTGGACTCTCATGATGGACACGTATGGAAGGCAATATAAAATCCCCGGGGATGTTTGTGTTTCGTCATCTAGGCCGAACTTATTCCTGTACTCAAAACAACTACGGCGCGTTATACTCGTGGAGCTTACTGTACCCTGGGAAACAAACATACCCAAAGATCATATATTTAAGCTTAATAAGTATTACGCACTATGTAACGAATTGATCAGGAATAAATTTATAGTTAATTTGTACACTGTAGAAGTAGGAGCGAGAGGTACTCGTATAACAGCAAAATCTCTCTACAACTTATTAAATAACTTGTAGAGAGATTTTGGCCTTTCTAGAACGATCATCAGTTCTTTTCTGGAACGCATTTCAAAGGCGGCTTTAGGCTTACGATATTTGGTAGGGAGAGGAGCGTGAGCAGTGAAGGTGAGCGTGTCTGCGCATAGTAAAGGGGCCCTTTAAACCTACACCTGGATCGCCAGTCCCAGGCATTGTTTGCGCTCCTCTTCTTGCAACGCGATGGGCCCATCACCCACACGGTGAATCCATGGAACGCTAAGAAGCTTCGTAACTTGTGAATTTAATAAAAGGCGAGATTTTATGGAACTTTTGAGATAACTTTTAGAATAACAAAATAAAAATTTAATTGAGTTTTCAGCTTATTATCGCTCATTCCGAGGTTGAGTTTTGTTTATATCCTATAACTGGACGACTAAAAGTACAATCAAAACTTCTATATGGTGTATCATAATATATAACAAAAGCATTGTTTATGTACAAACTTTCTGGTAATGGATCGGTGTTTACTAGTCAAGTGCAGCGTCAGTTCGATAAGTATTACTATATGGAACTTTATATTACCGTAACGTCGGTTTACTTTAGCTTGATAACAAACTATTTGTTATACTTTCAGTTCATCATAAAAGAAGTTAACAAAAATATGTTGGTATATCAATATCATTCATATCTTTATATTTCAATCAGAAATTCAATTTCTCATATAAAGAGGGAAACCTCCATCACAGAAAAAAAACGAACACGGTCGGTTTCTGTCAGTGAGAAATAGTCACTTTACCGCTGATATATTATAATAATATATCTTTCAATCACAACAGAGTACTCTTAAGTATACTGTGACTTAACAAACCGTCTGTGCTTTAATTTCATATAAGAGTATAATAATTATCGACTTTTGTGTTCACTTCGTTACGGTTAAAAATAATACCTGTATAATTACATTTTAAACTAAATTTAGTATAATAGAATAAATAATATTCCATATCGGTGTTATATATAACATATTTTAATTAAATTTAACGGAAGGTTATTCTTTTATTACAACACACAGCATACGTGTAGTGTATTTATTTTTCTTTACGACATTGTCTTCTCACAGCCTCATTTATATCCTATACATATCCTATATTTATACTACCGTATATCACATCACATATTATCACATGTAATAACTCCAGGGCACTGTAATGTTGGTATCAGAGTGAGCGCTGTCTACATCAACTGTGTTCACTTTTGGTGTATTATACAATCATAATATTTAATTACTTTTACCAGTAGATAATATAAGCTTATTCGTTTATTGTTTCACATCTTGGGCTGATGATAGATATATATACAAGTACTTGTATAATCTCTTTAACTATTAAATATCTACACTTTTCACCCAAAGTGTACAAAAACTGCGAACAAAATATATTTTAGAAGTGAGTTAGAATAATACTTAATGTATTTTAACTTAAACAAAGTATTGATAATAAGATTACCATGAATAAGACTTACGGCTAAAGTTCTGAACGAGAGTCGTATTTGATTTTCACAATCTGATTTGGTGATTTGTAACTCGTCAGTTAGTAGATAGTTCAATTACACTTTGGGACTGTTCTATTTTAAATATTGTTTTAACATTTATTAAATAATACTCGTAGTTAATATAGTAATAATAATAATAAATGTACTTTTAGACACTACAAATTAAATAGCAACTAATAAACTAATTTGCAGCTATTGTTTAAATCCGTTACTTTGATATAAATTCAATGAATGTGTTTTATACAATATTAAATAAGAAACGTGATGAAATTCCGCTCCATTATTATGATGTTATTACACAAAAACAGTTAGGTGTATCCTGTTCACTGACACATAGTCAGATGTTGGATTTTTAAAAATATAACAATATTCAAATATACATAATTCTATATAACGCTGTATTGCTATCGAACAACAAACATTACATTACTTTGTACGTGATCACATTACTTTTAGATTTAAGAGCAAATTGGTTATTATGTTTCAAACAACTTTCGAGACACCAGGTGTTATAATCCCAGTGCTTTTGTATTTAAATATCAGCGTCAGGATATAAGTGGATGATCTACGTAATTGTCAACTATTACAGAAGCTTAACAATAAATTTTGTTTAACGAGTGACGAACTTTAGAAAAATCAAGGACTTATTAAGAGATCCGTGAGATTTGTGGACGAAATTAACTTGATTTAAAGACGTAACGGCTTTTATTTGATTACAAGGCGTCAAATTATCATCTTCCAACGCTTATCATCTTCAATTTTGAGCAGTGTGACAGTTCACGTGCAAACACCAACGTCTTTAATAATATTAATTATAATTTTTCACAAAACATAAATTGATAAACATTTTGTCGGTTATTTACTATCTGTATAACTTTTCTATCGAACATTACTTCTCGGTTACTTCCTTTACCTTTCCTTTAATTTTCATGTTTTGCCAGTTTTTGTATAAACCACGTTTACAAGTAAACTATTTTCGGAGTATAAAAAATTTACTACTATCGTAATTACTGTCTATCCCTTATATTATTATGAAGTTATAGAAAAGTGTGCTTATGAAGCTGAATAACTACTAAAATGACAAGTTTCATAGTTGAGATGACAATATATCAGTTATATAAGTGTTGTAAATATATTATAGGGTCTTTAATATATAACTAGATATTAATAGATAGATACATCATAGTGGATCGATGTTTACTATATCCACACGTTATGTTGTACAACTAAGGACTACGTTGACGGCAGGAAGGGAATAGTTAACTAGCCAACAGCTCTCAACGTGTCAACATGTCGTGTCATTGTAACTGCTTCCCAAGTTTTGTTTTTATCATTTTTAGTTTAAAATAAATAATAACATCAAAAAATAAATCATAAAGCTTTTTATAATCATATTTTTTTTGTCTAAAGTGTAATAAATTCTTGTGACGATAACTTTTAAAGAACCAAAAACAGAAATTAGTCGTTTATCTCAAGTATATAGTACCCACAGACATACAACACCAGGATAATTTTGTGAGCCGATTTTCTTTCTTGAGTTCACATAACATATATATTCTGTGAGCGCTGCGTGTATGAGTTCTCCCTCAGGCCTCGTGTAACCAATTCTCGTACAGCCTTATAAATGATTCACTATCTGGTTATTTGGGAAATTGCTCTGATGTTGTTCCACAATTTTTTCTTATATTTGTTTAACGAGTACTTTCAAATTAATTGATAAAAAAGGCACCTAAGTGGCGATATTATTTAACATCTGCTGCAAAGAATAAACATCAAACTCTTCTTAAATATATTATAATATTCTTGTAACTAAGTCTATGGCTTACAAAATTATGAAATAAAGAATGTTAACTCAAACTTTGTGTTCTACTCCAACCCGTATGAAATAACAAATCAATATCCGGTGAATTAATGAACTATTATTTTATATACTACTAACTATTAATATTATTTTATAAATTGTTTTGTAGGCTTGTTGAAGCCAAATGATGTGCGAAATAGTTTTTAATAAACACAGAAACCACTCGAACAAAGTAAACTGATTTTATTGATCATTGCTTTTGCGTTTAGATTAAAAGAACTAAGACTAGCTTTCCACTTACAAATGTAACATAATATATTATTTCATTACGTTAAATTATCTCCCTCCAATGTACTATAATCCAAATATAACAGCTTTGCTACTAAGATCAGTAAAGGACCTCATTAGCAGCCGGAGCCGCCCTCGTGTAATTAGGTCTTTTGAAAAGTTCTTGGTAATGAGGTCTCCGAGAGTATGTACTACTTTGGGGTAAATTTGAAAAATATTACTATTATATACAAAACTACATTTTAACAAATATAATAAATAGACACGGGATAGTTAAAATGGAGCTAAAATTACAAATCAATTATGAATATAACCAATCAACATGACTAAACAGTTAATACTTACATTCTCTTTTCCATATAGTATACTCGTATATGTAAAACACACATGCGAACGAACGAACGAATGAACCAGTGATGAAAGAATGGTAAAAAAGATTTATACAGGAAAAGTGAGCGGTAAGAGAGAAAGGGGGAGGCCTCGAGTGACCTTCGAAAACACTGTATTCATGATACTGGAGTAATGTCACGTAAAAAGCATGAGGACCCCCCGGAGGGCATGTATGAAGAGGTTGATGTCTGTGGCCGAGGCGAAAGAGGTATCCAGGGACCGTAACGCTTGGCGCTCCGTCGTCTCTGGCTACCCCGTAAGGGATATGGCGTGAAGGTAAATAAATAAATAAATAAACATGCGGTGTTCGACCAGAAATACTGATGTATTCAGTCCACGATCAGAACACGGAAGATGAAATAACTGTCTGCAACAATTAACATTACACTGACATTATGACACTATGAATGTGATACGAATCACAAATACTGTATCCACTTACATATATTAATGGACACAAAACAACTTCTCAGTTAAAACGACTAACAAAACTACTTTTATTGGATTTAATCTGATGCTTATGTTTCTGCTAACTCTAATGTTGCAGATTGTAGAAAAAAGAACTTGTTTTGGATTTTTTTTATAATTTGTAGAATATTAATATCATGTTTAAATATCGATATTGCAACATTTTCTTTTATCTCATTCATTCTGATTATCAAAACAAAAACCAAGAAAACTCATTTAAATATATGAATTACTTTAAAGAAGTAGTAAACGACCATTGTTCGGAAATTGATAGTTACAGTAGATAGTACATATAGTACATACATACTTAGACAGTGTACTCACTATTCATCGAGCCCTTGGAAACTTTACCTAATTCTATTAAAATACAATCTGTTCCTATATTATTCAATTTTGGTAAGACGGCTCTGGAGTGAAAACAAATGCCTTTGTCTAAAAATATAACAAACAACTATACTAATTGCATTATTGTGTTTTAAAAGTTTATATTTAGAACATATAATTTAAACAAAAGCTAATATAATCTCAAAAACTATCCAGTATTAAAATAACTTTAAGAGCTGACTCATTACAATCTGGAACTCAATCAATTCATTATTTTAAATTTATATTAAACTGCCTTTCCTAATATGACTATCATCGTCAATTAACATTGAAGATTAAAGATAATATTAATTTATTATAAAAGTATGATTATTAGAGTGATAACTTGTCTCTACACTGTGGTACTGGACGTGTATTGAAGTTTGTACCACAAGCGGTACGTTATAAAGTGTGGTGTTATCGTCTCGACAGGTCTCAATTACTCTTAGTATTGTTTCATAAATATTGTTTAAATGCAGAACAGCCGTGTCTTACACCGATGAGTAACATGAAAACATTAACTATATCTGGACAAAAGATATTCACTTAGACTAAAATTAGATAATTGTAATAATATTTTAAAAAATTTCGGGATTGATATAAATTTTATTGTGAAAGTTATTGAGCGAAGCGAACGAAGTGAGCGGAGCGTTTTACTGGAGACTTTTTGCATTCTTTGTCACGAATTGGCTCAAAAACTACTTGACGAAAAATTATGAAACTTTGCAAACAAAAAGACACATATTAGGTGATGGTTTTTAAATAAAAAAAATGAAAAAAAAAAAATTTTTTTTTTTTGGAAACTGAGTGAATACACTGGGCTCGCTTCGCTCAATATGCAAACAGCACCCGAGATTTCGCGAGCGCAGCGAGTTGAAAATGAGGGTTTGTTGGCGCCCCTAGTCTTTGAGCGACGCGAACGAAGTGAGCGGAGCGTTTTACTGGAGACTTTTTACATTCTTTGTCACGAATTGGCTCGAAAACTACTTGACGAAAAATTATGAAACTTTGCAATCAAAAAGACACACATTAGGTGATGGTTCTTCACAAAAAAAAAATGAAAAATGTCCTCAAAAAAAAAAATATTTTTTTTAATGTCCTGTCAAAAAACTGATATCCCATTGAAGTCAATGGGAAACGATGAGTCAATACACTGGGCTCGCTTCGCTCAATATGCAAACGGCACCCGAGATTTCGCGAGCGTAGCGACTCAAAGTTGAGGGTTTGTTGGCGCCCCTAGTTAGTTATTAAAATGAAAAATTATAATATTAAATTAAAAGTGATTAGTGAATAAATTTAGTACAGAAATACCTACATTTCGTAACGTATGTCACCGTGCGCTGTTGTCGACCTTTATAACTTAGGGATCCATATTCATATTGGACTAATGTACCGAAGTAGAAAAGTATTTAATCACTCATAAATCGTATCAGTGTGATTTTCATTTTTGTATCTGTGCTGTAGCGTGTCTGTGGCATACAGTACTTGTAGGTGTAAGAAGATACTTTTTAAAAGTCTAAATTTTTACTTAGTTTTGGGAATTGTGTTAACTGACAGATTTAACAGAAATTATAAATCTCCCTACGATCTCCAAGGCACATGATAGTTAACATACAAATATAAGACTAAGTGTTCACTCACTGATCAATCCAAGTTAATCTTTAATTCATTTAATCAAAACAGAATTGTCAACTTCAAAGCTACAACGCCATTCCGTAGTGAATACGTTGAGTTTGGACAAACAGAAATGTTAACAGAGTGTATTGTTAATACTATTACCAGTGCTTCCTCTAGTGCTAGTTGAAGCTAGACGTAAACTGGTGGAGAGTATATAATAGTTGGGAGAGATCGTTTATTTGTACGGCAATATTTTTATATTATAAAATAAAGCACTTTTTCTTCAAAAACAACACGTAATAGATTTATTACATTAAAATCCTTTTAGTCTTTATCCATTTAATCTATGTACTTCCTCTACTGCGGGTTTGATACTACAAAAAAAAACATTAAGCTCTCTAAATATATGCTCGAGAAGAAACCCTCAAGAACTGTTTATTCGGTTAATATGTTCACTTCACTTGTAGATTTTAATATCTAAAGATATTATAATAATAATAATAAACAGTTGTATCAATAATTTTAAACATTTATAAAATGATTTAAAATGCTTTAAATGATTTCATAATGTATTGCAACATTAATAAACTTGTGAAAAAGATATTATTATGTTCTTATTACCACTGCAGAGGCATTAAAATGAACAGCAAATTAAATGTATAATATGTTTAAATATTCATGATAGGAAAAAGGAAGGTTTCTTGTAATATAAACTAAAGACTAAGTTAAAGTTTATCGTAGCTCTACAGAATGAAGAACTCAATGGATGTGGCAAACGGGACGTCTCATATTATTTCATTACACATACGACTTACTTATGAAAATTAAGCAGGAGTAGTAAGTGAGCGTGTACATTACACAAGGAATCCTTATAGAAAAGTACAAGATCTTAAAACCGGGTTTGGGATTCTGCGCTGATGTCAGTCAGCTTGGTATTTATAATTTATGTAAGTATTGTGTACATAAATAATAATAATATATAATTTATGTATATAATACTTTTCTAACATATTTAGGTGATGTGCTTAATATATAATAATATAATAGTTTCTGCCGTATCCGTATGCCGTATTGTTTGATATTCCATGACAAGTTTCCAACTATTCGTTTGATCAGTTTAATCAGGTGTTTGAAGTATCTTGTATCTTCCCGGTATTTGATCCTTCGCTGCAGGGGTTGTAAGAATTCTTCTGATAGATTTCTCGGGTTTCCAATACATAGAGTAACAATATGATACCAAGTTAATTTAGATCAATATTGTGATGATAATTTATGGTCGCGTTTCATATTCTTTAAAGGAATAATTAACAATTTCACCTAACAGTTGATAAGATGGAATGCTAAATCATATTTGTTAAAATAATATTACCAAAAAATGTGATAAAGCGTTTCTTTGTTTTTTCTTATGATATCTCTAAAAGATGTACAGACAGAGGCGGATACGGATAGGTATGTCTTCATCCCAGCACTCGAGGAGGAATACGGATTGAGATCAAGCTTTTATATCCAGCAACTTATATTTTAGTTATAACCATGCAACTTGTATATGTTTGAATGGAGTAGAAAAGAAATTAACGTGAAATGATTTCTTCTAAATATATTTTTTTTTAAGGTAAGCGAAGTTAGGCAATTTGGCTCTAAAACAATAGATTATTAAAGTAGGCTTAAAGTAAGAGCGCTAACAAATGAATGATCAGTGACGTAGTAATGAAGCCACGCCCCCTCATACAGGAACGAGTTAATTACACTCGTAAATTCTTCGGCTCATCGGCTTATTTAATCAATCACCTCGCAGATGTAGTTCATGAGATAACAATCAAGCTGCCTTGTATTGTTAAATTATGTTACATTTTCTACTTCTCCGTATTGTTCACTTTATATTTTGTAAAATATAATATGTAAGCCGAAGGGCTTGCATATGCTTTAAGGTAATCTTTTAGGAGATAAACGTTGTTATTGTAATATGTTTATTTATGGCGTCGATGGCTGTTATGAAGTAGATGGAAGTAAAATAAATTAAAATAGATTAAATTTTCTGAACTTGACACTAATATAAGGAAATTCTGTTTCAGATAAATATCTATAACAGTTTTCGCCACCGTCGAAGTAGAACGCCAGGAGATCGCTCAGAATTACGCAACGCAACCAACGGGTTACCGCCGAGACAAATGACAATCTACTCAGAATAGAGTCCCAACCACAAATGGCACAATCGCACCTCTATTGCCAGCCACGGTAGATAGTCAAGTCCAGCAAAGGAAAGGACACTAGTTGCAAATTTACTACGCCCAAAATAACAAATAAAATCGCGGTCAAATAAGATTTATCTATGCAACGTCCGTTACTCGGACCATCGTCCAACGACCCGTTACTTCCGTGCTCTGCCCCCGCATTAAACCGAATTGGTTTTTGTGTTTTACATTCCTCATTTCCAAACTTTCATATTAAGTATTGGTATACTATATAACTATATCATAACATAATTCTCCTGACTGAACCGTTAAACCTCTAAGTGAACCTCTCAATTAAGATATCGTTTAATCGAAAGCAATCAAAGAGTTAAACAAAACTAAACTAACGGTAGTATTATCTACTCTATATTCTCACAGAAGATCGCCGTGAACCTTGTAGATATCTCGTGTGAGATCCAGATGGCTTACCTCCTTGTATATTCTAGGCTTCTATGTCAATTCTTTAGTGCATTTAAAGTTCTCTATGATTATGAACAACAAAAGAGAATAGCATCATTGGACTCCTACTCCTACGTATTGCCCTCACACTATTAAAAAAAGTGTAATTATCATTTTTATTTCAAACAAAACATTTTTCAACGAAACCTTTCACTATTGAATATGGAACACATGTGAAAATGGTTTGTTAAACAAATACACGATATATCTAAAAATATCAATAGCGTTTTGTTAATTTTTTTCTCGTTAATAATATAAACGGTTACCTATTGTAAATATTTTAAATTTAATATGTTGTTTCTTTTAGCTTTTCAAGTTGCAGCGAGCATTTGTTTTTAATGTAAAATATTCTAAGAAGATGAAATAGTGAAAAACACTATTTAATTATTCCGGAAGGATTAAAAATTGTGGTACTGAGACACAATGTAATATACATACTTTACATAGATTTCTTGATACCGTCTGATCGTTTGTTAGCTTAAATGAAATATATATCACATTGTTGTTGTTTGTTTATGTTTGTATGTTTTATTTTTATTATTTTGTGTTTTTTTCAGGTGAGGTGTCTGTTTTTCTTCTTCGAACGAGGTTTATTTCGACACAAAATAAAGTTGACACTGAGTTGAATATGATGAATACATTTGTTACAGACAGACCGTCACATTATTTTTATCATACTACGATTTTAATGTTTTAAAACTTTTCATTTCTAGACAGTTATCGGGTTCGGGGCAACTCTGTTAGTTTATATACAACGTATATCTTAAAAAAGAATTAAGACATGGCAAAACTTATGGTCATAACTTTGTGGTCTGGAAATGGCGACTGAGATAATTAATTTATCCACAGACGTGGTATTAATGTTTGACAGTGACATACAGACGACAGCAGAATAATAGCTAATAATTCCAAGATATAATATTAGTTTCCATAATATTGTTTATTTGTAATTAATAATAAATAATACTGATATTTTATTTCATGTAACGTTATTAGAGTGTATTATTTAGGTAAAATTTATTCGAGGTTTATTTCTTTAAGCCATTTCATAAAATTCAACATATACTTCAATATTAGTTCTTTTGAGAACTCGACCGAGGTATCTCAATGGGTCTCGTTAAGAAACTACGATCCAAAGTAATTGCGTTGTATTGGGATGAAAAATGATAAATTACATATATTACTTACAATCAGTGCAAAAATATAATTTGTTGTTTTTATTATTCCTTGTTATAAAAAGATTTATTTTATATATAAAGTCATTGTCAACAACTATTACTTAATATTTTATTAATTAATAATATATTTTGCTATATTTTATGGTTCCATAGTGCACTTGGAACCCTCATTGTTTCGCAACTTCTGATGATTTCAAATGAAATGATTTCATATGAAATATTTTATAGAAATAGTAGATATGTAATTTCATTCGGTAAGTGCTGTTAAGCAATTTGGCTCTAAAACAGTAAACAGACTTATTAAAGTAGGCTTAAAGTAAGAGCGCTAACAAATGAATGATCAGTGACGTAGTAATGAAGCCACGCCCCCTCATACAGGAACGAGTTAATTACACTCGTTCATTCTTCGGCTCATCGGCTTATTTAATCAATCACCTCGCAGATGTAGTTCGTGAGATGACAGTCAAGTTGCCGTGTATTGTTAAATAATGTTATACGTTCTGCTTTCCCGTAATTATTTATTATTTCCCGTAATTTAATAATCCGGAGAAATGATATATTTGTGCATTTCTTTATTTATGTTACTCGTATGTAGGTAACATTTTAAGTAACGACCGTCTTCAAGAGTTGTAACAAAGTTCGCTTTTAAATTTAAGATTCGAATTATGGTTCCATCTCCATGAGAACCTATATTTTAGGGTTAACGGGACTGTTAATGGAACAGTCTTCTCTAAGTAAATCTTTAGATACAAAATGCTAGGAGTCGCTCGTGACAACATACTAGATAAATATTTCAATTCAGTGACTAATGCGGTTAGGAAAATTAGACAGTTGATTGATATCGCCACAGCTGAGTACATTTTGCATACTTTAAACGTCTCAATAATATGTCTCACAGCTTTGGACATCAGAGTCTATTATTATTTTACAAAAGAGAGCTGTTCGAGCTATAAACAACTAGACCTTCGGGATCACTTAAAACTTATTTCAACAAACTTCTTCAAACTTACAAATCCAACACTATTTATTTTAGAAAATATAAATGTATATCATCAAAAATTACAAATATTTAATATAATCAGCGACTTACATTGAAATAATCTTATAATTAATAAATTTGAAGTCACTAAAACAAAACAAAATCTTCACAATTACCAGAATCAATTACGAAATGTAGAATCTCATTGCATAATATTTACAATAATAAAGGTTAGACTGAATAGTTAATATAAGTAATGTCTATATAGACTAGATTTTTTACCAATTATAAAATATTAAATATTTCCAGCGTTTATATTCAAATATTGTTCGAAGGCGTCCAAACAACAGGCAAGTTAAAAAGTGTCGACTCAGGTGTACGGCGCCACGATGTCCTGCACATGTAGTGTGAAGGACGCAGTGCGTGTCTCTGGAGAGCGGCGCCAGGTGATAGTAGTTGTGTGTCTTAATTCTTGTTATTTTTTTAGTAATAAACAACTCTATATGAGTAATGTTATTTTGTGATGCGTTATGGTGTTTAAAAACTCACTCACCGCTCTCCATATCAATATACCTACCAATTTAAGTCCATCAAATCCATCTAATAGTTTTATGTCCTGTACATTATATTAAATGTCTCAATATTAAAAGAATATAAAAGTTATCATAATTCTTTGTTATTTATCAAAGCGCCGGAACCGACCGGACACGACTTCTACTGAATATTAGCGACTCGTCCGCTTCGTGAGATCCGGACGACTGATGACCCGAATAATATAACTCAAGGGTGTATTCGGATATATTATATACAATCACAATGTTATTGAACTTTAGGTATAACAAATACCTATATTTATTATTAAGATTAGATTTTAGTACACAGTAGCATGTATTGATAAATAAGTTATTGATATATGTTTTTTTATATTTTTGAAGCATTCTTGATATACTTAGCTCTGTCATTACTCGTAGCTAACTACGAGGGGCATATAAAGACAGTGTAATGTGTAAATATCTATTTATTTTTTTTGGAATAGGTAATAATAGTAGAATTCGACCAACCGCAACAAGTTATGAAATATAAATAATAATATATGTAGTCTGTATTATATCAGGTGTTGATTAAAGTATAACAAGTTTCATGACTTTATAAAAAAAATTAAAACATGTTTTGTTTTAATATGATGAGGTGGAAGATCGATAATAGAATCATAATGAGTTGTGTGGATGCTACTGTAATATAATATTATGAAATAAATGAAGAAAATTTGACAAATAACTTTTTGAAGAAAAGAAAATGGTTATAGAATTGAGGGAAAGCGCCGTGTCTAGAGATGAGAAGAGGAAACAACAAGAAACAGTATTTGAATAACAATCACTTGAAATAATCCAGGTGTCCACTTCTTATTTAATAATCAATACAATTACAAATTATTAATAAGTTTAACTACTGTGCATGGAGTTTCTTAGCGATTTATCTGCTAATTTGAATATATTTAATTCTTAGGGTCAATGATAGTAACTGGGTTCCAAATGGGAAAATGAAAATAGGTTTCGTAGGATTCCCATCACCTCCGTATATCATAATCCGATGTATATTCGTGTGAACCCACTTTTCAATGTTTGAGTTTTGATATTTTAACAAAGTAAAAGTCCACAATATAATGAATGTTTTGCGATATCCATACTTTTTTAATCTCTGAAGACATGATTTAACTTTTTACACACTTAAATCACACGTACGATAAAATAATGTAAGCTATAGATACTTGTTTCAAGTTTTCATTTTTCAAAAGTTAATTGCAATACTAAAATAACATTCTATGATCTTACATAAAGACACAAATAACAAATGCGTTTTCACGAAGTTGCCACGTGTCTGTAAAACCCTGTGTTGAGATTTTATGGTAAAAAGAAATGTGTAAAAGTAGTTGTGTATTACACAGAGAGAGAGAAACAGGAAGAGAAAGAGCGAGAGTTGCGCACTCGGCTGGTCTCGTGCTCATTTGTTTATAGTTGGCTAGATACACATACACACGAACACACACATACACACACAGCATACGGCATTTTGTTACATGAATATTTCTACTAAATCACACTACCCTTAAACCGCGATAAGGAACTTCGATCCAAAAATGTAATTAAATTATGTAACTTATATAAACTTAATCTATTCAATGAATGGAAAATCTATTGAAATGAAAATGAATTTCCTAAATGTACATACATTTCGTACATTCGACAATAACTTCCGAACGACTGCATCAAAGGATAATTCTGTTTTCGTTACGTTCATTATTGTTACGACCAGGTTTATAAAAAAGAAAATACAAACAACAAAGACCATTTCTTTTAAATGACAATATAAAGACTGAGTCAGTGAGTCATCGTTAAACCCGAGACAAAAATCTTCAAATAGAATATAAGTCGTAATGTCAATCTGACCATAAAGATTTTTTGACTTTAGTGTCAAGATTGATATTATGTTGATATTAATTACCGCTTCCTTCACAACAGTAAAACGGTATCGTTGTTATGTATTGATGTTACCATCGTGTTATTTATTATCATACATAAGAGAATGCGAATACGCCAATCAGGCGTCACAATACATGTCAGCGTGTGGGTAACTCAAGTGCTATTTGTAAACTTCGATTTGTCTTATATTTTGTCATTAATTTCATAACATTACATTAGGTTATTCATTTCTGATACATTAACATGTCAATATATTGAATTATTGATAATTCAACTGATTTGAATTTACTAGAAGGTTTACAAAAACATCAATTTCTTAATAAATGTAATAATTATGTAAATAAAGATGTAGATATCAGAAGTCACCTCAGCTCACACTTCTTAAATAAGCCATCTATCCTCAGAGTGTCAGCGAGGAAATTACTGAAGCACTTCACGTGAGGATATCAGGATATTTTAATAATAATGCTTTTTCCATGATTATTATGATAACTTAATTATTTTAATATCATATATTCATTGCCTGTGACATTTTTACCATTCGTGATTTACCATTTTTTATTACAAGAACCCTGTTTTAATAGAAAAATAATATTGTAAACAGCTTGTAACATGACTACTAAAAAGTTAATATAAAATATTATTGTCCATGTTACAGTACACCAAACTTTCCTGCGATAGAGTACATACATATAAAGATATCATGAAATATATTTATGTTTTATTAGGGGCACATAAATAATTTATAAGGTGTAAAATAATTTGGTAACTCTCACAAAATATCTCAGCTCCGAAAATCATAAAACAGCTTCTAAGTGGATTCAGGGAGAGAGATCTGCCGATTATAAACAAAATATAACCTTAGAACTTAAGAAGTGTACACACTGACATCAAATATAACCAACAATGTAAACAAGTAAGACACAAACAAGTAAGTAAGTAAGGTAATACAGTTACTGTCTTTTTCCGCTACACGATGGATAAATTCAATAATGATGGTGGTCTATAAATGCAGTATGTATGTAGGTATTGTATGATTTTGTGTGAAGTCATTATATTTTAATTTATGCTACTCATGAAAGAAGTATAAATTTATTATAATGTTAAATTTTAATACCCGTGTGTCACAAGAATAGGGGAAACGGTAGATTTTATTTATTGAAGCTCCAGGACTGGTGGATGAAAGATTGATTCTGTATCGAGCGTTACCTCATTGACGATAAACTGTGTTTTATATTATCGTGTGATCTGTGCAAATATAAAAAGCCTCAGGAGATATTAGCTTAAAGGTGGGTGATATCTGTAGAATTGAATAAATTATCTTACCGGTTATATTAAATGTTACAAGTTTATTAACAGGAAGATAAATAGTATATCTGCGGCTGCATATGTCTCACTAATTATAAAGAGTACTTTTAAAGTGATTTTAACGTGGGCTCTTTGCAATAACATATACGGTTTTGTTACAACGTAAAATGTAATGTGCATGTATCAATTATATAATTTCAGAGATCAACAATGCTATTAGAATGAGGGTGTATTATATTTTGAGACAAAGGCATTTCCTATTTTGATGAGAGAATATATATTCGGAGCCACTCCTTGAGTTAGTGTAAGTCGCTGGCAATACCTGTATGTAGCTCGGTGACCAACACACACACACACGCGGCGTTATGTATTAATATTATACTGATATTCTTGATATTCATTGTCAATAACTTTGTAAGCGTCAGAATTTAATTCTTTTAATTTTTCTAATAATTTATAAGATGTCACGGACTGAATCAGTTTACAGACCATATTAGTTTTTTTTACTACTTACTTTTTGTATGACATTCACGCTACTTCTCATGTTTAATTGAGTAAATTTTTTTCCAAATCATTAAAATCATTACACAATTGTACAAAAGTATTCCTACTTTTTGAAAACTTTGATCTTAATAAAATACTTTGTAATGTATTTATTAGTAAACATGTCTATGACATTCCAAGGTCTACATAATATACACAGGGTGTGTCGTCTGAGTGTCCATCTCAGCAGACGACAGTCAGTGACTATTGAATGTCGACCACTATTATTGTCCTGACTTTGTATGAAATGGTTTACAAACCAATAAATAAATAAATAATTTAACTATGTACATTACATTAAAAATAATATCATTTCCGATGGTCAAGATTAAACAAATATATATTGATTTAAGCTTTTTTTACTTTACTTAAACTCTTGTCTTTTTAAAATCTCCTTAATATCCCACCCTCTCTATACTCTCGAAGCTTGTTGTTTTTTTAAGGCTTGTAATTTCTCTCACAATATTATGTTTTAATGTTATAAATAAAATCAAGATAGTTAATTTGGTTGTTGGATTATATATATCTTTGTTTGCTTTGTTTAAAGTCTTTCATCAAATACTCATTCAGAACTCTAATCCGCGAAACCCTTAGGACACAAGTTCATAATTATGGTGTAGTAGCTCAGTTAAATAGCTCAATTATAATTATCTCATTATAGCAGTATAGTAATATTTATTTTAATTCTTATCACTTCAGAGTTGTCTTAACAAATTAAATAATTTAGGAACAGATTGTATTTTAATAGAATTAGTAAAGTTGCGGAGGGCTCGATGAATAATGAATACATTCTATTGCTATTAACTATCAATTTCCGCCGAACCCTTGTCTTGGTTCAGTACATGTTCAAACTGATTAATAAATTATATATAAAAAGTTTTGTAGTAATGATTATAAACTTGGCCCTGAAATAGATAATATAATATTCTATAAATTAATTATTGTACAGGTAGAGGAACATCGCGTGATGTCTGAATGTGATGAGCTTTGGAGGATGATGATTATTAATCTACAAATATCATTAAATAGCAACGGGAAAAATAAGTATCTTAATTTTTTTTTAAAGGTGACTGCTGTGTTCAGGACATGACAAGGAACTCAACGGAACAAGTAAAATATTAAAATGGTTGCCTGTTTAATTATCTATCGACTCTGACCAACACATAGGACACCTTTCATCTGAGAACATTCTACATTGTTACGTAGAAATTTTATTTCTGTAGTAATTTAAATACTTAGTCACATTCTAATTGTATATGTTGTTTGTCTATGATTATATTGATAATTATCTGTTGACAGGAAATTTAAAAGAGTTTAATATTCTTTTCATTTCGTACATTTCGTACTAGTTTTGAAAATTTAGATGTTGCCAGCTTGAGGATGCTTTGGATTCCTCGAAACATAATACTATTTTATTATTTACATTCAGTGTTATTCCTATGTCATACATGATATAAACAGCAGTAGGCTGCTGTATATTGTTTAAAATTATCTGTCATTCGTTGCAGAAGTTTAGATATTGTTGTCCTATATATATAATATATTTAGATTATATTGAAATATTCTCAGTTAATAATGATTATTTGTTTAATAATAATAATAATTTTGTAATACTGATTTTACTAAATTAATTATTTTCATTTCTAATAATGAAGATTCACTCTCATTTAGTTTGACATTCTGCGTAGTGTAGTATCAGTATTCACTTGTTAGAAGTCAACGTCACGACCTTTCTATCGGAAGCAATTCCGATTTTTCTTCTTTAATTAGCCTCGGGTGAGTGTGGTTGAAATTAATAACGCTTATAAGGCCTTGATGTTTTTAATCACACATGTGTGTTGTAATAAAATATTATGGATTAACCATTTCCCGCTCAGCTTAAAGATTTATTTGATACATATGGTAATTTGAATTTTCACTATAAATAAGGAGGTGTTGTTTAGTTTTCGTAACGTATGTCCTGAGAGTAGGTATACTGTAGTAAGTTTTTCACATCTTCATTAATCTAGGTATAAGTTTGACCTTGATTACTTGATTATATAAAAATTTTATCCCGACATTTACAAGGGATCAGGGTCTATGCGAGTGAAACTGGAGCAAAATGGAAAAAAGCGCATTCAACAAGAAATAGAATCAATTTAAAATAATCCGACGTAATAGGACCCAGCAATCTCGACCTTAGGAAAACTCGTTGTCTTATTGATAATACAATGTACCAGAATCTCGATGTACCATATATCACAAATTGATAATTTTATAAACAATATTATTATTAATAAAGTCATTCAAATATGGAATAGTTTTATTTTTTATTTAAAAGTATTTTTACTAGCTGGTAGCGTCCAAATGTAGTAATTTTACTGCATCTGATATGGACTGGCTGGACGGGGGCAGTAGCACCTTGATAAGATAGACGTCAATACTTATAGGTAGATTTCCTACGGTACCTTCCCTCCCTCCCTTCCTTAGTGTCTTTTAGCCATTTCCATTTTTCAAGAGGGTCAACCTTACGGTATTTATATTTCCAATTGTTCATGAACTACGGCAGCAGGCTTACTTACTATCTATCAGGTTTACCGTCGCCTCTGCCAAATAATATGGATAAGTATTTTGTAGGGGACAAGTTAATATGTTTGTATATAATTCAAAAACTAGTAGATAACTTTATATTATATTTACTCCATGAGTAAATGACAAGTTAATATTATCTTCATTTTTAAATGAACCATCAATTTGAAATTATGTTTAAAATACATACTTACTGTAACTGTACATATTAAAACGTTAGAAATAACAATTAATTTCGTTCATAAACCTTACAGACCTCTTAATGAGTCTTTTAAGCCGGTAGCTTCAACACTCTTTAAACAACATTTATTCTTAAGCTCCTTTTATAATTGAAAATTAGATCTTCTACTCGTAATTTTATGTTGAGATTTAAAAACAGATGGGAATCTTAAATCAACTATCTTTATAGCTGATTAAAAATAATGAGCAATGTTATCGTAATCCAATGTCAATCTATCTGATTGGTTGATGACGTGATTTTAACCAATCACATCTCTTGACAATGATGTCATATTATATTTAATATGATCGTCCTTACAGAAAAGAGTGATCATAAAATTCACGTATTTCACACATTCATATACCACAGTTATTTAATATTAACACTTTTTATACTTTAAATAAAAGGCGTATTTTTTTAATATATTTATTACAAATTATATATGATATATCATTTTGTAATATTATAATCATTTTGTTATAGACATTGTAAAATATCAGTATAAACAAGTTAAGTTAAGTTTTACAGTAGCAAAAAAAACTTTTATTATATTTTAAAAAATATTATTAAAATTTTGACGTAATATGAATATTTTTTTTGTAATTTAAATGTTTAATTAATTATTTAATTGATAATTATGATTGAGGTCCATGTCCATTGTCCATTGTAAGCTGTAAGACTAAATGACAAAAAATATTTCAAGAAATGGAAAATAAGATGTTTGAACTAAAAAGTAGTGCACAAAGTCAGGAGCGAACCCATGATATCGAGAACAGAATTGTAAGACGTCCATGATCCTCCTTTGATACTAAAATAGATTTGGCTGAACATATGAGTGAATCAGAAACGATCGACAGACGACACAGCACACAGACATTGAGGACTAGAGCAAAAAAGTTGGACGACAGCTGAACTATTTGTGTAGATGTAATAATTACGTAGTACTTATGTTATATTGTATCTCGTGCTGACGGTGTGGTAGTATCGGGGACTACAATGTGTATGCTTTAGAGTAGTACAGCTAAAATCACTGACCAGAGCATGTGTATCTTATTGTGGTGTCGACACCGCATAAATGTATTCATATTTGTCATGCTATATATCTATCTACTCGACCTTCTTGAACTCAAAGCCAATAATGTTCTAATAACTTTATTTCTGAGTAATGAGAAGTACACTGAGCTGACTGATAATTCAACTGTAAAAATGAGAGGTTGCTGTTTTCTATTGTCATTGTTTTTGTTTTTAGTTTTAGTTGTTTATGTTTCGCAAACACATGTTTTATGTGTTTGTTTGTCTGTTTTAGTATTAATATAACGTGATTATCAGCGTTTATAACATTTTTATGATTTCAACAAAATGGGTCACCCATTTTGAAGATTAATAATTATGTGAATTTAGTTTTTTTCTATTTGTTTTATTTATTAATGCTAGTTATTTTTTAACTTATTTTTCTACGCGCTTTATATTTCTCCTGTCTCCTATGTGTGTATGTGTTGTAGAAATAAAGAATTTTTAAATTTGAAACCTGTATTTAAAAATAACTCTCACATATAAATTATACACATTTGATGTAAGGTAACACAATCATTAAAATAGTTCGGCAATATTATTTTCTGTAAAGCTCAAAGTTAACGTATTTCCTAAACTACGATCAAACGAGTCACGAGATCACCTACGTCTTTAAGCGGTTAAAGTTCTTGAAGTGGATAAACGAGAAACTACATCGCTGACTAAAACTGTCTCGAAGCGTGATTTGTGAAACCGTTCACAAAGAAAGTCCCGCTTTCGAGCTTTGGGTGGAAATGTATTTATAACTTTTACATATAAATTTTAAATAATCTTGACAACTTGTAAGTTATCAATAAGATAACTTACAAGTTATCTTATTAAGTAAGTTCTTAGTTAGTAAGTTATAATAGACGGTAAAAAACATCATAAAATTTTGTCCAATATCGTGTTAAATGTTCTGATTGATAATTGAGCTCAATAAATAGCTTGACTCATGACAGTACTGTAAATTACTTTGATTACACGCCTTCACAATAATTATAATTTATTCCAATAAAACATAAAACTTGTTTACAGAAGACGAAGATCAGACGATTAAGGTGAGTAAACTTAGATCGGTTGGACGCTGGTTCAAACGATTTATTTAATGATGACTTGTCGATTTATTTTGTCATTTTCTTTGCTCTGAATCTCAAGTTGTAATGACTTTTTCGGTGTCAAAAAGCTACTTTGAAGCGTTATTTTAACCCAAAGGATTAAACTCTTTATTAACCTACATCTAAAAGCATGAACTGTTTTTTTTTACAACAACACTAAGGATGATTCATACTTATGAATTAGCGTTTCATTACAGGTTAAAGGTTTTTTTTAACATTACAGGTTAAAAGTTTTTTTTTACATTAAAACGTAATAACTATGAACAGCACCCAAATTAAGCTATGTTTTTAAATCATCAGATCAATAGAGAAAATTATTATAAAAAAAACACTTTTTAAAATGTTTGAAACTTTTGTTAAATAAACAAATATAAAACTGTAAATTGATTCTCAAGCTTTTATCTCCATTTATATGTTCGGATGCAAAATAAATCATATCTGTCCTAAATCAATGGAGAACATAAAATCATACTTTCAATCAAAAATGATAAATTAATGATTTTTTTAAGTAACATTAACAGGGTTATTATAAATATAACATGTTTTGGAGGCAGCCCTTTTCATATAATAATATGGTTTATGGCACAACATATCGCAATGGTAATAATTTGTGTCTTCAATGAACTTTGAAACATCCGATAAATAATATTAGTGCGATAAAGACCGTGTTTTAACATATATTTAATGATACATTACTGTTAAAATAATAAGTTTTTCTGTTTTATTTCTGTTATATGACTACTAAAGATGTGAGAAAGCGGGAAGCCCAACCCCTCCTCTTTCTCCCACCGTCTTCTCAAGCGTGTTGACGTAACCATCGGTACCTGCAAGTCTCCATAGCCGACAATAACAATTTACAATCCAATGGACCATTTGGTAGTTTTTGTTATTCCACAATTATAATATTTAAAATATATTGTAAACATTTAAATAAAATACCTTATCAAAGAAATACTCTTGTACGGCCTTTGAAAACTTTAATTACTTTTAAAACCTTTTACATTCCAGACCAAGAAACAGAAGTAGGAAAAATGTTTTTTAAAGTTTGTTTTCTTTAATCTTCTACCAGATAGTAGTTTATATAACCAAGTTGCAGCGGTTAATGTGAAAAGTTTTAATGATGTCTACATCAAAGTCATTGCAGTTTTTGTTTAAGGTAAACAAGAGTGTACATATATATTTTATATAAAAACCTGGTATGTTAATTGTTCTCTTCTTTTCACAGGACAATGAAAAAATAATTTGGGCAAAAACTATAATACAACTAAATATTGCATGGATGGATTTAGCGTGGTGTTTGCTGGTTTCCTACGAAAATTCTTTCATCTTAATGACACAACACAAAGATTGGTTTGAGCTATATGTATTAGTAAATTCATTACAATAAAGCTGATGCTGGATGTATCTGTCTGTATACATTTCTAATGTTCTGGATTTATATCAGGAAATTTTAAATAATGGTTAGAGACGATAAGTCTTACAATACAAGTGTCAGTCGTCATTTTGGACGAAATGCCAAAAGAATGTTGACATCTTAAAAGTATATAATGGAAGAGATGAATATAATACATTATGTCCAGAACAAGGTCAAAAGTTTTTCATTTTAATTATGCGTATTTAGTACTGATGAAGACTAGTGTTGCACGGGTCGTGAAGACAGTTCCATGAGAACCGACGAGAAAATACATTTATAGTGTTTAAAATTATTATTTTTTGACAATTTGTTATAGTATTGACTCTTGGGACCCAGTTATAATTGATACACATTAAAATTCAATTATTATCGACATTGTGTGAAACCAAAATATTAGGAGGATAATTAATTATGCGATGAGTTCATTTAGGTACAATGACTCCAAGTAACGCAGTAGGCCTGATTCTGAAGTATATGAAAAAAATCTGATTCATTCATAACATTAAGACAACTTTTAGCCTCGAGCTCTGTGAATATAAAATCTTTTTAAAATATCTCAGTTCCCAAAGCCATAAAAAAGTCTTTCAAGTGGATTTAGGAAGGAATAAAAGTCTTAGGTTTTTGGGAATAAACACACTGCCCTTTACGATACTACGGCACATAGTACATTGTAGTATAGAGTTTAAGGTTACATTTTTTAAGTTTATATTATCATGCCGTAGTCAAAATATGTGCCATTATCACAGTCATTAGTCACAAATTTATTAACAGCAATTCATAGTCCTTTTAAATGCCTATTTCATATTTTATCTTATTGCTTATAATTCTAGAAATTGCCGAATCAATTAAACTATTGGCTAAACTAGACGTTTGTGTGTCTCGGTTATAATGGAAACGAAGAATATTATTTATTCATGAGACCATACAATGTATATATATGAGCAGGATGCTTCCAAATCTCTACCAGCTGTAAGTCCTTCAAGCGACCAGTGTAGAATGAGCCTCGTACCTCTGATATATTTGAGTACGATGGGGATCTGCTAGTACTAGTGCTGCTACGTAGTGGTGGATACTCTGACAAAAACATTGAATCTTTTAATATAAAAGTATTAATATTTTACAATAATCATGAGCAAAAACATTTGACATTCGAATGTTTTCTCAGTATTACATATACAATAAATTAATGTAAAATGTTTAAGTTAATAGTGTATACATAACTTATAATCTATTTGCGCTATAATCATTTCTGTTATATAATTTCTTTAAGTATAGATAAATCTTAAATATTACATTGTATATATTTGCAGTTCCATTCCACCTCATGTATGTATTTCCTACAGATATTCACCTTGGAAAATAAGTTAAAAGACCAACACCACCACCACCACTTAAAAGACGAAAGAAAACACAAGAATTATTTGGCTTGCAAAGACCATACTACGTCCTTGTTTCAACTTACTTATAGCAACCATCATCATATTTATACCTAAGGAGATACTCGTGACAGGGCTCTGGTAACTATCAAGAGCTGCACAAACTGAGGCCAGTGACCAATCTTGATACAGTTTGGTCTCTGCGTAGAGATAATTTTAATCCTTTGTACAAACTGCTACTTGTATATATCCGACTTAATTAATTTAATTATATACTTACATCCTTAGGGAGCAACGTAGGCCGTAAAAAACTATCATAAGCTACAGAAACTGTGGTCAAAGAGTGTCACTTATCTTAAGTATCTTGACACTCATTGCGCGTATCAATACAACCGCCCACACATATAGTTATTATGTTATATTATATTAGTACATTATTAAAAATTAAGGAAAATACAATAGATAGTTACATTAAACCTTGAATATATTTTTTTGTAATTGTAAAGTAATGCAAATACCACTTAATTCTATATTTTTTTATCTTTATCTTATTGTTTATGGTTTGAAAAATTAAACGTATCTGTATCGGTTTATTTTCATACAAAATTTTGTTGTGTCTTTATATTATATACTAGCAGGTTACCCATGCTTCGCGGCGGACGGCGAAAGTGAAAAATAGAGGGAGCGGGGTTAAACTTTGCAGTTTTTTAGCTGTAACTTTGGAATGGTTTGGACCTTTGCAAAATCCTTTCTTATTGCACCTATTGAATATGTCAGGAGTCTTGTGTCCAAATTTCAGCTTTTACGTTTACTAGGTATTACGGTTTGGGCTGTAGAGCGATGAATGAGTCAGTGAGTCAGTCAGTAAATGTGTCTTTGTGTTTTATATATTATATTTACAGGCACGTTATATTTTTTGCAGTTTTTTAGCTGTAACTTTGGAGCGGTTTGGACCCTTGCAAAATCCATTCTTATTGCACCTATTCAATATGACAGGAGTCTTGTGTCAAAATTTCAGCTTTCTAGGTATTACGGTTTGGGCTGTAGAGCGATGCATAAGTCAGTGAGTCAGTGAGTGTCCTTGTGCTTTATATATTAAGATTAAAAATAATCTGTCTCTCATACCCTAGACATTAAAAAGTTATTACACAGCTTAACCTCAGTGTCCAACGAAGCGTTATATTATTGTATCAATACTGACAAAGTATTTGATTGAGGAATCCATCCGGTACAAACCCTTTGAGTCCTCTGAAGTGGAGCTCAATGAAGAACCAACGACATCGAAGGTATATGATAAAACGTATATATATATATATATATAAATTGATTAATTAATAATATCTCATATCATATTTACATATTAATAAGTGAAGAAATAACTTTGTACCGCTTTTACAAAAATACGCGGACGGAGAAGTATATATTAAATAAAAACAACACTTATAGAGTCCGGCCGTGAGTTCAGTTATAAAAGAGAAGTATACCTATATATTTGGTGAAGTAATGTAATGTTAGTAAACCACACATAAGTAGTAATAAATATTATAACAGATCTTATGAAAGAGTTTTTTTATTGTTACTCAAGATTGAATAATAAACCTAATATTTCAATTATTATTCAGCATCTCGAATTTTATTACATTTCATTATATTGATTTAGGCTTTTTTATTTACAATCAACTTAAACTAAACTGTAGAATGAAGATATAATCAAATGTACGGTAACTCCTACTCCATGCAGCTGCTGCAGACCAACATCTCTCAGATGGACCTGTGTGAAACAGTCTTTTGAAAAGTTAATTGTATGAACTCATTATAATTAAATTATACAATCTATAGTTTAATCACCATATACTGATCTCATTAATCTAATTATTTTAGCGTAATTTTCTACTTCAATTTACAAACATATTATAAACTATAGAGTTATATTAGTTTACGTTTACAAATTGAATGTCTTATGTAACATTACTTAAAGCACAGTTCTTTATGTGCTTTAAATATTAAATTGTTTTTTTCAGAAATCTTAGAAATATATCATATATAATATTGTACTGTAATATTGTGCTTAAAAAATACAACGAATTTTAATTCATTATTTAATCTCATAAGAATGAAACCTAAAGCAAATTATTTTAGTAAAACCTTGAAATTTGGTTGTCTGAAAATAATATAATATTTTAAATTCTTGTGTTGTTTCTTATATGGAAGTTAAGTTAAAATAATAAAAAAAAATATGTTCTATTTTTAGTGTATGTATTTATAAAGGCAATCGCAGTAAGTAATCTTTGAAAATTATTTCGATAAAATAAAAGGTTTTTTTTATTTAAATTACCTCCGTACGTACAATTAGAAGAAAGTTATAAATAGTTTAACATAAGTTTTTCATCTAATTAGATACGGATACAGCCGAGAATGGAATAAGGATTAAGCGTTGACTGCTTAAAAAACGTGAAGAGTGATGATTTTGTTTAAAAATAATTAAAAATAAATTGCACACTACAATTTATAAAAAAAGCATGATTTCCGCTTTACAATTGTTAAAATTTTTGTATACTACTGCAATAAAATGAACACTTCGCACCAGCACTGGCTCAGTTCAGCGGTTGCCGTGGTGCAGGGTACGTAACCACTACTCCAAGAAAGTGTTTCATATAAGAATAACCTTTTTTTAAGAAGGCAAATGAGAGGACGATCTATTAGACTTATGACAAGCTGCTAGCGTCGCCATGAGGATAGCAATAGTATGAGGATAGCAATGCATATGCGAAGGAGAAATGGGGAAGTTAAAGGTCACAAGGAGTATAAAGACAATGAGTAGTCAGCCAGCAAAGGCAACGGAGGTTGGAGACAGTACCACTTTCATTCACCTTACGACAGTTGTAAAACCGTCACTTTGATTTCCTCATTTACGACAATCACGTCACGTAGAAGTTGACGTTGAAGAACTACAATTGCAGACAATTTCTTTATAATTAAGTTTTTTGTAAGTTTTATTCTATTAGGTATTACGTATAATCATTTTAATAGATTTTGAGAATGGTATTAAAAATACGATTAATATATGAATATAGCTAACATTTGTTCTCTTATGGATGTAGTTAGTTAATATTCTTTAATACTTTTTAATTACTGACCCAAAAAAGAAATTGCTAATTAAATACCTCGTTCGACAGGGTCGAACATGTTAGGTAGATTCCCGTCACGTGATTCTCGATATGCAAAATGCGAAGATAACAATGAAACCGAGAATGCGATAAACATATAATTATTGAATGATTTACTTTAGTTTTGGGGGGGGGGGGTCGGATCGGCAAAGATAAACTAGCCAGCAGTATTCTACTGGTCATTACGAGTCTTATGATGAGTCACTATGCATATATTGGGTGAGAGGGGAACCGCCACCCACCCCTATTTCATAAACGGGGAGTCAGATCAAAAAACTTTTCATACAAAAAAGTTTTCTCTTTTAATTTGTAAATTTTTCCGACGGTAAGATTTTGCCTCCTTCTGTGATTTTTTTCCGTTCTTAACTTTCAACCGCCCCAGCCCCCCAACCTCCCGACCGATTTATCCCGTTCAAAAACTTAACCTTCATTTTGTCCTTAACAATGTGTATACCGAGATTGAAAATCCTCCGTCAATATTTGCGACCTATAGCGTGTCCCAAAGGTTTGCACATTCACCCCCCCTCCCAGCCCCCCCTTTCACTTTTACCAAAAAAACGAGATGCTATGTTAGTCCTACTAATTTATCCTATCGACTTGCGAAGTCAAATTTTGCCTACGATGAATTTGGACTGATGGATCATATATACATATATTCTCGTATATAGCGGGATATATAAATATTTTTTTTTCGACGGATTATCAATCTCCAGTTCATAAACGGTGTAGCGCCCCTACTCTGGGGTTTGGGTTCCGTCATCGCATCGATTGCAATAGGTAGATTCATCTATGGAATCTACCTAAAAGTTAATTCTGATCAAAGGAAAAAGGAAAAAGTTCCATGTGATTATTTTAAGTGAAAGTCCTGATCTTAATTACCTTGATGTTTTTTTTTACATTAAGTTTTGAATCAGATAAAGGACGATCAACAAAATTCTTAAAATTTCTTTTTTCTATAATAAGTACATACAGTTAGTATTATTGATATGATAGTTACATGATATCTTAATAGAATCTTTAACAATTTTTAAAAAAGGATTTGATTGCTATGATCGCTGTTAACTATTCAATTAAAAAAAAAAAGTTCAGATTTAATCAAACTCCATAGTTATAACAATCTTTGAAATAGTGTTATATTTCTACTTAAAGTAACTGGTAAATATGTTTGAGTTGGTTCTTTATACCATTGGTTATGAGACGTTAATCTCAACAATAATATTTTGTATAATACATTTCACAAATAAGGTTAAACCGATCAAATATCTACGCTACGCTATTTCAGTCAACTTGATTCACAAACAGAGATTTCGGAATGAAACAGTTTCTATATAACTAGTGTAGTTGTGTAACACCACAATATCATTCTGTATCATTTATTACACTATGTACACCAAGGTTTAAAGAAAAATAATGAGTATTTACAACTATTGTAGTACTTTTGATAAAATCAACATTATCAAAATAGTTGTTAGTGTCAAGACAGTCATTATTAGTTCAAGACTCAGCTCCGGGAGACCGACAAAGCATCCAACCAATTACTTGGTGCTTTCTTATCATTCCTTTTTTCTCCAATCGTAATTTTATTTTTATTTAAAGATACATCTCGTAGCTTACCAATAGAAACAGTGTTTTGATTCTTGTCTAATGTCTTAATGACAACAGTCTATATCGAATAAGATACTCATTCATATTTGATTTAAATACACTAGATACTTACAATTATTTTGGAACACATTTTTTTTTCAAATTCTTTAAACTTATATAACCTCCTTAAATAAAGCTTAAATTTTATTTTAGAAATTAAAATTACTTCAATGATACTGTTCAAGTTTCGTGTATTCCTGATATTTTTTATGTAATTATATAATGTTTTAAAACCGTAATGGAAAAAAAATTGTTTCAAACAAAATAATATTATAATAATAATAATTTTTATTCTCCAAGCAATTGGCTATTTTTAAATTCAATAATCTTTTAGTAATGACCGTATCATTCGTACCTTAACATTCATATAATAAAATTATTCACAAATAGAGTTAGGCAGTCTGTAGATGTGTTACCTATGAAATGAAGGCCAATGCAATTTCGGCTTGTAATAAATCTTGTTTTAGATAGTATAAGAGTTTACTCGTAGAGTTCAGCTCGTGTGTCTCTTATAAAAGACTCGCAGACACTCTCTCATTAATTAAACGTTATCGTTTTCGTTAAAAAAGTCATATTAAAGATATTGAAGTTTTATAAAAGATACTTACTTCCTCAAATTCGTTTCCTTTTCTTTATCAACTATATAATATTATTATATAAACACTGTGCTACGGGACCATATAGTTCAAATGATATTTCAATTTCTCATGTATCTTACCTAAAGGAATACTGTAACATACATGACCTGAGATACGAGGTATAAAAATCTCTTTTTATTTGGTAATGACACTTCTGTTTTGAGGTAAAAATGAGCGTACAATATATAGTATGCTATACATACAACATAAGCTATAGCTTATGTTCGGATCCAAACCGCTTGTTGCCGTGATGATAGTGACAGTGGACTCAAGAACCACCGTTCTCTTTATCATAATATTTATTATAGATAAGAATTATAACAGTTTTGAAGTTAGTGCATGAATCTACATGGTACGACATGGGTACTTTCAAAAAAGGCGTCTACTCATACCTACAAGGCCGGCAACACACTTGTAAATCCTCGGATGTTGCAAGAGTTCATGGGCGGCGGTGATCACAAGTCATCTGTGACCCGCCAGCTCGTTTGCCCTCCTCTTCCATAAAAAAAAAAAAAAAAAACTAATATTAGCAAGTTAATTTCTACTATTGTTCCTGTTAATACCTAAATTATGGTAACATAAAACCATATTACCAATATATCCACTAAAATACGAGACTACTGTTTAGATAATCGTTAATTATAGTTTAATGTGGTCAAAATCTCAATTAATAATGTTTTTTTCTGAATCGAACATTTGTTATTTTATGAAATCGCAGTAATTATACTTTTAATTATCATTATAATAACTTAACACTGCAGTATTACCAAATGTGATCAATTAAAAAGTATTTTTAGTACTGATAATAATAATTTTATTGATAAAAATTATTATCATGGTTCTGTGTCACTGGCGGGGAGACGTGGTAGACCTTCCGGTTACATCCGGCCTCATTCTTCTTAAATTTTGATCTTGGACGAACTTGAGATGTTTCATTGGATTCTATAAAAAGGTTTCTTCAATGTATTTATTGGTGATGACAGGTGATGGTACTTATTTGAAATATTATTGTTTATAAAACTAAAATGATTATTAGGAATGTTTATTTCTTTATTAAAACAACACCAGATAAAGCGTTCTCAATATTAATATATTTTTAAAGGCTCTCTTCTAATACTGTGTGAAATTATCTTATTCAGTTTTGACTTGAAATTACATATCCTTTATCTTTGTGACAAATGTTATGAATAAAATACGAATTCACAAAAAAGAAATACCATTAATAAGTTTACTTTAGAAAATTGTTTAATAAAACAACGTTAACATCTTGTAAGTAGTATGAACGAATTATTTCTCAGTTTGGCTTTATTTTATAGGAAAAAAATAAAGGCTCCACGACCACATACTACCAAGTTGTGATGATCTTCAATGACTCCACACACGACACAATTATTTTGATGATGTCTATTTTTATACATAAAACTCCATATTTAATATCCTAAAAATAATAAATGATCTACTTCATAATAATTATAAACGAATCTTTATTATTCTTTAAACAGCACATATGGATAACCTCAATTTTTATAAGTTCCTAACACCTATCATATTATATAATTCTCCTGCATGTGTGATTGTCATTTACATTACCCGTAAACAACCATTCCAAGTTTTATGATTTAAGTGTATGTGGACGATATAGTAGATAGTTTGAATTTATATTTTTACTCGAAGAAGGCACTTTGGCAGGACAAGACAATGTGTGCTGGACCTGACGGTGAAAGTATAATGTTTATAATTTTTGGTTGATAATAGAGTAAAGAAAATAAATACATTGCATCATATTCCATAATGTAACATGAAACATTGTATGATAATATTCTGTTATGAGAAACATTTATCTTCATCGTAGTTATAAACGCATGCACGTCGTTACGCTCGCTTCTCGGGCGCTACTGCATATTGATCGTAGTTATTGGATAATATTAAGGCATTACATCATGAATTCTTCCGGATAACAAATCGCATCGTTTAGTTGAAAATTAATTATGCAAATCTCTCAAATCTCAAAATCATTCACCGCAGACTCAAGTAGTTCGCTAATAGTCATTGAATATCTCCACTGTCCACTCCACAGACCCGTAATGCGTTCAGTTTAACCAAATTGTGATAATCTATACTTATAATAAATCTGTAGAGAGGTCAATTCTGTACATGAAATATATTTACAAAATAAGTAGCAGGGGTGATTAGTGTTCGATACTGATGCCAAAAATGCAGTTAAAAAATTTTTTGTCTGTCTGTCTGTCTGTCTGTCTGTTTGTATGTTATTTATAGAAAAAAAAACTACTCGACGGATTTTAACGAAACTTAGTACAATTATTCTTTATACTCCTGGGCAGGTAATAGTATACTTTTCATCACACTACAATGAATAGGAGCAGAGCAGTGAAAGGAAATGTTGAGAAAATGGGAGAAGTTGCTTGATTTTTTAAGCTTCCTTCGCGTGTGCAGCCTTAATGGTTAGAGCTACATAGAAACTATGTATAACGGAAATATTCTACATAAAAATACACGAAAAATATTCCAAGACAGCATATATCTACCTTTTATAGTTAACTCACAATAACACGCATAACTCTCGATAGCTTAGCAGTTCGGAGATTTCTTATTATATTTGTTTACTTTTACGTTTATAAAACCAATAATGCTCACCATCATTCCTAATTAAAAAAAAAATAAACATTAGCACCAATTCAATAAAAAAAGAATCATTGAAATCGGTATAGAAACACCAAACTTATACTTACTTACATGAAATACGCCAACAAGACATCGCGCGTGAATAGTGAATCAAGCTATAAGGATTATTTTTGCGTAACGGTTGCCGCGCTCGACGGGGCTCGCGGCGGCAGAGTATAAAAGGGGCGGGAGGCGAGCGCAAGCGTCATTCAATATTTGGCTGTTGATGCGTTCAGAGTGTTGAACTTTATTGACAGACAATAATTGTTATTTTATAAACCGTGCTTATCAGCGCGACTTTTTGTCTTTAAATAGTTTATTTTAATTTCTTTTGTTGTTGTTTCTAAATTAGTTTTAGTTTTGTTTAAATTCTTAACTATTAATAGTTCCTATTTTATTTCTTTTTAAGTAGATTTAGATTCGATTTTTAGATTAGATAATAGATAGATAGATTAGATTATTGTTAGATTTTTAGTTACTGATAGGTTAGTTTTGGGCATTTTATGTTTAGTTTTTTTTGTATTGAGTAGATAAAAGCGTAGGTAGGTACTTTTATTAATTATAGTATTCATAGGTATTTTTTATTTATTTTTAAGTGAAGTAGGTATAGGTAGATATTGCCTACTATCTACCTATACTGCACACGTGTTTTAGCTTTATTTTCATTTCTTTTTTTTTTTGTACCTAAGTTGTAGGTAGGTAGGTACATATTTCTTAGTTTAATTCTATTAGAATATTAGGTATTTAAGTTTAAATAGGCACTTAGATTTATATTTTTTTATTATATAGCAGCTGTACTTAGAACATCTAAGGTTTTTTTTGTATTAGCATAGGTACTTTGATTAATTACAGTAGTTGTAGGTATTTCTTATTATTCATTTTTAAGTGAAGTAGGTAAGTGTAGATAGTATTGCACACGCATTAAGTATAGCTTTATTTTCATTTTTTATTCTTTTGTGATTTGTAGGTACCTACGTACATATTTATAATTCGATTAGAATATTATTTTAGTTTTAATAGGCACTTAGATTTATATTCTATTTATTATATACTTAGCTATAGTTAGGACCTCTGACGTAAGTTTTTTGTTGGGTAACTAAATAGAATTTAAGTTACCGTCGATTAAAAATAAAATAAACGATGCCACCTAAAAAACGACCATCTTTATCTCGAACTTCGAGTCAAGCTAGGAGAATGAGAATGACGCGTTCTCAAGAATCGGAAGAGGAAAGAGCACATCGGTTAAACTCTATGAGAGTTAGTGCCTCAACATCTCGAGCTAATGAAAGCTCTCCAGAAAGAGAGATGCGATTAGCAGCTGAAAGAGCGAGACGAGCTACAACACGGGCTTCTCAAAGCTCTTCTCAACGAGAGCTAAGGCGTTCCATATACCGGGAACAACATGCGTTATTCCGAGAAGCTGAAACTGCTTTACAACGAGAATTGCGACTCACAGCTGACCGCGAACGGCATACATTATCTCGCGAGTCTGAAACCTTCACTGAGAGGGAATTACGGCTTACAGCTGACCGCGAACGTCATATTTTATCTCGCGAGTCCGAAACCTTCACTGAGAGGGAATTACGGCTTACAGCTGACCACGAACGTCATATTTTATCTCGCGAGTCCGAAACCTTCACTGAGAGGGAATTACGGCTTACAGCTGATCGCGAACGTCATATTTTGTCTCGAGAATCTGAAACTTTTACTCAATATCAAGACCGTTTGACAAATGATAGGGCGCACCATAACATGATTCGATCTCTTGAAGATGAACATGAGCATGAACAACGACTAGAGTCGGGACGCGATTATTACAATTCTTTGAGACAAGAACAATTGATTACTTTATCTAATGAAAGATTAAGAATTGAAAATATTCGGTCGCTTGAAACAGAAGAACAGCGAGAGGCCCGTCTTACTGCAGATAGATTTCGACATGGTCTTAATGACTTAGATATACACGTGGTAGATCAATCTACAAATTCGGTGGCGTGGTCCGATAAATATAAAAGTGGGTTTGCTTATAACCTCACAATTGATTACAGATCATCTTCTGAAATAGGCGATATGAACGTAGTATGTTCCTTTTGTAATGCTTCGAAGTGGAGGAAGGAGTCTGCTGGTTTCTGTTGTTCTGGAGGTAAAATAAATTTGCCTTCGTTCGAAGACCCACCGGAACCTTTAAAATCACTACTTTTAGGGGAACATTTGCAATCCAAACAGTTTTTAGATAATATTCGCACTTATAATAGTGCATTCCAAATGACATCCTTTGGTGCTAAACAAATCTCAGAAGGCCCTTTCATGCCTACTTTTAAGGTACAAGGTCAGGTTTACCATTTGATAGGGTCCCTTTTGCCTGAAGAACAACCTAAATTTCTTCAAATATATTTTGTATCCGATTACAACGAACAGTCGAATATAAGAAATCAATATTTTCCGAATTTAAATACTGAACTCATTTCACAACTTCAGAACATGTTACATCAGGTTAATTCGTACGTATGCAGTTTTAAATCGGCATTAGAAGCCCTTTCTCAAGATGGTAATAACAATTATAAAATTGTTATAAATGCCGATAAGCGTCCAACTCAGGAACACCCTGGGCGTCATAACGTTCCATCCACGAATGAAGTTGCTGTAGTACTGGTCGACCAGGAATGTGATAGGCGTGATATCGTTATACGTTCCAGAGACAATCGTTTGCAACGTATTTTCGAAACCCACAGGGCTTACGACAGTTTGCAATATCCTATGATATACTGTCGAGGGGAAGATGGTTATAATTTCGCTGTATACCAAACCGATCCGCGCACAGGCGCACCTAATTATAATAAAAAGGTGTCATGCCTTCAATTTTATTGTTACCACCTGCAAGTGAGACGGAATAGATTGGTATACTTTCAACGTTTTCGTGGCTTATTTAATCAGTTTATTGTTGACATGTACGCAAAAATTGAAACCGAAAGATTAGTTTATATACGATCTAATCAAAGGCAGCTGCGCGCTGAAGAATACGTGCACCTTCGCGATGCCATGCAGCAAGATAACGATACTGTGAATATGGGTCGTTTAGTTATTTTACCCTCTTCTTTTACTGGTGGTCCACGCTACATGCATGAACGTACTCAAGACGCTTTTTGTTACGTAAGAAAATATGGACGTCCCGACTTATTTGTTACTGTAACTACCAATCCCAAGTGGGATGAAATCACTCGGGAGCTTCTTGAGGGTCAGGCACCGCATGACCGCCATGATATTATTGCAAGAGTGTTTCATTTAAAATTAAAATCAATGATAGATCTTCTTACCAAAGATAACATTTTTGGAGAAGTATTGTGTTATATGTATAGTGTTGAGTGGCAAAAACGCGGCTTACCTCACGCACATATCTTGCTTTGGTTAAAAGATAAGGTTCGACCTAATGATGTAGTCAGATTAATCAGTGCTGAAATTCCAGATCCGACTGCAGATCCCCTGTTATACGACATTGTTAAAACTCATATGATACATGGTCCATGTGGTGCATTTAACGCAAATGCTCCTTGCATGCAAGACGGTCGTTGCACTAAAAGGTATCCAAAAGCATTAGTGGATGAAACTGTAACAGGACATGATGGATACCCATTATATCGTCGCCGTTCAAGAGACAATGGTGGTTTTACTGTTGAAAAGCGAATGTCTGGACAACAGGTTACTTTAGATAATAGGTGGGTCGTTCCGTATTCGCCTGTATTGTCCAGAGCATTTCAAGCTCACATAAATGTAGAAATGTGTAATAGTGTAGAGTCAATTAAATATATTTGTAAGTACATTAACAAGGGCAGTGACCAAGCTACGTTTGCGTTAAGAAATGAACATGATGAAGTTACTAGATTTCAGTCAGGCAGATATATCAGCTCTTCAGAAGCTGTGTGGCGGATCTTAAGTTTTAATATTCACGAAAGATATCCACCTGTGACCCATCTGGATGTTCATCTGGAAGGCGGTCAACGTATATATTTTAACGCCGAAAATGTTACAGAACGATTAGAGAACCCTAGACAAACAACTTTATTGGCATTCTTTCGACTTTGCCAAACTGATAATTTCGCAAAGTCTCTTTTGTATGAAGAAGTTCCATCGTATTATACCTACGATAAACAACGAGGTGTCTTTAACCGTAGACGCCGAGGCAGGCCTGTAGATGGCGAGACAGGTATTTTCAAAGAACATGTTCTTGGTAGAGTGTATACTGTTCATCCTAACAACGCAGAGTGTTTTTATTTGAGATTATTATTACATACAGTGCGAGGACCAACATCATTTATAGATTTGAGAAAAGTAGACGATGTTGTTTATCCAACTTATCATGCAGCTTGCCAAGCGCGTCATTTGCTTGAAAATGATCAACATTGGGATGACGCTTTAGCAGAATCCTGTGTTAGTGATAATCCACGACGGTTACGCCATTTATTTGTAACATTACTCACATTTTGTAATTTATCTGATCCTGTCCAATTATGGGAAAAATATAAAGAAAAATTTGCAGAAGACTTTCTTCGGAATTTATCTCACAATAATGAAGGCGCAACTAATGATAATTTTCGAGATCTGGCTATAAATCAGTGCTTATTAGCTCTTCAGGAAGACTTAACAGCAGTAGGCGGTAAATCACTTTGTGAATATGGTTTGCCAACGCCAACCTCAGTCGGAGAGGTTACCAATAGGGAATATTCCGCAGAGATTGGTTACAACCCAATGGAACTGCTGGTAACATTAGAAAACGGTGTCCCAATGATGACTGCAGAACAACGCTTAGTCTATGATCGCGTGTGCGAGAGTGTGCAGAATAATTTAGGAACAATATGGTTTTTAGATGCACCTGGAGGAACTGGGAAAACTTTTTTGACTAAATTAATATTAGCTTATGTTCGAAATCAGCGTAAAATCGCTCTTGCCGTGGCTTCATCAGGTATAGCTGCAACATTGCTACCAGGAGGTAAGACTGCTCACACTATGTTTAAAATACCAATTAATTTAGATCGCACGGAAAGTCCAACCTGTAGTATTTCAAGAAATAGCGACAAAGCTAAGGTATTGTGTGGGTGTAATTTAATCGTATGGGATGAATGTACGATGGCCCATCGAAAAGGAGTAGAAGCAGTAGACAGAACTCTAAGGGACATAAGACAAAATGATCGACCAATGGGCGGTATTACGGTTTTATTTTGTGGTGATTTCCGACAAACCTTACCGGTAATACCACGGGGAACCCGAGCTGATGAGATTAGGGCTTGCCTGAAAAGCTCTTATTTGTGGCGTGATATACAATCGGTGCATTTGACTATAAATATGCGAGTGAGAACTGGAGACAACGCAGATAATCGTGAATTTTCTGATACATTATTGAAGATTGGTGAAGGTACCTATCCACAACTACACCAAGGAAAACTTATTCTGACACCTGAGTTATGTTGTATAGTGCAATCCCAACAACATCTTATATCTTCGGTTTACGGTGACATAACAATTATATTAAATAGGGACAATTCTTGGCTTTGCGAAAGGTCCATTTTGACTCCTCGCAATGACCAGGCATCTGAAATTAATAATAAAATACTGTCTAATATACAGGGAGAAAGCAAAGTTTATAGTTCAATAAATAGAATGGTTGATGAACAAGAAGCCACTAATTACCCGATAGAATTTTTAAATTCTTTAAGTATGCCTGGACTACCTTCTCATATAATTTGTTTAAAAATTGGCATACCGATAATTCTGCTCCGAAATTTAAGACCACCTCAACTTTGCAATGGAACTCGGCTAAAAGTAACCCAGTTGCAACAAAATGTAATCGAGGCTCAAATTTTAACAGGTTGCGGTGCAGGAGAAACTGTCTTTATTCCCAGAATTCCCATAATACCAAATAATTTTCCATTCCAATTTAAAAGAACGCAATTCCTAGTATCGGTGTGCTATGCCATGACTATCAATAAAGCTCAAGGGCAGACTTTTCGTGTTGCTGGAGTAGATCTCGGTGTTAGCTGTTTCTCGCATGGTCAATTATACGTCGCTCTTTCCCGGGTTAGCAATTCTAGGAATCTTTACGTTCACGTGCCGGACGGGTCGACTCTTAACATAGTCTACCCAGAAGCTTTGCGCTGAAACATTTTAATTTGATCTAAAAATATTAGCAATATATTATCTTAATAAAAAACAAGGAGTTACACGCTGACCGAGTCGTGGGTATAGCGTGGGTATATTATAATATTCTGCGGTTACTTATATTTTTCAACAGTTTTGTGGATTGGCATATTATATTACTATTGCCCTTCTAAAATACGAAAGTGAATCTGCCTGTTACGTCAAAACTATGAGGGAGGACATCTGCTAATTTTTTTTCGAAAAACGACGGAAACGCGGACGAAGTCGCGGGCAAAAGCTAGTAGTTAATATAACTGAATATAACATTAATGATTTTATTTCTAGATGTATTGATACATTCGGCCATTAAACAATATGACATCATAAATAGCTTATTTTTATCTTACTAAGTTCTTATTAAATTTACCAAGTTTTTAATACACTTAGATAATACACTTAAATAGTTAATATATATTATGTTAGTGGTTTTTGGATTTTGCTCGTGGAATTTACAAACAGAACAGATAACTTATACTTAAATATAAGGAGGATAAAAGGTACTGTATTAAAATATTCTCTATCCTTCAATCAAATTAGGTATAAATAACTTTGAAGTACACAATGGAGCAGGTATAAGTGTTTATCAGAGCTAAAAGAATAATATTTTCAGTTTATAAACAAAGTAGTAATTTATGTAAAGTTGTAATAAAGTACAGGGTGTCTGTTCAGCTTGAATATGTGAACTGAATCTTCTACTACCTGCTGACTAATTATCAAAAACACATGTTAGTGCGATCGACGTATGCATACACATATATATATAGAATATAAAACAAATTAGTTGTCAGATGTAAAAATATGAATACGTCGATAAAGTCACTGTCAAAGTTGGACCACCTACCAACCAATATGGAACTCAATAATAAAGTAATATAAAAATATTTTTGTTCTACCCTTAAATCTGTTGGATGGAGGACTTATTTGTTATCTAGTTAAAGTTTTTGGAGGGAAAATAATATACACCCTTTATTTTATTGTGTCTTATCAACAATATACATATAATACACGATATTCTATCTTTTTTACAAAACTCCATATTTATCACATTTTGATATAGTTAATTATGATATAGAATATTAACAACGAAAGAGATCATGTCGTTGTTTTAGGGCAGTTTAGTTCCAAATTATATAAAATATATGTTGAAATAAATATAAATATTGCCTTCTGCTTATTTTGACAACAAAGATATAAATGATCTACTTCATTTTGTAAATTTCCTTTAACATCTATGGTCTCGTATCGTCTTATTGTCTTTGTTAACAAAATAAGGATATATTTGGTATGAAGAGAACATTTATATGTCAGAATTATGATTGACGACTCGTATCTTATCGATATTGATATTATCTTATCGACTTGTATCTGACGTCAGCGGGTGACGTACATTAAATATGTAGCACAGATAACTATTACTGAATGTTGACTACTTCACTCCTGAAGGTAATCTCTTGGAGACGGTAACGTATCATAAGAATTGTCCTGCAAATAAGTGCATAATATCTATTTACACACAGGTATTTATTAACTTCGTAGTATTCAAGCTATAAAAGCATTGTGTAGTACGTTTATGATACTTCTGAATTATAATTGAAGTTAAAAGATTACAATTTTATTTCATTAATTAAAATAAATTTAAACTTAAATATAATCATCCGGTCCTAAGTTTATTTCCTCTCTCATTAGAGAACTTAATATTAGATAACTGTACAGTATTCTCGGCTTTATAACCATAGTATACAGACTATTATAGTTTGAAGGGTTATGTCCTTCTATTATTCAACTTGCTTTGCGCTTAAAGCAACTATTTGTTTTCGTTTACTAAATAGTTGTTACTTGTTACATTACCTCAAAATGTAAATTAATCCCACCCTTGTGTTACTAGTCAACAAAAGTATATGAACTATAAAAATAAAGAAATACAGAAATATCTTATGAAGATATATAGGAGTATATTTTTTCCTACATTTACTGAATTATATTAATTAATCTATACAATCTATTATTTCTCATTTAATCTTAATGACAAAATGCTTTACAAGTTTAATTTCATTACTTCTTACAACAAAAACAAACGCATCTGCATTTACATAATGTAAGAAACTGACGACATATTGTGAGATGGTGGCAAAAATAACAGAAGCAAAGTTGACTTGTCATATGACATAAATAGATCCAACTTTGTTTTCATGACGACGCTTCTCAACAACATCTGGCACTTTAAAGAGAAAATCACTCCTAACACAATAAAAAACCAACCAACCGACATTATATTATGAAGTGTGTAAAACTTGTATAATCAGAGTTCGATTTATTAAAAATGGATTGCTGCAAAAGTAGATGTTCGAAAAATTATTACAATAGTATAATTATACAATGGTTAGTATAACAAAAGTCAAAAAAGATTTTAAGTATAACTTCAATGTCACGGGTTGATTTAATCAGTTCGTTCCATAATGTATGAGGCAGAGAACTTATTTTCTTATTGTATTCAAATGTATAAGGAGTGAGGACGGAGAGAGGTGTTAGGATAATAAATTTACTCGCCCCGATGTACAGTCCGCCTTGAAGTGCAAATTTATATATATATTAATATATTTGTATTCCACAGTAGCTTGTGGTTTCATAAAAAGATAATATGATAAAAGTATATAATATTCATAATAAAGACACTTCCTTTTTCACCTTTACTTATCGGACTGACTTATCGATTTTTATTTAAACATAAGGTACATACATAAGTGGAAATTGGAATGTGAGATTTGGCAAAAGAAGACAAAAGAAGACCTGATGAACTGATCATTCGTCGGACAGTCTAAACTGCTGTAGGATACTATGATGATCAAGTAGTATGTATAAAAATATTTTTTTTATTAATATAGTAATAATAAAACACAAAGACATTCACTCACTGACTCATTCATCGCTCTACAACCCAAACCGTAATACCTAGAAAGCTGGAATTTGGACACAAGACTCCTGACATGTTGAATAGGTGCAATAAGAAAGGATTTTTCAAAAGTCCAAACCGTTCCAAAGTTACAGCTAAAAAACTGCAAAGTTTACCCCCCGCTCCCTCTCTTTTTCACTTTCGTCCGTCGCGAAGCACGGGTAACCTGCTAGTATAGTATAAAGTATTTATATTTTTAAAGTAACACCTTCCACGACAACTCCACACCACACCCGGCCTTTGGTATTATGTGGTTTTTGTTTTATTTTTTTAAGGAATCGCAATTTTCAAATTTTTTAAACATCTATGACATTTTTTTAATGATACTTATGTAAGTAATTAATTTATTAAGCTTTTAAATAAACAGCTTTTGATAGTTTTAAATTGTATTAATTCCAAGCCATTATTAACCTGAAACAACGTTCAAACTAATTGAGTTACACGAATACCGTATTAAATATCGGTAAGTATATTAATTGTAATCATGTATTCTGTGTATAAATTACAAACTGTTATGACGTGCGATATTTTATCATTAATAATATTAATATTAATCACGACCGGTTAAAGTAGTTTATTAAACATTTGCATTGAATTATAATTACGATTCAACACATCTTGTGTATGTGTGTCCGTCGTTTGAAAGTGTACAATTGCATAAACTACAAGGAAGTCAATAACCCATAATCAAAGACATGTATATGTAACATAATGTGATATCTGTTGTAGTATAATATGGCTGTCGTACGACAATAACCATCGCTCAGTTATTGTAAATACTGAAAGTCCTAAAAATACAATTAAATTAAATAAATAGATAATACGCTACTTTAAAGGTGAAATCTATAAAATATTTATTTATAATTTTATTTTGAAAATGTGAATATCTTCTTATAGAAGATTAAAACAAGTTATTGAAACTAACATCTTCTACATTCACATTACATGAAGAGTGCTGGTTAAGTTAACAGTGTACTGCGTACCTCAAGTGTGACAACGCGTTTTCATCTTTCATACACGTCCTTGACACCGCACCACGTACCAACACACGTACAGACTGCTCATGTGTCATCAATCACATAAGAAAAAAATACATACATATCGCATCAAATTGTCTCTATAGACTAAATTCAAGTTCCACATTGATTGCTTATTTTATATATAAGTAGAATAGATAAAATATAAAGTCATAAAATTATATATCAATACAAAAGAAGCAAAATAGGATTTTTCCCAAGCAATGATTATAACGTACCTCACTGAGAACGCGAACTAAAAGTATTGTACTGTCACCTTCTGATGCAAGTTTTCATTCTTTGATATTTCAGGAATCTCCTCTAATGTATTATTGATGTTAAATGTCTTAGTTTTACCGAAAACTTTACTTATTTGTAGTGAATACCTCCTTGATAGGAAATATACGGTGTTACACGGTGTATGAATACTGAAATAAGACAAATTATCTTCTTTATTGCTTGTTGTTGTTGTTGTTGTTGTTGTTTTATTTATTTATTATTGTTTGTAAATTATATTTTCTAATTAAATAATATTTAAATATAATATTCCGTTTGCTGATTCCATTCCTGCATAACGCTCTCAATAACTACTGTGTTTTATTAATAAGATATTTAAAATAAACAGGATTTATTCGACAATTTAACTTTACCAATGGTTAAAGTACTCAAATTAACTTTTAGTTACTGTAGGATATTGGTAGCATAACCCCAAAAATATAGCCATTTTAATACAATTATTAGTATTGCAATTTAGCACGAGGAACATTGGTAGCAAATATATTCTTGTAAGTCCGAGACACTGATGAATTTATGTGTAATGAGAGAATGAGATACATTAGAAGTACGCCAACAGATAGAATGTAAAAGTATAATGAATTAATTTCTGAATAAAAATTAAATAATAACAAAATATATTTATCATCACAATCAAACTTCAAGTGTAAACAATATAATATTATCTTAAATCTATTCAGTTCTAAAGTCTATATTAGGTTTAAATAAAGGCTTAAAACAATATGATAGTAATCGAAGTCAGTGTACTGTTCATATTGATATTTTGTTTACGAAAATCTTTAGGTACAACAAAAACAGTTAATAGAGATCCATCAGAGATCCATCAGATCTCAAATGAATATTCTATTAGACCTTATTCATCTTTATAGTTTACGACAATATTCTGTTTATTCTGAATTTTTATCGCCTATAAAATAAAGGCTTGATGACTTTCACTAGTCGACCCATTGTGCACATTGATGTTTACGAGCTTTGTTCTGATCAATTATATGACTTTATTAACACAATCATCAAAATATTATTACATTTAGTGTTAATTGACATGATATAGTTGCGAATGACTTGGTGATAATCACTACAAAGAAAGTCGTGCGGAAGGTGTTCAATATTAATTTAAAAAAACGGTAGTCATGACAACGCCAAATAAAGAGGACAATTAACATTTATTATAAAATCCATTGCTTTTTTCCATTTAATATTATATAATAGATCAGATCATATTAGGTCTCTCTAAATAGATAATAATGTAGGCGACACAAATAAAAGTAATTGAAGGTTAAAATTAGTTCTGAAAAACAATACTTTGAATTTTGACTTGAAATTTTTTGAAGCAGCAACTGCACTTTTTTGTCAACATGAGATGGATGTCTGTGAATAGGAAAAATTTTCATTACTGTCGAGAGATGGCGCTGTTTATAATTTACTGATTTAGTTTATTTTCATATTTAATTATATTACTATTTTATATTAATATTAATCACACTTTTTTCTAATTTTTAGTAATTATAAATAAACATGTATTTAACATTTTCTTTTCTTCAATAAATAATAATCATTTTACTTAAAAATCAATTGTTTTTTTATTAACATTTATAATCTCTTCAAAGTTCGTTCGGGAAATACCCTTTGTATTTGCATCTTCACAGGTTTTATAATGAATTAACACAGCTTATTAGTCTTTGAAGTGCAATATTTTAGCATATTTCATAATTCTCTGGTTGAAATATTATTAACGATAATGATATTTGGAAAATGTATTTTAATATAAGACATTCCATCATATGCAGATAATGCTTTTGTTATCCAGGTTATCAGTCACTCTGAACTAATAATACGAACGTGTTCCGAACGCTCTTCCTAATATGAAAAACAACTAGTACTCAGTTAATTTTGCTTTCCGATTTTAAATATATTTCTATTAATTCTACTACCTACAGAGTACCACATTTTCTCAATAATTTAACAAGGCACGTCACCCACAAGCCCCCAGTCTCTATTAACAAATGACTGCATGCCTTCACCACTAAGAATAACTAATTAGCCTGAGAATTAAGATTCTTTTTGGAAAGACGTAATATTTTAAAAGTAATTAAATATACTGTTTTTTAGAAAATATGTTTTCGTATTTATAATTAAGAAAATTATAAGTTTTATACATAATGTAAAAAATTGTTTGACCTTCCTTCAGTAAACAAACTAACAATATATCCTGTCCATTTCTCCAACCACTTAGTCGTAACAAAAACGTGAGACCCGACGGAGATATCTCTATCGTATTATTTTATCACATTTTTCTCTCAAAGGACCTATTTTCTTGGACCGAATCAAATTAAACTTGTTTGTTTTTGCTGGTTAGGTTCCAAAAAGTGATTTTGAACTAATCAATCTTCTTAAACCTGGCGCCATTGTAACCTATGGTAAAATATATATATCTATTTGCACTGATTACGTAGTAAATGTTTTTTTATAACAAAAAATATGGAATGCTTAGGACTATTGCAGTGAAAGTAGTCTTAAATGAGGTCTTTTATAAAATACATGAAACAATTAATTATAACAAATAATATATTTTCTTAAAACATAGTGTGTTTTATTTATTTTATGTATTTATATACACTTAACGTTCACTAAATCATTTCATGATGATGTAAATTTGATTGTGTCTTGAAATAAAATATATATTTTCTGACACCACGTTCCTTAAGAACACACACAACGCGTCTCCTAACAAGCGCATTCAATTAATGTAACGCGTCAATAAATGATAATGAAGCACAAACATGGCCGCTTAAAACGATTCACCGGAAACTAACTAGGAATATTTAAGAGCCCTTATATTATTAACGCTAACTATATTAGTTGTTGTTTAGATAAGAAATCAAGTACACGCAATATATAATTTTAAATATAAGTTTAGGAGCTATATATACAATGAGCTGTATAATACTTACCAGTAACTGCAGCAATAGTTCATATTATCGTAATGTCCACTTAAGATGTCTCTTTATTTTAGACTTTATAAAATAACTTAATCTGTTAAAAGTGAAATAATTATTTTTGTATATGAATATGTTCTTATGTTTTAATAATAATTTCCTTATATTTCTATTTTAAACCATTTATATATATGAATCTTGTAAAATTCTGAATATAAAAAAGTTTATGGAAAAGATAAGTAATAATATATTTCTTTATAAATATATAATTTTGTTTGATCGACTATTGTCAAATAGGGAAACAAAGGAAACTAGGAAAGGGAGGAAAAGACAGGTTTAGTCTTCCGTCTCACTAAGTCTAATGTATTGTAATCAAATACAATATTACATGCTTTAGCGATGCAAATGTAATTATTAACAATATTATACAATATTGTTAGAGAGATAGTTTCCATAAGTTAGTTATATTGCTATTGAGTTATACGAACTAGTTAACTGATTTATCATTTAGAAATTAACTAAAAAACATCTTGTTAGCAGCTATACCTGCAGCTCGTGACATGGCGCGGTCGAGTATATCAAGCCGGCTTGACTTATAGATACTGTGACTCTAAAGCTCAGATTAACAGAGGTCGTAGGTTCAAACTCTGGCTACTGCTGCTGGTGAATTGTTCTATATTTATTTAAAATTCAAAAAATATAACAGGGCTCACATGATTGTAGTTTAATTAGAAGAAATATTGCCTAATCTTTTACAGATATATACAGACTATTACAGATAAAGTTGATGTTTAGCTCATATCAGCTCATATTTCATCTCTTGATACTGATTATTTTATTAAAATATTGGTATCGTGACAAATAATTTATTGTTATATGTAATTTATTTCATTTTTTTAAACATTAATAGATATATTAACCGTACATCTTTATTAAAGATTAAGCAGAATAAAATAATCTTCGGCTATTAAAACAAAAAAAAGTTAAATTGTTTTTTAAGACATCGAACTATTTTCATGTTTCGTGTACATCTTAATAAATTTATAGAGTTTCTTTTCTTGCCTATTTCTCTCCATGGACATTATTATTATTATTGTGATCTTGCCATAAGTATTGTGATCCGTTCTCCGAATTCAGTAATTAGATAGCCTTGTAAAAATAACTACACCGCTTTTTTGCGTTATTATTATTATAGACGAGACATTATAGTGACGTATTGAAATAAACTATGTAAAAAAGATATCACGCAAATGTCTGTTTTTATCATAATATAATAAATATGGTTCAGTCTCCACAGACGTTAGGGATTATCCAAATCTGTTTCTTTCACTTTTTATTATACTTTTCGCAAATAATAATTTTATTTGACAGTCACATTTATTTTGATAATATCATATTCTTTATCTTCAAAGCCACAGAAGACGTCAGATCATTGGATCATGGCGACATTACGACTGACGAAAATAATAAAATATAATATGAAGACATTTTTTTGGTTTATATAAAATGAAAAAGAAAGATATCTCTTCCTGCCGACCGCAGTAATGAATGAACAAATGAATTCAACACATTAAAATTTAATCTCAACAGTTTAAATTTAAATTAGTAATAAAATTAAAATTAAACAACAAAAAGCAGATAAAGCAAAGTAAGCACATGAATTGTTTGCAATAAATAAAATATAACTTTAAGTTATATTTAAGCTTGTCTTTCGCAACTACAGAAAACTTTTAAAATGAGAAATAACTTTAAATTAAACGATAGCGTATAAACTATTGTTAAATCAAATAAAAGAAACCTTAGATGTTATTATTTTTAATCTAAGGAGCAATCAGTCTTGAACTTCTTTAACAATGCATTGTACATACTATACATCAACTGAATATCTTATATTATGAAAATTTTGCAATTATTTAGTGAAATACGCGTTATACGCGTGTATACGAGTTTAAAGATATCATTAAATATACACACTACTAATTCATTGTCAAAAATTGTACATATTCTGGAACAGAAATGATTTAAAAGAGTGAATAACAAGCTTGTAACTTGAGTTCTATAACACAATACAGGGCTCACAAAATATCTCAGCTCCGAAAGTCATAAAAACGCTTCTAAGTGGATTCAGGGAGCGAGATCTCCCGAACATAAACAAAATATAAAGCTTCGGAACTTGAGAAGTGTACACACTGACATACAAAATAAACAAGTAAGGCACAGAGTAGGTAAGTAAGTAAGATAAGACAATCAATTGTCGCTGTCCGCTACACGATGGATACATTCTAATAAAGATAAATGGTGATGGTCTACAAAATGTGTAGGTTTTATTTTACGAATAGTGTAAATTTAACTATAATTTTATTATAAAATTGTTTTTTTTTTTTTCAAACTTTTGTATTGATTGTAAAAGTGATCGTCAATAAAAGAGATTTTTTTTATCAAATTGTATTGTTTTTGAAAATAGTATTTTGACTCTGAAAATATTAAATATACTATCGTTTTCTTTACTAATTCCAATAGCAGTGTAACAAGGATAGGTTAGGTTAGGTTAGGAAGCGGAAAATTGTATTTATTAAAGCTCCCGGCCGATGGATGAAAGATTGTTTCTGTACCAATTTCGATTATCGAGCGGTTATCTCTTTGACGATTAACTGTGTGTCTGTGTGTATTATCGTGTGATCTGTACTAATATATGAAATCGCAGAAGAAATTAGATTAAGGATATATCATATCTGTAGTATTCAAAAAAAAATCTCACTTTGTATATCCTAAATAATCTTTAATTATTTTCCTGTTTATATTAAACGTTACAAGTTTATCAACAGGAAGATAAAAATAATATAAACACGACTATGCTGTCCTTATATTAACATTTGAATGAGTAATTTTGAATTAACGTGGATATTTTTCAATAATGTGTTTATTTTTCTTTCAATATAGACTTTGTAGACAATGGTATAATTTTTACAAATTATACCATTTCAGAGCTCAACATGTCAGTTAGTATAAGTGTTTATTATATTTCCTATTTTGATGACAGAATGTATATTCGAGGTGACTCCTTGAGTCAGTGTAAGTACTCTCGCAATACCTGTATGTAGCTCGGTGACTAACAAACACATATTAATCTTCAACTGATATTCATTTTCTTCTCACCAATACTAACTTTGTAATAGTTATTGTATATATAAGGTATTTATTTATTTATTTGTTTATTTATTTATTTATTTTTGTACCATAAATATTAAAAATTACATTATAACAAAGAAAATTTGCACAAAGGAGTTATCCTTTAGAGAGATAAGTTATTATCTCTTGCAAGAGATCTCTGCCAGAAACCCTTAGTATATATATATATATATATATATATATATATATATATATATATATATTTATATATATATATATATATATATATATATATATATATACTATATATATATATATTTACATACACTTAAATACACAACTGTCTACACAATACATAATAAAGGATGCTGATTATTACGAGGAAAGAGAAAGTAGGTGCTTCTTCAGTCTAAATTTGAATACAGTAGTACTATGGAATGGTGAAGCCGCTTACTTACATCATTAACTTGAGCTGCCCAGCTTAGGTGACAGTCAATAATTCAATATTTGTAAGTCAATATTTATATGTTTTATTTCTCTAACATTTTATAAGATGACATTAACTGATTCAGTTTACAGATTATTAAGTCAGTAGTTTGTAGTTGTTATTGGTTTCTGTATGAATTCCTCTCCACTCTTCGTTTAGTTCAGTATATTTTTCACAACATATGAGGCTCATTTTGACTGAACTGAGACTATGTATAAGATCTACGTCGGGTGCATTTTATGATTCCAGTGACCTGTTGAATGTACTAATGGCTGAGTTGGTTACTCGTATGCAATGTGTTAATGTCAGAGGTGTGTGTGGTATAAATATTGTTTTTTTTAACTGTCAAATTATGTTTATTATTTTTACTTGATCTATTTAAAAATATATATTTTTTAATGACATGACATTCCAGAACAATTTTTTTAGCATAAAGCCCTCCGTTTGAACATTTATAGTGGTTGAAAATTTGTGCAATATATATATTGCACTATGGCCTTACAATTACGAACTAAACAAAACAAATTTTAAAATATAGACATAAGTGAGAGCCAGGTACCTCGTCCTTCCACACTACACCTGCAGGACATGGTGGCGCCGTACAGCTGAGTCTTACACTTTTAAACTCGGCTGTTGTTTTGACGCGATCGAAATTTTTTGAATGTAATAATAATAATTGAAAAATAACTAGTCTATAACTTATATTAACTATCTAGTCTGACCTTAATTGAACATTATTTCACATCCGTCCATACAAAATACTGTAATATTCAATTTTCTTATCGACCACGCGTCAACACCAGGCAGCCTCAATGAAATATACCTACTTCTGTAGTTAATTCTAAGCTCCAACTATTGAAGTCCAATGTCTCTTACTTAAATTAATTAACTTAACAATTACAAAATTATTATTTACTTAACCATACAACAAAACGATACAGTAGTCCTAATGTGTGGTTTTTCTTAATCTATTGAGTGTAGTTTATGTGGGCTTACCTATCTTAAAAGAAAAGTTATAGAAATAAATATATAAAACTATTTTCATGTTCTTACAAATTAATGATACGATATATGTTAGTTACTGTACACTGACACGATACTCGTATATCAAGATAACAGACAAGTAACTGAGGTATTTAAACCTTATCATTTATGGGATATTAAATAAGTTCTCCTCAATTGGAAACACATTACAATTAATTCGGTTCAATATTCCATTTACCGCTAAATATTTCAATACATTGTTATTGTCCTCGTCCTCACTCCGACCCTCTCTAACATATACAAATATTACTACCGATATTCAATTTCACAAAACTTTTACATATCTATTTACTGTCATAAATACATTTACAATTAAATTTTGTATCTCTTAATAAGAGAGAGTCTACAAATTATTTATACTTATCGTTGTAAGAAACACAATTATAAAGCGACAAAGGAAATCACTATTCATTAATAATGTATTTAAAACAATGCTTCAAGAAATGAAATTCCAAGTTGTTAATTACGTTCTGAGTAGGCAGTAGTGTAAGCGCTATTAATTATTTTCCTTTGGTAAGATTAATCAAACGCTGCAGTATAATAGTATTTTCGCAGACTATCAGCGAGAGGTCAGAAGCTTTCAATAAACAGATGTTCACACTATGAAGTGCTTATATATAATCGTAAAGAGACAAGAATAGGTTGTTTTATTATTATTTATTACTCTTCAATATATATCACCACAAAATTTACTATATTTTGCATTTCAATAATTCCACGGCTAAATTATATCGGTGTCTATAAAAAATAAATCACAACAACGATCCGGTGTCACAATTAAACTTTAAATATTTTTTTATTATTTAAACTATGACAAAATAATATTTCGATTCACTTCACTATTTGTATTTATAATCTAACTCGGCCGTTTAGCAAAAATAATTGTAAAGAAGATCGTCGCTGCTTGGCTCCGCCCCCTGAAGGTTACTGCTATTGTATTTCACCGCTTATTACTGATGCGACATATGGTTTAAAAAATCGTTTTCAAGATCCTTTTTTTTGCGTTCTCTCCAAATAATCGATATACTATCTTTGGTTTCGGAGATGTTTTCTTTATTTTTTCTTAGTCTTTTTAAAAGTTCAGACGTAGTAGTAGTAGATAATATTAAATAAACAAAAATGATTTATATTATAGTTTTATTTGTTTCTTCTTCTTCTCGTCGGCCTATAGATGCCCACTTATTATTAAGGTATTGGAGTGTTTCTAACTACGCTACGCTATGCTACTCACCTACGCTGCCAGTAGGGTCTACTGCTATAGTACGCTGCCAGTAGAGATCAAAGCAGTATGGGAAGGAATTTGAAGAACTCAAAAGCAGAAGATTTTATCTCGGGAGATAAAGATAGCACCCAGAACCATGTTACGTTTTTAAAAGGTAACTTATTATTTGCAGACTATAACAGATGCATGACTGATAATTTAAAAAAGAATAGAGTGGTAAAATCAAAACAATTACTTTAGCTCCTACCGCCAAGAGATATCACATAAAAATTTTGTTTACGAATGAGAACATTTTTACAATGGAGCAATAGTTAGTTATGAAGACTGAGCTAAGATTGAGCGATATATTTGTAAAAAAAGATATCAAAACATCGGTACAAGTGTATCAAGATACCATTTTTGAGACGGTAGTTAAGCTCCCTAAAACAAACACGAATAATAATGTTCAATAATCGAGAACGGTCCTTTCTGCAAGACTCTGACGCGGGTCATAAAGCTCGATTCATCCAATCTTGGTTAGGTTATCGAACGTTCTGGACTTCATCAGTACTGAAGACTGACTGTCATCTTATCCTGATCTTAATCCACAGTGGATGATTCAAGATCAGTTTTAGAGAGTAAGGCTTGCTTGCTTGCTAAGTGCCATGATAATTTCGAGTCTCTAAAATAATCCATACAATTGGCAGTGAAGAATACTCCCATAGAAAGTGTACGTGCTATTGATAACTGGCCTCAACGTTTAAAGGACTGTACGAGCATCGCAGCCAATGGAAACTTCGAATAAAGTTTTTATATTTATAATGATTTTATATTAACGTATTAAACTAACATACAATAACAGTAATAAAGGTTAAGTAAAATAAAAAAAAAAAAAGTTTATTTGTAACAATATTTATGGCAAGACTTTAAGTAACTCGTGTGAGAATGTAGAAAAAATATTTCATATCGTTATCTTCTCTTATAGATGACTATAGATTTTTCTTGGTATGACTAAAATGACTTAAATATATGTACAAAAATCGGTATCAAAAGTATTTGATAGTTCAAATAACTTGGTGGCGTAATGAAGCATTGTAAATTAAATACACTGAACTCGTTATAATACAGGGTGGGCCATGAATTAGTTAACATTTGAAAAAATCGTATAAAAAAAACCATTTAACATATTTTAGAATTAGTTTATTTACGAGAAAGCTAATTAGTTGTAATTTTTTTTTTTAATTATTTCGTCTAATTGACCACCGTTTCGGTTTTTGCACTCATCTAAGCGAGTCCTGAGGTTTTCGAATACTCTTCTGCAAAGAGACCGCGAGATCGCCGACATCTCTTCGATGATTTTTTCTTTAAGTTGACGGAGTGTATTCGGTTTATCAATGTTGTCTACATTCTCTCTCTTTAAATAACCCCATAAAAAGAAGTCTGCTGGGGATAGATCTGGACTTCTGGGCGGCCATGGGATGTCACCTCGTCTGGAAATCAGCTTTTCCGGAAACATTTCTTTGACCACCGGCAAGGACTCGTTCGATGTGTGACACGTGGCTCCATCTTGTTGAAACCATGTGTTACGATTATAGCCAGCAAATTCCAGTAGCATCGGTGCTAAAAACTCCCGTAACATTTTCACATACTCGGCAGAATTAACAGTAACTGAACGGCCTCGAGAATCTTCAAAAAAGTAAGGTCCGATGATTCCTTTTGCTGAAATTGCAGCCCATACAGTTACCTTAGGAGAGTGAAGTGGTCTTTCATGTTTAGCTTTGGGATTTTCGCTGCTCCAATACCTGCAATTCTGTTTGTTCATTTAGGTGGAAATGGGCTTCGTCAGAGAATAAGATGTTGTCAAAATTACTGAATCGAATACTAACTTTCTCCTTCAATAGGTGTACAAATTCAAAAACATTAATAAGATTACAAATAAGTCATACATCGTTCATTAAACAGAATTGAGGGTGTAACAAAAAATTATTATATATTATGCTAACTTTTGCTCGCGGTTTCGTATTGGTTGGTAAGGTGTTCCAACTTTGATAACGACTTCTCCGTGCATTTTAAAGTATCTTTAATCCCTGGGATTGTTTTAAAAAGTATTCGTGATTATTGTTAGTTATATGTTAAGTAATATAAATTATATTGTTACATACAGTATGTTAAGTGCATAATTTGGTATGCACTAAACTTGCCATTCGTTATGTGGAAGAATAACCGGGGCCACCGGGGCATCGAATTAAGTATCGTAAACGACTATGAAAGAATCTTTTTACAAAACAAATGACATATCTATGACGTCATGCGTAAATTGAAAACGATAGTATTAGTTCCTATCCCTTTTATTTTATGTATAAATGTTTTAATATTAATTGATATGAGAAATTATATTTAAAATATATAGAAGTAAAGTTTATTTTCCTAGTTTGTTCCATATTTTTGAACACTTAGAATGCTTGGATACTATTGGCGGGGTGACTGTAACCATATTATGGCGCTTTGACTGAAACGATCTATATAACATTTTAAACGTCTCGACCTTTTGAGCGACTTTATTGTTGACAACAATAAGGAAACTTTGTTTGTACCAATATTATTGACTTTTTGGTTGCGTCTATTTATTTGAATACCCTGAGCGTCTCTAATTATTTGACGCTGACTGTACATGGTGTAATATACTTATGTTATTTTCAATATTTTAAAAATGCGGTTGATCATTGTGATTTTAAATTTGTTTACTTTAACTATCAGCTCCAGTAAACCTTGTAATATCCTGTCCAAGTTCCATCTCCCGAATTCTAATGTAAATTCAAACTATCTAGGATCTCGCTCCCATACATTAAAATTATTAGACTTGGATCCGTCGTTTACAGAAAATTAAGAGACAACCACATAAACAGAAGAATAATACATAATTAAAAATGAAGGGTATTAGGTATAATATTGGAGAAGTATATCTCTTAAATATGTGTTATTCATATGTGCTATTTAAAGATTATTAAAGTTTCGTTTATAATTATTTAGTATTGTGTATAAAAAAATGCAAATAGCAGAATAATTATACAATGTGTGAAGTCATAGAAGATGCTCATCATACCTTGGCAGAATGTAGTCATATGGAGTCAAAGTAGAAAATTTTTCGTTAATTCCAGTTTTAGTTCTGTAATAGCATTCTAACTACTCCTGTTTCGAATACTTGTTTTTTGGGCTGGTACATTAATGTCTTCAGTGCGCCTGTTTTTTATGTCGTGGGTGGCTAGCTTCACTCGTTTCAGCCCAGTTCCAGCAGGAAGAGAAGCAGCTGTTCACTTTAGGCACAGGGCTCTGCCGTCGTCCTCGTTTGCCCAAAAGACGTAACCCGATGTGTAACTACTCCTGCACACTTAAGAAGTACGTAAATAGCCGTTTCTACTTCAGCGAAGCAAGGCTCTGTGTAACGGGCTCTTTGTAGCACCTAAAGTGAATAGAAGTTTAATAAAATGACCTCGATCTGTAAGTGCTCTCTTCGAATACCTTGTAAGTGGTTTGAGTCGTTTTACATTATATTACGTTTAATGCGATCGTATCGTTTGAAAAAAAATCAAAATAAAGAGAAAAAAAATAAAGGAAAACTGAGACATAATAAAGTTCATATTACATGCAAAATGTGAACCCTGTTTTAATAATTGATTTTCGAAAATGGACTTCTCGTTATATCTCAATTGAGTATTTAATTTATAACATTTTAAGAGTTACCATCTTCCTATGTATTTTTATGTATTTTTAGTGTTTATAAAGTGCTATAATTGTAACCGTTTGTAATAGAAACCGTTGATATCAACTTTTCAAATATACCTTTAACCAAATACACCATGTCAAATATACCTTTATTTGAGAAAATACCTATAATAGATATAATCATTCATCATGGATTCCTACGGAACCCTAAATTGGACAGCACCCAGCACGCACCTTTTACCACCACCACGCATGTTTTTATAAAGCTATAATAATTACGGAATTTTGAATATTGTTACAAATTTATTTTATTTTAATGATCAAGGTTTCAGTAAAATAAAAGAAGTAACCAAACGACAAGTTCCATTTGCATTAGTTTAATCTTTTATTAATTATTTTGTAGCCAAATTTCAATTTTTAGGATCTGTTGACATAAATTTTTAGATCTTTTCGAACTTATTAAAAACGTATTAAATTTGCATATTGAAGTTAGCTAAAAACAATGAAAAATATAATATTTCTTTATATTATAATAATCAATAGTTTATCGTAGCAAACATAAGATGTAAACTAAATTCAAAAGCCAATAAATAAATTTAATAAAATAGTAATACAATAACGATATCAATCTGCTAATTTAAAATATTATTATTATTTATTTTACCCAATAATTAGATTTATAAAACAGAATGATTTATTTTAACTTGATATAAAACAATAGTCAATGTTAAGACAAAAGATTAATTAATATCAAAACAAATCTATAGGGCGCAAAATGTGGAACGAACTTCTTTAGGCGATATTTCCGGATCGATACGGCATGGGCGCCTTCAAGAAAGGCGTTTACTCTCACCTCCAAGGTTGGCAATGCTCTTGCGGTTCCTCGGAAATTGCAAGAGTTAGTGGCCGGGGGTGAACACCTGTCATCGGTGACCCGCACGCTCGTTTGCTTTCCTCTTACATAAAAAAGAAAAAAAAACATGTAAAGTAATGAAATGAAAATACTTTCCAATCGAAATAAAATTAAGTTAAAATACTACAACTACTGCAATACCTTTATTTAACTTAAGATAATATTAATATTAATTAAAAGATTAATTTTCTGTTACGTGTTTGTAATGTTGATTTTAAAGTTAAAAAGGTCGCAATTCATAGGAACTAAATTTCAACTACATTTCAGTCATCCTGTGCCCTCAGGCGAACTGGCGAGATATAAAAAAAATATCATTAATTTTCACAGCGAATTATACTGTCATTCAGTTAAGAACTATTTTTTCACCAATAATAACTTTAAGCAAAGTTTATAATTTGAGATGAAAGTTGGGGCGGAAGAAGTCACTGCAAGAGCTGGTAATGGATGTAAAGTCGTAGTCATATTTCACAGAACAGCTAATTAGTTTTTAAAGTTTAAAGAGTTAAGCACTCTTCAAACAGGATTTTTTCTTAACTACGTAAATCTTTGAATTTGACCTTAGCTTATTTATTTCGTCATCAAGGGTTTATAAATATGAAGGGTATTAAAATCTTATCGAAAGGGAGATTGATATCTTAAAGTTGCTTTGCATATTTAATAATTAATGTTTTGATCCTAAAAATATTTTGAAGAGCTCCATCAATAATCTCAGCTTTGATGATAGCTATATCTTATTCTATTGTCTATTGACAATGTCTGACGAAAGATTTCTATGACGTAGGGTTCTTAAAGATATGTGTTTTTTGAAAACTGTTATCTGATATGAAGGAAGGAGAACATTTTTACCCGTTAATATTAAACGAAATTTTAATTCTACCTATATTATTTCCTACAGACGAAAGTTGATTTATGAACATAAGACTAATTGATCAGACAATAGCTATTCAAAGTTAACCTTTAATGAAATTTGCTCAAACGGAACTGTCAATTCAAAGCGGCAACGCTATTCCATGCTAAATACGTTGACTTTAGACACACGGAAATGTGAACAGAGTATATTGTTAATATTATTTTTATTATATATATATATTATGTTTATGAGAGGAGATAAAGTAAGTAGTTAGTTAATATTGTTTATCTTGTATTATTTAGGAATAAATAAAATATGTCATTCACAGTCGCTGTAAATATTCATATCTTATACTATCCTTCAAAAAGAGGTTTGATCTCTGCAAATCGTAATTTGCTTTACAAATTTTATTATATTTATATAGAGTAATGAGAGGGTGATGTGAGGAATTGAAAAATAAATGAGAGTATGGTATTAAAAAAGTTTGGTTATATTTATAAAGCTTCAGCGATTTAAATATGACTTTTTCGAAAGGAAAAAAACCAATAACACCTTCTTTCGCGGACCAGAACCACTCCAGCCAAAGCATTCTATAAAGAAGCGTCGTAATACAAATATCATCATCGTAATACAAATATAAATTAAAGTAATTTATTTAATAAAACTCCTCATGATACAATCAGACGTTAATTCATTTTTGTAAATAATCACAAACTGTGCTTATTTTCTTCTAAACAATCAACTTAAAAACATTATCAAGAGTTGCTCCTAAAGAATTTCCTATTTGTTAAATATTTACGTATCTTCTTTTAAACAGTTTTGTCACTGTTATCATTTAAACTGGAAGTTAAAAACAAAATATATCTAAATATTCATACAAACTATGAAAGGATAATCATTATTGTTCATTATTTGAGATAAATTTACAACTATTCGTTTGATGAGATTAATCAGATGTTTGAAGTATCTTTCTAGCATGTGATCGTTCAACACGAGGGCTAGAAAAATTCATCTCAGAGGATTCTAGGATTCTTAATATATACAATAACCACAAGAATCTTATGTGATCTATCATCTCGCAGATGTGGTTCATGAGATAACAATAAAATTACCTTGAATTGTTTAAACAACAACAACAAGTTACACATTCTTATTTTCGAAAATATTTTTTGTAATTTAGTACACATTTGAGGAACGACCATTTACTATTTCCATAGTAGTAACAATTTTATTTTTTATTTATTTATAGAACAAATATAATTTAGATTAAATGGTATTTAAATGTAAAAAATATAATATAAATGTAATAATATTACTAAGGAAATACTACATTGCCACTAGATGCTGCCACAGCATTTTGCCTTGTAAGATGTTAAAGAAATAGCTTTAAATTTCATCATGATCCACTTGACCTGGAATGAAAGCGGTTTTAAAAGATAAACTATTTCCCGCTGGACCTCTGGGCTCGCGTTATATAAGGTAGGTGCGGATGCATACGGAGAATTGTTCCTATCTCCGCTCCGAAATGAAACAATATCAGCTTATACAATTAGAGCGCGTGTGACGTTGAGCTGCTCGAATTGTTGGAGACCCAGTGCAGTGCGAAAACATTCGTTATAATATATTTTTTTATAAGCAGGCATCGTGCTTTTTTTAGAAATTGTGATTGGGGCGTTCCTAAAATGATATTGTTAACCAATTTAATTTAAAGTAACAAGAATATGTTAATAAATCCACGTCGATGTGGTCGAGCTATTACTGCATTTCAATAAGCCCATTGTGCCTCTCATAAAATCTTTAACTATGTCGGTAGATCAAGTTTTTTTATGGAATTTGCACTTTGAGACATAATTTTAAAATTCAAACAATTCGAAATAATCACTACTACAGATAAAGAGAAAAAGCTTTTCCGTTCGACGAATTTAACAGTGTTTTGTCCGTCGGTTATAAATCGAATGTTTGGAATTATAATATTTTATCGAACGTGTGTTTTTATTGTTTAGTAATGTACAATTATTACATTTTTTTGAAATGCAAAATAATGTTGAAACCTCCTAAACCTCGACAGTGACATGGTACTTTCGAGGATGTGTAGTCAGCAGAAGATCCAACAAAGAGAGCATATGGCTGTCCACGTCTTACTTATATAATCGTCCATGTCTACGCGCACTCAGGGTAAAGATAGGTCCCGATCTTCAGAAATCTTAAGGCGACGGTAGAATATATCATCCCTTACGAACACGGATATCCCGGTAAGTGGTATAAAATTCTGTTCTAGTTTATGATATAAGCACCAGGGTACTATAGGAACATTGTGTCACTAGGTTGAGGTATCTGTGTCTTCGTCAAAAACAACAAAGCCGGCTGCACCGCCTTTAGGCGATGGTCGGCTGCGTTTAGGTTGAGAGAAGTTCCCGGATGTTGTAAAAGTTTACATTTAGAGTGAAGGGTGGTTCCGCTGTGTTGACTCGTCGTTTGTCCTCAGGCTTCCGGATTCTCTCACACGCCGACTGAACATAATCAAATATATTTGGTTACATGTCGATCTTTCGGGAGAGGGTGGTCCTTTCCAGGTCGGGCCAGCCCAATACGAGTTGCAGTCAAAAACTACAACTAGGCACTACTACATAATCACCTAATTTAATTGTTTAATATTTCATTAATGTGAAATAAGGCTGCAAAAGGACATTAACTGGTTTAAAAACACTATGAAACAAAGGTCTCTGGATCATCTATCATTATGCTAGAAACGAGCAGGAATTGAGAAATTTCCTGACCACGTCTCAAATAGAATCATTGCGAATGTACTTTCGTTAAATGTTTATTGCATTTCATGTTTTATATACAATACTCATTTGACAGGGTTCTTTATTTTCCATCAGAATGTTATTTTAATATCTTAGTGTAGTGGTTTCTTTGAAAAGTTTTAATAAGATGTCTATGTCAATGTCGCAATTTGTATTATCTGTTAAAAATATAAGACAAATAGAGAAGTATATTTTATGTGCAAACTATTTTTGGAAAAAATATTTGAAAGGTGGTGATTATGACAAAAAACTCAAAATAATATTTCAAAAAGTTTTGTTTGTTTGTTCGCACAGTTTGTTAAGCCCTCTCGCGTAATATAACGAGCTATAAAGTCGTAAAATCTTTTATATCTTGGGAATATACTCACAGCACTTTACGACATTCAGTAACCTGTACTCAGTAATTACATATTTAAGGTTAGTTAAATTTAAGTAAATTATGTTTACAAATATTAGGTGTGTAATATTAATTGTGTGTACTTTAAATGCCTATATTTAATATTATTAATGCCCATGTTTATAATTGTAGAAACACTCGACCCATTTAAAATATTATCTTATTAAACTAGATGTCTATATATTATTTATAAGCTCATATACAATTTCTGCGGTTTATATTTTTCAAAACTTAATTGTAAAATAATAAAACAATATTCACGTATGAGCTAAGACAAAAACTTTTTCGTAAATGTGATTATCAATAACAATAAAATTTTAAATATTTCATTAAAAAATTAAACAATACAATCGCTAACTTTCATTATAAATTATTTTAGTGTGAAATGCAATACATGCGTTAACTCCAGACAGACTCAATAAAAGAAACTTCCAAATAAATAGTAAATAATGCAGTGTTTAAAAAACTTAGTAAAAATAATAACATTATAAAAACATATTTTTATCAAATCCGAACTATCTTTTCTATATCGTAACAAGTAAAACAATATTTTATTAAAGGTTGCTTTAAGAATTATCTTTATTGAACTTCGTGCGTGACAGCTTCGTTGTTTATTCTGTTACAATATTACATATTACAATAATGTTGCAGAAGATAATTTATTATCTCACGTGAGACATATTGCATGCAGAAAATAAAATGTAATGGGAATACTGTGTTTTCATATTATACAAATTCAAGTTTATTTTATAGCTGCAATATTATGCAGTATGTACAAATGTACAAATAATTGTTACTTGTCTACTCATTATACACAACTATAAAAAAAAGTTTGTGTAAACTTTGTCTGTTTTGTTTGTTATATTATATTATATCTACCGGATTTACATTTATTTTATAAAATTTAAACTCAAATTGAAAAAAGAAACATGCTATTTGAAACTGCTGTAGCGTTTTCTTGATCTATTTTTTACAAATATTAAAAAAAATAAAATGAGGTGGGCTTTCCCTATCTTTAATGATGAAGTTATAAAGATATTACAGAATGATTGGAAAAGTTTAAACGCTGTTTGGTGTAATAAAGCATTATGATAACTGACAAGTGGCTACGGCATTTAACCTTTATCACTAATGGGGTATTTAGTAAATTCTATTAAAATTGGTGTAACATTACAATATCTAATTAAATCGCTTCAATATTCCATTTACGTTATATATATCTACATATTGTTATCGTCCTCGTCCTCACTCCAACCCTCACTAAGTGTTACAACCGACACAGGACTAATTACGTATAATATTTAATAATTTATATATTTATAATAATATTTTATAATTTACGTAGTTTACTACTGCTGATACTCACTTTCATAGTAACTGTTAATAATATATAGGTGCTGTAAGACTACGATATTTCATTATTTTTAAATATATCTAGAAATATATTAAGGACCTGAAACGTGTCGGTCTCTTAAATGAAAAAAAAAGTATAAAAATGTCTATATTACAAATTTATTTGCATATAAAAAGTGTAAACATTATTTTAAAAGTCATTACCGATTATTAATTTAATTCATTATCAAAATCATTAATTAATCGCTCCATAACATAAAGTAATATTACTTATGCGATACTGTGTAACTTGAAATACAGATAATTCCTATTAAGGTTTAAAAATTTAAACAAAGATTAATTACTAAAGTTGGTTTTAAATATTATATTGCATAGTGTTTATAATTAGCAACTGCAGAGCTATGGAACATAACTCTACCTTACAATTTAGGATATTATGTTTCTAACTCGATTTGTGAAAATCATAATTGCAAGGCGAGAAGGTTATTTTGTATGAAACAATGAAAAAACATACTTTCGTATTTATTACCATTCAGCGTATCAAAAAACATTTTTATATCACAATACGGAATTTATATCATAATTTAATTTTAAACTTTTGCTAAAATTCCGAATGTTAACGCGTCTGTGAAATATAATAAATAAAATTAATTATTTTGTGCGGTTCAGATGATAATTGTATATTTTAGCATCAGGAATAACTTTGATGTTATTGTGTTTAAACACAACATTAGCTGTTTGTTACATTTCATATATTCTAATTAAATTGAGTATACATACATAACTATAGTAATAATATGTTTTTTAAACACAATTACAACCCCTTTATTTGGAAAAAACCAATTTTGCTATAAAATTTTTGACTTGATATGATACTGATATTGCATATTGCATGTGCAGGATCAGTATTTAAATTAATATATTATTTGTAAAGTTGTATAATACAAATTGATGTTTCTTGCATTGGTAGAATTTGTATAAAAATATCTTCAATAATAAAGTTTGCACCGAATTTTTGAAAAACATTTTCGTAATGGGCAAACAACAATCAACAAACTGTTATAGAATCATGACTAGGTGAGTAAGTGACAATTTGTTATCTATCCCGAGGTCTCGTTCGTGTTTTCGTCGTTCATCTTAGTAATGCATTGTGTACGCACTGAACTAACTGTATCACTTCTGACATTTTTAAGTACTACTTCAATACTTCTATGAACTTTCGTTAGGTGTCTCTAACTAAACTAAACTTTAAGGATTCATCACTATGAACACACTGTACTTTCAGTGCAAGATGCACTTTCATAAAGTACAAACTATTTTATTCAAGCGAATATTATGTCACATATATTTAAAAACACATAAGAAACAAACAATTCAATTATGGAATTACATTAACACAAGCTAAAGTTTTTACGATATATATAAGTTTTTGTCCCCTGTTTTGCTTTAAAAAAAATATTTATTTTATAGTTATTAATTGTACTCATAAATTCTAGTGTATAGTTCAATAATTTCATAATATTTCGTTTGAAACAGTACATTTTATGCATGGCATTACAATTTGTGAAATACTTTTTCAAAGGGTAAGTACGTAAGTTGGCGCAACCTATTAATTTAATTTATTACTCAATTGCGGATTACAAATTATACAACACTGACATTATCTAGTTTACGTTGAAATAATGTATCTTTAAGTACTTTACATTTCATTTACTTGCATATTCTCTATGATACGAAAATATGTAATAAATAATGTAATGAAACTTTTTCATGAGAATATTAAAAAAACTACATATAGATCAAATTTAATAACAAATTCATTCCATACCTTGGTTATAAACACAGATAATTTAAAAAGCGGATTATAATTTGGATCTTAAAATAATGTTTATTATGTTTATTAAGTTCACTTTCTTATAAATAATTATAATAATAATCATTTTACAAACAAAAGACCACACCGTTATATAGGAAGTAAAATGACTTTTCGTTTAAATTACATCGATCTAAGAAATACATTACTCTGACAACGTTTAAAATTATATCATCTGTCTTTGAAACGTAGTTAGTTTGTGAAGTTTGTGATGGCAGTTAGTGGCATCATTGTTGGCACTTTTCGCAAATTGTACAAAAACAGCTAACTTTTACACCGAAAATATAATCTAGGTGTGGGTTAGAATAATGTCTTTTGGCTTTAATAAATTATTGAAAATAAGATTACCATAAATGAGTTACAGCCGAAGTTTTGAACGAGAGTCGTATTTAACTTTCACAATCTGATTTGGTGATTTGTAACTCGTTCAGTTAGTAGGTAGTTCAATTATACTTTGAGATTGTTTTATTTTAAACATTGTATTAACATTTATAAATTTACTTTTATAAATTACAACTAAATTATCAAGTAATAAAATAAGTAGTAGTTGTTGTTTATATATGGGTTACTTTAAAATAAATGCAGTGAATGTGTTTTATACAATATAAAATTAGATTTCCATGCACTATAGAATATATATATATATATATATTACAGGCATTTTATAATTATCTAATATTAACATTATTTTTTTACCTGAAAGTACAAAATGACACTTAAAGACATTAATAAAATACATTTTTTGAATTTATAAGCAATTATATTTTGTAGTCAGTATCATACAGTACACGACTCAAAGTATCATACTTTTTATTTAAACGAACGGTTTTAACTCTTGCAAACTGGTCTGTTTAATTAAATAAAATATCAAATTAATGTGTTTAAGCGACTCGTGTGTGATCTTTACACTATAAATAAAACAATTTTGTTTTTGTAACTTCAAGTTTATTGCGATTACTTTTTATCTACAGTTTTGCTTCGATTTAAATAAAACAAACAGTATACTTTAAGGGAAAGTGACCACAATACATGTGTGAAAACCGCGTTCAAATCGGATGAGCCGATCCAGAAAATAGAGAAAAGAGAATCGTTAAAAAAACATTGTTTTGGGTTCTATTCGTTGATAAAGAACTCTAATAACGATTTTTACTAAATATCTTCTTTCTTATATGTAAATACTGGCTCTGGCTAATAACTTCTCGGATATTCAGACATTTATCTTACAGTGAAAATAATACTTCGAGAGTCCGCCTGACTACGAGTGATGACTAAGTGTTTGTTGTGGATAATTTATTAATTTACTTTAGACTCTCAGTTGTTGTCAATGACGAGGACTATGTCTCTTACCACAGTTGTTAACTGAAATGACGAAACCTGTCACCTCTTAAGATTTATACAAATCAGTAAGTTTTTATTTTCATAGTAGTCATTCCGTAAATTAAATTTATTAATTGCTCGTTAGAATGAGAAAAAATCTACAGTGAGATTCATTTATATTTATTTTAAACCTGTACATACACGATTTTCTATAAATTTATACATACACATGTATAAAACAATATTATAAGAATACATAAAATATAAACTTTATCTATATGACAAGGATGCAAAGGTGTTTTTATCACTAAACTATTTCCCCGGAGGCTACAAACAGCAATGAGCCTTAATACTTCAAATATAGTTATATAAAATACATGTTTATAGAATTCCTTTTAGTATAATATATTTTTTATTCTGAAAAGACAAATATAACATTTACAATTCTCTTTAGTATCATTCAGGGATTTTCAGTGTTGTATCTTGAAGGAGATCATAACCTCACACACTTCGCCTTACACGTGTTACCACATCATTTCGTGCGGTGGCTCGAGGTCTGCGGCTAATATTGATAGTAGAATGGGAACAAACAAAGTAACTCCGTTTTACTTAAGATTGCGTATAAAGGATATTTGTAAGGGCTGAAACCTTAAAGTGAATGCAATACTTATTTCATCACATCAAATATGTAGATTTTTCTTTCTACAAAATCACTTATACATTATATTTACTTAAAAAAGTACTGCGGCTAATGTCTGTAAGTTTTTTTGGTATTGAATTTATATATAAATAGACATTTGTTGCTTAATATTTATCGCTTCAAAGTTAGTGATTTTTGCGGCGAAATATAATATTTGATATGTTACTCGTTTTAAATTTTGTCGATTTTACGGATTGTCGGACACCCACCCATCTCCTCTGTGCGTCTTTTGTCCCATTACAAAGAAAACTGTTCGAGGAGCTATTTGATCTGGTACCCGCCGCAAACTTTCATCACCGTAAAGTATGTTAATGCCTGCATTACCATCCTAACTATCTGGATGCCTGGCCATCTTCTTCTGTTGTCAAGAACCTTTCTCCAGTTTTCCTATAAGATGTGGAATGAACTTCCTTCAGCAATGTTTTCAGATCGATACAACATTCAATAAAGGCGTATACTCCTTCAAGACCGGCAACGCTCTTGCGATTCTCCGAATGTTGCAAGAGTTCGTCGGTCGGTCGTGATCACTTATCATCAGTAACCCGCAGGCTCGTTTACCTCCTCTTCAATAAACAAAAATCTTATATAAAGTGAAAATGTTCCTTGGTTATGTTTGAAAGAAAACAAAGAGATTTAGATATTTATAATATTATTATCATCATATTATTGTGAATATAGCGGTTGTGGGTATTCGTTATATTTCTTTTGCAACAGTAATTGATGTTTTTATCTTTAGGAAAAAACGTAAAAACAGTGCTAGAAGCAAGAAAATTCTTAAGATTTTTAAAATTAAACAATACATCTTAGACATTTACATTTATGTCTAAAAAGCCGATAACAACTGTTTCTAGTAGCCATCTATCACATCGTTTCCCGATTCCGCGGGGACAAAACAGGATTTTCCGGAAGTCGAACAAATGAAAAATATCCGTCATTAGACGACGACATCTCGTCCAGAGATTTATTATTTAAGTTTACCGCAGAATGTTAGTGATAATTTGATTATAAAACTCTTGAGCAGGTATTAATTATATTCAAAATATATTTTTTATGTTTTTTTAGAAAATTAGACTACTAAAAATAATTAAAAATATATTCCTAGTGGATCAGCGTATTTGAAGTCAAGTTATGGACACGCGAGTGTTCAGGGGTGCTAATCTGGGAACGGACCATTATCTAGTCGTTGCTAGAATAAGAGGTCTGTTTGCAGTTTGGCGCAGCCGCACGACATGTCCAAGCTTGGCGTCGAATTATCGCATAAGAAGCTGGAAGTTTCAAGATTCACCGCTCAGAGAGGAATATCAAGAAAGGGTTTCCAAGAAGCTTGAAAGCTGTGATTCTGGAAATAAAAGTGTTGAAGTATACTAGCAGAACCTTAGGAATGGTATGGTGGAAGTAGCGACAGAGGTGTGTGGTAAAAGGAAAACAGGTTTTAGTAAAAAGCGCGAAGAATGGTGGCATGATGAAGTGAAAGACGCTGTAGAGTTACAGAAGAAAGCATGGTTGGATTATAAAGCCTCGGGTAAGGATAAAAGTATGACAGAGATAAGAAAAAGAGAGTACAAGCTGCAAAAGCACAAAACGAAAGCATTTATAAAGATGAAGCGTGAAAATTCTGAGAGAGAAAGGGATGACAGGTTGACGAACAACTTCCGGGAAAACACAAAGCTTTTCTGGCGAGAAGATAGTGATTCCCGGGGTTGTTCAGTAACCTTTAGAATGAAAGGGGTGCTTTCGAAGAGAAGTGAAGTTTTAACAGAGTCAGCACACGTTTTGCAGCGGTGAGCGGAATTCTACAAGAAGACGTATGAATGTGAGGACGCCTCGGTCTTGAGTACCAGCGAAATGCTGAGTCCGGATGTAGCCGATGGTGAAATCAGTTTGGAAGAAGTGGAGAGCGCGATTCGAAGTCTGAAATGTGGTAAGGCTGCGGGAGCAGATGAAGTTACTGCCGAGATGATCAAATATGGTGGGCCACGCGTCTGGGACTTGTTCTGGTTTTTGTGCAATTTATGCTGGAAATCAAGGGAAGTCCCAGGTGATTGGCGAGGTGCAGTCATCGTACCGTTGTATAAAGGCAAAGGTTCACAGATAGACTGTGCAAGCTATCAGTTTGATCAGCTTGAGCAGTAAAGTTTATGCTAAAATTTTAGCGAGAAGAATGCAAGAGAGATCTGAAAGGCTGTTGTGGAAGGCACAAGGAGGTTTTAGACCTGGAAGAGGGTGTATAGATCAGATCTTTTCCCTCCGCATGATCACGGAAAAGTTTTTGGCCCTAAACCAAAAGGTTTTCTGTGCTTTTGTGCATTTGGAAAAGGCGTTTGACAGGGTTGTGAGAAGGAAGTTATGGGAGATACTGCCCCGATACAATGTGAACGGACCCTTGCTACAGGCAGTAAAGTCTCTTTACCGAGATCACTCAGCCTGTGTGCGAGTAGGAGCTAGCATGTCGCCCTGGTTTGACATCCAATCGGGTGTTAAACAAGGTTGCGATATGTCAGCTTGGTTGTTCAATTTGTATTTGGATAGTTGTCTCCAAGGCGTGAAAGACAGTGACATGGGAGTGAAAGTAGGTGACCTTAAGGTCAATTGCTTGTTATATGCAAATGATGCAGTGCTCATTGCCTCATCAGAATGCAATTTGCAGGCATTGGTCACCACTTTGAAAGATGGGTGTGAAATTAATGGTCTTAACCTGAATGTAGATAAGACGAAGGTTCTGATATTTGAAAGAAATGAAGAAAGAACAGAATGTAAGATCAACGTGAATGGTAAGATAATAGAACAAGTGTATGAAATGGTATATTTGGGAAGTATGTTTAGCAGAGACGGAAGATACAAAATGGATGTGGAAAGGCGTATTGCTGCCGGTAACAGAGTCAACGGTGCTTTGGCTGCATTGTTGAGAAGGTGAAACGTCAGCATAGCTGCACGTTTGGCTGTACACAATGCAGTTTTGCTACCGGCGCTGTTATATGGCAGCCAAACGTGGGTAACACAGAAGAAGAATGTAAGAAAGATGAATGCTGTGGAGATGCGATCTCTTCGCAGAATATGCGGAGTCAGTTTAGCTGAGCGAATCCGCATTGAAGAGATCCACAGAATGGCAGGTACTAGCGAAGATGTTACGGTTAGAATGAAGAAGAACGTGCTCAGGTGGTTTGGGCACGTCAACGAATGAGTGATGAAAGAATGGTAAAGAAGATTTATAAAGGAAAAGTGAGCGATAAGAGAGATAGGGAGAGGCCTCGATTGACCTTCGAAAACACAGTAGCTACGATACTGGAGGAAGGTCACGTAAAAAGCATGAGGACCCCCCGGAGGGCATGTATGAAGAGGTTAATGTGTGTGATCGAGGCGAATAGGCTATGCAGGGACCGTAGCGTTTGGCGCTCCGTCGTCTCTGGCTACCCCGCAAGGGATATGGCGTGAAGATAAGTTAAGTTAAGTTAAGAATTATATTCTTTGCATTCTTTAATTTAATTCTATGATAATGAGATCAAATAGTTTAATATACAATGCTTTATCATGTTGCACATGTTATTTAAAACAGCTATTTTATGTAGATAGTGTTGTGTGTGTGCCAATGAGGGTGGCATGATTATGTCTGAATAGACACTCTTTTTTTCTCAAATAAAGATTTAAAAAAATGTTTAATCGTAATCTCCATATCATGAGGTTTATCGATCTATCTCTTACAATCGAAACAAATTATTTCAAATATATTTAGGTCATTTTATATTCGTGCACAGAAAAATCTACAGCCACCTACCTACATGAGAACATCAAGAGGTTCTAAATGCTCACACAAGTCGCTTAAACGTTGTATTAAACACACTGTGCCCAAGTGTTCAAAGCGGTTATCTAAATAAAAGTATCATACATCTTGCCATGTAATTACCATTTATAATAACATAATTGGTTATCGATTCAATAGTTGTAGCTAGCTTCCAATAACATATTGTTAAACATCCTCTGAATGCAATAAGTAAACATATAAAAGTACAAGCCCTAACATTAAAAGAATCTTTATGAGAGTTTTTTATTATGGTACAGAATATTTAAAAAAATCATAATTAATATAAAAATCATCGTTGTCGTATGAATTTTTTTATCTTATTGCATGTAAAGTCAAGGTAGTGAGACTAATTTTATTAAATGGACACCACTTTATATTTAAATAAAAAAATACATATTAAATAAAGGTTATAGGTATATACGATATACGAGACTAGTGGTCACAAAAGTTCGTTTAAACACACAAACAGATGAACAGACAATTAAAAAATAAATAAAGTTAAAATGATTACTCCCAAATATCTTCTATGTAGGGACAGCGATCACTCACATATTTATGTGATATATAGATAAATTATAAATACACAAACACTTTCAATTTCATTATATTGCGTGTCTTATTTCAAGCCCAAGACGGTAAAATACACTCAGTCCGTAAGCCGAGGGTATAAAAGATACTATTTGTAAGTCATTCGTTATTTCGTCACATGTCATTACTCACTCTTAGTGTCTGGACGAGGGTTCCATGGCACTATATTAAAATGAAGGATATTTGGTTACTTATTGTGTGTTTGTATTCTGAGTGCTAAATAACTGTAACAAATGCATCTCCAATTCTTCCAGTATGTAATACTTTAATCGTAATATGTTTTTATCAAGTTAGTTATCACAGATGATCGGATATATTAGTTATTGTTTATGGTAATCTTATTTTAACCTAACCTAACTTATTAATGGTAATCTTATTTTCAATACTTTGTTAAAGTTAAAAGACATTATTATTTCAATTGACTTCTAGAATATATTTAATGTGTAAAAGTCTCTGTATATTTTTGTACAATTTTGGTACATCGGTCTAGTAATTTGATTTCATTACTAATATTTTTATTTTAAGTTCAATTTGTTGTAAAATAACATTACATAATTATGCGGTAATTAAATACGTATTACAAAATTAAACTAAAAGGTAAATCAAGTCGTCAAATTTAATTAATTTAATTTTAAGTAAGCGTAAACGTCAGTGCAAATAAAATTCTGAAAAGCATTGCTTAACGACAACAACAATTCCGTTTCTAATGTAATTTGTTCTTTTAGATTATTAGCCTTAAGAAAATAACATAAGATAAAAAAATAATAAAAAAATAACATTAAAGTTAATATTCTATTTGACTTTTACTATTCTCCGGATTTGATGATAGCTAAACTTATTTTTCAAACGGAAATATATTATGCATTAAACACAATGAGAAAAATTGCTAGTGATAAATAAATCCGAACCCCGAATGGAATAAACTATTGTTTAGTCCAACCATCGGTGTGAGCAGTTTTACTAAATAACATTTAGTTCGTTGATAAAAGTTGTACGTCGAGTTTGGTTACGCTTCAGTAAAATGAACATATATTGGTAGTTAAGTCACATTCGATAGAGGGAAGTTAGAGCTATAGCTAGAATTAATATAATATATATGACCCATGTATCAGTACCTAGTGATTACGCCATAAATAATTGAAATTTAAAGCTAATAAATCGAATACCAAGTTAAAGTTATAAACGTTCCAGAACACACAACACTAGGCGTCCAATTATATAACAGCAATAAACTGTCTTCTTGATTAAGAAAATCCTACTGTCCCTGTAAAAACGTATCTGTGCTATTATAATAGTATTTATGGTATTTATTTATTATAATTCAATTTACGATGAGGTAATATTAAAATGTTTATTAATCAAACGTCTATTTTGTCTCAGTTTCCTGTTCATTTTCCTTTTCTAAGAGACTATCGATGAAGATAAGAGTACATACATATTATTAAATATTAGTTTCTACCCAGAGAAAAATACTGTCAAATTACACAGATTCCTATAAGCTAAGATACTAAGTTAGGTTTAATGAACTTATTACCTAACATAGAGTTAATAAGTTGTTGTCATGTATATCTTTAAGTTCGTGATATGTCGGAGTCATATCTAAGCGTCCTACTATAATGGTAACGGTTAGTATTAAAGATCTCTGCGGCATATTAAATAATATAACAATGTTACAGATCTAAACTCAGAGTATTGTCATTTTAGTTGTAACATATGTTTAAATGTACAACATTATTGAAAACGTAAATAACTATAATATATAAAAATAATATATTTAAAGTATACATGAAAATTTATATCATTTACAATTAATGAAATGTTCATTTCCTACATACAAATAGAGAAATAGTAATCTCAAACAAATAAATATAAAAAGTAAGTAATATAATAAATATAACATTATTGGGTCGATATGTGTGTCACTGTGTCACTGTGCACGACCAAATACGAAACTAACACTAATAATGTTATAAGTATTATAAGACTAAAACATTCACTGATTACTTCTTAATTAATATTACAATCTTTCAGTACAATGGCAACAAAATAACTTTCTGTTAAAGATATATTATTTAATTTTAATATGTCTCTTACATCAATCTACCTTAAATATCTTGATTAATCCTACTTTCATAATTATTAAAATACTTGGTAAAAAATAACATTATAAAAAATATATGTAAATAATTGAAACCTAAACAATTTGTTTACAAGGAAATAAATATTTCATGCAACATTACTTTAAAAATTATCTTAATTGAACTTCGTGCATGACAGCTTAGTTGTATATTGTTATAATATTACATATTAGAGTAATGTTGCAGAAAATAATTTATTATCTCACGTGATACATATTGCATGCAGAAAATAACGTCTAGTGGGAATACTGTTATCTGTTCTCATATAACAGATGGAAGTTTATCAAGTAGCTGTGATATTGTGCAGTAATTTATATTTTATTGAATGTACAAGTAATTGACATTCGTCCCCTTATTACACACAACTATTAACTAAAGTTTGTGTAAACTTTCTCCGTTTTATGTTTGTTTTATGTCATATCTGTTGTATTTACATTTCTTTTATAAAATTTGAGCTCAAATTAAAGAAAACATACAATTTGAGATTGCTGCTGCGTTTTCTTAATCTATTTTCTAAAATTTATGTGGTGTCATAAAGTTATGAAATTTTTATAAAAAGTGGAAAAGTTTAAACGCTGTTTGGTGTTAAGAGTTACTTATTGTAACTGATCACTGACACGAAGCATCAAGATAACAGACAAGTGAGAACGGTATTCAACCGTTATTATTAATGGGATATTTAATAAATTCTATTCAAATCGGTATAACATTACAATATAAAATTAGATCAGTCCGATATTCTATTTACCGTTAAATATTTCTACATATTGTTATCGTCCTCGTCCTCACTCCGACCCTCCCCAAGTGTTACAACGGGCAATGTAATATTAACTACTACTGACAGTCAACTCCACAGTAACTGATAATAACACACAGGTGCTGTAAGACTACGCTGTTTAATTATTTGTTTTTGATTAATATATTAAGTACCCTAAACGTATACATCACTTAAAAGAAAAAAAAAATACGACAGCTTTCTATATTACAAATTAATTTGCATATAAAAAGTGTACACATTGTTTTTAAAGTCATTACCGATTATTAATTCAATTAATTTATTATCAAAATAATTAATCTGTTACCATCGCTCCATAACATAACGTAATATTACTTATGCGATAATACTGTAGAGCTAACAACCGAAATTCTGCCTCACTATTTAGAATACTACCAATTTGATTTGTGAAGATCAAATAAATACATTTAGTGATTTGAACTGTAAGTAATCCATCACGTATCCGTACTCGTACCCGTTTTGTAATAAAAAATATTATTTTTATAATTATTAAACTACTACTAAATGTACACCTAAATTCTGCTGTATATTTCATTATTTTCATAATATTTCGTTTGAGATAGCTACGTTATATGCGTGGCATTACATTTAGTGAAATGCTTTTCCAAAGGGTAAGTAATTATAACATGTCTCATCAAAGCGGGCGTTAGCTAGCTCAGAGTGACGAAAGCACCCATAGTGCTGAAAGTCTAACTCTGTATATATACGCGCAATATCGATTTTTTTATACACGAGACCTTCTGGTATGAGTGTGGTATTTTTAGAAAGCCCTTGGCCCATAGACCCAGAAAATGCATTTACACTTAGCAATATACCTACCGCCTCACCTCTACGGCCGTTTGAAAAATGAGACTAAAATTTAGTTTTTGGCTCCGCACCAGTATAAAATCACTTATTTCCACCTTGATTGATTTTCCTAAAGGTCCTCGCCGAGACCTTTTCAACAAGCCAGAAAACGCCAAAATCCGACCACCGGTTGATGAGATATGACATTTTGAAAATTTTGACTGGCGCCTCCACCGATGATTACTTTGTCTGTGTGTGGGTATATTCGTAGTTTCAACTGATTTTGTTCAAACTTTCAGGGATTGAAGTACATCAAAAACTAAGACTTTTTTGTTCTACGACATTTCGATTTGGCCGCCATGTTGGCCGTGGCCAGCCCTCGAAAGGCCAAAAATGGCCATTTTTCGTACAGGGACTGTGGCCAAACCAGTTGACGTACATTGACAAATTGGGCATCATTGGAAAGGTCTCAAGCTTATCTTTTGATTAATGTCCATTTTAATAGCAAAAACATTTGTTGGCGTGACATTTTTGGTCAAAAGGCAAAAAATGGCCAACTGACCGGGGACAGATCGGCCATTTTCTCGAAAACGGCGCCAACGATTTTTTCGAAAATTTCCCCATTCGTAGCCCCAAATTAGAGCTAAAATTTGGTATATAGCATATATCTGGGAAAACTCGTTATTTTGAGATATGGCCGTGAGAAGTTCAAAAAATCATGAAAAATGACCAAAAATTGCCAAAAAATGACTTTTAAAGCCAGAATCGTACTCACAACACGGTTAAAATTCAATGCTAGTTGCACAGTGAATAAACTCACTAACGCATTGCCGTCTGTAACAATAAAACAAAATTTACAGAAAAAAATCCGAATTCTGAAGAAATTCTGTTTTGAAGCAATGAATTAAAAAAATAAATGGAAACTGAAAAAATCAAATGAAAAAAAAATCGGGCACCTGTGGGAATCGAACTCGAGGTCTCGTCTTTGTCATTACAACGCTCATCCTCTGAGCCAAAACACTCTCATTTTGTCACAGGCAACTATTCCAAATAATAATAATAATAAATCAATTTATTTCAGATAATTCATCCATAAGTGTTAGTAACATTTTAACTTAAGTAACTAATGTTATAATAGTACTCGTAGTTAGTATTCAACATAACAATCTCAAATTATACAGAAAAATAAAATTAATAAAATGCACAAAATTCATAAAATTATTAAAATTAAATATAAATTCCAATCAAATAAATATAAATTAAATTCAAATCAAATATAATTAAAATCATAAAATACTATTAAAGAAATTAAATAAAATAAAATTCATGGAAATCATCGTTCTAATTATTATTATTTTTTTTTATTCTACAAATAACTCAACGCTATACTCCTACAGTCAGTATACGCTACGCTTCGAAGCTACGTGTACACTATCCCAGGACCTCCAGAGGGGAGCGTCTAGCTTTAACGCCAATATGCTGAGAAGACTGTTGGAGCTGTTCAGTAATCTTGTCATTGCGGACGCGGTCCGCTTTCGTATCGCATAGAAGTCGTCTACACGAGCCTCCGCAAACATTGCCGATGCACTGCAGTATCGAGGCTTCCTCAACAAAGCCCTCAGCACATTGTTGTACTGAACACGCAGTACGCTATATGTCCGCCGCGTATAGTTCTCCCATAGGCTGCACGTGTAAAAGGACTGGCAATAGGCTTTAAATAATATTAATTTTACCTGTGTCGAACACCGTGCAAACCTACGGGCCAACATATTGCCTCTAACCGACAGAGCCCTGCGCTCCCGCTCGATATCACTATCATCACCCAGGCGTTCATTCACAATATGACCAAGGTATTTAAATTCAGATACTTGTTTCAGAGAAGTTCCACACAAATGTATTTTAGGAATGAAATTTAACTGTTTGTTTATTCCTCGAAAAATTAAAATTTCGCTCTTTTTAGCGTTATACCTCAGTCCATTCTCCTTTGCATATTCCTCACAGATTTTTATCAGTCTTCGAAGACCACTGACCGACTGACTCAACAGAACCATATCGTCTGCGTAACTAAAATTGTTCATCATTACGCCATCTATCGAACAACCGACGCCTGCCCCGCTAAGCCTCTCTATGAGCCCGTTTATGTAAAGATTGAACAATCTGGGTGACGTCAGGCCCCCCTGTCTTACTCCACACCCTAATTTATATGGTTCACTAAGTGTATCACCCCATCTTACCACATTACTTTGGGCACCATACCAGTACTTTAATAGTGATATCAACTTCGGTCTTAAACTGCTATCCTTTTCAAGCTTCTGCCATAAAATTTTATAGGATACGAGGTCAAATGCCTTCGACAGATCCAAAAAACACGCAAACACATGGGTCTTTCTATCCGTGTAGTACGTGTAGTACCTTACAGCTTGCTTGAGACACAATACTGCGCTCTCAGTTGACAGCTCTGATCTAAAACCGAACTGCGCATCGTGTATGTTAATTGTTCTGCTAAGTTGAGTGTCAAGCAAGCCGTCAAGCACTTTGGCTATGATGGTAGCAAGAGATATCGGTCTGTAGTTGGTTCTGTCCGCCGCATCCCCCGCCCTATTCTTGATTATAGGCACGACTATTGTCCTTGTCATCGAGTCCGGCAGAAAGCCGTGGCTTATACAAATATTGTACAACAAAACTAGGACTCTAGGAAGGTGCACACCAGCGTGTCGCAGATGCTCAACACTCAGGCCATCATGTCCAGGCGACTTTCCACGCTTCATACCCATTATTGTATCTATTACATCGCTAGACGTGAAACGTACAAAGCTTTCCCCATTATTTATGATATCCCCCCTGTAAGCCTCGGCGAAATTGATCTCACAGGGATCCACTGTAAATTGTGTTTTAAACATATTTGCTATGTTACGGCAACCGCTCACTCCCCCTACTTCAGCCGGAATATTCGATCTTGTATTCAGTTTGTCTGTTTGTTGCCAGAATTTTCCAAAATGTTTGTTTCTATATGACGTAGCCAGTATGTCCATTTTAATCTGTTCTGAATTGTCTTGGCACCATTTAAGTTTGTTTTTAAAGGCCCTACGAGAGTCCCTCATGTCATTATAGATAGTTCCATGTGTTGGTCAAATAAATGAGAATATATTTGCATGAAAAATAATCGCACAGCATTTTGTTTCCAATCCGTTTACAAAACTATTGATATCAAAACAAAAACTTCTCAACGAAGTAAATACCGAGTGACGAAAGCGAATCCACTGACAAAACTCCTGATATGAATTTTGCGACGAAAAAAACCACGAACATTTTTATTCACAAACGTAAACAAACACAAAAAATGTGAATGTGTTCGGAACGTTGCCAAACAAACAAACAAACAAAAAAAAATACAAACAAAAAATGTGAATGTGCTCGAAACGTTGCACAAATTGCATTTGTGATTTTATTTTATTAGATTGATCAAGGCAATTTGGTAACGTTCCGAACACATTCACATTTTTTGTTTGTATTTTTGTTTGTTTTTTTGTTTGTTTGTTTGTTTGTTTGGCAACGTTCCGAACACATTTACATTTTTTGTGTTTGTTTACGTTTGTGAATAAAAATGTTCGTGGTTTTTTTCGTCGCAAAATTCATATCAGGAGTTTTGTCAGTGGATTCGCTTTCGTCACTTGGTATTTACTTCGTTGAGAAGTTTTTGTTTTGATACAATATTACTATTAAGAAAATATTGGGTTTTACATATTTATGTGCAATATATCTCCAAAGAACATTAGATTAGTTATCGTATAGAAATTAAACACGTTGTCAATACAAAAAGTCTAAGTTCACATCCAAATTAATAGTGTGCCAGCGAAGTAGGCGGGAATCAGCTAGTAATAATATATGCAGATATATGCAACAATTACAATTACAATTTGGCCGCCTTGAGATGACGCCATCTTGGAGGAACCTATTAAGATAATTTATTACTCAATTGCTGATTATAAATTATACAACACTGACGTTATCGGCTTCACGTTGAAATGATATATCTTAAATACTTAACATTTAATTTACTTATATATTATATTCTCTATAGTACATTATATTGTGACACCTTTTTATTTATAAAATGAAAATATATAATATGACGGACCTCTTTCATAACGAGATTGAAGACAACTACAGATGGCTTCTTACAAATTAATTCGGTGGTGTGGTTATAAGCACTGATAATAATTAGAGAAACGGATTGTAATTTAAATCTCAAGATAAGGTTCGTTTATTAGTTTCGTTTTCTTTTAGAACTATTTAGGTTTATAAATTTATGTTTATAGTTTTATGAATTTAATGAAGCTTTTTATTGAATTTAATGAGACTTGAGAATGAGACTGAGAGTCTCAAAATCAAGTAATATTTGAGTTTTTAGCTTATTATCGCTCATTCCACGGTTGAGCCTTGTTTTAATTGTACTCTTAGTAGTCCAGTTTTATAACTGGACTACTAAGAGTACAATTAAAACTTTTATACGGTGTATTATAATATACAACATAAACAATGTTTCTGTACAAAGTTTTTAGCAATGGATCGGTATTTACTACAGTCAGTTCAACAAGGCTTAGTGTATGGGATCTTATATTACCAAGACGTGAGTACTTTTGCTTGACAACTAAATGTTTGTTATACTTTCAGTTCATCATATAAATATCAATACCATACATATCTTTATATTTCAATCAGAAATTCATTTTTCATATAAAGAGGGAAACCTCCATCACAGAAAAAAACAACCAGGGTAGGTTTCTGTCAGTGAGAAATAGTCTCTTTACCGCTGATATATTATAACAATATATCGTTCAATCATAACAAATTACACTTAAGAACCCTGTGACTTTAACAAACCTTCGCTGCTTAAATTTCATACAAGAGTATAATATGTAATTATAGACTTTTGTGTTCACTTCACTACGGTTAAAAATAGTACCTGTATAAATAAATTTTAAAGTAGAGTTTAAAGTTAGAATAAATAATATCCCATATCGGAGTTATTAAAATATTTTAATTAAATTTAAGGCACGGTTATTTTTTTATTACAAAACACTGTATACATGTGGTATATTTCTTTTCTTTACGCCGTTGTCTTCTCACAGCCTCGTTTATAACTCACTACAGTATATCACATGTAATAACTCCAGGGCACTGTACTGTTAGTATCACAGTGAGCGCTGTTTACATCAATTGTGTTCACTTTTGGTGTATTATACAATCATAATATTTAATTACTTATTGTACTATTAGATAATATAAGCTTATTCGTTTATTGCTTCACATCTTGAGATGATAACATACATATGTGTACAAGTACTTGTATAATCTCTTTAACTATTAAATATCTATACTTTTCACTCAAACTGTACAAAAACAGCAAACAAAATATCTTTTAGAAGTGAGTTAGAATAATAGTTAATGTATTTTAACTTTAACAAAGTATTGAAAATAAGATTACCGTGAATAAGTTACTGCTCAAGTTCGGAACGAAAGTCGTATTTGACTTTCACAATCTGATTTGGTGATTCGTAACTCGTTCAGTTAGCACTCGTAGGTATTTCAATTATAGTTTAGACATTTTAAATATTACTTTAATAATTATAAAATATTTTGTATGGTTTAAATATACTATAGTAAATTACAAATAAAATAGCAACTAATAAACTAATTTGCAGCTGTTTTAGGTAGATTCCATAGATGAATCTACCTATTGCAATCGATGCGATGACGGGACCCAGACCCCAGAGTAGGGGCGCTACGCCGTTTATAAACTGGAGATTGAGAATCCGTCGAAAAAAAAAAAATTATATATCCCTCTATATATAGGTATATGTATATATGATCCATCAGTCCAAATTCATCGTAGGCGAAATCTGACTTCACAGGTCGATAGGATAAATTAGTAAAACGAACGTAGCATCTTGTTTTTTTGGAAAAAGTGAAAGGGGGGGCTGGGAGGGGGGGTGAAAGTGCGAACCTTTGGGACACGCTACAAGTCGCAAATATTGACGGAGGATTTTCAAACTCGGTATACACATTCTTAAGGACAAAATAAAGGTTAAGTTTTTGAACGGGGGAAATCGGTCAAGGGGTTGAGGAGCTGGGAGGGTTGAAAGTTAAAAACCGAAAAAAGTCATAGAAGAAGACAAAATTTTGCTGTCGGAAAAATCTTAGAAAATTAACAAATTAATAGAGAAAACTTTTTTGTCCGAAAAGTTTTTTGATGCGACCCCCCGTTTAGGAGGTAGGGGTGGGGGGTGGCTCCCCGCTAACCGAATATATGCAGAGTGACCCGTCATAAGACTTGTAATGACCAGTAGAATACTGCTGGCTAGTTTTTCTTTGTCGATCCGACCGACGGGAATCTACCTAACACGATCGACCCTGTCGAACCCGTCGTCGACCCTGTCGAACGAGGTATTTTAAATCCGTTACTTTGATATAAACTCAGTGAATGTGTTTTATACGATATTATATATGTTATACTATACATATGTAGTTCATAGCTACATATCTAAGTTTTATTGGTCAGTAGTAATATATATAAAATACTTAGAAAACTGTGTGTTAACACTGTTATATGTTATATTGTGTAGAGGTGGATCGGTTTATGGGTCTTATTTGTTGTTTAATATTTTATCTCATTCATCTTAAAATGATGTTTATTTAAGTTTAGTTACGTTTCTAAAAATGTTATTGGAAGTTATAACATCTCACTTAACACTGAATTATTAAAACTGATCCAGACACTCAAAGACGTGAAGAAAATACGTTTATATGAATATATAAGCTATTATGTTTTTTTTGTCAGTGAATACACGCTCAAAGAATGTATATTTTATTTAAGAGGACACTTTGAACTCTTGAGAACAAGAGTATTTAATGGAAATAAAATATCAATTCAATGTCTTTAAACGATTTTTGTGAAAATTTTACAGTCTAAATAAAACATTTTTGTTTTAGGCATTTTATATTTATTCCGATTCTTAATATCAGACTTTTTGTCTACAGTTTTCAACAAATAAAATGTGACCTAAATATAAATTAGTTTAATGGCAGACTAACTTTCAAGCATCATAATTCTACAAACTATAATTATATAGTTAGTTAAACTTTTCATTTAATAAAACAGTTTGTCTATACAAATAAATAACATTTGTCTGTTTGCAATTCTAAATTCACAGTTTTTTACTAAATGTATATGAAAGCCTATACGACGGTCCTACAACAAAAAAAATATTTTATAAGTTTTTCTCTGTCCGTTTGAATGTTCCGTCTAATTTCTGGAACAACTGCAGCGATTTAAACAGGACTTTCACTGACACATAGCTGGTGTTATAAAGAGTAACTTAGCCTAAGTTACGTTTGGTTTAAAAGACACATTTGGAACGAAGACGTGGGAACAGCTAGTTAATAATATATTTATTAACCATAAATGCAAGGTACTACGGTCTATGTAAATGGACACAACTATTTTATTTATTGACCGATTTTAAATAAAACAAACTGAAATGACGAAATCCATCTTCACTTAAGACAAATCAGTATATTTTTAGTTTAATAGTAATTATACCCTAAACCAATTTTGATAATTGTCCTTGGAACGACAATAATAATTATAGTGAAATTCATTAAGATTTATTTAACCGTAACACGTTTTACACTTTCAAATAAGAGTACATCAAATATAAAATTCATCTATGTGAAGGTAAAAAGGCGTTATTATCATTAAAACTATCCCTCTCGGGAGACCTTTGGTGAGAAGAATTGGAAATGATGGTGCTGGTGCGACATGCATTATAAAATAAACTACAAACCAACAAACATTAACATTTTAAATATATTTATATAAAATACAAATGCTTATAAAACTGCTTTCAGTATGCTACATTTTGATTCTACAAAGACAAATGAAAACTTTACAATTCTCTTTAGAATCGCTCAGGGATTTTCAGTGTTGTATCTTGAAGGACATCATAACCTCACACACTTCTCCTTACACGTGTTACACATTATTTCGTGCGGTGGCATGTGACCTGCAGCTAATATAGACAAAGGAACGGAAAATTTACAAACTGTCATTGTCAAGAGAGACAAATCTTTTCTTAGATATCGTGAAGTTTCAATAAAGTATAAAATCCGATAGAGTTCGCAAACGAACTCTTCTACAAATGGCAACCAATCGTTTATTAATTATATAATAGTAATTATACCACAAATAAATTTTATATTTATCGTCACTCTCAAACGAGATTTTTTTTGTAGTGTTATATATTTTATATTAACCTACCCTATATTATTTTATATTTGTTACCCTATGCGGATTGCAAGTTAAATTTATGTATATTTAATCATGTAATTCTTTTGCTCTGCGCGAAAAATCAGATTAACAATAATGGGAGTTTGAATAAGTTCTGAAAATTTGACTCAACTTGTGCTACTGTTTGATACATACCTATCTGACAATACTAATCCCTTTTACTTTGCAGTAACTAACTCTCTTATCAGGACCAAACTAAACAGACACGTTCTCTGAAATAACACTGGACTTTACGTAACTAATACTACCTGTTATTGAACTTAATTGTATTGTATTGTATCTTCCGCGATAACAAATCTGTGGTATTATAATAATTTGTTTAACATAACTGTCAGTCTATCACTAAGTACTACTGTCATGTAATATAGTTAGATATTGTAATTGTTTTTTTTTTAGGAAACCAAAAATTTTAGTTGTTAATAAATTTTAATAGTTAGTTATTATTTCTGATTATCTATTTATTTTAAGGAATAAGTAGATAGTTTTTCATTAAGCCGTTTGCTTAACGAAAATCTATCAACTACGATGGTGAGTACTGCCTTCCCCGGACATTGTAAATGTAGAGAGTCTGCAAATTTGTTACAAAGAAAGGCGAAATGATTATTAAGGCTTCGGACTTACTTACTCACTGAACTGTGCTGTGAATATACACAGGAAGTGTTGCAGGAGATCGTTTCGAGTAGTTCCTTGAATATATGGAATAAGACAATGTATCAACGGAGCTCATTATAATAAGATTTTGTAAGTTTATTGTGTCAATATACATATTTACATTGAACTACGTACGTAAATACGAACTGTGCTAACAATTAAGTGTGACTAATTATTAGTTACATCATAATATAATATCAAGTAACAGTTCTGTCTGTCTGTAGTAATCGTATCTGCACCGCGATTAAAGTTTATGATCGTATTATTGCTGTAATTACATATATAAGGTTTAGCTTAACTTTTTAAGCAGATATTTTTATTTTGATACAAGTTGATGTACCTTAAGTTTCTTTTAGGTAAACCTTATTTCATAATCATCAACTTGGTTTCATTCTTATAAAGAAATGACGCAATAAATTGTGTGAGTAAAATGTATTATTGTTAAAATACGTCACCTTGCGACTTCGCTGATCTTAATAAACTACAAAACTAAAGCCTCTTCCACTTTGCTTGTGTATTTCAAACAACATCAGCACCTTATGTGTTATTATGTACTACAACTACATCACCCTGAGTATTACTACAAGTTAAACATTGTAGTATCTTACATCTAAATAAAACTAATATATTGTTAAAATAATGTAACAATATATTATTAGTATTTCTGTTATTAAAATATAAAAAAGAGCGACCCACAAAAAAAAACTACGTCATTTAATTAACTATATACTGAGTTAAAATAAACTGTTTCTTGAGATCAAGAGTACGACCCACTCAGTGACGTTTATGTTATGTTAAATATCCTATTATTGTAATTAGTAGCTGCAGCAGTAAAAGTATTGTTATTGTGAAAAGAGTTAAATTACACTGTCTGATGTTTAATCACAGTTTTGTAAAGCTTTTTTATATTAAGCTATGCATCTATACGACATTTAATTTTCCTCATTATTTTCTCTTTACACATATAATTAAAATAGAGCTTTAATTCAAACGTAAAAATTCAATGTTTGTTTATTTGAAGGGCGGTTAATTATATCTTCCTTGTATTGTACACGGCTCGGCATATACTACTATTGTTAATATTCAATAATGCACTATTAATAGTTTTATTTATTGTTCACAACATGTCTGTATACACGTAAAACAATAATAATAGAACAAAACACAATCTATCAAAATGTTCAAAATGTTAGAATTTCAAAATGGTGGTCGCGCTTTGCAATTGCGTGTTACAATGAGCTCATCATCATCATCATACATATGTATTATTATTACTCGTTAGTATTCTTTAATGTATATAGCTAATAATTTATGTAAGGTTTGTGTGTTTATTCATATTTATATATATATATATATTTCTTCTTTTTTTCGTTGTATAGTAAGTTACGTTCTCTCTGGACATTCGCTGAAATAAGGGTAAGCAAAGACGTTGTATCCGTATGAAAATATAAAATATAGAGGATTGATGTGGTGAGAAGGTTTTGTTCATCCGTCTCACTCGTACACTGCTCGGGACGCAGCTGTAGTAGCCATTGTAGGACTTCCTGTAACTGTGTGGCAACGTCCCTAAATGTACCTCGTATCTGTACTGGTGTTTCTAATAATATATAATATTTATTTATATCCTGTTAATAGTTACCAAAAATACTCTGTTACAAAAATAATATTTTAGAATTTCTTTGTACAGTTATAGCACCAGTCATATTATTATTATTTTATTGTTATAAATATGTATTATCATCTTGGACACTCAATAATAAACCTCTGGACGAGATGTCGTCGTCTTATGACGGATATTTTTCATTTAAGCGACTTCCGGATAATCCTGTTTCGTCCCCTCACAACCGGATAACAACGTGATAGATGGCCACTTGAAGCAATTGTTATCGATTTTTTAAACATAAATGTCGTCTAAGATGTACAGTTATATTTCAAAAACATGAAGTATTTTGAAGTATTGCTTTTAAACACATTATAATATATGAAATAAAGCTAATATATTTCGCTATTTGCTTATGCAGTAGTAATATATTTCAATAAAATATGTAAGTAGTTGCACGGTTATTCTTAGCACGATATAAATAAACGCCTACCTTAAAGAGTAGAATTAAACATTCTGATAAGAAGCTGTTTCAAAATCAATAATAATATTATAATAATAAACGCTTTAGTCTGATTTCTGTCTTTCTTTTAAAATAAAGAATGGATTATTTTGAACTTATATAAATGTATAAAATATTTATTTCTCGGTAATAAAAGCCCACTCTTTCTTCATTTTGGTATCGTTAATTAGCTGCAGACGACATGTCACCGCACGACACACCTGTGACTCGTCTACAAAGAAGAGTGTCGGGTTGTGGAATTCCCTCCCCGTTGATATAAGTCACTCAATACCCAATACCTGAGCATTTAAAAAGCGTTACAAAAGTTATTACAAATCTTACGTAGTATATTGATAGCTTGTGAAACATCGCTTTAGCTGTAAGACGGCCTTTGCACGCTTATCAAAGACATTGAGGAAAATTAGTAGTGATAAATAACTCCAAACTCCGATAGGAATAAGCTATTGTTTTATCTAACTATCGGTATGAGTAGTTTTATTAACTAACATTAAAAACTAATACATCTAATAGTAAGTTAAAGTTATAAACGTTCCAGAACCCACGACTCTAGACGTCCATATTATCGAATGGCAAGAAACTGTCGTCTAGTTTAAAAATATCAGTGCTGCTATATGTCTGTTAACATGTTGTTATATATTCATATTATACTTAAATTTATATTAGGTAATATTAAAATGTATATTAATCAAACGACTATTTTCTATAAGTTTTCTGCTAATTTCTCTTTTCTTTGAAGAAAAGTAAAGAAATATATGTGTAGACGAAAATAACAGTACATATATATTATACAGTATTCGTTTCTACCCTAAGACAAAAAAATTAAAACAATAATTCACATAGATTCCTATTAGCTAGGACACTAAGTTCTTAAGTTTAATGAACTCATTATCTAACATAGAGTTAATAAGTTCGTGATATGTCGGAGTCGTCTTACTAGTATGGTAATGGTTAGTATTAAAGCTGCCTCTGCGGAATATTAAATAATATAACAATGTTACAGAAATAAACTCAGAATGTTGTTATTTTAGTTAAAAGACATTTCTGAAATATACAACTTAATTGAAAACGAAAATATTACTCCTGAATAAGTAATATATAAGTTGCTACGCTAGAAAATTAGTACAAATTAATGTTTAATTTCAATGAATTTAAAAGTTGATACCATAATAAATATATTAATTAGCATATGTGGTTTTCAACATATTATTCTAAACCTTACAATACCTTTTGTACCTTACAATATAAAACATTAAGAAGAACAACAATAACGGGGCCTACACACGTATCTGCGTACGTACGAGTACGTACCGGAGGATGATGGGCTAGGATAATCAAGATTCGAGCAAAACATCCATTACCATAACTTACATCCAGTAAGCCATATATTCAATTTACCAAAAACCATAACTACTGTAAAATACCTGTTTTTCTCGGCTCTTCCGTCTGTAGCTGACGTAAATCTTAAATAAAGAAAAATTAAGTTCCAAATATCCCACACGATTTGTATTGATGCCCGTTACAGGGCGATTAAGTGAGCTATATTTTGTATGATACGATTATGTAACATATATTCGTAGTTAATCCATTCAACATTACAAATAACTGTGAAAATAAATAAAAGAAACTCTGGATAAAGGAATATAGGATTAATATTTTAATTTAAACTTTCATTGAAAATAATAATCAGTGTGAGTTCCAAGTGTTGAAGCAGCGTGGAAACCAATTTAATTTAATCACTTTGTGTTGTTTAATGTTATGTATAATTTAATATTTTCGGATCTGAAATTCTTTTCATATTAATATCGTTAACTACAAAAACATGTACAACTAATATTATTTATTATTATTATTATTATTTCAGAAAACAGAAACGTAATTACAAGACGTTACTGTGTGCTGAAGTATAGTAGTAGTAGTATAGTATTAACTTTGTTATCGAAGTGAGATAACTGATACATAGTAAGTTACAACTGGTTTAACTGAGGGTTTCAACTACTGAGGTGATTATAAAAATACACGTTTAATATACATACTTAGTTTTGTCATAAGTATTGTTACAAAGAAAAACAACATTTTTTTATTGAACATTAAAAATATTTAAAACTTAATCGTCCTGGTCTCCATTGGCTGCAATACGTAAACAAGTTTTTAGTTATCGTATAAAATATACTGGTTCGGAAAACATTTTCTTACCTGTGTATTTATAAAATACGAATAGATTTTTTACAAGGTACAAAATTCCTTACAATGGTCCAGAGCGTTTAAACAGTTTTGTTAATTGTCGCAAAACTATTTGTCGAATGCTATGTATAGCTTTTACCATGTATTTAACATATCATTCTCATTAAAATGTTCATATCTTACATTTATAATAATAATAAAGTACCACATAACTTAGTCAAAGACTCCTTATACCGATAAAGCTAATACGGTCACGTTGCTTTGTAGCGGTCAGTTAAACTGCGCTGCTTTGTATCATTTGTTTGTATCTTTACGATAAATTAACTTTATTAACACAGTTAACATCTCATAAGGACCGTAGTAAATGCGTAATTCTGTCTGGTATTTAAACATTATTATTATATACTCATTCCCCTTCTATTACGTATTAGTAATACGTAATTGTACACTTTATAGTTTGGTGGAACAGAAACACAATATCATGAACTAACGATCGCACTTGTTCGTACAATCAGTAGCGTTACGGAGAGTCGTGTTGTATCGATGATAGTCGACGTTCATCACTGAGGTGATTTGATCACACAGACAGATGAGATATGTTATGAAGAGCAGTTAAATATTTCTTATATTATAATGGTAATATAATAGAGTGTATGTAGGTACCTATTACTGTTAGTTTATTTTTCTAAAGCAATTTTTAGAAAATAAGTTTTCTTTGATAAAGCCTTGTTACCTGAGGGAAAAAAATGAAAACGACTCCATAAAATATAAAAATTGAAACGAAAAATAAAACATTTTTTTTCAAATAGGCAAAACACGAAAGATAGAAAGTATAATTTTAAAATACAAAGTAGTTACATATTCCGATCAATTCAAGGAAAATGTAGAAGTTATGAATCTTATCAAGCCATGTTTTCATAATACAACCTCCTAAGTCCAAATGTAAACAGCTGCTTAATAGATGCACTCAATTTATTTTAGTGAAGATTTAAAAACTTGACCTTCTTTATTTTCATTATATATTAAAGAATTATATAAAATTATATTAACACATTAATAATAACAGAAACAAATAGGTTGTATAGGTTTTGCAATAAATTGAAAAATATTATCTTCTTTGATAATGCAATATGTTTTCTGAGAATTTAAATTAATTACTAGATTCTGATCAAGTTAGCATTAAAATGCAATTTTGTATGATGTTTGATGTTTTTTGTTATTATTCCAATATACTGAAAACACAAATAATAATAATAGTATTATAATAAAAACAAATCTGTATTTACTTGTATGAATGTTACGTTGTGATAGATGACTACATGTATGATATGCATTGGAGAAAGTGGGAGGAGAGGGGTAGTGGTGTGAATAAAAGGTAATATGATAAATGTAAAATAATTATGTGAACTATGCATCCAATCAGCGTTGAACGAGTGGTGTGCAGCAATAACAGTGACATGTAAATGTGTTTTAAGCTGCGCCGCAATAGTGTTGACGCACATTTACACACGGACTCTCAATATATTTGTACTCTTACACTTATATGATAAAGCTACATATTAAAAAATATTGATTTAATTGCTATTTTAATTCTAATATCAACACTCCAACTATTTCACTGCAATCCGACGTTTAGCAAATTTAATTTTATTATTACTACATTCCTTGAAAGTAAAGTAAAACACAGGAAACAATTCAATACGCCTTTTTATAATAAAATAAAATAAGTGAAATTTTATTTACATTTAATTTAACGAATCCCAGTACAAAAGTGCAGAAGAACAAAATCTGTGTTACCATCTGTGCCCTCACATACTGAAGCTTCACATTTTCTTATATTTATTACTTGATAAATCTTTCAGAGTTAAACATGTACCGGCCTTATTAAATCGGGGAACCTTTTCCTATCTGATAACATTTACACTCCGAGAGAGAATTAAACACACACCGCTCGCTCAGATTCGCTTAATTGGTTTCCATTAAAACATTTATCAACGTCGCTTTAAGCGATTTAATTTAACGTTTGATCGAGGCTTTAATTTATAATTATAAAATTCGTTAAAGGTAAACTGATAAATTACATCTGATAGTTAAATATTAAAACAAATATTAAAATATAAGGCTTTCTATGAGAAATTTATTAACTATAGGAATATATTATTATATCAATTATATTCAATAAAACAAACCGAGATGTCAACAATATGTTGTTTTAATAATTGAAGATCCAGTTTATAATAAAAAACAATAAAAAAAATATCGAATAATATAAAAATAAAGCAGTCTGTCCTATGTAAGGGTTCATATTAACGAATTATATTATGAAGCGAGCATCGTTTTCGAAGGTTGCTTGAGGCGGTTTAGTTTAAGACATAAAATATCCGACATTTAAGTTAAAGGAATTTGAAGAGGCTGTCATTTCTTCTGACAAACGCTAGACATTTACTGTATTTAATATTTACCCTTTTATATATTTACGGACAATACTACGTCGTATAGAGGAGCGCCACGGAAACACTTGCGCACACATCCAGGGTGCTTCAACGGCAGGCCACGTGAGCGGCCACCACCTCCCCTATGGAGTGACAAACCCTGTTGACGCGAATGCACACTCCGGTGGCTGGCTTTTTTTGACGCAGGGAGGCCCCCTACTCCACGCCCAAGCCAACCGAGCCAGATCTGGACAGCCTTCTCCACCAAGCCGACAGTAAGCTACACTCAGAATCAAAGAGATCCAATCTGGATCACCCCGCTCGCGGAATGGTGTAAAACCTTTTCGTGACTTTTTATTATTCTTATCACCTTTTTTGTAACATTGATATGCAAAAAAGATCGATCAGTAAACGTCATTAAGTCTTTATTTTATAGGCGATAAAAACTCTCAGTAAACAGAATGTTAACGAATGTAAACTATATCGTAAAGTTAAGGTCTAATAGAATATTCATTTACATCTAATGGACGATGGACCTCTATTAACCGATTTTTTTTCTAAAGAGCCTTTGCCACGAGTAAATCTAAAGGTTTTGTAAATATAACCACCACAAAACCTTCATTCACTACCATATTTTTAAATTTTTATGTAACCGTTATATTTACCTAAGTTCAAAAACTAATCAAATGACTATGATTATAAATGGTCAATGCATTTCAGAAATTAATCATACTTTTACATTGTGTCTGTTTGTTTATTTAAAAGTTACTATTTTTAATTAATGAAAGATAATTAGTAGATGAAGTCAGTGTGTGTGATAAAAGTCATAAATGTCACCACAAATATAAAATTATCCTCATCGCCTTATATATGGCACAAACGTCCTTTAGATATATTAAATTTATATTTCAGACTTCATCAAAAATAGGTGTAACTGTCGACCGTCGGTCCCCTTAAGTGCTTTCGTAGAAGGATTTGAAGGCCTGAACTTAAGATAATGTTCAAAAAGTAAGTACGATCACAAAGAAAATTAAAATCGTGAAGTATTTTTTGTAATTTTGGATTGACCGCAAAATGAATGTCATACACATACACTTATTCACCACCACGTCGCTTGCCGCACGGTGTTTAGAAGTAAACACACGAATTTCAACGTAGAATCGTTATATTTTTTAAACAGCGATGTATATAGCTGCGGCTACAGATGAAGATTCGAGTTTGTTTATGAGTTAGACAAATTTACCGTACCGATGCCGATGCCGATGCCGATGCCGATGCCGATGCCGATGCCGATGCCGATGCCGATGCCGATGCCGATGCCGATGCCGATGCCGATGCCGATGCCGATGCCGATGCCGATGCCGATGCCGATGCCGATGCCGATGCCGATGCCGATGCCGTTGCCGATGCCGATGCCGATGCCGATGCCGATGCCGATGCCGATGCCGATGCCGATGCCGATGCCGATGCCGATGCCGATGCCGATGCCGATGCCGATGCCGATGCCGATGCCGATGCCGATGCCGATGCCGATGCCGATGCCGATGCCGATGCCGATGCCGATGCCGATGCCGATGCCGATGCCGATGCCGATGCCGATGCCGATGCCGATGCCGATGCCGATGCCGATGCCGATGCCGATGCCGATGCCGATGCCGATGCCGATGCCGATGCCGATGCCGATGCCGATGCCGATGCCGATGCCGATGCCGATGCCGATGCCGATGCCGATGCCGATGCCGATGCCGATGCCGATGCCGATGCCGATGCCGATGCCGATGCCGATGCCGATGCCGATGCCGATGCCGATGCCGATGCCGATGCCGATGCCGATGCCGATGCCGATGCCGATGCCGATGCCGATGCCGATGCCGATGCCGATGCCGATGCCGATGCCGATGCCGATGCCGATGCCGATGCCGATGCCGATGCCGATGCCGATGCCGATGCCGATGCCGATGCCGATGCCGATGCCGATGCCGATGCCGATGCCGATGCCGATGCCGATGCCGATGCCGATGCCGATGCCGATGCCGATGCCGATGCCGATGCCGATGCCGATGCCGATGCCGATGCCGATGCCGATGCCGATGCCGATGCCGATGCCGATGCCGATGCCGATGCCGATGCCGATGCCGATGCCGATGCCGATGCCCATTACATTGTGTTAAAATTCAGTTCACATACTTTTTATGATCATAAAAGTAAAAAAAAAATGCATTCTGTAGATTAACATTTCAGTAACAGCAACTGTAAACGAGGCTATAACGCGGTAACTCACGGTCATTAAACAGATTGAATCAATTTATTTTCCGTTGAATATCGTATTTAAAATTAATGGATTTGACAAATACTTATCTCTTATTCTGTTTCTTTATTACGATTAAATATTAACTTGAGCTAGACTTTTCCAGTGATCACAATCCCAGTGTTCTTAATTAAACTTTAGCAATTTTGTACCGAGAATACTAATAGTACTGTCAAGGGATTGTCAAATAAATAGAAAACTAATGAAAATTGACATAAACAAATCGAACAACTCGCACAAATCGGAAAAATATATTATTTTAATACAGAGAATGAATAAATAAAGCTTGTAACACTTTGGAGTTTAATACTTCACTTTTTTGTGTAGTCTTGTGTGGTGATTAAAAAATTATTTATATATATTAATTTGCCTCTTTATAATAGTTTATAATAAACGAATAATCTCTTTATAATAAACGAATAATAATCTTTATTATCCAGGTCAAAACAAATAGTTTAATTTAGAAATTCCTTATAATATTTCAAACGGCGCAGAACAGAACACAACAACTGTAATTCTCTAGTAACTCTGCTACCCATATAGTATCACATGACTTCATCACCCATTTATTGAGGTACGTCACCCACAAGCCTCCATTCTTATTAACACATGATTGCACCCACCTAACACTGAGAATAACCAAGTACCCGAGGATTAAGATCTAATTAGATAAAGAATTATTTTACTTTGGGATTTGAGTTCGTCACAATTATTAATATTAAAAATGCCATTACATAAATCTAAATTTTATAAGCACGCTTTTACAGTGCTTGCCGCAATACTGTGGAACACTCTTCCTTTGCCTATACTGGAATCGAAAACATTATTTTTATTTTAAAAATCTGTAAAAAATACTTTCTGAGTAAAGATAATTAAAACAACTTCACTATAACACTCACTGAACATCACTTATTTATTAATTTATTTATTTTAATTATGTAGTATATAATATAAGTAGTGTATTGCATTATTTAGTTTATTACGTTTTATTTCGGTTTTATATTATATGTTTACTAGTGCATTATTATTTATATGTTTATTAATGTAACTTTACGCCACCTATCTGTACCAACGTTTTTTCTTTTTCATTACTTAATGTTTGTAAGGTTGCCAGGAAGAAATCGCCGTTAGACGATAAGGCCGCCTGTTGTAATTTTTATTTGTCATTTTGTTTATGTTTTTTTTTTAATATTTTGTGGTGTACAATAAACAATAAATAATAATATATTTTATCTGTAAAATTTTGCTGTTTTTGTACAGTTACATAAGATACATATGTATGTTAACATCTCGAGATGTGAAACAATAAACGAATGAGCTTATATTATCTAATAGTACTATAAGTAATTAAATATTATGATTGTATAATACACCAAAAGTGAACACAGTTGATGTAGACAGCGCTCACTCTGATACTGACATTACAGTGCCCTGGAGTTATTAAATGTGATATACTATAGTGAGATATAAATGAGGCTGTGAGAAGACAACGACGTAAAGAAAAGAAATACACTACACGTATACAGTGAGTTGTAATAAAAGAGTAATCTTCCCTTCAATTTAAATAAAATATGTTAATAACACCGATATGGGATACTATTTATTTTAAATTTACTTTAATATTTATTTACATAACTATTATTTTTAACCTTAATGAAACAAAACAAAAGAAACAAAAGTCGATAGTTATTATACACTTATAAGAAAAGATTAAGCACCGAAGGTTTGTTAAATGACAGGATTCTTAAGAGTTTTGATTGAAAGATATATTATTATAATATTTCATGGGTAAAGTAACTATTTCTCACCGACAGAAACCGACCATGTTCATTTTTTTTCTGTGATGGAGGTTTCCCTCTTTATATGAGAAATTGAATTTCTGATTGAAATATAAAGATATGTAGGTATCGACATACCAACATATTTTGTGTTAAGTTTTAAGTGATGAACTGAAAGTATAACAAACGGTGTATAACGGTGGCGCTGCACATGACAAGTAAGTACCGATCAATTACTGAAAACTTTGAACAGAAAAACGGTTTACATTATGTATTATTAAGATAAACCGTATAAAAAGTTTAGGGCTCAACCTCGGAATGAGAAATAATAAGCTGAAAACTCAATTATGAGTTCATTTTGAGACTCTAATTGTTATCTTAAAGTCACATAAAATCTCGCCCTCCATTTAATTAAATATATAAAAGTGTGATCTTTTTGATAAAAGAATCTTATCTTGAGATTGAAATTACAATCCCAGTCCTAAATACTTACTTATGGATTGAGTTTGTAAGAAGCCATCTGTAGTTGTCTTCAGTATCCTTATGAAATAGTTCAATTATACTCATATTATTTATAGGTACATATTTTCGTTTTAAGAATACATAAAGTGATATAATAAAATTATATATTATATAGAATATGCAAGTAAATGAAATGCTAATAGTATTTAAGATATTATATATTTCAACGTGAACTCGATAATGTCAGTGTTGTATAATTTATAATCAGCAATTGAGTAATAAATTAAGTTAATAGGTTCCGCCAAGATGGCGTCATCTCAAGGCGGCCAAATTGTAGTTATAGCAAATATATTGTCACATAAATTATAATATATAATCTATTGTTGGTGGAATACTTAATGTACTTAAATAAAAAACATTATTTTCTAAATAGTAATATTTTATGAGACATGTTGTAATTAGGGGGAAGTCCCACAGTACCGAACACTTAAGGTTGGGTGGCAGTAAAAAAAAAACAAAATTTATATAGATTTATTTTGTGCTATACTCTTCTCAACGATCATATACATTTATAAAAATCGACGAACAATAAATAGAATATTAATTTTAAATTAAAACGAAACATCAATCATTGGCATCCAAATTTGTTTTTTTAAATTATAGCACCTAGTACCGAACATACCTAAAAATGGCACATATGTCCAAAGATCCCTAAAAAAGGTGACATCTGTCACATATATATTGTTCAGAGCACTCTGGAATATCAGCGCATGCCTCATGAGCCCACTCCTTACACGAGTTGCACTGAATCCAGTCCTCATCATGTCTTTCTAGGCAAACGACACATATATATCTTGCTTTGCGTGCATAGATTGAGATAGTTGCTAACAATTTTCTTTCAATGGTAAAGCTTTAGTCTTTTTTATCTTATCTTTTTTATTAGTCTTTTTAAGTACTTTTTTTCTTCTTTCATTTTCTTTTCGTTTTCTTTCATTTCCATAGAAAATTTATAAGGAGATGAGGTAAGGACTTGGCTTTTCTCAGCCCTGCGTTTCCTTGCATGAGCCCTTTTCTTGGCAGCGTATGGCAAAGGTGAAATATTTAAAATCGCTTTTCTCACAGAATCGAGACTAGTAGAAGGTTCAGGTGACGATCTCTCGACTGTTGCACTCAGAGAACTTGACGGAAAGGCTTTTCCAACAGAATCCGGACCTTTGCTCGTATAAGGTTGAGGTGCTAGTTCTTCGACATCTGAATGACTGCTAGAATGATAAATCAGACTCATGGAATACGGGAATTCACTAGTAGCAGGCTGAGGCGCTAGTTCCTCGACCTCGGTATGAGAAAAACTAGACGGATAGACTAGTGGCCTGTCATTCAAATTTGTTGTATTCAATAAAATGTTTTTATTTGATTCTTCAATTGGAATATTTGTCAGTTCACTTGGCAAGTAATCCAAGTCACTAAAAATATTATTGTCAAAGGGATATATTCCAGTAGATTTAAAGCCCGCTGCTGCTATATCAAAACGTGCTACCTTTTTGAAAGCATCCGAAACGAGTCCAGCAATGTCATATTCAGTGATTCTAGCTCCTGCATTGGCTCTTATCCACATCCCACATTGTTCGTTATAGGCATTCTTGAACGGTTTCATGAAAGATCTGTCCAAAGGCTGAAGCTTGTGTGTTGTATGAGGTGGCGAGCTAATTAGGTGAATATTGTTTGTTCTGCACCAGTTTATCACTTCTAAAGTTTTGTGGCTACTGTGTCCATCAAGTAGAAGCAAAATTGGGCATTCCTTTGACGGGCGAGAAAATTTTGTGAAATATTGCAACCACTTGAAGAAAAACTCCTTGTTCATCCAGCCTTTGGGCTGTGCAACACCCACACTCTCAGGAGGCGAATTTATCATCAGACGTTCATGCATCATCTGACGCGGAGAAACGAAAAAGGGAGGCACAAAATTACCCGTGGCACTCATACAAAATAAGATTGTAACGTTTTTCCCTCTTTCAGCTGACGTAAGCTTCCCTACTTGACGAACATTCTTCTTTGCCATGACTTTAGAGTGCATTTGAACGGTTGTAACCCCAGTTTCATCGCAGTTATATATATTTGACGGTGTGAAATTATGTTTATCTAAAAGAATTTTTAAATTATTAAAAAAAAATATCCACCTGTGCTTTGTTGAATCCAACTGCACGCATCAAACTGGTAGACTTTGCTGTTCTCAGTGATAAGCCTGGATGATGTTTCATAAATTCATAATAAAAGTGTTTACCAGCAGTACTTTTCTGTATATTGAAGCGATGAGGTATCTTGAGCTGAACAGCTAAATCAAACGCTAGTTTCAAAAATTCCTTTTTTGTTAATGGCATACACCTATCAGCCAAGTCCTTGATATGTGTTTCTAAAACATTTTCATACTCTGACGAAAAGGTTTTTGTGAATCTCCCTAAAAAAGCTTTTAACTGAACTTCTTTTCCTTCTTTTATGAGTTTAAGCTTGTCATATAAAGTGGTAGTAGGGACACCATACCTTGAAGAAGCTTCCCTTAAGGACATCTTCTTTGTAGTTACATTTTCAATGGCAAGTTTTAAATTTTCGGATTCCCAGCGTCCTTTCTTCGTCCTTTCCTTTATTAAATAAAGAATGTTATCTGAAATAATAGGAAAGAACCCTTAAGATTGTTTAAATTTAAATAATAGTAATAAAATAAATGTTCGGACGTAGGGGAAAAAAACATTGTTCGGTGGTAGGGACTCATAGACAAAAACTTATATAAGTATAACAAGAAATTTGCTTATTTGATACCAATTTTAAACATAAAAATAGTAAAAATACTTACCAAATATAAATTAAACACTAGTATAAATATCACAATAAGTAAATCTTGCATTAACCAACGTTTTCTTATCTATAGGTGACGTTCCCTTTCTGCGCAAAATGTACGCATGCTCTCTCGTCACTGGTACGCGCACGAGTAAACATTCCTCGTACCACGCGGGGATTTACTACTTCTGTCTCTTTCGTTTTCACTGCAAATGCCGGTATTTATTCGATTTCTTGCTGTAGGTATAGTATACGTTCGGTACTACCGGCTGTTCGGCGCTAGGGGACTTCCCCCTACTTACCTTTGAAAAAGCATTTCACAAAATGTAATACCGAGCATATAACGTAGCTGTTTCAAACGAAATATTATTAAATATTGAATTATACTGCAGAATGTACGAGAACAATTAGTAATTATAATAAAATTATATTTTATAACAAAACAGGGAAAAAACTTACACATATCATAAAAACTTTAGCTCATAGCGGTATCAGAAATACCCGGGTACTGGGGACAGGTGCGTGCTGGATTACTTACAGTTAATATCACAAGACGTATATTTTAATCGATTCATAGTTTTAGTTACTTTACTAACAAAGTTACGGTAAACTTAAACTCAACAATTTTCTAATTATGTAAATGTAAATCTTTTAAAAGTTTTTTAATATCAATTAATATTATATCAAATGTAAATGTAGTTCCATAGTTTAGTTGTTTGTTTCTTATTTGTTTTTAAATATGTGACATATTATTCCTTTGAATAAAATAGTTTATAGTTTAATAAAGTACATCTTGCACTTTGTATAGTTCTTTTGTATCCTTAAAGTTTCCCTGCTTTTAGTAAAACTTCATAGAAGTTCCGAAGAAGTACATAGAAAATTTCAGAAGTGATACAGTTAGTTCAGTTTGAACACAATACATTACGACGACGAACGACGGAAACACGAACGAGACCTCGGAATACGACGCTACATTGTCCCTATTAAAATTTTTATAATCAATTAATTTACTTAAATACTGATAAAATATGCAATATCATTGTCAAAGGTATTTCAGAGTCGAAAACATACAATTACCATCTGAACCGCATAAAATAATTAATTTTATTTATATTTCACCCGCGCGTTAGCACTTGGAATTACCACTAAAGTATAAAGTTAAATTATAAACCCTGTTTTTATGTAAGCAAGTGATATAATAATGTTTTTTGAAATTAATGAAATAAATATGAAAATATGTTATAACATTTTCTGATACGTAATAACCTTATCTCCTTTCAATTATTATAATCACAGATCGAGTTGGAAACATAATATCATAAATTGTAAAATATAATGTTGGACGTTGTTAGCTCTGTAGTTGCTAATTCTAAATTTTACAATACCTACCTACCTACAATATTTGAAACCATGTTTGCTAATTTATTTTGGTTTAAACATTCTTAATTTGTTATCACGGATAAGTATTACAGTGATAATAACAGCAGCAAATTATAATTTTGATAATTACAAGTTCATTATAAATTATTCAGGAGTATTTTATTTTTCCTAAAATAACGTCATCGGAGAACTAACATAACCTTATCTTACTTGGAACTAATTCGGTAATGACTTTTAAATTTATACACCTTATATATAAAAAAAAATATAATACGTTTTCTAATGTTATTTTCTTTCTTTTAATAAACCGATACGTTTATGCTCAAAATATTAATAAAATACAAATAATTGAACAGCGAAGTCTTACACCTACTGTGTGTTATTATCAGTTACTGTGGAGTTGACTGTCAGTTGTAGTTAATAGTATATTATAAGAGCAATTACGTATTAATATACCATTAACTATTACAATTACGTCCTGTGGCGATTTATTATTATATTGTCGTTTTAAGCGCGGGTATGTATATCGGTAAATGGCATATTGGACCGATATAAATTTAATTGCCTCTTCACTTGTCTGTAATCTCGATGTGTGGTGTGAGTGTTAAGTTACTTACATCGTATTTACATTATTACTTATGACACCAAAAGCGCTTAAACTATCCAAACTTTTTGTAATGGCTATACAACATATATTTTATCATTAAAGATAGGAAGCCCATAGACTAAGAAAAATCGTTTCAGCAGTTTCACATTGTAGGTATTTTAATCTGCCGGATGTTTTTGTTTTTGTTATCTACAATAAATAAAATGTAATTCTGGAAAGGATATTGTACTCCTTAAATTCAACTTAGTCCGCGATACTTCATCATTATTATTGTGACAACTTGCCAAATAAATGTAAATACAGCAAATATAATATAAAATGGACAAAGTTTAAACAAACTGTTGTTAATAGTTGTATATAATGAGAAGACAAATAACAATTACTTGTTATTGACGAACTGGAACATTAACAACACTCCCGCGTGTGCCACATTTCAATAAGTTATGTTTCTTCGTTTCGTCAAGTCAAAGAACACAAACACGGAATTAATAAAAATACTAAACATTAATTATACATGATATAAAAAAAATATATAATGTATTTTCTTATGAAGTGAGTAAATAAAAGTATATCACGGACACAATTATAACGCAAGGACAGTAAGATATAATTAGTTTATTATTATATTGCGAGAACCTACTCACTGCAAAATTAAAGGTGTTATTTATTAATTACTATAATACTGACACATACTAATGAAATTTAAAATGATAAATATTATATAGTGTACTGAATAAGTACAACTCCTCATCTCCATCTTTATGGGGACATACAGACACCTAGTTTGTTATACAATATTTTTAATTGATTCGACAATTCGTATCTTTACAGTTATAAACATAAAAAATATTTTTAATTAATTAAAAACCACTTTAATTTGCCAATTTCATTATAATGCAATTAAAACCTAAAAACCTAAAATTTGTAAAAATGATTCACTTAAAATCTACCGACCTGTATATTACAAAGTGCGGGGCAGAAAACGTCTTAATCTTGATAAGTAAGTGATTTGTTTTGGATATATTCCGAGACTAACGCCCAAATCTTAAATACGTGTGTCATACTCGTACTCCTGGACTCATTGTCATACATGAACCAAATAGAAATATTTGTGTAAACCATTTATAAATCTGTTCCTTTATATTATTATCACCGCTGCAAACTTTACTACACTGGCTATTGTCTGTCCTCCCCCATCCCTCCTCAATTATGCAACTTAAATGCGAGGTCGATACACACTTAAGATTATAGTTTTATTTTCCAGTTCCAGTCTCTATACACTAACCCGGGGTTGGCTTTTTAAAATCGTACTATAGATTGTTCTATTGTTATTATGTTCCAAATTAGTTTTCGTATTATTCAGTGAAAAGAAAAGAATTATTAAAACTAAAAAGCATTCCATGTTTTGGGCGCGGAGGACGGTACAAAATTTGAATGGGTGTAAAAACAGATTTTTTTTTTAAATATTGTTTTATAAAATATATTAGTTCACAAATACAAAATATATTAGTTCTATCTCTCTATCTTTTTTGCCATTAATAAAAATTGCAATTCCGAGGATTTACGATATCTTATTAAAACTTTTCAAAGGAACCACTGCAACTAGAAAATTAAAGAAAACAAACTTCAAAATAAGCCTTTTCGTTACTTCTGTTTCTTGGTCGGTAAAGTAAAGGCCACTGTTATTAAAGTTTTCTAAGGCGGTGGAGAAATAACCTTCTGATAAGGTATATTAAATGTTAATAATAATTATAATAATGGCCTGGTGAAAGTTAACAAATCGTCTGTTCGATGTTAATCGTCAATGTGAGGTTGTGCTTTCGGCGCTCTTAGTCACTATTCTATTTGTAACGCCATAATCACTTATTAATGTTCATGTTTTGTGAAAGAGTAGTAGTAATGAAGAAATTAAATATCAAAATATTCATTTCAACTTAAACAAAACACAAAATATAAATAAAAAAATATTAAGGATTAAAGTTTGTATGTGGTGCCCATAGTCATTCAATTTCGAAAGATTACGAAATGTCACAGACTAACGAAGTCTATCTTCTTTATTAGATGTCTAAAGATAATTAATAAATAACTTCACTATAGACAAACATATAAATATGAATATGTAACTATAAATATTTAAAAAAATCCGAAAATAAATTTATAGGTATCATTGTAAAAGATAGAAAGGCTTAGATTAAGATATTCATCTAAGGCACGAAGGAAAAACATTTTCTGTGAATGTTATTACAAGCCTCGCTTTGAAACTATTTTTCTCAGCTTTTTTGTGTCTCTTTTATCCACTTTAAGCACTTTAAGACTTTATACTCATCTAGTGCTCAGCCTCTACCTAACAAGTTCTTTTCAACCACCAGTGATCGTCTATTTCAATAACACAATCAATTGGTAATATTTATATTTGCATTTCTTTCTTAAAATATAAATGTAATATATTTTATTAAAATTATCATTCACAGCAGTTAAAGGAAATTCATTGTATCACAAGTCCAACCTTCTGCATCGCCACTTCTTTTATATTAAACATTGGAAGACATTAAAACTCAAACTTTGCATTCATCATAATAAAATGAGTTTCAATATTTTTATTTATTTTACAATAATTTAAAAAATATATGTTCGACACTATGATGTAGTAGTAGTAATTAACTATTATATGATATATGAATATAATATAATAGTTAATTACTACTAATTATGGTAAAATACTAAAATATAAATAATAAAAAGGTTTATATTTTTCTATGATACAGAGTACGTACACTTCATATTGGTAGTCCTGTGTGTCTGTGTTATTGCTACGTAACCAGATATTAGATTACTACAAATAAAACCATATTCACATAAACATCTTTTTATGAATCGCTTTATTGTTATCGAATTGCCAAAAGTGATTACAGTACTTTGTACGACAATCACTTTTAGATTTAAGAGCAAATTGGTTATTATATTTTTAAATAACTTTCGAGGTGTTAGAATCCACAGACTTTTGTATTTAAATCTTACCGTCAAGATACGAGTAAAAGATTTACATAATTTTCAACAATAAATCTTGTTTAACGAGTGATGAACTTTAGAAAGATCAAAAACTTTTTAAGGGAGCCGTAAGATTTATTAACGAAATTAACTGTTATTCTTTCTTTTCTCCAACAGTATTATATTATATTTAATTCATGACCAATTTTTTAAGAAAAATAAAATTATTTGTACTCACTTAAATAAGTAAAGATAAACATACCATTTTAAGCAATTTTTATGAAGGCTTTAAAATAAACACAATATCAGTCTTTAACTATGTTATATTTATTTGTAATAAATGATTTTACCAAAATAGTAACATATATTTAGTATTATATTAAATATTTAAATATATAATGTTAACTTCATAAAGTCAATTTGTACTTTGCTTACAGTCTTGTTAACTTTGTTAAGTGATTACAACACAACGTGTATATTTATAGAGAGGTGTTTGTGAGTTCTTATATTGGTCAAGATACGAGCAAACAGACGACACCCGATAGTGAATGATACCACTAAAAATAGTATTAGTGTCATTGTTACAAACCGACTTTCCGTCTTCCTGTAGATTGATTTATATAAAAATGAGTCAGTCCACATTAATATTTCTCAAAATATTGTTCGTGAACAAATCGCAACTTTGACCGTGTTATCAGATCATTTTACTTTAATCATCCTTCTGGAAAACTAAAGTTAAGTAAGGTAAACGTTTAACGCGTCTGATATCTATATAATCTGTGTAATTGAATTTCCAATGACACTTTAAAGTACCTACACACAGTCATCACACACCGACATCGGCACAGAGTAAAGTCAACGAACTAAATAAATTTTATGTATTTAAATTATTTAAGTTTTATAGTTCCATCCATTTAAACTAAAACCACTTCCTCGCTGACCGCCACAGACTACATCCATCACGTAATATCAGTCTATGAAACATTAAATATTAAACTTGTATTTGAGTCAAACTCATTATAACTCGGCTATTATCGTAACTAACCACTGCGCCACTGGATCGGATTATTAATTAATTCAATGAGATTGAGAGACACTATAGTATTTCGAAAAAAATATATACTATACTTGTCTGGTGTGTGCAGTGCATCGGACGCATTGCGGACAAGGTGACATAGAACAAAGTACACCTTTCATGTCAATAATAATAAAAGGCGAAAGTACAGTACTAATATTAAGAAACAATCAACTATAGCTCTCTACTGACAGTCTCTGAGGCGTATGCAAAATACTTATACAATCGTTGGCGGTTCCATTACTTCAATATGTATTTTACCGTCTGTGTAATATTGCTAAATATTATAACAATGGCTATGGCACTGAAACAAAGAAACTTATTTAAAGGTATAATTGACGGAACGGTACCCTTTAGATTTAAGGTTTACAAAAAAGTATAAAATACGCGGAAATTGATTCAAAGAATATTTAACTTACTCAAAAAAGAACAGAGATTTGTGTTTAATGTGTTGATGGACATCACAATGCGAACCAAATATATTTAAGTATTCTCCAAGGATCGACAATCCAATATCCAGAACAGGAAATACGTAGTACTTTTGTACTTCTTATTCCTATTCTGGATACTGGATTGTCAAAAGAATATGCAAAACGACGTATTAAGGATATTATTGAAATACGATTAATGAACTATTCCAGTAGTGTGTTTGTTTTATTAAAGGGTAGATGATACAACGAACATACTTAATCGAGGTGAAATTATCCGGTGTGATTACTGGTACTGAGTGTTTGGGAATTATTGCATATTTACTTTATTTTTTGTTGTGCCGTCCCGGACTTTACAAACTCGGAATACAAGATATAATCCGTGTCAATATATTATATTCTATTGTATACTACTATGTGTAATAAATTATAAATACTATATAAAATATATCGTAGACTGTTATATCCAACAAAAGACTATGTATGGGATGGGAAGGTCTTGCAATATAATCTTACTTCCCAAGTGTTGTGTTTCAGCATTTTAAGTTAATAATAGGATATTTTATAGTTATTGATACTTTGAATGTTTCAATCAATCAGATCTTTTAATCCCTTGTAAATGTAAGAGCGTCCGAGAACTATCAGTATCGTGGTCAGTTCTTCTTTTCGTACCACTCTTTACTCGAGTTGTAATTTGTTCTCACATATCAATTATTGCGGTGACTCATGAGTCAATACTGTAACAAATTATATTAATACTGTAACAAAATATAATAAATTTAATAAATTAAAAGAATAATCATAAGGTTTCTTGTTGGTTGTGTTCTATAGAACTAACCTTTGGACCGTGCAATTGGTGTCTTATTGTTCCTGACTTCATGTCAGACTAATTCAAATAAAAAACTATTAATTTGCCTTTATTGTATAATTGAAACATATATAAATATATACAATCAGTCTTTTTTTATTGAAGGTCTATTATCAATCTTTTATATACCTAAAGGTAAAAGTAGACATCTATACCTAGAGAAATACAGTCCCAGGATAATTTTGACAAAAACTTATTTATTTTTCTTAATTCTGATAATGTACGTATTTTGTGAGCGCTGTGTGTATGAGTCTTCCCAGAGGACTCGTGTGCCACTTGTCGTACAGCCTTATAAATGACTCACTATCCGGTTATTTGACAAATTGTTCTAAGATTGCTCCACATTTTTTTTTATATCTCTTACTTTTTTTACGCGCTCCTTGAATCTTATTTATGAAAAGGTAAAAAAGGACGATGTCACGTAACACCTACAATGTAAAGTATAAATAAGAATACGGAGAGCCTCATACAAACACAGGAACCACTCGACCAGAGAGAACTTATTGTATTTATTATTAATTTTACGTACAGATTAAAAGAACTTTCCAGAGAGATCACTCCCACTAAGACTAGTTAATAGGTTTCCATTTATAAATGTATCAAACCTAACATAAAAAAATTTATTAAATAATTTCTGTGATCCTCGTCGAATATAACATTATGCAAATCCAATATTACAGCTTTGCTATTAAGATCAGAAAAGGACCTCATTAGTAGTCGGAGGCGCCCGCGTGTAATTAGGTACCTTTAAAAGTTTTTAGTAATTAGGCCTTTTGAGATCGCATGTACTTTTTTTTTTTTTTTGTTTGAAAAATCCGTTACGGATACCCGCCGACCAAGAAGGTGATGGCCGGAGGGTTATGTGGGACTACCCGGCAGTATAGACGACGCTGCCATTTTTAAGGCTACCCACTAAAAAACCAACGGTTGCCCTCAACGCCTTAATGGGACGCCATGGGATCGCTTGCGCACTCACCGTGACGTCCCGGCGGAAGATCGCATATACCTAGGGGTATTTGGAATATGTTACTATTATAATAATATTTTGTGTTGCAGAGATTTATTGGACAAAATTTGTTAAAAAAATATTTTTATAGTTGTCTAGTGATCATACAATAGAAGAACACCTAAACGACTTTTTCTAATGAAAAATAAAAAGAGAAAGGCACAGAGGGGAATGCGAGAGGAAGATAAATGTCTGATATACAAAACTATATTGCAATCAGTATAAATAATAGTAACGTTGCTGATGTTAAAAATGTTAAAAAGGAGCTAAAATTAAAAATCAACTTAGAATTGAATTGAATTGGTTATCAATTAAGTATATCTTAACAACAAATACTTACATTTCCTTATACATATGCTACATGTAAAACACACATGCGTTGTTTGATCTGAAACTAATCTGTCCACGTTCAGAGCACAGAAGATGAAATAACTGTCTTCAGCAATTAACATTACACTGACATTATGAAACTATGAATGTGATACAAATCACAAATGCTATATACTTATATTAATGGACACAAGACTTATTGAGATTCTTTTCTGAAAAAATGATTTAGTATCTGTTCGATAGTATTGTAATGACAGCGTTAAAGGCTGTTATGTTCTTGATGAGATGACAAAAGTATATATACAATGTTTTCTTTTTAAAAAGTAAACAGAATGGGTAATAATTCTGTCTTAAATAAATATGCAAGTTTTTTTGTTAGTAAGTATTTATTTTCGATATTTAGTAAATATTTGTTTACGGAAAGTATACAGCCATGATATATATTTATATACAAACAATATCACTGATTGGATCGTTGAACTCCGGATGTACTCCATTTATAGCGACATGGATATCTCGAGATGCACCCGACGTCTTTACCTATATTATCTTATACCTAGTCTCTTCACTCAACTAATTCGCACAAATAGAGATCTCTATCTTTAGTGCAATATTAAAATTGATTTAAATATATTAATTAGTTTAAACAAGCAGTGAGACACGACGAGGGATCTGCGGAAATTGATAGTTAATAATAAGACAATGTATTCATTATTCATCGAGCCCTCGGCGACTTTACTAATTGTATTAAAATACTAAATAATAATAAATTATTTAATTTTGCTACGACAGTTCTGAAGTACTGAGAATTTTTTCCATTTTTATTATAATGATAATACTAATTGCGCTATTTAATACATCATATATGACATTCCTGTCCATGTCCTAGAGACGACGAGGTTCTGAGTTCTTAATTAATTTAAGTCTTATTTGAGATGAGGATTGAAGCAAAGCCAACTGACTAAAGCTCGCGTGGAAATTTAAAGAAAATAAAATATTTACAACAAACATAAAAATATACTTTAAAAATACATTCAACATGTTTTGTTGTTTGTTATGTTTGTTTTATTAATTAAAAAGCATACTGTAGCGCTTCCCGTACTAATCATAAAAGCCATCTTCAAGATTAAAATTAAATGAGCTTTAAAAAAGACGGGCATTCCAGTAAAGTTACACTTTAATTTATTTTAAACGAGTATTTATTAAGAGTTTTACTCAGATAACTAGAAATAGGGTATGTATAAGTATTAAATCCTTAGAGACGTCGATGATCCGTACACACACACCTATGTGCATGTGTGTCGATGTGATATCATAATAATAAGGTATACTGATACCTTCTTAGCGAGGTTCTGTTTCTTCTACACCAAACCGACCCAAAATACAAAAAAATATCAAGTAATTGGTTCGATATACGTGATCTCAATAAAATAGGCTAATTATTTTTTATCCTCTAAACTCTAAAGGCACTCTTTTTCATTCGACTCATTTCGTGGCATTCTACATTTGTGTAAGTTAATTCATAAATGACATAACCACCCAAAGAATCGTTTCGAGATCGATCGATCGAAGATCGAATCGTTCCGTTGTCACTGAACTTTGTATGTTAATCAAGTATTTGTGTGTGTTGTAGGGACGATAAATACTATTTAGTTTTAGGAACAATTACATCGTTATTCACTATAGAGTACCTACCGGGTTACCGGTTTGTTTTATGTATATTTTATCTATTCATATTACATTTATAATTTATTTTAATAAAAATGGTATACAAATTGTGTTAAATAATGTTTTTATTAATTATCTTACAAGAAGTTACTCAAATATCATTGTGAAAACTAAGAACTAATTACTTTTTATATCAAGGATGAAAAAAGAAACATCTTATTAGATTTTTTTTGTAATATATTGTTAAGCTTCTTAAAACTTTTATCAAATTATTGTCACGAATATGCTCGAAAACTGCTTGACGGAAAATTATGAAATTTTGCAATCACAAAGACACACATTAGGAGATGGTTATAAAAAAAAATTGTAAAATGTCATGTCGTTGAGGAACAATCGTCAAAAAACTGATATCCCATTGAAGACAATGGGAAAAAAAAATCGCTCGAAAAATTTGCTTTTCAGTGAAAAGCGCGTGAAGAAATTTTTTAATCGAATTGTACTTTCCCCCTGTTCGATTTTTTTACGCGCGGGCTCGCTTCCCTCAATATGCAAATGGTATCCGAGATTTCGCGAGCGCAGCGAATCGAAATTGAGGGTCTGTTGGCGCTCCTAGTATAAGAACTGTCGTACAATATAGCACATACTATCTACCTACATACAAGTACTTATTAACATCGTTACAGAACTCAAGCTATAATAACTACATTATGCAGTGTGTTTCTGATAATCTTACTTTAATTAAGACAAGTAAAGTTATTATAATTATTATTATATATTATTGTAAACACAAGACCTAGTTCTTATTGCGTCACTTGTTCCTAACTACTAGTGTGTTAATTATCGTGTCTGTGTGGCTTTGTTTACTTGAAGTTTATTGATTTGTTGCACCGCAAAATTAACTAAAGAGAATTCTCAGCTTTATTGCTACCAAATAAAGTTCATTATAGTTTAGAGAGTTTTTGTACGATTAGAATTTATCTTGCTCTGAGCTTGAAGCAAGTATTTATTTTAGTTAAATACATAGTTGTTGCTTGTTATATTACTTCAAAATGTAAATTAATCCCGTTATTCTCTTACTATTCACAGTAGTTTACAAAAGTGTGTTAAATGTGAAAATAAATCCACATCCCCACTGCATAGACAATAAAAAATTTAATAGATATAAATACAATATACGTTTACTTTCTAAACTATTGTTTTTATTCTATTACTCATTATTATTATTATTATTCAGTATTTAACATATATCCACATTTCAATCAGTAGCTTTTAAGATTTGATAAGTCTTACAATAATCTATGCTATAAATTTATATATTGTAGTGTTCAATACAGATTATAGATTACTATTAAAAATATTTTTAATGTTAAATAATTCAGGTGCTTATAAAAAAACAGAGATTTCAAAAAAACAAAGTAACACGTGAAAATACCTAAGAAAGAATAACGTTTGAGTTCAGGGAGTTTTAATGACTGAGAGAAAGCACTAAAACTTTTAAAGTTCCTCTTAAACTGCAGCAAAAGTAAATTCCCGACGTGTTAAAAGTGGAAGGAAAAAGAAAATGCGATGGAACAGGTTTACTAAAGAGTTTTAAATCTTCAGAATATCCCGGAATAAGGATGAAGACCGACATTGGCATTTTAACTTTTGTAATATTTAAAAAATATGATTATTATATATTATACCATTTAAATTAAAATTATATCATAGAAACGATATTCTAGTCAAAATTATCTTAGCATCATACTAACACACATTTCGTTCTGATGTGTGTGTTATAAACTATGTGTAAGTATATCTAATTATATATAGTATCTAAAATTAATTGTACCTTTAACATGTTGTTTTAATTTTTATTATTATTATTATTAGCATATTTTGATTTTAAGACACCTTCCGTAATTTTTCATCGTCCATAAACGTTATGTGGTAGATTATACAAAAATAAAGGCATTAACTTTGCCTTTTGTGAAGGGTAATTAAATCAGTAAATAAAAAGTAGTGAATACTGACATCTCATAGGGTATACCTTCTCAATGATTAATCAGGTAAGTAGATTGATCATGTTTAATTAGACCTAACGATCAGGTCGTGACTACATCACATCACCCACTTAATATATCACTTTATATTAACCTGCAATGGATAATTATACCTACATATAAACAAAAGGTTCAATGACTTGACAACATTATTTAGTTTTACCGATCGTGAGCTCAATATGAGACAGTCATCCGAACACTGATATTAAATTGTGTGAAATATTACGCGCGCAATGCATCGGTTCAGTTCAAAGGATTTTAAAACAGAACACCGTCGCGGCTCCGCCCCCTGACGTCACTGTCATTGTATTTCACCGATAAGTAGTGACGGACCCTTTACAAACATATCGCTTACGAATTTTTTAATAATTTAAAATTTAAAATATTTTTTAAATTATAAGATATTTTTTATTTTCGATTAATTAAATTAAGCGATATTACTGACTTTAATCTGTAGTCACGAGGTTGCAAAAATATAATAATAATTAAATTGTAACACTATCAGGATACAACCTTTAGAAAGGTATTGCAGTAGTATTACAATATAGTATACTATGGTGATAGTATTAAATCAACAAATAATTGTTTTATATTATAGTTTTATTTGTTTATTCATTTATAAAATAATAAATAAAACATTATATTTTATTTTTATTTTATTATATAAAAATCTGTTATTTCATATGTTAGTAACTACTTAAGCACATGTGACTGTAGCAGTTGATAAATGTAAATCATTTGTAATATTACAACGGTAAGGATACATTCTTACAGAAATAATAAAATAGAATTCGAACATTGATTATAATTCTTAATATCGATTTACACGTTGGATCCATTCGTACAAAGCAATCGAGAGAAAATGTTGTTTTTTAATTAAAATCTATGTATCGATTATTCGATCGTAGATCCCATCCCTAGTCCGTCAATTACTAATTTGTTAGTTTCCGCGAGGGCACTTTGGAGGTAACATGTGTAACTGTTTTAATATTTTTTTTCCGTGAGTTAAAGTAAAGTATTTTCAGTGATTAGTTTGTGTTATTGTTATTATTATTTATTTGTAACTTTCTTTGCAATCGTAAAGACACTAATTGTACTGAGGAAATTCCGTGCTGTGTGTAAAAATAAGAATAAGTAAAATGTTTACCTGATTTCAAACTTATATTAGTTAAGGTGGAAAATAAGATAAAAAGTACCGAAGTAGAAAAATATCGTTTCACCCGAGAAAATCCCCTAAACATTAAGGGAAAACGAAAACTGCTTGGGAGTATAAAAACAATAAAACTAAATATGTTTGTACTAGCCTGATACACTAGCCTTATATGCTAGTCTTATGTATTGGCCTTGTGAACAAAGCTTACGAACTTACCTTATGTACTTTTATGTACATTTTAAGTCAGGCTCGTAATTTTAATAAGTATTTGGAGCTAGTTTGATTTAATAAACTCTTAGACATATGATAGTTAACATACAGATATAAGGCTAATTGTTCAGTCACTGATCAATCCAAGTTAATCTATAATTAAATTGTTCAAACAGAATTGTCAGCTTCAAAGCGCCAATGCTATTCCGTAGTGAATACGTTGAGTTTGGACACAGAAATGTTAATAGTATGACCAGTGCTATCTCTAGTGCTAGTTGAAGCAAGACAGAGAGACAAGACAAGCTGGTGGAGAGAATATAATAGTTGGAAGATATCATAAATTTTTATGTCAATGTTTTTATATTATAAACTAAACCACTGTTTCTGCAAAAGTAACACGCAATAGATTTAGTACATTCAAATTCTTTTAGTCTTTATTAATTTAATCGATATTTTCCCTCCGTGACGGGTTTGATTCCACAAAAAATCTTTAATCTTTTCGTAACATGCTCGAGAAGAAACCCTCAAAGTCTATTTATTCGATTATTATATTCCATAATGTTTTTTGACTTTGAGAAACTTGATTAACAATTTACAATAAAAATCAGAAAAATACAAGGAATTCAAGCTTACCCCTAGAAAAAATAAAATTACTGTATTTGTTTGAAAGTGTAAGATCAACAATTATAAACTATTGTACAAAATGCAATTATTATGTTCTTAGTAAACTGCAGCAACCTTAAAATGAACAACAAATTAAATGTTTAATATATTAAAATGTTCATGATAGTAATAAAAATACAATCAAGGAAGGTTTCTTGTAATATAAACTAAAGACTGAATTCAGGGGCGTAGGAACCGTGTGGGCAAGGTGGGCAGCTGCCCACCCAGAAATTTCCCAGGGTGGGCATTGCCCACCCATGCTTTTTGTTCAAAGGATTAAAATTTTGAAATTGAACATTTATTGTTTCAATGGAAATTTGTTCAAGACCATTTTAGAGGCAAAAAGGTCGCTTTTCACGACAAAATGGACCTTTTCTATTTTGGGCGGATTAGATGACTCAGCTTTATCATAGAACTTTTTTTTCTTTGACATTATTAAAAACTGGGGGGGGGGGGGGGGGGTACGATTTCAAACCTGCCCACCCAGTAAAAATTTCGTTCCTACGCCCCTGACTGAATTAAAGTTTATCGTAGCTCCGCGGAATAAAGAACTAAATGGATGCGGCAAACGGTACGTCTCATTATATCCATTATACTATTTCGTTATTTTAAAGATGACTTTTTACTATCTAAATCACTTACATTTATAGTATTTTAGGTTTCTCCAACATCAACTCCCGTGTTATACCCTCCGGTAGATATTTTTTTTAGGGATTTTAAGTATCTACGATTGAATTATAGTCCGTGGCACAACCAACTATTTCTACAAAGAAACCAAAATCTTATATTATATAAAAATTACTAATTTCCATTAAATTTTTCATTTCTGTTTTCTTCATCTTATGGGATAAATATATAATAAGACTTACTTAGGAAAATTATGCAGGAGCAGTGAGTACGTATCTACAGTACACAAGGAAGTGTTATAGAGAAGTATATGTTCTTATAACATGGATTCTGGACTCTGCACTGATGTCAGTCAGTTTGTAATATATAATTTATTTTATTATGTATATAATACTTTTATAACATTTTTAATTGATGAGCTTGGTATATTATAATATAATAGTTTCAGTCGTATCCATTATTTATATTCCATGACAAGTTTCCAACTATTAGTTCGTTGAGTTTAATTAGTTATTGAAGTATGTAGTATCTTCCTGGTATTTGATCCTTCGCTGCAGGGGTTGTAAGACTTCTTCTGATAGAGTTCTTGGGTTTTCAATACATACAGTAACAACATGATACTCGACCTGTAGCATTTTATTTAATTAGATAGATGCTAGTTAATAAAGTTAGCAGTATAATTTAGATTAGAACAAATGTTATTTCAATATTAACATGCTGTTTTATGAATAAAAATAGTTCTAAGTAATACAAATATAACAAGTGCTAATTAAATTACATTTAACTGATTTAATGATGATATGAGGTGGCTTACGTAAAGAGATAAACCTTATCCGTTGGTTGACACACTGTATCTGTCCGTGTTCTGTCATTAGCTACGAGGAACTTATAAAGACAGAGCAATGAACACGTGATTTACTTATAAAGATATAGTTTAGATTTACTGCTTTTGGAGTAACAAATGGTAGTATAATTCGAGCAATAGTAATAACTTATGAAATATATTAGGTAAGTGATATATTGTATAATAGTGTAAGTTTCATAAAAACTAAAAAAAATTAAAAACAAGTTTCATTTCAATACATTTAAGACGATGTTATAGAGAGCTGACTATAAAATCAGCTAATGAGTTGTGTGGATACAATTTTTTTTTTCAAGTTTATAATAACAAATCAAAACTAAGGAGAGTGGTGTACAGGTGCGAGTGTACGATTTGAACACTGGTATGGATGTTAATATTCAATACCTTTAATGTCTTACTAGTACTTTTATATTGTGTTACAGAAACCGTTGTCGCTACTTACACTGTAGAACGCCATGAGAATCGAGAAAGAGAGCGCCCAGAAATTCGCACACAACCGGCAACCGACGACCCATAGCTGCCACATAAGACAATCTGCTCGGAAAAGAGAACCACAAACCGCACAAGCCTCTACTGCCGGCCACAGTGGTTAGTGAAGTGCAGCAAAGAAAGAGACACTAATTGGGAATTGATCACGCACAAAATGATTATTGTCAAGGACCGCGGTCAACAAAGATTTATCTACGTAACGTCCACTACTTGGACCATCGCCCAACGACCCGTTACTGTCGCGCTCTGACCCGCATTAAACTGAATTGGTTTTGTGTTATCTAACATTCCTCATTCCCAAATTTTCATAGTGCGTGATATTAAGTATTGGTATATAACTATATCATAACTTAATTAACCTGACCGAACCGCTCTTTCGCTTGACATTCTTTATATTGGTATTTTTAGTTCATCTACATTCACTTCTCAAGTAAGATATCGTCCAATCGAGTTATCAGAGTTAATCAAGACTAAACTAACGATAATATCACTATCTTACAGAATATCGCCGTGAACCTTGTAGATATCTCGTGTGAGACCAGATAGCTCACCTCCTTGTATATTTTAGACTTCTTTATCAATTTTAAGTGCATTTAAAACTTTCTATAATTATGAATATTCATAGAGGATGGCATCGCTTGACTCCTACCTTATTGCCCTCGTACCTATCAAAAAGGGTAATTTTAATTTTTACTAAAAACCAAACATTTTTGATATTTTTTCAACGAAACCTTTCGCTATTGAATATAGAATACACGCGAAAGTGAACAGGTTTGTTAAACAAATAATCTCCATTTCTAAAAATATCAATAGCGTTTCGTACATTTTTTTATAAATGTTTTAAATATAATATGTTGCTTGTTTTGGTTCTTCAAGTTGCTGCGGGCATTTTTTTAAATGTAAAATATTCTAAGTAAATGAAATAGTGAAAAAAAACTTTGTAATTATTCAAGAAGGATTAAATATTGTGGTACTGAGACACAATCTCTGTAATATACATACATTACATACATTTTTTGATCACGTCTTATCGTATGTGTGTATAAATGGAATATATATCACAGTGTTTGTTTACAGACCGTCACATTATTTTTATCATACTACGATTTTAATGTTTTAAAACCTTTCATTTCTAGACTGTTATCGAGTTCGAAGCAACTCGGTTAGTTTATATACAACGTATATTGTAAAAAAGAATTAAGACATGGCAAAACTTATCCTCACAACTTTTGTGGTCTGGAAATGGCGAGTGCGATAATTCGAGGTTTATTTTTTTAAGCAATTTCATAAAATTCAACATCTACTTATACAATATTAGTGCTTTTGAGAACCTGACCGAGATATCTCAATGGGTCTCGTTAGGAAACTACGACCCAAAGTAATTGCGTTGTATTCGGATGAAAAATGAGAAATTACATATATTACTTACAATCAGTGCAAAAATATAATTTGTTACTTTTATTATTCCTTGTAATAAAAATATTTATTTTATATATAAAATCATTGTCAACAACTATTACTTAATATTTTATTGATTAATAATATATTTTGATATATTTTATGGTTCCGTAGTGCACTGGGAACCCTCATTGTTTCGTCATATTCGTCGGTTCGTCCTACTGTCCGCAGCCTAGCTCAGGGGCTCTTACTACTAAAAAACTAAAACATACATATTAATCACACCTACAAAGTACCGGTAGCTGCTCTTCACGTATAGTATGGGGTGCATTTGCTTCTCGAGTACCCATGTAATGTGGAACATCGTTAAATATGTATTTACAAAGTATAGTGTAAAAATATTTTTTTGATAAAGGATTTTAAAGTGCAAAATTTTGTAAGATTCAAGTGCATACAACAAATTTAACAGAATAACTATTAGAACTACATAGGCTGTACGAGTTCATGAAAAATAGTCGGTTAACTTAACATTTAATTCATTAAATTTTATATCATAAAAATATAGATCGAAATAATGCACTATAGAATTACATATTAATCTTAAAAGGATCTGCAAAAAGGCCGCGAATGTATATGTCTGTGTATCTATCTATTCATTGTGGGCAACTACAGAATCCTACGTTGCACTTGACCCAACACGCACTTGGCCGGTCTTTTATTTTCTGTTTGTAATGTCAGAAATGCGGTGAATGTATTAACTTCAATAAATGTGTTGTCCAACGCTATAAAACATCGCAACATCGTCCAACGCAAACAAACAAACACAAAACAACACAAACAAATGCCCGGCGAGGGGGACCGAGGGGGCCGATCGTCGATCGACCCGCCCTGAAGCCGAACTGAGCATCCGAGAGACCCGGGCCCACCTCCTCGAGGTGTTGGACGAGACGGGCAGAGAGAATTCTCTCGAAGAGTTTGCCCGTCTCGTCCAGCAGCACGATTGGCCTGTATGCAGAAGGGGAGTCGGCAGAACGACCCTCCTTCCGCAACAGGCACAACCTGCCCTCCTTCCAGGCAATCGGGAACTGTTCAGTGCGCAAACAAAGGTTGAACAGTCTCCGAAGCCTGCCACCCAGGGCGAGGAATGAACTCGCCCCGGAATACCGTCCGGTTCCGGCGTAGTACTGCGGGCCGGAGACGACTCAAAGCGACCTCCAGCTCGGCCTCTGTGATGTCCGGGACAGAACCCACCCCCCACTGGAAGAAGGGGGGGCCATCACAGGAGGCGAGTGGCCGGTGGATTCCGGGAATAGGACCCTCACCAGCCGCTCGACGAAATCCAGCTGAAGGGACTCCATGACCAGGGCGCAAGCGGCGCGAAGATTGTTCAGTGCCACTCGATACGGGCGCCCCCATGGGTCCCTATCGAGACCTGCCAGGATCTTCTCCTGAGCCAGGTCCTTCGCCTTTCGAATCGTCAGCCGCAGAGTCCACTTCGCTTCACGATAACGACTCCGCAGCTGGGCCTCCAGGTCCGGGTCGAAGCCGTGACGAAGGCGACACCGGACGAAGGCCCTCCGAGACCTGCAACAGGCCGTCCGAAGTTCGCCAATTTCGGACGACCACTGCTGCTGCGCCGGGGCCGAGACCCCACCCTCGGCATAGCCGCATCGCAGACCCGTGATGGGCCTCGCGCATGCGGCCAGTCAGCACCTCCACGTCGGTATCCTCTTTGGGCGGATCGGGAAAGGCCCAGCCCTGAACAATGGCTGCCTCCCTAGCCATTTCCCGATCCAAAAGTTTGATTGCTCAACGAGGAAATCGATTCCCCCCCCCTCGCCCTGGGGTGGCGAACGAAACGTCCACCACAGAACTCCCTTGCTGTCGCACGCAGGTCGCATCGGTCCCTCTATTGAGAAGGGACAGACTGGTGAGGAGCGGCTAGACCTGGACAGCCCTACCCCTAGAGTCCGTGGCGTGGTTCCCCCAGGCCGCAGATTTGGCGTTCAGGTTGCCGAGGAAGATGACCTTCCCCGACGCCTATCTGCCAAACGCCGCACTGACGGAGTCAAGGAAAGTCTCGAACTCGATTTAGGGAGAAGTACGCGTCGATGACGATGTACTCCCCCCATCGCACAACGACCAAACCCAGGCCAGTCTCCAGGGTGGAGATAGGGGGACCGGTTCTAGAAACCGCTACCACGGCCACGGAACCGCTAGTGTCCCCCGCCCAGTTTAGTTTAGGGGGGACATAGTAGGGCTCACAGGCCACCACTACACTGACTTCCTACTCCGCCATGGCCTGGATGAAGAGATCCTGGGCCCTGACGGAGTGGTTCAGACTCGACTGTAGGAAGCCATGTCGTTGTCTATTCATGACGACATGGCTTCCACAGGCGTCTGCTGACGCGCACCTCTTGCTGCAACTGGGGAGGAACCAGCTGCATTTCCTCGTTTACGGGGAGCCTTGCACGCGCGACTCGCCAACTCATGTCCAGCCTGAAGACCGAGGTCTGCGCAGACAGCACATCTCAGAACTCCGGTGCAGCTGTCGCGGTTATGCCTCGACACGAAACAAACGTCGCTCCTGTTGACTCCCGATGGGCAGAGCGCCCGAGTGTGCCCCGGTTCTTGGCACCGGAAGCACCTCATCGGACGCTCCTCTAGGCCACCAGGAGTCTGCCCGCATCCAAAATTGACTTCTCCACTTCGACGGGGCAAAGGGCAACAACGGAGCCCCTGGCCCCGTAACCCCAGCGAATCTCGCCTACATGGACCGATTCGCTGGGGCAGTTGGCAGCGCGGCAAATCGCCAGCTTCACCTTTTCGGACGTGGCGAAATCGTCCAGGCCCCCGACTCTCATACCGACCCGTTTGATGGGCTGGACGACGTCCGCCACCCCGTCTAGTACCGAGCGAAAGGAGTGGGCCAGTTTCTCGGCCTTTTCTGGAGCCGCCCTGGGCAACTCCAGAAGTCTGGCCCTCGTGGCCGACCTACGAATTTTGAGTCCATTCTCGAGCCCGATCTCGCTGAGGTCTATTTTCTCGGCGGCGCGCTCGAGGACCTGGGCGTAGGTCACGCCTTTAGCTGCAGCCCCGGACTGCAGCGTAATAATTACTGCCGGAGAACTAGAGGATGGCAGCTTGGGAGAGGGCCGTTGACCCTGCAAGGACTGACTGGCCTTACTGCTCTTTCGTCTCCCTCCCTTTCTTCCCTTCCTCGTCTGAGAGACAGAGGACTAAGCTTCGGTGATGGCGGAAGAAGGCGCCGGCGTTGAAACAGCCGGCGTTCTGGCCGACACCAGACCCCCAGCAGGTCTCGCCGCACCCGGTTGACGAAGGACAATAGGAACTGCCACACTCGCCCTGCGATCTGCCGCCAGAGGCAGACGCATCACCCTTTCGGGGAGGAGGCGCTCCTCGATGTTGGCAAATCTCGCATTTATCATATTGCCAACAGAGGAGACGATGGAGCGCCTCATTTCCTCCACAAAATCCGCGTCGCGGGAGGGAGCTTCGGGGGAGGCTTTAGCCTATAAATTCATTCCTGATCAGTTCATTACATAGTTCGTAATACTTGTTAAGCTTAAATGTATGATCTTTAGGTATATTTGTTTCCCAGGGTACAGTAAGCTCCACAAGTATAACGCGCCTTAGTTGTTTTGAGTACTACATATATAATAGTTTTTGTCGTATCCTTTATTTTATATTCCGTGACTAGTTTCCAACTATTAGTTTGTTGAGTTTAGTTAGTTATTGAAGTATCTAGTGTCTTCCTGGTATTTGATCACTCGAAAGAGGGATTTCTTCTGATAGATAGCAACATGATACTCGACCATATATGTAGATACACAGATACCTTGAAACTTTAGATCAATCTTGTGACGATAATTTATGATCGCAATTCATTACTTTAAGAGAGTTATTATCAATTTCATCTTAGCAGTGATAAGATAACATGCTGAGTCATATTTGTTACTAAAAAAATCCCACAAAAAGTGGTAAAGCCTTTCTTTATTTTACCCTAAAAGATGTGCTGACAGAGGCAAATACGGATAGGTGTGTCTTCATCCGAGCACTCGAGGAGGAATACGGATTGAGACCAAGCTTTTATATCCAAGCAACTTATATTTTAGCTATAACCAAGCAACTTGTGTATGTTTGAAGTAAAATTGATATGAAATGATTTCATATGAAATATTTTATAGAAATATTAGATATGTAATTTCATTAGGTAAGCGCTGTTAAGCAATTTGGCTGTAAAACAATGACTTATTAAAGTAGGCTTAACCCATTAAAGGTCAAATGAAAACTACAAATATTATTTTCGATTTTTTGTTATTTTTATATTAAAGTAAGTGAAAAAGAAAATATTAATTAAAAAAAATATGAAAAATTTTATTTTTCACGAAAATATAGGGGTGTACTCAATTGAGTACACTGACCGCCTAAGTATGAAAATTATCAAACCACGCTTTTTTAACACAAAGTGTTTTCAGGCATTTCTTACATTGCCAAAGCACTCTAGAACTGCAAACTAGAAACCGCAGCTGTTTATTAATTTTGTTGGGATAATATCCAACTCCATCTTGACGTAGGCCTTTGACAATTTATGCAGCTTGCCTTGATTTTCTTTGTTCACCCTGTCGTCGTCGACCAATGTGACGTCGGAACATGAGCTGATCCATAGGATTATTATTGCACATTACATGTAAATCAGCCATATTTATCATATATGTAAATATAACCCACCACCACCTTTTGTTCCGTGAACACCAATTCTATATAATGAGACAGACTGGTCAAGTTCATCAACATCTCCCATATTTTTATTATAAGTTTAGAACAAACGTGGTATGTCTTCATCTAACGAACAGTACATTGGTTCTCGAGGTAGCTTATGGTAGCCAGAAATTATCAAAATCCCAAAAGAAAATTGTCATGTCAGTGGAATCTAGCTGAAACTCGTATCTATTGTTTTGGTTAGCATATAGTTTGCTATTAGATATTATCATATCCATTATGTTTTCAAGTATTTGTACAGGGTTGAGGCCCTTTAGTTGTTCATCAATAGCACTTTTCTTATCAGAGACTTCAGTTGAACTCTGAAAAGTCAAAGAATATGAAGGGGTACATTTGCACCACTTTGGATTCAAAGAAGATTGGCGGGTAGCATAAGCATCAAGTTGTCTATTTTTTTGACGCAAGTGGTTCATCATCACTGACACTGTGCGTAGATTCCTCGCTACCATTATCCTCTCGATGCCATATAATTATCTCAATAGTACCAGGTACTTCTTGCGGTATGGGACACGCCGCCATATCCTCGTCGGCACCCTCCTCTTTATCAGTCAATCTACTTGAATCAGGTGGTATGATAGCCAGGTCAGGTTCATTATCTTCAATATCCTGTAACACACCTTCGATAGCTTGCTGAAGCCTATGGTAACTATTTTGAGCTGTAAATCGCTGTTTCTTCATTGCAAAGTATCTGAAAGAAAAAACTGTTATTTTAGTTACGTGTCTTGTCAGTGTACTCAACTGAGTACAGTTACATTTACAAGATTCTAGTTTTATTTTAATAATATGTAATTAATTTAACAGTTCCTAATATATTTCTTTTACATCTAATCTAGCGAAATAAATCGAAATAAAACACTTAGAAGCACTAATTACTTTAAAAAATCTAAAATAATGTACTTACCTCGATGACGTTTCCGTAACACAACTTTAACCGACACTTTTAAAATAAAAATGTCGCACTATCCACTTATTATTTATGAATACACTTAAAGGACCTTATAATTAAGTAAAATAATGAAGTACCCCACGCACACTTAACAGTTCTGGAATATATGCCTAAAAATATAGCTGTACTCAAATGAGTACAGTGACTTCTAATGGGTTAAAGTAAGAGCGCTAACAAATGAATGATCAGTGACGTAGTAATGAAGCCACGCCCCCTCATACAGGAACGAGTTAATTACACTCGTTCATTCTTCGGCTCATCGGCTTATTTAATCAATCACCTCGCCACATGTAGTTCATGATATGACAGTCAAGTTGCCGTGTATTGTTAAATAATGTTATACGTTCTGCTTTCCCGTAATTATTTATTATTTCCCGAAATTTAATAATCCGGAGAAATGATATATTTGTGCATTTCTTTATTTATGTTACTCGTATGTAGGTAACATTTTAAGTAACGACCGTCTTCAGGAGTTGTAACAAAGTTTGTTTTTAAATTTAAGATTCGAATTATGATTCCATCTCCATGAGAACCTATATTTTAGGGTTAACGAGACTGTTAATGGAACAGTCTCCTCTAAGTAAATCTTTAGATACAAAATGCTAGGAGTCACTCGTGACAACATACTAGATAAATATTTCAATTCAGTGACTAATGCGGTTAGGAAAATTAGACAGTTGATTGATATCGCCACAGCTGAGTACATTTTGCATACTTTAAACGTCTCAATAATATGTCTCACAGCTTTGGACATCAGAGTCTATTATTATTTTACAAAAGAGAGCTGTTCGAGCTATAAACATCTAGACCTTCGGGAGTCCCTTAAAACTTATTTCAACACCCTTCAAACTTATAAATCCAACACTATTTATTTTAGAAACTATAAATATATATCATCAAAAAATACGAATATTTAATATAATCAGCGACTTACATTGAAATAATCTTAAAATTAATAAATTTGAAGTCACTAAAACAAAAAAAAATCTTTCCAATTACCCAAATCAATTACGAAATGTAGAATCTCATTAAATTAGATTTACAATAATAAAAGTTAGACTGAATAGTTAATATAAGTAATGTCTATATAGACTAGATTTTTTACCAATTATAAAATATTAAATATTTCCAGCGTTTATATTCAAATATTGTTCGAAGTCGTCCAAACAAGAGGCAAGTTTAAGTGTCGACTCAGGTGTACGGCGCCACGATGTCCTACACATGTAGCGTGAAGGATGCGTTGCGTGTCTCTGGAGAGCGGCGCCAGGTGTTAGTAGTTGTGTATCTTGTTATTTTTTTAGTAATAAACAATTCTATATGAGTAATGTTATTTTGTGATGCGTTATAGTGTTTAAAAACACTCTGGACACTCACCGCTCTTATCAATATACCAATTTAAGTCCATCAAATCCATCTAATAGTTTTATGTCCTGTACATTATATTAAATATCTCAATATTAAAAGAATATAAAAGTTATCATAATTCTATGTCATTTATCAAAGCGCCAAAACCGATCGAACACGAACGTGAACACGACTTCTACTGAATATTAGTGGCTCGTTCCGCTTCGTGAGATCCGGACGACTAATGACCCGAATAACATAACTCAGGGGTGTATTCGGATATATTATATACAATCACAATGTTATTGAACTTTTGGTATAACGAATACCTATATTTATTATTAAGATTAGATTTTAGTACACAGTAGCATGTATTGATAAATAAGTTATTGATATGTTTTTTTATATTTTTGAAACATTCTTGATATACTTAGCTCTGTCATTACTCGTAGCTAATACGAGGGGCGCATAAAGACACAATATAATGAACGTTTTGCGTTATCCATATTTTTTGAAATGGAAATCTATTGAAATGAAAATGAATTTCCTAAATGTACATACATTTCGTACATTCGACAATAACTTCCGAACGACTCCACCAAAGGATAATTCTGTTTTCGTTACGTTCATTATTGTTATGACCAGGTTTTTATAAAAGAAAATACAAACAACAAAGACAATAAAAAAATCTTCAAATAGAATATAAGTTATAATGTCAAATTGACCATAAAGGTTTTTTGACTTTAGTGTCAAGATTGATATTATGTTGATATTACGAGTAATTACCGCTTCCTCCACAACAACAAAACAGTGTCGTTGTTATGTATTGATGTATGGTTAGAGCGTTACCATCGTGTTATTTATTATTATACATAAGAGAATGCGAATACGCCAATCAGGCGTCACAATACATGTCAGCGTGTGGGTAACTCAAGTGCTATTTGTAAACTTCGATTTGTCTTATATTTTGTCATTAATTACATAACATTACATTAGGTTATTCATTTCTATATATATTAACATGTCAATATATTGAATTATTGATAATTTAACTGATTTGAATTTACTAGAAGGTTTACAAAACATCAATTTCTTAATAAATGTAATAATTATGTAAATAAAGATGTAGATATCAGTAGTCACCTCAGCTCACACTTCTTAAATAAGCCATCTATCCTCAGAGTGTCAGCGAGGAAATTACTGAAGCACTTCACGTGAGTTCAAAAGAGAGAAGATATCGGGATATTTTAATAATAATGCTTTTTCCATGATTATTATGATAACGTAATTATTTTAATATCATATATTCAGTGCCTGTGACATAACATGTGATTTACCATTTTTTATTAAAAGAACCCTGTTTTAATAGAAAAATAATATTGTAAACAGCTTGTAACAGCCCTACTTAAAGTTAATATAAAATATTATTGTCCATATTACAGTACACTAAGCTTTCCTGCGATAGAGTATATACATATAAAGATATCAAGAAATATATTTATGTTGTTATTAGGGGCATGTACATAATTTATAAGGTGTAAAATAATTTGGTAACTCTCACAAAATATCTCAGCTCCGAAAATCATAAAAACAGCTTCTAAGTGGATTCAGGGAGAGAGATCTGCCGACCATAAACAAAATATGAAATCTTAGAACATGTGAAGTGTACACACTGACATAGAATATAACCAACAATGTAAACAAGTAAGATACAAACAAGGTAAGTAAGGTATCACAGTTATTGTCATTGTCCTCTACACGATGGATAAATTCAATAATGATGGTGGTCTACGAAATGTGCAGTCAGTGTGCAGGTATTGTATGATTTTGTGTGTCAAATCATTATATTTCAATGTATAATACTCATGAAACAAGTATAAATTTAAATATAATATTAAATTTTAATACCCGTGACTACCGTTCCCCCTATCCTTGTGACAACAAGGATAGGGGGAACGGTAGATTATATTTATTGAAGCTCCAGGCCGATGGATGAAAGATTGATTTTGTATCGAGCGTTACCTCATTGATGTTAAACTGTGTTTTATATTATCGTGTGATCTGTGCTAATATAAAAACCCTCAGGAAAAATTAGCTTAAGGGTAGGTGATATCTGTAGAATTGAATTAATTATCTTACCGGCTATATTAAATGGTACAAGTTTATCAACAGGAAGATAAATAGTATATCTGCGGGTGCAGTCCTCTCACTAATTATAATGAGTACTTTTATAGTTATTTTAACGTGGGCACTTTGCAATAACGTATACGTAAAATTTCATTTGCATATATCAATTATATATTTTCAGAGATCAACAATGCAATTAGTATAAGGGTGTATTATATTTTCAAACAAAGGCATTTTCTATTTTACTGGGAGAATGGTACTTTCTGTAAGAAATTCACGCCACTTCTTATTTACTTAAAATCATTACACAATTGTACAAAAGTATTCCTACTTTTTGAACACTTTGATGTTAATCAAATACTCTGTAATGTATTTATAATTAACATGTCTATGATATTCCAAGGTCTACATAATATACACCCTGTGGTGTATCGTCTGAGTGTCCATCTCAGCAGACAGTCAGTGACTATTGAACGTGGACCACTATTGGTGTCCTGACTTTGTATTAAATGCTTTACAAATAAATTAATAAATAAATAATGTAACTGTGTATGAGTTTTATAAATAAATGTATTATATCTTATATTACCCATATCATATTTATATCTTTAATGTGTTTGTTTGATGGTGGAAATACGAATATATTGTGTATTTTGAACATTCGTTTCATTGCTGTATATATTAAAATACTTTTACCCGTGCTAACGATACGGAACAGTATACTACTAAAACTAATTAATAACAAAAACAATTGTTTGACAAACAATAGAAAAAGGTAGACAATTGTTTTTTAGTGATATTAATTGCTTTTATTAAATATATTATTTGATAAAAATAACTTTGAGGTATATTAAAAATGATATCATCTCGGATGATCAAGATTAAACACATACATATATCTCTATATTGCTTTTTAAAGTAATTGTTGTAACACAACTCCTTAATGACCAGTATTAATGATTGAAATATTGATTTTTAAGTGAAAATTATATGTAGATACTTGTTAATAAAAAAAAAGTACTTTTCTTACTTTACTTAAACGCTTGTGTCTTTAAAATCTCCTCTAATTATACTCTCGAAGCTTGTTATGTTTTTTACGGCTTATAATTTCCCTCACTGTATTGTGCTTTTGTGTTATAAATCAAATCAAAATAATTAATTTGATTGATGGATGATGTTTATAATTATACTTATGTTCGTTTCACATATTTTTCCTAATATATTTGTGTGCTTTATTTAAACTCTTCCATCAAATACTCATTCAGAACTCAAATCCTTGGAACCCTTAGGACCCAAGATCATACTTATATTGTATTAAATTTCTCAATTACAATTATCTCATTATAGCAGTATAATAATATTGATTACAATTCTTATCACTTAAGTAATTTAGAACAGATTGTATTATAATTGAATTAAGTAAAGTCGCGGAGGGCTTGATGAATAATGAATACATTATATTGCTATTAACTATCAATTTCCGCCGAACCCTTGTCTTTTTTCAGTACGTGTTTAAACTGATTAAAAAATTATATATAAAGTCTTGTTATAATAAATAAAAACTTGGCCCTGAGATAGATAATATAATATTCTATAAATTAATTACTGTACAGGAAGAGGAACATCGCGTGATGTCTGAATGTGATGAGCTTTGGAGGATGATGATTCTTAATCTGTAAATATCATTAAATAGCAACGAACAAAATAAGTATCTTAAATATTTTTTAAGGGTGATGCTGTGTTCAGGACATGTCAAGGAACTCAACGGAATAAGTAAAATAGTAAAATGGTTGCCTGTTTAATTATCTATCGACTCTGACCAACACATAGGACACCTTTCATCTGAGAACATTCTACATTGTTACGTAGAAATTTTATTTCTGTAGTAATTTAAATACTTAGCCACATTCTAATTGTATACGTTGTTTGTTTATGATTATATTGATAATTATTTAGTAATTATTTTCATTTCTAATAATGAAGAATTCACTCACATTTAGTTTGACATTCTGCATGGTGTAGTATCACTATTCACTTATCGGTTGTTTAGAATTTAACGTCACGACCTTTCACTTACACTTACCTTACAAGGCGTCGATGTTTTTAATCACACATTTGTGTTGTTGCAGGGGTAATAAAATATTATGGATTAACCATAATTCGTATTGCCGACATTTCCCGGTCAGCTTAAAGGTTTATTTGATACATATGGTAAGTAATTTGAATTTTCACTATAAATAAGGAGGTGTTGTTTAGTTTTCGTAACATATGTCCTGAGAGTACGTATACTGTAGTAAGTTTTTCACATCTTCATTAATCTAGGTATAAGTTTAACCTTGGCTACTTAATTACATAAACATTTTATCCCGATATTTCCACGGGATCAGGGTCTATGCGAGTGAAACTGGAGCAAAATGGAAAAAAGCGCATTCAACAAGAAATAGAATCAATTTAAAATAATCCCCCGTAATACGACCCAGCAATCTCGACCTTAGGAAAACTCGTTGTCTTATTGCTAATACAATTTACCAGAATCTCGATGTACCATATATCACAAATTGATAATTTTATAAGCAATATTATTATTAATAAAGTCATTCAAATATGGAATAGTTTTATTTTTTATTTAAAAATATTTTTACTAGCTGGTAGCGTCTAAATGTAGTAATTTTACTGCATCTGATATGGACTGGCTGGACGGGGGCAGTAGCACCTTGAAAAGATAGACGTCAATACTTATAGGTATTAAAAGTTGGATTTTCGATGGTACCTTCCCTCCCTCCCTTCCTTAGTGTCTTTTAGCCATTTCCATTTCTCAAGAGGGTCAACCTTACGGTATTTATATTTCCAAATAATATGTGTAAGTATTTTGTAGGGGATAAGTTAATATTTTAGTATATAATTCAAAAACTAGTAGATAACTTTATATTATATTTACTCCATGAGTAAATGACAAGTTAATATTACTTTCGTTTTTAAATGAATCATCATTTTGAAATGATGTTTAAAACACATACTTACTGTAACTATATTTATTAAAAACGTTAGGAATAACAATTAATTTCGTTCATAAACCTTACGGACCTCTTCTTAATGAGTCTTTTAAGCCGGTAGCTTCAACACTCTTTAAACAAGATTTATTCTTAAGCTCCTTTTATAATTGAAAATTAGATCTTCTACTCGTAACGTTACTCGTTACGTTGAGATTTAAAAACAGATGGGAATCTTAAATCAGCTATATCTATAGCTGATTAAAATAATGAGCAATGTTCCCGAAATCCAATGTCAATCTTTCTGATTGGTTGATGACGTGATTTTCACCAATTACATCTCTTGACAATGTCATATTATATTTAATATAATCGTGCTTACAGAAAAGAGTGATCATAAAATTCACGTATTTCACACATTCATATACCACAGTTATTTAATATTAACACTTTTTATACTTTAAATAAAAGGCGTATTTTTTTAATATATTTATTACAAATTATATATCATATATCATTTTGTAATATTATAATCATTTTGTTATAGACATTGTAAGATATCAGTATAAATAAACAAGTTAAGTTAAGTTAAGTTTTACACTAGCAAAAAAAACTTTAATTATATTTAAAAAAATATTGTTAAAATATTGACGTAATATGAATATTTTTTTAAAATTTAAATGTTTAATTAATTATTTTATTGATAATTATGATTGAGGTTCATGTCCATTGTCCATTGTAAGCTGTAAATGACAAAAAATATTTCAAGAAATGGAAAATAAGATGGTTGAACTAAAAAGTAGTGCACAAAGTCAGGAGCGAACGCATGATATCGAGAACAGAATTGTAAGACGTCCATGATCCTTCTTTGATACTAAAATAGATTTGGCTGAACATATGAGTGAATCAGAAACGATCGACAGACGACACAGCACACAGACATTGAGGACTTGAGCAAAAAAGTTGGACGACAGCTGAACTATTTGTGTAGATGTAATAATTACGTAGTACTTATGTTATATTGTGTCTCGTGCTGACGGTGTGGTAGTACCGGGGACTACAATGTGTTTACTTTAGAGTAGTACAGCTAAAATCACTGACCAGAGCATGTGTATATTATTGTGGTGTAGACACCGCAGAAATGTATTCATATTTATCATGCTACATATCTATCTACTCGACCTTCTTGAATTCAAAGCCAATAGTATTCTAATACCTTTATTTCTGAGTAATGAGAAGTACACTGAGCTGACTAATAATTCAACTGTAAAAATGAGAGGTTGCTGTTTTCTATTGTCATTATTTTTGTTTTTCGTTGTTCATGTTTCGCAAACACATGTGTTGTGTGTTTGTTTGTCTGTTTTAGTATTAATACAACGTAATTATCAGCGTTCAGAACATTTTTATGTTTTCAACAAAATGGATGACCCATATTGAACATTAATAGTTAGGTGAATTTTTTTTTTTTTTATTTATTTTATTTAAAACTTTATTGCACATAACAATGTTATAAAAGAAAAAAAAAATATTACAATGCTTATAGAAATGTAGTAAAATAACGTGCAAAGGCGGTCTTATCGCTTAAAGCAATCTCTTACAGACAACCTTTGATGAACAATGACAATTAGAAAAGTCACAGGGTAGTGCAAATTAATCTACTTCACAATCATATAGGAGTAACTATCGGCATATATAAACATATTATAATCTATACAATACATAAACAATTAAACAAACATCTACATATATACATATATAATATAATATAATATAATATAATAAATAATAATATACAATATATAACAATATACATATATATTTATCATTTTATTTATCTAATTAGCTAAATAATATTGTTTCAAACGATTTTTGAAAATTAATAATGACTTTGATTTCTGAATTTCTAATGGTAGATCATTCCAGAGCAATATAGATTTAACGGTGAAAGAGTTGCTGTACAGACGAGTGTTGAAGTTAGGAAGTTTTAATTTAAGTTTGTTAATAGAGCGTGAGTTGAATAGTGACTGTGAGTTAAGAAAAGTGAAGCGCTCTTTGAGATAATGAGGAGTATGAGTATGGAAAAGGATAGTGTAAAGAAGAGTAAGGGCAAGCATATTTCGGCGTTGTCTAATAGGTAACCAACCTAACTGCGCGCGGTATTTCGACACATGATCAAATTTACGCAGCCCGAAAATAAAACGGATGCAAATATTTTGCAAACGTTCTAATTTATTCAGCAACTCCTCAGAAATATCTAGGTAACAGGTGCCTGCATAGTCCAAGATAGGTAAAAGAAGAGTGTTAGCTAGGGAGATCTTTGTTTTGACAGGTAATAAATATTTCCACCGCCTGAGACAAGTTATAGTGGAAAATATTTTGCGGCTAATATATTCAACCTGCGGTGTCCAAGAAAGAGAACTATCAATTTGAAGTCCAAGATTTTTTATTGTAGAAGAAAAAGGTAGAATGGCATTAGCCCACATTACTGGGCATAAGTTGTTAAGGTCAACTTTACCAATTTGATTTCGATGACCTACAATAGCAACCTGGGATTTGCTAGCATTTACAGTCAGGCCAAAAGCTTCACTCCATTCTAAAACTTTACTAAGTTCTCCATTTAACTCAGCTACAACATCATCAATAGTAGCTATAGGACCTGAAACATAAACTTGTAAATCATCTGCATAAAGATGATAAGAGGAGGACAGATAGCTAGTGACAGTGTTAATAAAAATAGAGAAAAGAAGGGGAGAAAGCACACCGCCCTGGGGGACACCGGCAGTTAGTGATGAAAATTGAGAAAATTTGTTATTTAATTTTAAGCATTGTTGGCGATCACATAAATATGTACGAAACCATTCCACTGCACTCGGACTTACATTAATTGATTTTAATATGGCGAGCATCAAGTCATGATCAACGTTATTAAAAGCACTGCTAAAATCAAGAAGAGCAATAATTGTAACATTTCTATTATCCATCGCAACCCGAATATCATCACATACTTTTACTAAGGCCGATGTAGTGCTGTGGCCAGGCCGAAAACCAGATTGGAAAGGGCTTAGGATGTTATTAGTATGAATGAACACGTTTAGTTGGTAATGGACAATTCGCTCAAGAACTTTGGAAAGAAAAGGAAGAATGGATATAGGACGATAATGTTCAAAGCTAGATGGGTTAGGGATTTTCTGGATAGGTACAACTAAAGCTTTTCGCCAGTTGCTGGGAAATTGACACGAACTCAGAGAGAAATTAAATATGTGGCAAATGATATCAATAACAGCATCTAGCATTAATAAAACCATTTTTCGATTTATTCCATCTAAACCAATAGCATCAGATTTAATGGCGCATATGTGTTGTTTAACGTCGTCAGGTGTGACACTAGTAAAATAAAAGGCTCTCTCTGGTATTTTCAAACGGCGTACAAGCTCCAGGGTGGAACGTTTCACATATGGACGGAGACTAGGTGCATTCGTTAAAAAACTGTTAAAGCTATCAAGGTCAAAGTTTGAATTATCCATGCATCGTTGACGTCCAATTCCAAGAGTCATTAAAAACTTCCACACATCAGCTGTTTTCTTGTTTTCTAAAGATATAAAAATGTGCTTACGGCGCGCGTCCCTACAAACTCTTGAACAACGATTACGGAGATTTTTGTATTTTGTGCAGTTATTTTCGGTTGGCCTTAACTTGTATTTTCGCTTAGCAGCGTCACGTTGTGCCATAAGTTTTCTTATTTCATCTGTAAGCCACGGCGCGGGTAAACGTTTCAACTTAATCGGACGTAGTGGGGCGTATATGTCAAACAAGTCAAATACACTTGAATTAAAAATGGTTATCTTTTCATCGACAGAAGGTGCGTTGAAAATAGAGTTCCAGTCGATTTTGTTAAGATCCATTATAAAACTAGATTTATCAAAATTTGTAAAGGATCGACGCAGAACAATTGATGGCTTTATTTTTGGTGGACGAATTTTATACGAAAGAAAAATTAAGTCATGATAAGTGAATTTTGTTTTTATATATTTGTTTTATTTATTATTGCTAGTAACTACTAGAAATAACTAGAAATAAAGTATTTTTAAATTTGAAACTTGAATTTAAAAATAACCCTCACATCAGAATTATACACATTTGATGTAAGGTATCACAAAAATTTAAATAGTTCAGCAATATTATTTTCTGTAAAGCTCAAAATTAAAGTATTTCATAAACTACGATCAAACGAATCATGAGATCACCTACGTTTTAAAGCGTTTATAGTTCTTAAAGTGGATAAAAGAGAAACCAAATCACTGACTAAAACTGTTGCGAAGCGGGATTTGTGAAACCGTTCACAAAGAAAATCTCGCCTTCGAGCTTTGGGTGGAAACGTATTTATGACTTTTACATATAAATTTTAAATAATCTTGACAATTTGTAAGTTATCAATATTGAGACGGTAATAAACATCATTAATTGTTATCTAATATCGTCTTAAATGTTCTGATTGATAACTGAGCTCAATAAATAGCTTGACTCATGACAGTAGGTACTGTAATTTTCTTTGATAACACGCCTTCACAATAATTATCATTTATTCCATTAAAACATAAAAACTTGTTTACAGAAGACTAAGAGCAGACGATTAAGGTAAGTAAACTTAGATCGGTCGGACGCTGTTTCAAACGATTTATTTAATGATGACTTGTCGATTTCTTTGCTCTGAATCTCAAGTTATAAAGACTTTTTCGGTGTCAAAGAGCTACTTTGAGGCGTTATTTTAACCCAAAGGATTAAACTCTTTATTAACCTACATCTAAAAGCATGAACTGTTTTTTTTTTACAACTTAACACTAAGGATGATTCATACTTATGAATTAGCGTTTCATTACAGGTTAAAGGTTTTTTTTAACATTACAGGTTAAAAGTTTTTTTTTTACATTAAAACATAATAACTATGAACAGCACCCAAATTAAGCTATGTTTTTAAATCATCAGATCAATAGAGAAAATTATTATAAAAATACACTTTTAAAAATGTTTGAAACTTTTGTTAAATAAACAAATATAAAACTATAAATTGATTCTCAAACTTTTATCTCCATTTATATGTTCGGATGCAAAATAAATTATTTCTGTCCTAAATCAACGGAGAACATAAAACAATACTTTCAATCAAAAATGAAAAATTAATGATTTTTTTAAGTAACATTAACAGGGTTATTATAAATATAACATGTTTTGGAGGCAGCCCTTTTCATATAATAATATGGTTTATGGCACAACATATCGCAATGGTAATAATTTGTGTCTTCAATGAACTTTGAAACACCTCCGATAAATAATATTAGTGCGATAAAGACCATGTTTTAACATATATTTAATGATACATTACTGTTAAAATAATAAGTTTTTCTGTTTTATTTTTGTTATATGACTACTAAAAATGTGAGAAAGCGGGAAGCCCAACCCCTCCTCTCTCTCCTCCCGTCTTCTGCAGCGTGGTGACGTAGCCATCGGTACCTGCAAGTCTCCATAGCCGACAATAACAATTTACAATCAAAAGGACCATTTGGTAGTTTTTGTTATTCTACAATTATAATATTTAAAATATATTGTAAACATTTAAATAAAATACCTTATATAAAATACTTACTCTTCTACGGCCTTTGAAAACTTTAATTACTTTTAAAACCTTTTACTTTACAGACCCAGAAATAGAAATAGGAAAAATGTTTTTTTAAAGTTTGTTTTCTTTAATTTTCTACCAGATAGTAGTTTATATAACCAAGTTGCGGCGGTTAATGCGAAAGTTTTAATGATGTGAATATCAACGTCATTGCAGTTTTTATTCAAAGCAAAAAGAATTTGTATATGGATATTTTTATAAAAACCTTATTGATATGTTACTAAAAGAAAAATCTTTTTTCCCCTTTATTTTCACGGGACAATGAAAAATAATTTGGGCTTTAATTATAATACAAAAAACTACTGCATGGATTTTATTGAAATTTACTGCGGTGTTGGCAAATTCTTTCATCTTAATGACACAACACAACATCAATAAAGCTAATGCTGGATGTATCTGTTCTGTTCTGTTATGTTCTGGATTTATATCAGGATTTTTTGATAATGTTTAGAGACGATAAGATTTGCAATATAAGTAAATGATAAATAGTTTTAAAATATTTAAATTTATTTATTCGTCATTTTGGACGAAATGCCAAAAGAATGTTGACATCTTAAAAATATATATTTATTGATGATTTATAGGAATATAAATATATAATGGAAAATATGAATTAAAATCTAGAACTAGGTTTTTATTTTAATGAGGCATATTTAGCACTTGTGAAGTACCATACTAGAGTTGCACGGGTCGTAAAGGCAGTTAGGTGCAGAACAACCGACGAGAAAATACATGGATACTGTTTCAAATTATTATTATTGACAATTTGTTACAGTATTGACCCTTGGGTCCCAGTTATATTTGATGCACTAATATTTTACAATAATCATGAGAAAAAAATTTAAAATTCGAATGTTTTCTCAGCATTGTATATACAATAAATTAATTAAAAATATTTTAGTTAATAGTACATACATAACTTATAATCTATTTGCGCCATAATCATTTGTATTATATAATTTCTTTAAGTATAGATAAATCTTAATTATTATGTTGTATATATTTACTGTTGAATTTCATCTCATGTATGTATATCCTACTGATATTCACCTCGGAAAATAAGTTACTTAAAAGAGAAAAGAAAACAAGAATTATTTGGCTTGCAAAGGCCATACTACGTCCTTGTTTTAACTTACTTATCGCAACCACCATCATATATATACTCGTACCTAAAGAGATACTCCTGTCACGAGTATATCTGGTAACTATCAAGAGCTGCACAAACTGAGGCCTGTGAGTTCTAATTTGTTCGATTACCCGATCACCATAGCGCGTGACCAATCTTGATACAGCTGGGTCTCTGTGTAGAGAGAATTTTAGTCCTTTGTACAAATTGCTACTTATATATATTCGACTTAATTGATTTAATTATATACTTACATCCTTAGGGAGCCACGTAGGCCGAAGAAACTATCATAAGCTCCAGAAACTGTGATCAACGAGTGTCACTTCCTCTAAGTATTTGACACTCATTGCGCGTATCAATACAACCGCCCACACATATAGTTATTATGTTATATTATATTAGTACATTATTATAATTCAAAAAATACAATAGATTTATACATTTTTTTTAAACCTTGAATTAATATTTTTTTTGTTACCTGATAAATATTGTAAAGTCATACAAATACCACCTAATTCTATATTTTGCAGTTTTATTACCTGTCTTTGATGTACCAGCTCTCTCACTCACCCCACTAAATGAAAAAAATATACAGAATTAAGTATGTTAAATGTGGATAATGTTATTACTTCCTCCGGTTCGATCTGTAATTCAGTAATAATCTAAACGTATAACATCTTTTAGTGATTCACACGGACTGACACACACGGACGGAGTCGAAACAACATCTTTAAAGTAATAAATCGTGCAAAACAGATTCTATAACTATTTTAAAGATGTCGTTATTTTTGTATTTTAATATTTCAAACCCCAAAGAAATCGACATTAAATGCTTATGGTATTGTTTATGGTTTGGAAAATAAAACGTCATTGTTTTCGTTTATCTTGAATACAAAATTTAGGTGTGTCTTTACATTGTATTATATATTAAATATAATCTGTTAAAACTATTGTCTCTCATACCTTAGTCAATAAAAAGTTATTTCACAGCTTAACCTCAGTGTCCAACGAAGCGTTAGATAATTGTATCAATACTGACAAAGTAATTGATTGAGGAATCTATCCGGAACAAATCCTTTGAATCCTCTGAAGTGGAGCTCAATGAAATGCTAACGACATCGATGCTGTGTGATAAAGATATATATACTTGTATATATATATATATATATATATATATAATTGATTAATTGATGTTATCTCCATCAAAATCCAGAGTCCGTCCGTGAGTTATGTTGCAAAGAAAAGTATGTATATAATAACAAAGCGAATGTTTTAATTATTATTCACTATTTTGACTTTCATTATATTTCATTTTATTTGTTTATGGTTTGTTGTTCAAAATCATCCTAAACATTAATTCTGTAGAACGAAGATATAATTTAGTGTAGGGTAACTCCTACTCCATGTAGCTGCTGCAGACCAAGACCTCTCAGACTGACCTGTGTGAAAAAGTCTTCTGAAAAGTTAATTATATTAACCTATTTATAATTAAGTTATATAATCTCTAGTTTAATCATCTCATTTAGTCTAATTGTTGTAGCTTAATTTTATAATTCAACTTACATACATGTTATAAATTAAAGAATGAAATTGAATATTTTTTAGAGAAATCTTAGAAAATAAGCCAAAAATTATATATTATTTTAAATTCTATATAAGAAACGAAAGTTCGTTTCTTGTATGGACGTTAGGTTAAAATTATAAAGAAATTTGATCGCCGATTTTAGGAAATCTATTTATAAAGATAATCGCGGTAAGTAAATTCTGAAAATTATTTCGATGGAACAAAAGTTTTTCTTTTAAATAACCTCCGTACCAATTAAATAAATGTACAATTGGAAGAAAGTTATAAATAGTTTAACATTAGTTTATCATCTAATTGCGGCCGAGAACTGAATAACGATTAGGTGAAGACAACTGCTTGAGCGGTTTTAAGAAAAACGAGTGATAATTATATTTGAAACTAATTATAAAGAAATTACACATTACATTTTATACAATAAAATAAAATGATCATACCGCTTCATCGCGAGCTCAGCGGCTGTCGCGGTGCAGGGAAGTAACGTAACTATTATATTACTCCAAGAAAGTATTTCATATAAGACTACCCTCTTTAAAGAAGGCAAATCAGAGAATGGTCTACTAGACTGTCGTCTAGTAGACCTGATGGTTTACATGGTCTGCATCATGTCATGATAATGACAAGCGGCTAGTTTCCTAGTTTCCATATTTACGGCGGCACGTCACGTAGACGTTGAAGGTCTACAATGGCAGACAATCCTTTTACACAATTATGTTTTTTGTAAGTTTTATTTAATTAGGAATACTTATAATACGTAATACGTAATAACGTATAACCATTCTAATAAATTTTTGAGTTCACTGAATGATATCTGAATCTACGATTGATATTTGAATATAGCTAATATATTTGTCTTATGGATATCCATAATATAAAAGACTATATACTTACTATATCCTCCTAAGGCCCAAGCATGTTTTTCGTTAGGTCAGAGTAATAGCCCAATGTTCTTCTACAAGTACATAATGTGTAAAGTACTAACCGCCCATACAAAAAATGTCTTAAAAGTCTATATAACCGTTGTTTTTGTGTCTCAATATTTTTTTATGGTATGTACGGCATGGTAAACAATATATATAAGCAATAAAAGTGCTAAATTATTTTGTACTCATAGGAGAACATTCGGCTGCTGGTCCAATAGTAGGTATAATTTTTATGTTCTCGTAGGATGACATTGGGCTGATAGACGAATAAAAACATTTTTTTTTAATTTATTTTGAAATCAACAAAATCAACAAACACAAGTCTTACGAGCTAAGAGATCTTTTTTTTTCAATATCTATTAAATCTACTTAAAGAGAACAAAAACTACGCAAGTAGTCGCTCATAAGCTGAATAAAAATCAAGAACTTTAAAAAAATTATCATTTTCTTTTCAAATTAGTATTAAATAACTTATAAAGAAAAAAAATCAAATAGTCGCTCATATCGTTATCAATATGGGCATATGCTCAAATATAAAATATTATTTAACAAAAATCAGTTTGTGAATATAATTATTAAAATCAACTAGAAACTTAACATCCAACCCAAGTGAAAATAAAAAAAACAGTTTCTCTCAGAAGTAAAAAATAATAATATTGCATGTATTACATTGAACACGAGATTTTTTGTAGTGACAATGTCGGCACCTAGAGTGCTTTACTTTAAAGAATGAGTTATGGTCTATTCACAAGCACATACCGCCTCTCTTGTTTTGACCACCTATTACATACGTCTATATCTTCGCTGGCCTCAACAGAAGATAATAACGTAACAGCTTTATTGTCATACCACTTTGTGAGTGCTATTTTTTTATTCTTTTTAACCAGCACCTGGACATTACCTCTGCCACGATTTTTAAGGTCACGGTCGTCTAAAAAAATATGCCTGGAAGCTGCACGTATCCTATTTTTCATAATAGTACCAGAACATTATATTCTACTGCTTAAAAGTTCATCTACCAATTTAACGCTACTAAAATACCTATCGAAATAAAGTATATGACCCGGAACGAGATTATCAGCTAACGTCAAAACGGCTTTTTCTCTGCTATAATATCGACTCGCCACCTTTTCTCCCAATACATGCGCAAGTTTGGGTAGTTTAAAATAGCCATTATCATAGTAATTCCAACATAAACATAGCATTCTTTCAGATCAAAGTTTAGACTTTTCCCAGTAAATTTAACCGCTGTTTGATTATGTATGTCAAATAAAGGATCGCCACATCTTCATCAGAAGGTGTTAAGTCTATAATCTATATAAGATTCTGCTAATAATTGTTCTGTATTGCGTCCGCAAACCTATAACCAAGTGTATTTATTAAGAAAAACAACTGGAAGGCGCTGACTGATTGGTGAAGACGTTACGTAGCATATAAGGGGTAACATAGGAACAGTCAAACTAACATACATTTATACCAACCTTCATAATGTAATCTGATAACTGCCCATTGTCCTTTAGCAAGAACATAAATATATGAGCAAATGTTAGACTTACGGCCTACTGTTCTCACACAAGAACATAATCATGGAATGAAAGGTTGCATTGATTTTAAACAAAAATACATACAACCATGCATGATTTTATATTTTATATTGAATTTAAAGATATAACATGAACATGAAACCAATAGATTATTAAGATATTTTTGATATTTAACTCACGGACACGACGCGTGCGCTCCATGGTTGACAGATCGGTATCGCAGGACACCTTAACTCCGATTGGTTCAGCTCAAATGCCAAAAATAAAATGTCACTACCTATCCAGCAATCAGATAACAGAACCAAAAATGGTCAAACGGCGGCAAGTTTTGAAATATGAAATAGTTTGTATTATGTCCTCACTTGAGGTCACTGGGCCACGAAGACAACACAGGATAATTTGAAGTTGGGCGTAAATCAGTTCCTTAATATGTACTTGAGAAAGTACATTGGGCCTTAGGAGGATATAGTAAGTATATAGTCTTTTATATTTTTTAATTATTGACCCAAAACACAAATTGCTTATTAAGAAGTTACCTCTGCTCAAAGGAAAGACAAAGTTCCATGAGATTATTTTAACAGGAAGTCCTGATCTTAATTACCTTGATTTTTTTAAATTAACTTTTGAATCTGATAAAAGACGATAAAAAAAAATCTATAATAAGTAATAGCATTATATAATCATTGCATTATGTCTTAATGGAATCTATAACAATATTTAAAAATGAAAATCATTTTAACGATTAATATATTTAAAGATTTGATTGCTGTGATCGCTGTCAACTACTCATTTAAATAAAACAAAGTTCAGATTTATTTAAAATCCATAGTTATAACAATCTTTGAAATAGGGTTATATTTCTACTTAAAGTAATTAAGGGGTATGTAAGTATGTTTGTGTTGGTTCTTTTATATATTTGATTTTGAGACGTTTATCTTAACAGTAATATTTAGTATAATAACTATTTCAGTCAACTTGATTCACAAACAGAGATTTCAGAATGAAATAGTTTTTCTATAACTAGTGTAGTTTTGCAACACCACAATATCATTATGTATCATTTATTATCATAGTTTATTACATTATATACCCCAAGGCTTGAAAGGAAAATAGAGTACTTAAAACTTTCGATAAAGTCAACATTATCAAAATAGTTGTTAGTTGTCAAGACAGTCATTATAACTCCGAGACTCAGCTCCGGGAGACCAACAAAGCATCCAACCAATCACTTGATGTTTCCTTATCATTGTTTTTTTTTCTTCAATCGTTATTTTATTTTTATATAAAGATTCATCTCGTAGCTTAACAATAGAAACAGTGTTTTAATCCTTATACAGTTTCTTAATAACACTAACTTGTATCGAATAAGATACTCATTTATATCGGGTACAAATGCTATAGATACTTACAATTACTTTGGAATCCATTCTCTTTTTCAAATCCTTTAAACTGATATATGATTCTTGAAATAAAGATTAAATATTATTTAAGAGAAGGTTAAAATTACTTTAATAGAATTTTTTGAGTTTCTCTTAATATTTTTTATGTCAATCTATTATATAAAAATGAATCGCAAAATGTGTTGGTAAGCGCACAACTCAACAACTCATGGACCAACCTTAACAATTCTTTTTTTTAAATATTCCTTGAAGCCCAAGGATGGTTCTTACGGCGAGAAAAAATCGAATAATTTCCAGGAAAACCCTAAAAGAGCCCTTTTCTTTTTCCTATACAAATATTTTCTAACTAAATTTAGTCAATTTGAACTGTATTGCTATACAATAAAGTTCATATTAAATTACAAGCACTCATTTTTGTCTAAAACAATGTAGGTGTGTTGCTAACGTCGAAGAGTCAATTCGCACTTTATTGTCTCTGCACAAAGTTCAAATTCAATCAAATATATGTGTGTGCAGGTTCACGCAAAAATGATAATATCGTGAACCCGACCAAATTGAAAAGTCAAAAAATTTAAGAGCTATAGATTTGATTGGCTTTGGAATATTCTTTCTTTTGTTTTAGTTTTGGAATGCGACATAAATTGTCATCAGTTTTCACGTCATTGCATTTGTCAAACAAACGGCGTTATAAAGCGTTTATAATATTTAATAATTAATTTTGATTGTTTTATATCGTGTTTTGTGCAAAATGTTTTAATACCTGTGATTAATAATTATTGCATGTGACATAATTTAGGTGAGTATATTCGATATGCCTCCTATAAGATGAAGTAATTTAGGTAGAAGAACCCGAAATGCTACAAACCAAACTAATTACCGATCTTATCATACTGCACAAGAACGTGACGACCGAAATGAACGTGAAAGAATTCGTACATCACGAACGCGGGAAGCGAGAGCGAGAGATTCAACTAATAATCGCGAAAGTTTGAATCGAGCTGCTTTCAATTATGATTTGTCTATTGACTACAGTAACCACCAATGTGTTACTATTGGATCTATGAACTTGGTTTGCTCTCATTGTAAGGCAAATGAAGCCAATGGATTGTGTTGCGCAAATGGGAAAGTGAAATTGATACCATTGGATCTACCACCAGAGCCATTGTATTCATTGGTTTCAGGATTGGAACCAGATTCCATACACTTTTTGTTAAATATCCAACAATATAACAATTGCTTTCAAATGATGTCATTTGGGGCAAACGTAGTTCGGGAAAATTTCATGCCAAATTTTAAGGTAGGTATTATAGCAATTAATCATTATTATTTTAGTGAACAAAATTTCCTGTTAATTAAGTAAAGGTGTGTCATTAACCTTCAGTTTCTTAATCCCCAAGAAATATATTACTTAGTCATAATATTATTTGGTGATTCAGTATTAGCAATACTTTTATTATTTTGAAACACAATATAATTATTTGATGATGGATATTAGTTACAACTAATTATTACATATTGACATACCTAAGCATATCAATTATAAATTGGGGATTCAAATTAGGAGACAGATATACTTTTTACGAACAAATATTATTTATATTTGACAAAAATCATTTTTTTTAATTTACAGATACAAGGCCAACTATATCATAGCGCAGGTTCACTGTTACCAGTGTCAGATAGCAATTACAAATTCCTGAAAAATTTATTTCATTGGCAATTCACCACAAGAAATTGATATGCGTTGTTCAAATAACAATTCAGTAAAGAGGTCTATTGTAGAACAATTACAAACTTTATTTCATGAGTACAATCAATTGATTATGTTGTTTAAAACTGCACTGGATCTGATGCCATCTGATAATCACAAAATTGTAATCAGAGCTGATAAAACACCTGTTGGCCAACATGCAAGACGTTTTAATGCACCAACTATTGATGAAGTTGCCATCGTTGTAGTTGGAGAAAACTTGGAATCCCTTGATATTGTTTTACATCGTCAGAATGATCAATTACAACGTATAAAGGAAACACACCGCTCATATGACGCATTGCAATATCACATTATATTTTGGCAAGGTGAAGATGGCTATGATTTCTCAAACAAGATGATAAATCCCATTACAGGTAATAAAAAATATTAGTTTAGCAAGGAGATATATTATCAGTCACTATATTTTTTTTTTTATTTTCAATGTTATGAAAACAAAAATCTATTTTCAGGTTCTAAAACCAATAAAAAAGTCAGTTCAATGAACTATTATTCCTACCGCCTAATGATGACAATCACATACTCAAACGTCGGCGATTATATCACGAGTATGTTGTAGACATGTATGTTAAAATTGAAACGGAGAGATTAACATTCATCAGGTTGAATCAGACAAAACTCAGATCTGAAGAGTATATTCACCTTCGAGATGCGATTAATACTGATGGTAATGCACAGAATCTTAGTCGAATAACTATTCTTCCAGCAACATACATCGTAAGCCCTCGACATATGCATGAATATGCTCAAAATGCCATGTCATATGTTTGTCATTATGGTACAGCAGATTTGTTCATCACATTTACATGCAATCCACACTGGATAGAAATAGACACAGCCAGAGTCTTTATACAAAAGTTGAAATCTTTAATGGATTTCATTGTGAAACATTATGTGTTTGGAGAGACACGCCGCTGGATTCATTCTGTGGAGTGGCAGAAACGGGGATTACTACATGCACATATTTTGATTTGGTTAGTTGACAAGATAAATCTCAATACTTTGAAAGAATTAATTCAAACAAATCTTCCACTATTGAATGAACAACAGAAGTATGTATTTGATACACTTATGAAAGTAATAAATGATAAAAGAGGAGGGATTTACTTCTCAGATGCACCTGGTGGTACAGGAATTTTTTTTTGATTTCATTGATATTAGCAACAATTCGCTCACAAAATAAAATTGCACTTGCACTCGCTTCGTGGGGAATCGCATCAACTTTTCTTGAAAGTGGTAGAACAGCTCATTCAGCACTAAAATTGACATTACACATGCAAAGCAACGAAACCACAACCTGCAACATTTCGAAGAACTCTGCAATGGCAAAGGATATGCAGCAATGTGAATTGATTGTTTGGGATGAACGCACGATGGCACATAAAAAATCTTTTGAGGCTTTAGATAGAACCTTACAAGATCTACGGAGCAATCATAACCCATTTGGTGGTGCAATGATTTTATTAGCAGGTGATTTTCGTCAAATATTGCCAGTGATTCTACGATCAACGCCAGCTGATGAACTTAATGCATATTTAAAGTCCTCCAATTTGTGGAAGCATGTGAAGGTATTACATTTCAGCAAGAATATGCGTGTCAAGTTGCAAAATGACCAATCTGGAGACATATTCTCTAAACAACTCATTGTCATTGGTAATGGCAAATTTCCTATAGACACCTTGACTGGTTGCATTAACTTTCCTCAAAGTTTTTGCCAGTTAACTAGATCAAAAGATGAACTTATTTAAAAGGTGTTTCCAGATGTTGCTCAAAATTACAGAAACCGTGATTGGTTGAGCGAAAGGGCTATATTCGCTGCAAAAAACATAGATGTAAATGAATTAAATTTCAAAATTCAAGAACAAATTACAGGCGAATTGAGGATATATCAGTTGATTCGGCTACTAACCAAGATGATGTCGTCAACTATCCGCCTGAATTTTTAAATTCGCTGGATTTACCAGGATTGCCACCTCACATTATCGTTAGTTATAATGTTGAGAAATATCAACCAATCACGTCTTTGCAACGGCACACGGTTAGCGATAAAAAAATTATTGAACAACGTGATAGAAGCAACTATACTGAAAGGAAAGTATAAAGGAGAAGACGTGTTGATACCACGCATCGCAATGATTCCGACTGACAGTTTCCAGTGCGGCTTGCTTTTGCTATGACCATAAATAAGTCCCAGGGGTTAATTGTATGTTGCCTGTTCCCATGTTGAAAAACCATCAGATTTGTTTGTATTCACCAGGTAATCAAACAAAAAATATTGTGTATCATAAAGCACTACAATAAAAATAAAACAGATTTTTGTTATTAATAAGATTACTGAAAATACTTATAAACGTTTTATTTCATTATTCTTTATTTCATCTTATTAAAATGATAAAGTAACATATTAAAAAAAGGATAATTTTACGATTTATTTATCATATTATTTAAAATATTAAATGATAAAAAAGATCAACCAGAAATCTTAAATCACGTGTCACGTTGTTTGTCCGCGATGGACTCCTAAACTACTTAACCGATTTTAATAAATTTACACACCACGTACAGTTTGACCTAACTTAAAAGATATATAATGATTTTCAAATCAATTCATAGTCGCAATATTATTTTATTTGTTTATTATTTTGCTCCTAACAATTCTAAAAGATGGCGGTATCTGTTGACTGGATTGAATAATTACGAATGATGTATCTACCCTACCTACCTCATTCGTAAGTTTAGTGTTCCAAGTTATTTACTAAAAACTTTGTAATTTACAAATAGTGTTATAAATTTGGATTAAATATAAAAAATAATTTTGTTTCTATTTTTGCTTAATATCGACTGTAAGAAAACATTATGATTTTCATGACAGAAGTACTCTGAACGTTACCCCTTAAATAGTTTACTACAATGTAATATATCAAAAACAATAGTCACAGCAACGCGTGACCGGGTCTGCTAGTATATAATATTTTAAAACACAAATGAATAAAATTTTAGTTTCAAAGATAATAATAATAATAATCAACATTAAAATAATAATACAATTTTAAACATAAAAAAGTTTCTTATTAAATAAAAAAAATATTCTTATTTTTACTCTCCAAGCCCATTACCATTAAAATAATAGGAGTAAGTTTTTAACAACAACTTTTTAAAATTATTCACAAATAAAGTTAGGCAGTCTATAGATGTGAAACCTATGAAATGAAGGCAATTGCAATTTCTGCTTTTAAATAAATCTTTTTTTAGACAGTATTACAGTTTACACGTGGAGTCCAGCTCGTGTGCGACTGACTGACCGGAGTAGAGCGACCTCTGTAGAACACTCTCAGACACTCTCTCATTAATTAAAGGTTATCGTTTACGTTAAAAAAATCATATTAAAGATATTGAAGTTTTATAAAAAGATACACATTGCTTTATATTCTTGTTATCAACTATATCAGATAATCATATTAACACTGTATTACGGGTCCATATAAGTCAAATTATATTTCAATTTCTAAAATATCTCACCTAAAGGAATAATGTAACACACATTACCAGAAATACGAGGTATAAATACTTTTTTATTTGGTAACAAAACCGCTTATTTGAGGTTAAAATGAGCGTACTATATATAGTACGATACTAATGATGAGTCTCCGATTCGTATGACACCAAGCGAGCGCCCCTATCCCCACTCCATCCTCTCCATACCACGAACTTTTGGACCTCCCCTCGTAAATGCATGCACGTCGTTTCTTTTTTTCGATTTGTTATTCTTCCGCATAACAAATCGCATCGTTTAGTTGAAAATTAATTATGCAAATCTCTCAAATCTCAAAATCATTCACCGCAGATTCAAGTAGTTTGCTAATAGTCATTGAATATCTCCACTGTCCACTCCACAGACCCGTAGTGAGGTCAGTTTAACCATTAAATAGTTATCTGAATTTAACATAATTGCTTCTATTTCTAGACGTCGTATTGATACATTCGCCCTTTAAACAATATGACATCATAAATAGTTTATTTTTATCTCACTAAGTTCTTATTGAATTTACCAAGTTTTTAATACACTTAGATAGTTAATAACTATTATATTAGTGGTTTTTGGTTTTCCTCGGGGAATGACAAACAGAATAAAGAACTTACACTTAACTATAAGGAGAATAAAAGGTACTGTATTAAAATACTCTCTATCCTTCATTAATATTAGGTATAAATAACTTTGAAGTACACAATGTAGCAGGTAAAAGTGTTTATCGGAGCTAAAAGAATAATATTTTCAGTTTATAAACAAAGTAGTAATTTACATAAAGTTGTAATAAAGTACAGGACGTCTGTTCAGCTTGAATATGTGAACTGAAACTTTTACTACTTGCTGACTAATTATCAAAAACACATGTTAGTGCGATGGACGTATGCATACACATATATATAGAATATAAAACAAATTAGTTGTCAGATGTAAAAATATGAATACGTCGATAAAGTCGCTGTCAAAGTCGCTACCAGCCAATATGGAACTAAATAATAAAGGAATATAAAAATATTTTTGTTCTACCCTTAAATCTGTTGGATGGAGGACTTATTTGTTATCTAGTTAAGTTTTTGGAGGGAAAATAATATACACCCTTTATTATATTGTGTCCTATCAATAATATACATATAATACACGATATTCTATCTTTTTTACAAAACTCCATATTTATCACATTTTGATATAGTTTATTATGATATAGAATATTAACAACGAAAGAGATCATGTCGTTGTTTTAGGGCAGTTTAGTTCCAAATTATATAAAATATATGTTGAAATAAATATAAATACTGCCTTCTGCTTATTTTGACAACAAAGATATAAATCATCTAGTTCATTTTGTAAATTTCCCTTAACATCTATCCGTCTTTATTTTCAAAATAAGGATATATGTTATTTGGTGCGAAGAGAACATTTATATATCAGAATTATGATTTATGACTCGTATCTTTTTGCAATACATGTGACGTCTGCGGGTGACGTACATTAAATATATAGCACAGATAACTATTACTGAATGTTGACTACTTCACTCCTGAAGGTGATCTCTTGGAGACGGTAACGTATCATAAGAATTGTCCTGCAAATAAGTGCATAATATCTATTTACACACAAGTATTTATTATTATAACATCGTAGTATTCAACCTATAATATCTACATTGTGTCCTATGTTTATGATACTTCTGAATTATAATTGAAGTTAAAAGATTACAATTTTATTATATAATAGTTGTTACTTGTTATATCACCTCAAAATATAAATTAATCCCGCCCTTATGTTACTATTCAAAGTAGTCATCAAAAGTATATGAACTATAAAAATAAAGAAATACAGAAATATCTTATGAAGATATATATTTTTTGTTTATAAATTTACTAAAATATATTAATCAATTTATTATTATATCTCATTTGACAAATGACAAAATGCGTTACAAGTTTAATTTCATTACCTCTTAGAACAAAAATAAACGTACCTGTATTTACCTAATATAGGAAATTAACGACATATTAAAGTATTTAGTTTTATTATTAATAAAATCTGTTTGTTAATTAAATTTATAAGTCTTGATACAATAATTACCGCGATGGTCGCAAAAATAACAAGCAAAGCAAAGCAAACAAGCAAAGTTGACTTGTCATATGACATAAATAGATCCAACTTCGTTTTCATGACGACGCTTCTCAACAACATCTCGCATTTTAAGGATAAAATCACTCCTAACACAATAAAAAACCAACCAACCGACATTATATTATGAAGTATGTAAAACTTGTATAATCAGAGTTCGATTTATTAAAAATGGATTGCTGCAAAAGTAGATGTTCGAAATATTATTACAATAGTGTAATTATATAATGGTTAGTATAACAAAAGTCAAAAAAGAGTTTAAGTATAACTTCAATGTCACGGGTTGATCTGATCAGTTCATTCCATAATGTATGAGACAGAGAACTTCTTCTCTTATTGTATTCAAATGTATAAGGAGTGAGGACGGAGAGAGGTGTTAGGATAATAAATTTACTCGCCCCGACGTTCAGTCCGCCTTGAAGTGCAAATTTATATATATATTAATATTTTTGTATTCTAGAGTAGCTTGTGGTTTCATAAAAAGATAATATGATAAAAGTATATAATATTAATAATAAAGATACTTCCTTTTTCACATTTACTTATCGGACTGACTTATCGATTATTATTTAAACATAATGTACATACATAAGTGGAAATTGGAATAAGAGATTTGGCAAAAGAAGACAAAAGAAGACCTGATGAACTGATCATTCGTCGGACAGTCTAAACTGCTGTACGATACTATGATGATCAAGTAGTATGTATAAAAATATTTTTTTTTATCTATAATATAAAATTGAATCGCAAAATGTGTTGGTAAGCGCATAACTCAACAACGCATAGACCAATCTTAACAATTTTTTTTTTAATGTTCCTTGAAGTCCAAAGATGATTTTTACGGCGAGAAAACTTCAAATAATTTCCAGGAAAACCCTTAAAGAGCCCTTTTCTTTTTCCAATACAAATATTTTCTAACTAAATGTAGAGTTAATTTGAAATGTATTGCTATTCAATAAAGTTCATATTAAATTACAAGCACTCATTGTTGTCAAAACAATATAGGTGTGTTGCAAACGTCGAAGAGTCAATTTGCGCTTTATTGTCGCTGCACAACGTTCAATCGAACGTATTCTGTGGAGTGGCAGAAACGGGGATTGCCACATGCACACATTTTGATTTGGTTAGTTGAAAAGATAAGGCCAAATGAAGTTGAGGCAGTAATCTCAGCTGAAATTCCTAATGTAGAAGTAGATCCTGGATTGCATGAGGTAGTTATTAAAAACATGATACATGGTCCCTGTGGAACTCTTAATCAAAATTCACCGTGTATGGTGGATGGTAAATGTTCAAAGCGATATCCACGGACATTAATATCTGAAACAATCACTGGTAATGACGGTTATCCTTTGTATCGTCGCCGATCGACAGCAGACAATGGAAGATCAACAATTGTCAAATTAAATCAACAAGATATTGAAATAGATAATCGCTGGATTGTTCCATATTCACCCATTTTATCAAAGACCTTCAAAGCGCACATCAACGTTGAATCTTGCCATTCAGTAAAATCTATTAAATACATTTGCAAATATGTAACCAAAGGGAGTGATATGGCTGTGATTGGTATTAATGCAGAGAATTCCAATGATGAAGTTACCCAATACCAAATGGGTCGCTATGTTAGTAGTAATGAAGCAGTTTGGCGAATGTTTTCTTTTCCTATTCATGAGAGACACCCTACTGTTGTTCATTCAGCTGTGCATTTAGAAAATGGACAAATAGTATTTTACAGCACAGAACGCAGTACAAAGAGCTGTACAGCCACCATCTATTACATTAACCAGTTTTTTTTTGACATGCCAAAACGATGCTTTTGCTCAAACATTGTTATATTCTGAAATGCCAAAATATTATACTTGGAATCAATCCTTAAGGAGATTTATACCACGGAATCAAGAAAAACCAGTTTCAGGATACCCAGATGTATATTCTACCGATGCGATTGGTCGAATTTATTCAGTACATCAAAGCAATGATGAAAGTTTTTATTCACGACTGCTATTAGACAATGTACGTGGCCCAACATCATTCCAACATGTACGAACTGTTGATGGTGATTTGTGTGGATCATACAAAAAAGCTTGCCAACGTTTGCGATTGCTAGAAAAATGCTCATTGGGATCAAACTCTCAATGATGCTGTAATATCATCACAAGCTCATCAAATACGAACATTGTTTGCTATAATCATATCTACATGCTTCCCATCAAACCCAAAGGATTTGTGGATCAAGTACAAAGATAATATGTGTGATGATATTTTGTATCAAATACGGATTAGAAGGGGAAATCCAAATATACAAATAAGCCAAGAAATTTACAAGTATTGTTTTCAATTGAGGACATGTGCTTGATGATGTCAAACAAACTATTATTTCAATTAGGCCTGGCCGCGCCCAATCGTCCAATGCATGATGCTTTTAACCAAGAGTTGCACCGAGAAAAACTGTATGATCTCAATACTTTGAAAGAATTAATTCAAACAAATCTTCCACTATTGAATGAACAACAGAAGTATGTATTTGATACACTTATGAAAGAAATAAATGATAAGAGAGGAGGGATTTACTTCTTAGATGCACCTGGTGGTACAGGAAAAACTTTTTTGATTTCATTGATATTAGCAACAATTCGCTCACAAAATAAAATTGCACTTGCACTCGCTTCGTCGGGAATCGCAGCAACTTTGCTTGAAGGTGGTAGAACAGCTCATTCAGCACTAAAATTACCATTACACATGCAAAGCAACGAAACCACAACCTGCAACATTTCGAAGAACTCTGCAATGGCAAAGGTTTTGCAGCAATGTGAATTGATTGTTTGGGATGAATGCACGATGGCACATAAAAAATCTTTTGAGGCTGTAGATAGATAGGCCTTACAAGATCTCCGGAGCAATCATAACCCATTTGGTGGTGCCATGATTTTATTAGCAGGAGATTTTCGTCAGACATTGCCAGTGATTCCACGATCAATGCCAGCTTATGAACTTAATGCATGTTTAAAGTCCTCCAATTTGTGGAAACCTGTGAAGGTATTACACTTAAGCAAGAATATGCGTGTCAAGTTGCAAAATGATAAATCTGGAGATATATTCTCTAAACAACTCATTGACATTGGTAATGGCAAATTTCCTATAGACACCTTGACTGGTTGCATTAACTTTCCTCAAAGTTTTTGTCAGTGAACTAGATCAAAAGATGAACTTATTCAAAAGGTGTTTCCAGATGTTGCTCAAAATTACAGAAACCATGATTGGTTGAGCGAACGGCTATATTGGCTGCAAAAAACATAGATGTAAGTGAATTAAATTTCAAAATTCAAGAACAAATTACAGGCGAGTTGACGATATATAAATCAGTTGATTCGGCTACTAACCAAGATGATGTCGTCAACTATCCGCCTGAATTTTTAAACTCGCTGGATTTACCAGGTTTGCCACCTCAGAATCTTCAATTAAAGGTTGGATCGGTAGTTATAATGTTGAGAAATATCAACCAACCGCGTCTTTGCAACGGCACACGGTTAGCGATAAAAAAATTATTGAACAATGTGATAGAAGCAACTATACTGAAAGGAAAGTATAAAGGAGAAGACGTTTTGATACCACGCATCCCAATGATTCCGACTGATGTACCATTTGAATTTAAACGACTACAGTTTCCAGTGCGGCTGTCTTTTGCTATGACCCATTACCAGGGGCAATCATTAGGTGTTTGTGGTATTAATCTAGAAAAACTATGTTTCTCACATGGTCAATTGTATGTTGCCTGTTCCCGTGTTGGAAAACCATCCGATTTGTTTGTATATTCACCAGGTAGTCAAACAAAAAAACATTGTGTATCATAAACCACTAAAATAAAAATAAAACAGATTTTTGTTAATAAATATGATTCACTTGATTTACAATAACGCGTTTACTGAAAATACTTATTCTTTATTTCATACTTATTCTTTATTTCATAGGTTATTAACCCTATGTTAATAATAATAGTAATAAATAATTAATTACCTCCATGTTTTGTCATTCAAGAACCCACTTTATAAATATTTGTCACCTTTAGGTTTCCACTATCCCTTTAGATTATTTTTCAATCAGGTTTGAACCTTATGTTCCCTTCTTAGTTTGAAGCCATCTGGAAGACATCCCAGTCGGGGTTTTTAGTGCGTCTCAAAAGGGTGGCCAAAGTTCGTGGAAGCGAAGATACTTAGGGCATCCGAGCTGACCTTTTTCCTTAATTCTCCTGAACAGAACCGTCACCATAATGATAGGGCTATATGTGAGGGTCAGCAAAGTAAAAACATCTTAAGGTCGAAATATAAACTGCCACATTCCAAATCTATTTGACAGAACGAAGTCTTATTATAAAAATGTATTTTTTTCATTTTTATGATTTATCTTTTAAACTTAAATGTTTTGAGTTTAACTTTTATTATATGCATTAGTAAGACCACCAAATATTTTTAATTATGAACATCTTATTAAAATGATAAAGTAACATATTAAAAAAAGGATAATTTTACGATTTATTTATCATATTATTTAAAATATTAAATGATAAAAAAAATTCACCAGAATGCTTAATATATATAAATCACGTGTCACGTTGTTTCTCCACGATGCACAGTATTTCGCCTAGAACATGCTAGGTGGACAATATTCATGTTATCATTTCCAGGTAATCTTAATTACAAAACGTAAACAACATCCCTAAACTCCAATTCCGAGAATCTGTTGTTTGTCACATGTTTAACTGATGAGTCATAGGGGTCAGAAGGCAGGTAATGAGTTTAATGCAACCTTTCCAATCAATCAGTTGCAATTTAGCGACACTTTCGTGCACGTCTCATAGTGGATTATAGTAATATTGTAAGTGTTTGTGATGGATATTAATACTGAGGGTAAGTCCTATTTTTTAATAAGTATTTATTTAAAACAAAATCTATTGAAATGTATTTTTAGTGTAATTTTAACATACATTACATATTTTAGCGTATATTTTTCCAAAAAAAAACTGACAGAGCTAAATTTACAGACATTCACCTTTATCCGGGCTAATTCTTAGATATATCATAGGAATAACTTTATTCTATATAAAAATACGCATATTATTTAGCACACTTGAGTACAACATGTTTTTTTCTTTTTTTTTCAGAACACGTTTACTCCATTTCAAGGATAGACTTTTTCGAAGAATGGTTGAAACACACGAAGAATGAAAAAAATTCGCGTGTATATGTCTACCTTTCTTCAAAATTTCACTTTGGTGACATTACTGAAAGTAGCCGAAAAGAAATAAATTTGAAAATATCCAACTTTTCAAATAAGTTTGGTACCAAATGGTTGGCTTCAGGAAAGTCGAAGGAGCGTTTTTTAATTAAAAACAAGACGTGGCTGGATGAAGCAGACATACAGTTCACCGCGAGTTCTTCTGCGTCACAACCTTCCACATCGAGTGGGGCTGTGACTCCTGCAGGAAGACCTAGCAAAGATTTCGAAGAATCATCGTTTAAGACGAAGAAACGTCACGTTGTGGATCTCGTAGAATCGCGAAGTGTCAGTGAATTAGTGACTGCTGCCGAAATTGCTGTGCGTTCAACAGGCCAAAGAAAAATTGCCAACGTGATTAGAGACATTAGTGAGAACCCAGATAATATTAAGAAGTCTAAAAATACCAGTTCTGTTATTCCTAGGCAGTTAAGTAGTGACGAAGCCTTAGCTTACTATATAGATTCTAAATCAACAACGCATGCATACAAACAAACAAGAAAGTGGTCTATGAAGGCAGGACATAATGTATTTCCGTCATATTTTAGTTTAAGAAAGTCCAAACAGGCCTGTCACCCTGCAGAGGAGCACATTGCTATAACAGAAACTCGTGCTGAAATAAATTTGCAAGCCTTATTAAATAAAACAGTGGAACGTCTAATATTAGCACAGAATGAAGTTATCAGCAGTGTCCTCCCAACAAGTTCATCGTTTACACTTGTTAGTAAATGGGGAGGTGATGGAAGTTCTGGGCACAGCACATACAAACAGAGATTTGAAAACACTGAAGATACGGACGAGTTTCTTTTTGTATTTTCTTTGGTTCCCCTTAAGTTATATGATGGGTCCAAAATTATTTGGCAAAATCCTCGGCCTTCATCAACAATGTATTGTCGCCCAATCAAATGTATATTTGCTAAAGAAACGAACGACTTCACGTTAGCGGAGACAAACAGATTGTTGGAAGAAGTTAACGATCTTCTTCCAACACTTATCAAATTTGATGATTCTCAAATCTCTGTGAAACACGAACTTTTACTGACAATGACAGACGGAAAAGTATGCAACGCATTAACAGAAACTCGTTCATCTCAAAAGTGTTTCATCTGTGGCGCCACCCCCAAAACAATGAACGATGATCCCGCGAAGTTCAACAGCAATCAAGAACATTTTGGCTTTGGTTTATCTACACTTCATGCTTGGATTCGTTGCTTTGAATGCCTTTTACATATCAGCTACAAGTTGAATATAAAGAAATGGCAGGCTAGAAGCGACGAAGACAAAGCAGATATCAAAGTTCGTTCCGAAGAAATCAAGTTGAAATTTAAGAACGAGATGGGGCTTATTGTTGATAAACCAAAGCCAGGATTTGGTTCTTCAAATGATGGAAACACAGCCCGTCGCTTTTTTAAGAATGCTGAGATGAGTGCTCACATCACAGGGTTAGATGTTACAATTATCAAACAATTTGATGTTATTTTGAGGACATTGTCTTCTGGATTCGAAATAAACTTAGCGGAATTCAATAAATTTTGTCTCGAAACCAGAAGACATTATCTTAGTCTCTATTCGTGGTACTGTATGCCTGCTACTGTACATAAAATATTAATTCACAGTACAGAGGTCATCAAAGCAGCATTGCTTCCGATTGGGCAGCTTTCCGAAGAGGCTCAGGAAGCACGTAACAAAGATTGTCGCAGATTTAGGGAGTACAACACCCGCAAGTGCTCGCGTGTTGCCACGAATAGAGACTTACTGTCTATGTTAGTTATAACATCTGATCCTTTGATCAATAGCCTTCGAGAGATTCCCCGAAAAAAACCGGAAAAAATATGTACAGAAGTTTTAAAGTTAATTGTAAGCCCTAGCATAGTAGAATCAAGGCCGGAATCGTCATCATATTGTCGCACAATGCCACAAAATGATGAAGATTACACTATAAAAGATTCATCAGAAGACTCTGATGATGATTATTAGGTTAATTTAGTATTTTAAATTTTATTTTTGTTGTTTGTATAATATTTTTAAATATATTTTCTGTTTTTATACCAATTTTTCGTTTTTTATTACAAAAACATGACTACCTATATGTAAAATAGTAAAAGCCTTGTTATATAACATAAAATAATTTTGTCCACCTAGCATGTTCTATACGAAACACTGTGCGATGGACTCCTTAATTACTTAACCGATTTTAATAAATTTACACACCACGTACAGTTTGACCTAACTTAAAAGATAGATTAATTTTCAACTCAATTCATAGTCGCAATATTATTTTATTGCAAATTATTTGTTTATTATTTTGCAGTTAGCTCCTAACAATTCTAAAAGATGGCGGTATATATTGACTTAATTGAGTAATTACGAATGAGGTATCTACCCTACCTACCTTATTCGTAAGTTTAGTGTTCCAAGTTATTTACTAAAAACGTTGTAATATACAAATAGTGTTATAAATTTGGATAAAATTTAAAAAATAATTATAATTATTTTGTTTTGTTTTTTGCTTAATATCGACTGTAAGAAAACATTATGGTTTTCATGAAAGATGTATTCTGAACGTTACCCCTTAAATAGTTTACTACAATGTAATATATCAAAAAAAATAGTCACGGCAACGCGTGACCGGGTCTGCTAGTATAGTAATAATAAAACACAAAGACACTCACTCACTGACTCATTCATCGCTCTACAGCCCAAACCGTAATACCTAGAAAGCTGAAATTTGGACACAAGACTCCTGACATGTTGAATAGGTGCAATAAGAAAGGATTTTTCAAAAGTCCAAACCGTTCCAAAGTTACAGCTAAAAAACTGCAAAGTTTACCCCCCGCTCCCTCTCTTTTTCACTTTCGTCCGTCGCGAAGCACGGGTAACCTGCTAGTATAGTAATTAAATATTTATATTTTTAAAGTAACACCTTCCACGACAACTCCACACCACACCCGGCCTTTGGTATTATGTGGTTGTTGTTTTGTTTTTTTAAGGAATCGCAATTTTCAAATATTTTTTTAATGATACTTATGTAAGTAATTAATTTACTAAGCTTTTAAATAAACAGCTGTCGATAGTTTTAAATTGTATTAATTCCAAGCCATTATTAACCTGAAACAACGTTCAAACTAATTAAGTTACACGAATACCGTATTAAATATCAGTAAATATATTAATTGTAATCATGTATTCTGTGTATAAATTACAAACTGTTATGAGGAGCGATATTTTATCATTAATAATATCAATATTAATCACGACCGCTTAAAGTAGTTTATTAAACATTTGCATTGAATTTTAATTACGATTCAACATATCTTGTGTATGTGTGTCCGTTGTTTGAAAGTGTACAATTGCATCAACTACAAGGAAGTCAATAACCCATAATCAAAGACATTAACATAACGTGATATCTATTGTAGTATAATACGACTGTCGTACGACAATAACCATCGCTCAGTTATTGTAAATACTGAAAGTCCTAAAAATACAAATAAATAAAATAAATAAGCAATACGCTACTTTAAAGGTTAAATCTATTAAATATTTATTTTTAATTTTATTTTGAAAATGTGAATATCTCCTTATAGAAAGAGTAAAATAAGTTAATGAAACTAACATCATCTACATTCACATTGCAACGTGAAGAGTGCTAGAGATAAATATCTAAGTTAACAGTGTACTGCATACCTCAAGTGTGACGACGCGTTTTCATCTTTCATACACGTCCTTGACTCCGCACCACGTACCAACACAAGTACAGACTGCTCATGTGACATCCAATCACATAGGAAAAAGATACATCCACATCGCATCAAACTGTCTCTAAATTGATGTTCCCAATTGATTGCTTTTTTATATATAAGTAGAATAGATAAAATAAAAAGTCATAAAATTAAACATCAATATCAAAGAAGCAAAATAGGATTTTCCCCAAACAATGAGTATAACGTACCTCATTGAGAACGAGAACTAAAAGCATTGTATTGTATTGTATTGTATTGTCACCTTCTTATTCAAGTTTAAGTCGGATTTATTTTAACATTTTTTAATATTTCAGGAATGCTACATCTCCTCAAATGTATTATTGATGTTAAATATCTATAGGTATACTGGAAACTTTACTTATATGTATTGAATACCTCCTTGATAGAAAATATACGGTGTTACACGGTTTATGAATACTGAAATAAGACAAAGTATTGTTTTAGAACTTGTCAGTATTGTTTAATTTATTTATTATCATTCGCAAAATAAATTTTATAATTACATCATATTTAAATATAATATCCTGTTCAATGACTTATCGATATTCATAAAGCTCTCACTAACTACTGTGTTTGATTAATAAGATATTAAAATAAAATGTATCTATTCGACAATTTAACTTTACCAATGATTAAAGTAGTCAGTTTAACTGTTTGTTACTTTAACATAACATTTTACATAACAACTTTTACATGACAACGTATATTGTCAGTACACAGTGAGGCTACCATATTGTGCACCCAGGCTTTGTTTTCTTTTTCGTTTGTTCTATTAATCAATAAGTAAAAGTTGCCACGCATAAATCACATCTATTTACTTGGATATTTCTGATTGCAGCCGTTATTACAAAGATATGTTGATTCAGAAAATAAATAATAAAATATGTTAAACTTCTTTCACACTGACTAAAAATATTTATTATTTTGAATGCAAGTCTCTAGAGACTTGAAACATAAAGAATTTATTGCAGTAGTTCACCGAATCTCAAAGATCACGTGTTTTTTTCCTAATTTTTTAACACTCTTCACATAAATGCTTCAACTTAAATATAATATAAATTAAGAGTTTTGTAAGTAAAAAAAATATCGTTGTTAAATATATACTCTATTAGAGACATGGAAAATGTAATATAATATAATTTTATAAAAAGTCTTAAACCTACTTTTATATTTACATTGCAAATACAAAGAATTGAAAGTTATCAATTAAACTGAACGCATTAGAAGATTAAAATTAAATATTGCGTTTGAACGAGTAAAGGAACATTCGATACAGCGCTGACATAAGGTGAGTTTGTTTACGTTTTGTTTACAGGTTTAGAAAAAAACATTCGACTCGAGTCCTTCATTATTAATAGTTATTTTTATTATCAGTTTGGTCTGCACTATACATATAAAATATATATCACTACCAGTGATACCGTTAAAATATATAGGTTTACTTGTGTTAGTGATCTACGGCTGAATGTTGTACTGAGCCTGAATAAAAGTATTGCGAAATATCAAAAGTATTTATAAGCATTTTTTTCTCTCTATCATTATACAATATATATTTTTTTAATCTGTTTAATGAATTTAAAAACCTGAAGATTCGTACAACAGAGTGGGAGGTAGAGGTCGGACGAAGTCGCCGGCTCAGATAGTATAAGATAAAGTGAAACCGTAAATTTTTTTATCATAATCATAATATATATAACGGAGCTGACATCTTGTATTAATATTAATATTTAAAACACGACATAGGAGTAAAGTAATGTGATCCATTTATTATTATCATATAAAATTTATTTAAACAACAAAAAGCAGATAAAGCAAAGAAAGCACATGAATTGTTTGCAATAAATAAAATATAACTTTAAGTTATACTTAAGCTTGTCTTTCGCAACTCCAGAAAACTTTTAAAATGAGAAATAACTTTAAATTAAACGATAGCGCATAAACTATTGTTAAATCAAATAAAAGAATCCCTAAATGTTATCATTTTTAATCTAAGGAGCAATCGAGTCTTGAACTTCTTTAACAATGCATTGTACATACTATACATCAACTGAATATCTTATATTATGAAAATTTTGCAATTATTTAGTGAAGTAATACCCGCGTTATACGCGTGTATACGAGTTTAAAGATATCACTAAATATATGGAAAACACTAATAGTTCATTGTCGAAAATTGTACATATTCTTGCACAGAAATGATTTATAAGAGTGAATAACAATTTTGTAACTTGAGTTCTATAACACAATGCAGGGCTCACAAGATATCTCAGCTCCGAAAGTAATAAAGACGCTTCTAAGTGGCTTCAGGGAGCGACATCTCCCGAACATAAACAAAATATAAAGCTTCAGAACTTGAGAAATATACACACTGACATACAAAATAATCAATAATCTAAACAAGTAAGACACAAAGTAGGTAAGTCAGTAAGGTATGACAATTAAAAATCCTGCCACACTGTACACGTGCAGGATATGGCGGCGACGTACTCCTGAGTCGCACACTTTTAAACTCGGCTGTTGTTTTGACGCGATTGTAATAATAATTGAAAAAAATATTAGTCTGTATAAACGTCACTTATATTAACTATTTAGTCTGACCTTAATTGAAATTCAATTCTCTTATCGACCACGCGTCAACACCAGGCAGCCTCTATTATATACTACCATAGTTCAACCCAAGCTCCAACTATTTAAGTCCAATGATCTATTATATAAAAATGAATCGCAAAATGTGTTGGTAAGCGCATAACTCAACAACGCATGGACCAATCTTAACAATTCTTTTTTTTAAATGTTCCTTGAAGTCCAAGGATGGATCTAACGGCGAGAAAAATTTGAATAATTTCCAGGGCAACCCTAAAAAAGCCCTTTTCTTTTTCCTATACAAATATTTTAAATGTAGAATAAATAACTAAATGTAGAGTCAATTTGAACTGTATTGCTATTCAATAAAGTTGATATTAAATTACAAGCACTCATTGTTGTCTAAACAATGTAGGTGTCTTGCTAACGTCAAAGAGTCAATTCGCGCTTTATTGTCGCTGCACAACGTTCAAATTTAATCAAATGAATGTGTACACCCGACCAAATTGAAAAGTCAAAAAAAGTAAATGTAAGATTTGATTGGCCTTGGAATATTCTTTCTTTTGTTTTAGTTTCGGAATGCGACATAAATTGTCATCAGTTTTCACGTCATTGCATCTGTCAAACAAACTGCGTTAAAAAGCGTTTATAATATTTAATAATTAATTTTGATTGTATAAATACCTGTGATTAATAATTATTTCATGTGAATAAATTTAGGTAATTATATACGATATGCCTCCTATAAGACGAAGTAATTTAAGTAGAAGAACCCGAAATGCTACAAACCAAATGAATTACCGATCTTATCATACTGCACATGAACGTGACGACCGAAACGAACGCGGGAAGCGAGAGCGAGAGATTCAACTAATAATCGCGAAAGTTTGAATCGAGCTGCTTTCAATTACGATTTGTCAATTGACTACAGTAACCACCAATGTGTTGCTATTGGATCTATGAACTTGGTTTGCTCTTATTGTAAGGCATTGAAATACAAAAATGAAGCAAATGGATTGTGTTGCGCAAATGGGAAAGTGAAATTGATACCCTTGGATCCACCACCAGAGCCATTGTACTCATTGGTTTCAGGAATAGAACCAGATTCCATACACTTTTTGTCAAATATTCAACAATATAACAATTGCTTTCAAATGACATCATTTGGGGCAACAAACGTAGTTCGGGAAAATTTCATGCCAACTTTTAAGGTATGTATTATAGCAGTTAATCATTATTATTTTAATGAACAAAATTTCCTGTTAACTAAGTAAATATGTGTCATTAACCTTCAGTTTCCTAAACCCCAAAACATATATTACTTAGTCATTATATTATTTGGTGATTCAGTATTAGCAACACTTTTATTATTTTGAAACAATATAATTATTTGATGATGGATATTAGTTACAACTAATTATTACATATTGACATACCTAAGCATATCAATTATTATTTGGTGATTCAAATTAAGAGACCGATATACTTTTTAGGAACAAATATTATTTCTATTTGGCAAAAATCATTTTTTTTAATTTACAGATACAAGACCAAATATATCATAGAGCAGGTTCACTGTTACCAGTGTCAGATAGCAATTACAAATTTCTGCAAATTTATTTCATGGGCAATTCACCACGAGAAATTGATATGCGTTGTTCACATAACAATTCACTAAAGAGGTCTATTGTAGAACAATTACAAACTTTATTTCATGAGTACAATCAATTGGTTATGTTGTTTAAAACTGCACTGGATCGGATGCCATCTGATAATCACAAAATTGTAATCAGAGCTGATAAAACACCTGTTGGCCAACATGCAAGACGTTTTAATGCACAAACTATTGATGAAGTTGCCATCGTTGTAGTTGGAGAAAACTTGGAATCCCGTGATATTGTTTTACATCGTCGGAATGATCAATTACAACGTATAAAGGAAACACACCGCTCATATGACGCACTGCAATATCCCATTATATTTTGGCAAGGTGAAGATGGCTATGATTTTTCAAACAAGATGATAAATCCCATTACAGGTAATAAAAAATATTAGTTTAGCTATGGAGCTATATTATCAGTCACTATATTATTATTTTTTTAATTTTCAATATTATGAAAACAAAAATCTATTTTCAGGTTCCGAAACCAACAAAAAAGTCAGTTCAATGAACTATTATTCCTACCGCCTAATGATTCGTGAAAATGAAGACAATCACATACTCAAATGTCGGCGATTATATCACAAGTATGTTGTAGACATGTATGTTAAAATTGAAACGGAGAGATTAACATTCATCAGGTTGAATCAGAGCAAACTCAGATCTGAAGAGTATATTCACCTTCGAGATGCGATTAATACTGATGGAAATGCACAGAATGTTGGTGGGATGACTATTCTTCCAGCAACATACATCGGAAGCCCTCGAAATATGCATGAATATGCTCAAGATGCCATGTCATATGTTCGTCATTATGGTACAGCAGATTTGTTCATCACATTTACATGCAATCCACACTGGATAGAAATCAAGCAGGAGTTATTCCCTGGGCAATCACCTATTGATCGTCATGATATTACAGCCAGAGTCTTTAGACAAAAGTTGAAATCTTTGATGGATTTCATTGTGAAACATTATGTGTTTGGAGAGACACGCTGCTGGATGTATTCTGTGGAGTGGCAGAAACGGGGATTGCCTCATGCACACATTTTGATTTGGTTAGTTGAAAAGATAAGGCCAAATGAAGTTGATGCAGTAATATCAGCTGAAATTCCTAATGTAGAAGTAGATCCTGGATTGCATGAGGTAGTTATTAAAAACATGATACATGGTCCCTGTGGAACTCTTAATCAAAATTCACCGTGTATGGTGGATGGTAAATGTTCAAAGCGATATCCACGGACATTAATGTCTGAAACAATCACTGGTAATGACGGTTATCCTTTGTATCGTCGCCGATCGACAGCAGGCAATGGAAGATCAACAATTGTCAAATTAAATCAACAAGATATTGAAATAGATAATCGCTGGATTGTTCCATATTCACCCATTTTATCAAAGACCTTCAAAGCGCACATCAACGTTGAATCTTGCCATTCAGTAAAATCTATTAAATACATTTGCAAATATGTAACCAAAGGGAGTGATATGGCTGTGATTAGTATTAATGCAGAGAATTCCAATGATGAAGTTACCCAATACCAAATGGGTCGCTATGTTAGTAGTAATGAAGCAGTTTGGCGAATATTTTCTTTTCCTATTCATGAAAGACACCCTACTGTTGTTCATGTAGCTGTGCATTTAGAAAATGGACAAAGAGTATATTTTACAGCACAGAACGCAGTAGAAAGAGCTTTACAGCCACCATCTACTACATTAATTGATTTTTTGAGATATGTCAAAACGATGATTTTGCTCAAACATTGTTATATTCTGAAATGCCAAAATATTATACTTGGAATCAATCCTCAAGAAGATTTATACGACGGAAACAAGGAAAACCAGTTACAGGATACCCAGATATATTTTCTACCGATGCGATTGGTCGAATTTATTCAGTACATCTAAGCAATGATGAATGTTTTTATTTACGACTGCTATTAGTCAATGTACGTGGCCCAACATCGTTCCAACATGTACGAACTGTTAATGGTGATTTGTGTGGATCATATAGAGAAGCTTGCCAACGTTTGCGATTGCTAGACAATGATGCTCATTGGGATCAAACTCTCAATGATGCTGTAATATCATCACAAGCTCATCAAATACGAACATTGTTTTCTATAATCATATCTACCTGCTTCCCATCAAACCCAAAGGATTTGTGGATCAAGTACAAAGATAATATGTGTGATGATATTTTGTATCAAATACGGATTAGAAGGGGAAATCCAAATATACAAATAAGCCAAGAAATTTACAATGAAGTATTGATTTCAATTGAGGACATGTGCTTGATGATGTCAAACAAACTATTATTTCAATTAGGCCTGGCCGCACCCAATCGTCCAATGCATGATGCTTTTAACCAAGAGTTGCACCGAGAAAAACTGTATGATCTCAACACTTTGAAAGAATTAATTCAAACGAATCTTCCACTATTGAATGAACAACAGAAGTATGTATTTGATACACTTATGAAAGTAATAAATGATAAAAGAGGAGGGATTTACTTCTTAGATGCACCTGGTGGTACAGGAAAAACTTTTTTGATTTCATTGATATTAGCAACAATTCGCTCACAAAATAAAATTGCACTTGCACTCGCTTCGTCGGGAATCGCAGCAACTTTGCTTGAAGGTGGTAGAACAGCTCATTTAGCACTAAAATTACCATTAAACATGCAAAGCAACGAAACTCCAACCTGCAACATTTCGAAGAACTCTGCAATGGCAAAGGTTTTGCAGCAATGTGGATTGATTGTTTGGGATGAATGCACGATGGCACATAAAAAATCTTTGGAGGCTTTAGATAGAACCTTACAAGATCTCCGGAGCAATAATAACCCATTTGGTGGTGCAATGATTTTATTAGCAGGAGATTTTCGTCAAACATTGCCAGTGATTCCACGATCAACGCCAGCTGATGAACTTAATGCCTGTTTAAAGTCCTCCAATTTGTGGAAACATGTGAAGGTATTACACTTAAGCAAGAATATGCGTATCAAGTTGCAAAATGACAAATCTGGAGACATATTCTCTAAACAACTCATTGACATTGGTAATGGCAAATTTCCTATAGACACCTTGACTGGTTGCATTAACTTTCCTCAAGGTTTTTGTCAGTTAACTAGATCAAAAGATGAACTTATTCAAAAGGTGTTTCCAGATGTTGCTCAAAATTATAGAAACCATGATTGGTTGAGCGAACGGGCTATATTGGCTGCAAAAAACATAGATGTAAGTGAATTAAATTTCAAAATTCAAGAACAAATTACAGGGGAATTGAGGATATATAAATCAGTTGATTCGGCTACTAACCAAGATGATGTCGTTAACTATCCGCCTGAATTTTTAAACTCGCTGGATTTACCAGGATTGCCACCTCACAATCTTCAATTAAAGGTTGGTTCGGTAGTAATAATGTTGAGAAATATCAACCAACCGCGTCTTTGCAACGGCACACGGTTAGCGATAAAAAAATTATTGAACAACGTGATAGAAGCAACTATACTGAAAGGAAAGTATAAAGGAGAAGACGTTTTGATACCACGCATCCCAATGATTCCGACTGATGTACCATTTGAATTTAAACGACTACAATTTCCAGTGCGGCTTGCTTTTGCTATGACCATAAATAAGTCCCAGGGGCAATCATTAGGTGTTTGTGGTATTAATCTAGAAAACCCATGTTTCTCATATGGTCAATTGTATGTTGCCTGTTCCCGTGTTGGAAAACCATCAGATTTATTTATATATTCACCAGGTAATCAAACAAAAAACATTGTGTATCATAAAGCACTAAAATAAAAATAAAACAGATTTTTGTTAATAATTATGATTCACTGGATTTACAATAACGCGATTACTGAAAATACTTATGTACGTTTTATTTCATTATTTTTTATTTCATCGGTTATGAACCCTATGTTAATAATAATAGTAATAAATAATTAATTATCTCTATTCTTTGTAATTGAAGCACCCACTTTATAAATATTTGTCACCTTTAGGTTCCCACTATCCCTTTAGATTATTTTTCAATCAGGTTTGAACCTTAAGTTCCCCTCTTGGTTTGAAGCCCTCTGGCAGACATCCCAATCGGGGTTTTTAGTGGGTCTCAAAAGGGTGACCAAAGTTCGTGGAAGCTAAGATACTTAAGTCACCCGAGCTGACCTTTTTCTTTAATTCTCCTGAACAGAACCGTCACCATGATGATAGGGCGATGTGTGAGGATCAGCAGAGTAAAAACGTCTAAAGGTCGAAATATAAACTGCCCCATTCCAAATCTATTTGACAGAACGAATTCTGCCGAGTTGTATAAAAATTGTATTTATTAAAAAAAAAAAAAATCTTTTAAAATTTAAATGTTTTGAGTTTAACTTTCATTGTATGTATTAGTAAAAACCACCAAATACTTTTAATTATGAACGTCTTAATAAAATGATAAAGTAACATATTAAAAAAAAGGAAAATTTTACGATTTATTTATTATATTATTTAAAATATTAAATGATAAAAAAAATCCACCAGAATTCTTAATATATATAAATCACGTGTCGCGTTATTTGTCCGCGATGGACTCCTAAACTACTTAACTGATTTAAATAAATTTACACATCACGTACAGTTTGACCTAACTTAAAAGGTATAATAATTTTCAACTCAATTCATAGTCGCAGTATTATTTTATTGCAAATTATTAGTTTATCATTTTGCAGTTAGCTCTTAACAATTCTAAAAGATGGCGGTATCTTTTGACTGGATTGAGTAATTACGAATGAGATATCTACCCTACCTACCTCATTCGTAAGTTTAGTGTTCCAAGTTATTTACTAAAAACTTTGTAATATACAAATAGTGTTATAAACTTGGATAAAATTAAAAAAATAATTATAATTATTTTGGTTTGATTTTTGCTTAATATCGACTATAAGAAAACATTATGGTTTTCATGACAGATGTACTCTGAACGTTACCCCTTAAATAGTTTAGTACAATGTAATATATCAAAAATAATAGTCACAGCAACGCGTGACCGGGTCTGCTAGTTCTTAAATAAATTAATTGACTAAACAATTACCATACAACAAAACGATTAAGTAGTCTTACTGTGTAGTTTTTCTTAATCTATTTAATAGGTTTATGTGGGCTTCTCTATATGTAATCATAAAAGAAAAGTTATAGAAATAAATATATAAAACAATTAAAAGTGATCATGTTCTTACAACATAACGTAGATACGATATATGTTACTAACTGAGCCCTGACACGACATATCGAGATAACAGACAAGTAACTAAAGTATTTAAACCTTATGGATAATGAATAATGGGATATTAAATAATTTCTACTCGTATAGGTATAACATTACAATTAATTCGGTTCAATATTCCATTTACCGCTAAATACTTCAATACAGTGTTATCGTCCCTCGTCCTCACTCCGACCCTTCCTAATATATACAAATATTACTACCGATATTCAATATTACAACAAATATTACTACCGATATTCATTTTCATAAAACTTTTACCTGTCTATTTATTTTCATAAATACATTTACAATTAAATTTAGTATTTCTTAATAAGAGAGAGTCTACGTACGTTTACTAGTTATTGCCTGAAAGATCAAAATGGCATTCGGAAGGCGTTTCATAAAATATTATTAGCATCTTTTTCAACATCAAATAATTCAAACTGCGACTCTGTGTCTAGACACTCAAAGACATTAATAAAATACGTCCTTTGAATTCGTAAGCCATTATATTTTGTAGTCAGTTAACACACGACTCAAAGTATCATACTTTTATTTAAACGAACGGTTTTAACTCTTGAATCTGGTCTGTTTAATGAAATAAAGTATCAAGTCCATGTCTTTAAACGATTTTGTTTTTGTAATTATATATATTATAAATTTGACAATATGAACTAATTATAATATAATTAGTAACATACATTCTTGCTCGTAAGCCTCATGCTTATTATATTTAAAGAGCGAAAAATACTTTTATTTACATATAAAAATTACATTTAAATTATATTTTTAGGGCAGACTGACTTTCAACTATCAAATTATACAAAGTGTTATTATATAGTTAGTAAAGTTTCAGTAAAATAAAATAGTTCATGAATAATATATTTATCGAAGTATGACCAGGGCGGTGTGGGGCATTTGTATAAATGGACACAACTTTTTATTTATCGACCAATTTAAATAAAACAAATAGTATACTTTAAGTGAATGGAATCACAATACATCCGTGAAAACCGCATTCAAATCGGATAAGCCGGCCCAGAAATTAGACAAAAGTCAAACGTTAAAAAAACATTGTTTTGTGTTCTAGTCGTTCGTAATAATGATTTTTCCTAAATATCTTGTATGTATTTATAAAGCAATCAATTATTTATTTCTTATATACCTATAAATACCAGCTTTCGCCAATAGCTTCTTACTAATAACATATTCAGATATTCATCTTATAATAAACATAATACTTCGAGAGTCCGCCTGACTACGAGTGATGACTAAGTGTTTGTTGTGGATAATTAATAAATTTACTTTAGGCTCTCTAGCTGTTGTTAATGACGAGGTCTATGTCTCTTACCACAATTAATAACTAAAATGACCAAATCTATTGCCTCTTAAGATTTATACAAATCAGTAAGTTTTTATATGCATAGTTATTATACTGTAAATCAAATTTAGTAATTGCCCGTTAGAATGAGAAAAAATCTACAGTGAAATTCATTTATATTTATTTTAATCGTGTACATAAACGATTTTCTATACATTCATACCTTCATACATACACATGTATAAAACGTGAAAGTAAGACTATATAAAATATAAACTTTCTCTATATGACATGAATGCTAAGGCGTTTTTATCACTAAAACTGTTTTCCCAGGAGACTAAAAACTGCAATGAGCATTAACACGTCAAATATAATTTTATAAAATACATATGTTTATAGAATACCTTTTGGTATATTATAAATTTTATTTTAAAAATATAAATAGAACATTTACAATTCTGTTTAGAATAGGGATTTTCAGTGTTGTATCTTGAACGAGATCACAACTTGACACACTTCGCCTTACACGTGTTACACATTATTTCGTGTGGTGGCATGAGGCCTGCGGCTAATATTGCTAATAGAACGGTAACAAAGTAAAACGTACTATAAGATTGCGTATAAAGGCTATAAGCATTTGTAAAGGCTAAAACCTTAGATTGAATACAATAATTATTTCATCCCATCACAGATGTCGATTTTCCTTCCTACAAAATCACTTTTACTTTATATTTCTTTAAAAAAGGACTGGGGCTGATACCCTTCAAATTTATTAGGCGTCCGTGGCTATCCGAAGAAACATGTAAAGATTTGTTATTTGCTGAAATTTTCAACACCGTATAATACGTTAGCGCCTGCGTTACCATCTTAACTATCTGGATAAGTGGCGATTTTCTTCTGTTTTCAAGAACCTTTCTTCAGCGGTCCTCTAAGATGTGGAAGGAACTTCCTTCGGTGGTATTTTCGGATCGATACGACATGGATACCTTCAATAAAAGCGTATGCTCCTTCAAGGTCGGCAACACTCTTGCGATTCCTTGAATGTTGCAAGAGTTCATGGGCGGCGGTGATCACTTACCATCAGTGATCCACATGCTCGTTTGACCTCCTCTTCAAAAAAAAAAATCTTACATAAAATAGTTTGAAAGAAAACAAACAGATTTAGATATTTGTATTATTAGTATTATTATACTATACTATTGTGGGTATTCGTTGTAATTTTTTTTTTGCAACAGTAATTGGGGTTTTTATCTTTAGGAAAAAGCTAAAAAACAATGCTAGAAGCAAGAAAATTCTTAATATTCTTAAAATTAAACAATACATCTTAGACGACATTTATGTCTAAAAAGCCGGTAAAAACTGTTTCTAGTAGCCATCTATCAAGTCGTTTCCCGATCCCGAGGAGACAAAACAGGATTTTCCGGAAGTAGAACAAATGAAAAATATCCGTTGTTAGACGACGACATCTCGTCCAGAGATTTATTATTTAAGTGTCTAAGATGATAATACATATTTTTCTTACTAATACTTATGACTTCTCAGTAAGTTTACCTCAGAATGTTAGTGATAATTTGATTATAAAACTCTTTAGCAGGTATTAAGATATATTTAAAATATATTTTTTATGTTTTTTTAGAAAAATATAATTTTTCACTAACAACTTTTTTTTTTATTTTTACTTTTTAACATCTGGTATTTGGTTGGTTTGCTTGGTTATTGTATGTACTGAATTATAATTACCCTCGTGCAGAAGATAAAGTAAATAATTTATTTATTAATGGATCCAAAATTCCTCCATTCATCTGCTACTCCCACACTCATATCTTCAGTGGCAACGCATCTGCAGTTAATGACAAATTTACACATGCCGATGTCCCTTGTCCATGGACACCAATTTTAATTAGTTTTTTAAAACAGTCTAGATATGATATGTACGTGTAAATTAAAAGTTATTTTAAAATAAAGGAAGTGTGTTCCAGCACGATTACTTTTGAATTACTTTTATAGATATTATTAATTGGGATGATTTCGTTAGCTATATTGTAAAATTAATATTCAATAAGACTAATATAGAATATAAAGCAATAACAACTAATATGTTTTTATTGCTCAAGTTGTAGTCCAACTGTACCTACATTTATTCCACGGACCATTAAGTTTTACCGAGATTCTGTATCACGCTTGTGACAATATCTGGGATCGAGATATCGCTCATTGTTATTATTTGATCTAAAATTAGTATGTATAAATATAATGGACTAAAATCAAAATCAAAATCAAAATCTTTATTAAAAATAAGTTTCATACAAAACATTTTTATTGTCAAAGCTACCACCAGCTCGGAAAATTATTTCCACAGACCTGAGAAGAGCTGGCGACAGAAACTCAGCGGGATTGTCATGATTTGTTCTTTTTTTTTCTTAAATTCTAAATAACATAAATACATTACACAATACTGAATAAATAATCTTGAAGCAGCCTGGCAGCGATCGCTTCATACCCACGGTGCATTATCCTCTAAGTATTCAGATACATTGTAGTATCCTTTTGCACACAAACGTTCCTTAGTTATTCTCTTAAATTTGTTAAATGGTAATACTTGAACGTTTGCTGGGACTTTTTTGTAAAACTGTATACATAGCCCCATGAAAGATTTACTCACTTTTTTAAGTCGAGTAACAGGTAGCGCGAGCTTGTGTTTATTCCTGGTATTTATAGTGTGTATATCACTATGCTTAATAAAATTGTCAGTATTTTTATGTGCATATTTAAGATTTTAAAAAATATACTGACTGGCGACCGTAAGTACATTAATTTGCTTGAACTTATCTCTTAAGGAATCTCTAGGGCCCAGGTTGTAAATTGCACGGACAGCTCTTTTTTGTATAACGAAAATGGTATTTATATCAGTAGCACTACCCCACAGTAGGATACCATAAGACATTATGCTATGAAAATAACTATAATACACTAACTTAGAAGTAGTCTCGTCAGTTAGGGATCCAATTTTTTAACAGCGTACGCGGCAGAGCTAAGTTTACTAGCCAATCCAGCTATATGAGGGCCCCATTGTAGCTTAGCATCAACAGTGATTCCTAGAAAAACTGTGGATTCCACCACTTCCATCGCTTCCTCATTTAAAAGTACATTAGTTTGCACCTGTTTAATATTAGAAGTAGAAATAGACCTCAGAGAGGAGATAAGTAATCAATTATATATAGTTTTATATACTCAGAGAACTGTTTATTATTAAACCTTCACATATCTTTATTTTAAAAATAATGCAAATTTATTTACTAAATTAATTTCCAAATGTGTCTCGGGAATTATAATTTATAAATGAATAATGTTCCCTATTGTTATATATATAGAACTACTTAAAATTGATGATGAGAGTTTTCCGTCATATTGTTATGGAATAAATTAAATGTTATTGTGTTAGATTACTTTTATAGTTCAAGGTTTGTTAAAATACTGTTTAATTAATTTATTGCAGCGATAATATTTGTTAACTACAGTTCAGTAACGTCACTTTATCATCCTTGATTACAGAAAGCGATGACGGACGCTTAAGCGACGGGTGGAAAGTGATGGTGGCTGTGCAACCAGCTCTCTTTCTTTCTCTTTCGCTCTCTCTCTTTCCTTCTACCTGTGCAAGAAACGCAGCTATGAAAACGATTTCAGTTGATATGAGATTTTCTATAGATTTTATACCATTACCAATTTTCTGTCAAATAATATATTACATTAAAGACGCTGTGTCGTCAATTCAAATATATCTGTGTGCAACAGAATTTACTTTGATTATAGAATTATTTCGCGTTCCATGTTTTATTAAATTCGTAATTATTGTAACTAATAGAAAAAAAAAACATACATCAATATAACTAACATACCTACATTTGTCACTGAGATCATACAATTCCTCTATATTAAGTTCATGTACATTATTACTTTAATAAAAACACGACAGAACTACTTAATCTAACTTTATCTCATTACAACTAAACTAAACTAAACTAAACAGTCACGTTTTCTGAAATAGACACCGTACTTAACATAACAAATATTAACTTTTATAATATTGTATTTTCTTTCGCGATGACAAAACTCTATGATGTTAATATAATTTAGTTAATATTGTTATATCATTAAGTACTACTATCTTGTAATGTAATTATAAATAGTAATTGTTTGATATTGGTATTTATACAACCAAACTATTTAAGTTATAGATGATAGTCAATATATGTATTAAAAATACTTTATATTATATATTTTATAGACACACATACATTTTATTTATATGCATGCAGTAAGGGAACTGGATGTCAAATCAACACATGATTTACCTGATGGTGAATACTGCCGACCCCAGGATATTGCAAATGTAGAGAGTTTCCAAATTGGAGTTACAAAGGAAGACGACACAAGGACTGTTTAAGCTTCGGATTTTCTCACTCACTATGCAAAACGTTGTTATAAAAGTTGCTTTATCCTGATTTTCTGTGACAAAATGTGTTAACCTGGTTGTTTGAGCTGTCAATTAATACACTAAGTATTCTTCCAGAATTCATCAGGAAGCTGATCATTTCAAGTAGTCTCCAGAATATAAAGAATAAATTATCAATAGAACTCATTTGTACATGTTGAATCTCCATTTTATATGTTTGTTTCAGTTTCATACAGAAATTGCAATATTACTTAATAAGGGTATTATATTAAAGAAAATAATACCTACTTTGACCTATACATGCATATGTAATGTGCCAACAAACAAATGTGAGTAACTATTAGTTATAAGTGGTATATTTGGGAAGTATGTTTAGCAGAGACGGAAGATACGAAATGTGTGATGTGGAAAGGCGTATTGCTGCCGGCAACAGAGTTGACGGTGCTTTGGCTGCACTGTTGAGACGGCGAAACGTCAGCATAGCTGCACGTCTGACTGTACACAATGCAATTTTGCTACCGACGCTGTTATACGTCAACCAAACGTGGGTAACACAGAAGAAGAATGTAGGAAAGATGAATGCTTTGGAGATGCGATCTCTTCGCAGAATATGCGGAGTCAGTCCATCTGACCGAATCCGCAATGAAGAGATCCACAGAATGGCAGGTACTAGCGAAGATGTCACGGTGAGAATGAAGAAGAATGTGCTCAGGTGGATTGGGAACGTCGAACGAATGAGTGATGAAAGAATGGTAAAAGAGATTTATACAGGAAAAATAAGCGGTAAGAAAGACAGGGGGAGGCCTCGATTGACCTTCGAAAACACAGTATCTATGATCCTGGAGAAAGGTCACGTAAAAAACATGAGGACCCCCCGGAGGACATGTATGAAGAGGTTGATGTCTGTGGCCGAGGCGAAAGAGGTATGCAGGGACCGCAGCGTTTGGCGCTACGTCGTCTCTGGCTACCCCGCAAAGGATATGGCGTGAAGATAAATAAATAAATATATAATATCATTGATAGTTTAATCTGTATTGTTTGAACTAAAGGATGTGTTGTACTTGTAAGATGATATTGACTATATGGTATCTGTGACATTGTACCGCAGTTAATATTGAAGATATCATTACTATTATAATCATATATAAGATTAGATAATATATTACATTTAGATTAACTTTTTAATCGGATATTTTTATTTTGGCTCAGTCTTTTAAGATGATGTATGTATTAAGTTGATGTACCTCAAATTTCGTTTTGAGTAAACTTTATTATTAAAATAATTAATTTTTAAAACCCATCCCAAGAAATGATGCAACAAATTAAGTGAGTAAAATGGATTGTTATTAAAATATGTCATCTTGCGACTTCGCTGATCTTAATAAACTATAAACTGTCGTGATTTTACAATACTCTAAACTCTAAAGCCTCATCCACTTAGTGTATATGCGGCACCTTACGTTAGTACTACAATTACATCACCCTGGAGTATTTTTAAAAGTTACACGTCGTAGTATCTTAAATCTAAATTCAGCATCTAATGCATCAAAATAATGCAACAATATATAAATTTTGTTGTTATAATGAAAAAAGCAACCGAGCAAATAAAACCGGGTAATATAATAATAAATTTATTAAAAGATAAACAGTTAACTGAGATAAGAACTGCGACCATATTTAATTACCACATTTATGTAAAATTTTATTTTAATACGAATATGCTCTAGAAACCAAATTCCGTTGAGTTGAAAATATCGAGAATGACCGTGATAAAGTCGCGTCAGCTATTTATTAATTGCAATTTATTTATATTGTTTTATATTCACCTTCCTGTCTTGTTAAATGTTTCAATTAGTTTTAATTTTTGTTAATATAAAAGAACACCGAACTGTTTAAATTATTAGTGGTTTCTTTTTAATTATATTGATTTTAATAATATATATTACCTTGTTAATTTAAAATAGCACTTTAATTCAAATGTAAAAATACAATCTTTTTTATTTGAAAGGAAGGTAATTATATCTTTCTTGAATTATAGACTCCTCGGCAGACACTATTTTGGGTAGACCTCGAAGAATTCGGTCTGCCCATTCATTTGTCCCCTACTTTCGAATTTTGGAAAAATTTCTTCACAGGAGGTCTTCTTATGACCCCCTGAGTCCGAAATGACCATTGGTCAAAAAGTTTATATATATATATATATATATATATATATATATATATATATATATATATATATATATATGCGTGCGTGCGTCCAGATACGACTTTTGTCAGCACTATAGCGGCCGCAGTTTCGCTCGGATCGCTTTCAAACTTTGCACAAAAATCAACCATCCAAAAATGAAGGTCAAGTTCGTTAACCAGAGAAATCCGGACACAGGGGGCTCTAGGGCCTCACTTTTTCTGATTTCAGTTTTTCGACCATAACTTTTTCCCTATACAAAGAAGATCAATCGCGTTCATATTATATGATGTCTTTGATGAATACCTATAACTAATGTAGATAAACCGAAAACCTAACTTCAATAACTTAGGGGTGGGGTTAAAAAAACCGAAAATTTTTGGAAAAAAATTCATAACTTTTTTCTGGTAAACATTCTTACATCACAAGTATTTTTAATAGAAAGGTTATTTTTTACTTTAAATTTAAGTATTAGAAGTTTTGCCCGTAAAAGGTACCGTTTCCGAGAAAAAAAATAAAAACCACTTTTAGCTTGAAAATTTAAGGCAGGTAAAACGACGTCAACTTTTTCTGGTAACATTCCCTCGAATCAAATATTTTTAATATAAAGGTTATTTTTACTCTAAATTTAAGTACCAAAAGTATTTTCAAAAAAGATACCTTTTCCGAGAAAAAAAAAATTAAAACCGCTTTTTGCTTGAAAATGTTTGATGTAAACAACGGCATCATGTAGGTAGGTAGTTAGTTATATTTTAAACGAGTTACACACGAGGTCTACCCACGCGTGTCCCCCTGCGAGCACGGATTTTTTTAATTTTCGATAATGCACGGTTATTATTTTGGGTAGACCTCGAAGAATTCGGTCTGCCCATTCATTTGTCCCCTACTTTCGAATTTTGGAAAAATTTCTTCACAGGAGGTCTTCTTATGACTGCCTGAGTCCGAAATGACCATTGGTTAAAAAGTTTATATATATATATATATATATATATATATATATATATATATATATGCGTGCGTGCGTCCAGATACGACTTTTGTCAGCACGATAGCGGCCGCAGTTTCGCCCGGATCGCTTTCAAACTTTGCACAAAAATCAACCATCCAAAAATGAAGGTCAAGTTCGTTAACCAGAGAAATCCGGTCACAGGGGGCGCTAGGGCCTCACTTTTTCTGATTTCAGTTTTTCGACCATAACTTTGTCCCTATACAAAGGACATCAATCGCGTTCATTTTATATGATGTCTTTGATAAATACCTATAACTAATGTAGACAAACCGAAAACCTAACTTCAATAACTTAGGGGTGGGGGTAAAAAAACCGAAAATTTTTGGAAAAAAAATCATAACTTTTTTCTGGTAAACATTCTTGCATCACAAGTATTTTTAATAGAAAGGTTATTTTTTACTCTAAATTTTGGTATCAAAAGTTTTTCCGTAAAAGGTACCGTTTCCGAGAAAAAAAATTAAAACCACTTTTAGCTTGTAAATTTTAGGTAGGCAAAACCACGGCAACTTTTTTCTGGTAAACATTCCCTCCTCGCAAATATTTTTAATAGAAAGGTTATTTTTTACTCTAAATTTAAGTACCAAAAGTATTTCCAAAAAAGATACCTTTTCCGAGAAAAAAAATTAAAACCGCTTTTTGCATAAAAATTTTGATGTAAACAACGGCATCATGTATTATTCTTAGGTAGTGAGTTATATTTTAAATGAGTTACACACGAGGTCTACCCACGAATGTCCCCCTGCGGGCACGGATTTTTTATTATTCATAATATGTTTATATACAAATTAAACAAAATAAACTCTATAAAAGTGTTTAAAACGTTAGATTTTCAAAATGATTGTTCCGCATTGCAAATAAGTTTCATTAATAAAGCTTCGGTCTAGACGCATCGTGTAAGACAATTATAAAAAATAGATATAGATATAATAAAATAAGAAATAGATAACAACCATCTCTGAAACGGGTTGTATATCGTGTTAAAATTTGATCTCCATCAGTGCAGTTATATTTCAGTTTATCGTTCGTCCATGTCATCCGTATGAAAGTGGAAACGATGTAGGATATACGTAGTAAAAAAGGATCTTGGTATCTGTCTCACACACGGTACTGAATGCAGCTTTAGTAGCGATTTTACAATGATTTCCTGTGAGAAGATAATAAACATAAACGTACCTATATCTGTACTGTTTATAATAAAATGTAATATAATTTGTATTAAGTTACAAACTGATGGCACTGAATATTCACAAATATAAGATTTTTAAAATTTATATTCAAAATATTATTATATATTTGTAGAACAGGGATTTAATGAAAATTGTAAAAATTAAGAAATGTAATAAAAATAATGTATTTAAATTTAATTATTTTTCTTTTAAATAGTCACAATGAAGAGCATTTTTCTTATGGGATTACTGATATTACTGAAATTAAAATAATAATATTTTTAATTAATCATATACATGTAACAAGTAAAAATGTTATACCGGAGTACATTTATTTATTTATAATTTGTAATTAAAAAAAAATGACTATAAATACATCTATTAGTGATTTTTTTGATTAAAAGTAGTGTCATGTTTGTGTGGTTTTTATGTTGAGGTAAAGAAAAGATAATGAAATAGTGTTTTGACTATTTTATTTTGTATTTAAATTGCATTATCATTTTTTTATTTTCTTCAATTTTGCTTAAGCAGTGCTTCGAATCAAAACATGATGAATGTTATCGAAAGAGAGTTGTAAACGATGAATCGTATTTTGGGAATACACTAAGTTACATTGCGGAGTGAGTTGTATACCGATGAGAAAGTTTGTTTGTTTAATTGTTTTATTAGCACCTACTAAAGAGTTATGTAATCAAAATATCACAGATGTAGCGGTAACCTCATGAGAAGTCAATGCGTGTTCTAATATATATATATGTTTAGAATCATGACACAAATCGTATTATTAATATTTCAATGTAAACATATATATATATATCTAGACGAAATGTCGTCGTCGTCTAATGACGCATATTTTTCATTTGAGCGACTTCCCGAGAATCCTGTTTCATCCCCTCGGAACCGGGTAACGACGTGATAGACGGCTACTTGAAGCGGATACTATCCGCTTTTTAGATATAAATAGATATAAATGTTTTGTTCCATTTCAAAACACTAAGAATTTCGAAGCTTTGTTTTTAGTCTTTGTAAAGATAAACGCTAATTGATCTTGATATAACAATATAACCACATAAATATTTATATGTAGAATTTGCATAGACATTTTTAGTACATGAAGTAATACAATATAAATAATTATTTATTTAAATATTTTTGAATTATAAAATTAAACGCATAATAGAGCACAATCAAACATTATGATAAGTAGCTGTGTTTTATAATCAATTACAATATTATTATATTTTCTGTCAAACTAAACATAGGGCTAAATATATTCGATTTTTTCAATAACCAGGAATAACCACGATTTTTTAAATTCTTGTATCGATAATAAGTTGCAGGCGCCATGTCACCGCACACACACGTGTGGTCACTCGTCTACTACGAAGTGTGTCAGGTTGTGGAATTCCCTCCCCGTTGAGATACGTCACTCAAAATACACAAGCAATTTAAAAAGCCTTATTATTGTAATGTAATGTAATTGTAATTATAAGGATATGTATGAGAATATATATTTTACATGTGTAGTATTAGTGTATATTACTTTGTAGTTTATTTAAAAGTGTATGCTACACCCGAAGCCTTCTTTTTCAATTTCATCAATTCAATCTCATTTAAGATTGTGTGAGAGAAAACGCTTTAGGAATAACACCGCCAAGTTAATATTTTGTCTAGTTTTCTTTTAAGGTGCCAAATAAAGAATTAAAATATAAATTATTTTAATTTTGGCATTTATTATCATTCTAACGGGTAATTACGGTTGTTTTGTGATATAATAATAATAATAATAATAGTAAAATTGTTGTAATTAATGATTTATTGCTTAACATTAAAATCGAGAAACGAGTAATAAGGTAGACAAAATCAGGATTTTTCAAAATTATTGTTGGGGAAGGCGAGTTTAGGTATTGGTGTAGATTAATACAGAAGATATAATAGCTGTAATAATAAATGTAAATTATACGCATTAGAATTATATTCTTTGCTTTCTTTAATTTAATTCTATGATAATGAGATCAAATAGTTTAATTTACAATGCTTTATTATGTTGCACATGTTATTTAAAAAAGCTATTTTATGTAGATAGTGCTGTGTGTGTGCCAATGAGGGCGGCATGATCATGTCTGAATAGACTCTTTTTTTTCTCAAATAAAGATTTAAAAAAATACTGTATTAGACTTTGTAATCTCCATGTCATGAGGCCACGGTTAACGGGCAGTTTATCGATCTATCTCTTACTATCGAAACAAATTATTTCAAATATATTTAGGTCATTTAATATTCTACAGCCACCTACATGAAAACATCAAGATTTTTTTAATTCTCACACAAGTCACTTAAACGTTGTATTAAACACACTGTGCCCAAGTGTTCAAAGCGGTTATCTAAATAAAAGTATCATACATCTAGCCATGTACTTACCATTTATAATAACATTATCGATTCAATTGTTGTAGCTAGCTTCCAATAACATATTGTTAAACATATTCTGAATGCAATAATGTAAAGTAAAGGAAACATAAAAAAGTACAAGCCATGACATTAAAAAAATCTTTTTGAGAGTTTTTTATTATGCTACAGAATATTTTAAAAAATCATAATTAATATAAAAATCCTCGTTGTCGTATGAAATTTTTTATCTCATTGCATGAAAAGCCAAGGTAGTAAGACTAATTTTATTAAATGGACACCACTTTTTATTTAAATAAAACAAATACATATTAAATATTAAGTAAAGGTTACGATATACAAAAAATCCAAAACGCTAATCCGGAGACTAGTCACTAGTCACCAACGTTCATTTAAACAGATGAACAGACAATTATAAAATAAATAAAGTTAAAATGATTACTCCCAAATATCTTCTATATAGGGACAGCGATCACTTACATAATTATAAATATACTACAACTTTCAATTTCATTACACTACGTGTCTTACTTCAAGCCCAAGACGATGAAATACACTCAGTCCGTAAGCCGAGGGTATGAGAGATACTATTTGTAAGTCATTCGTCATTTCGTCACATGTCATTACTCACTCTTGGTGTCTGGACGAGGGTTCCATGGAACTATATTAAAATGAAGGATATAGGTTACTTATTGTATGTTTGTATTCTGAGTACTAAATAACTGTAACAAATGCATCTCCAATTCTTCCAATATGTAATACTTTAATCGTAATATGTTTTATCAAGTTAGTTATCACAGATGATCGGATATATTCATTATTGGCCTGTGAGTTCATATTGAGAGGTACCTACACAATTTATGTATTTATATATATTTATAATTATCATATACATAATATAATAGTAATAATACACACAGTATGTTAACAGCAGTAATTAAACTATATTAATGCCACAATATCATTTTGTTTCGTACTCTGTATGTAGGCTGCAACATTATCATAGTATTTTATAAATAAAACTGACTAATAAAACTTAGATATGTAGCTGGTAAGCTGGGTGTTCCTGCATGTTATAATGATTGTATTTTTATTAATTATAAATTTTCAAAAATATACCGCATTCCGAGTTATTAATATGAACTATATATGTATTTTATAATATAATACATCATTTAAATAATCCATAAGAAACCTTATTGAATATTGTATAAAATATCTTCACTTAATTTATATAAAATTTATATATTTAAAAAACAGCTACTACCTATTCTCATACTTGGTGTTTTATTTGTAATATTTAATAGTATATTTAAACCCTTATTTTATAAATATTGAAGAAATATTTAAAATAGAACAATCTCAAAGTATAATTAAACTACTTACTAACTAAACAAGTTACAAATCACCAAATCAGATTGTGAAAGTAAAATACGACTCTCGTTCAGAACTTCAGACGTAACTTATTCATGGTAATCTTATTTTCAATACTTTGTTACAGCTAAAAGACATTATTATTTCAATTGACTTCTAGAATATATTTAATGTGTAAAAGTCTCTCTATATTTTTGTACAATTTTGGTACATCGGTCTAGTAATTTGATTTCATTACTAATATTTTTATTTTAAGTTCAATTTGTTGTAAAATAACATTACATAATTATGGTTGTGTGGTAATTAAATACGTATTACAAAATTAAACTAAAAAGTAAATCAAGTCGTCAAATTTAATTAATTTAATTTTAAATAAAAATAATAATAAATAAATAAAATTTAATTTTCGTCGCGAAAAGTTTAATTATTTTTTATTCTTTTTAATGTAGGTTATGACGTTGTTAACACACACTTTCTGTTGAGTATCTACTTTTACTTTATTGTTTGTTTGTTGTTTTACTTTTGATCAACACCGTAAAGAATCACAATCTGTACTCGTACATTGACACTCAGCTGACACAGTGATGTTTCTGAGTTAAACAACGCTTGTAATCTTCAATTTAGTTATAGTCTTTAAAATGTAATATTATTCTACAGTAAAATCCATTGTTTGTTTTATAAAGGTTATTCTTAAATTGGTCCCACTTTACATTCTATTCTATTTGTTTGACTTATTTTTTCTTATTTAATTTCAAAATTACAACACGTGATAGATTCTATATCTGTGGGTATTAGAATTACTAAAATATTATTACATGTTTAAAATGAAGCTATATTTATATGTGACTATTGTAATAAAATATACACCTTAAGTTAGTAGTACATCACTGATATAATATAATATTAAATGGTTTAAATTAAACGTGAGTCGTAGCGTACATTAAACACGTATGATAGGATCGTACAGGACAATACATTTTAAGTTATCAGTATTAAAATAACGTGATAACGTATCTTAATATATCTTAATAATCTTAACATATCTTAATATATCTTAATCTTAATATATCTTAACATATCTTAATATTATTGACTGTATATTATTACGTCCATCACCACACATCCGTTCCAAACTCTTCATTAATTTACGTAAACTGACTGGAATTTATAAGTTTTAGATAATTTCTTCAAAACATAAATTTGTGTCACAGAAACATACTAGGTGTAACACGAGTGTATTTTAAAATTCTATTTGTTTACTTTGAACATTCAGCTAAATAAAACCATAAAATTTTGACATCCCATCTCATTCATGTTTCAATATTATTGTAACAGAGTTGACAGTTTTTATTTTAGAAACCTGTTATTTTTGGTTTTGTTACTCTAACTTTATATTTTTATAACATAACGTACATTCGTCATTTAACCTATAAAATAAACATATTTTTTTCCAAAACTTTATACTGAAAAAATATAGTAATAGATAGATAATAATTTTTGACTTAAACCGTATAGCTAACTCACCGGGTGTATAATTTGTAAATTAATTCTAATATACGAGTATATAAGGATAATTGTTAAAAATGTCGGCATAAATCAAATTTTCACAGAAAGCACTGCTAATCCTTTTGTGATTACAAAACAGTTTTAGTATTAAGAAAACAGTGTATTAAATTTACTTCTATAGATCTGCAGAAAAGTCTGCGATTAATGTTTATATATAAGTTGGGGCTAGTTAGGTACCCATTACAACGATTAAGAAATAGTCGTGTGCAATGTCGTAATTAGAAAACTATTAACTATTAACTACAATACAATCCTTACTACTTCACGCACATTATGATAATCTTATTATTAAACTTAAGTTCCACCCTTATCCATCACACTCTAAACACTCTTAGATGTTATAATAATATTTATTTAATAATACACTCTTGATTTTATGAAAAGGAAAGTCTAAGATATCTTGTGGAGCTTTATTACATATGCGTACACTAAAGCCCATGAAGGATTTGTTAAAACTTAACATTAAGATGAAATTTAGGCGTTATGAGTTTGTTTTTATTTCTCGTATTTATAGTCTGTCACTGTTTTTTATATAAACATATGTTATTAAATATGTATTGAAAAGTGATTGTAGAAACATCCCTCAAGGAATCTGTAGGTTTTAAGTTGTAAAGTATGTGAAATAAATACAGAGTTAATCTCGGCAGCACTGCCCCATAATAAAATACTATAGTCAAAATACAATGAAAATAACTAAATTGCAAGGATGGCCGAGCTGAATTTGCTTGGGTGTGCTGAAAGATGGGGGTTTCATTGAAGATTTAGAGGAATTAACATAAACCGTCTGAACTCATTGATATACGTAAAAAATAATAAGATCAAGCGCAGTGCTACGTACACCATAGTAGTTTACAAGGTTAGATCGTCCACGCAATCAAAGGCTTTGAACCTGACGTTGATTTACCTTGGTGAAATCAATTGTTCGCGAAGCATTATTTTATTGCTATACACAAACTTTGGCTTAGGATATTTTTTACGAAGATCTTACTTAAGGTCGGTAAAACAGAGACAGGCCCATAATTTCCGGATTTCCGGGTCCAAGTCTATCGCTGATATGATCACACAGTATATACTCGTAAGCCGAGCGATAATGTATGCATACCCCTTGATTTTCCTCTTTTCGGTAATTAATTCAGATTATTTTAATGTTATATTTTTATAGTAGATAAATGTGAGGTTATTTAAAAACAAAATTATGAACTGTATACTTACACTGGTTACTTTTAAATAGCATTATTTAAATAAAATATCACAACTTTTACAAACAAACCAAAAAACAGACAAAAATTATGTCGCTTAAGAAACAACTTCAATATAAGAAAAAAACATAAAGCCAAGGCTCATTAAAACTGATAATTTTCAACTTGATAGATTGAGGTTGTATTTGTGCTATACCTAATACAGCTAATTGTAGTTGTGTAAGAAATTCCGGTAATGATTTAAGTTTAGTGCATTTAGTTTGAAAAAAAGGATTTCACTAAAAAGTGAAAAAGAAAATCAATTATAATCTTAGGGACAGTAAAAAAAATAGTTTTCAAAATTAAAACGTTTTTTTTGTAGCGGTTGTTTAAAATGATATAGATTGTTCTGAACGTAATAATTTTACTAACTTAAGTAATTCTGTGACTCATTATAATAATTATTGAACTATTAAATATTGTGTCAAAGTGAAAATTAGTTGATGAAGTTTTGAATAAAACTTATCGAGATCGATTTAGTTTGATGATAAATAATTTGATTACGAGAATAAGTTTTAATGAAGAGTTATCGCCTTCGAAACTTTATGGTGATTACAGAATTTATTGGTTTAAATATAATAAATATTTATAGTTAATTAAATACGCATTCGATAATTTACAAAATTAACTCAAAAATGTGTCAATCATGCAATATATTATATAATGACATAGTACAATTCAAAATAAAATAGCTTGGAGCTTACTTAACCCCAAAATGTAATTATTTTTAATGTTACAAATATCAACGATAAGGAATACCTAGTTTTAAATATTGGCTAGGATTTTCGGAATAAGTCTAATAGATGTCGCCTCCGTCCCGATAGATAATTTTGTATGCTAGATTATTATATTCAGAGAGGTGGTTAGCAACACGGTAGACAGTCGGGACCTCCACGAGATCGAAGGTTCGAGTTTTCTTTGTTCTATATTTATTGAAAATTTGAAAATTCGCCTTTTTTTTTTAACAAGCATCATTGATTTTATTATAATTGGGTGGAACATATCTTAATAGAAAGTCTATGCATAATAACAAAGACTCATAAATAGGTACTAAATTGTGCTTAGCAAAAATTTTATAGTGTGCATTTAAAAGAATCACTTTGAATTTACGAAAGAAATATGGTGTTAAAGATTTATTTTTGAAGTCTTTGTTATTTTGTTTTAATAATCTCTTTGAAAAACCTTATAGTGACTCGTTGTCTATAAGGTGTGTAATTTCCTTTTGTTTTTGTGTGTGTCTACAACCGTAATCATTTATAGTAACGGTAAACACCTAAACAAATTAAAGCAATTTACAGAATTGGTAGTAAAAAATTAAAAAAATATATCTGCCTGTTTATTATTAATATTTTAAAATGATTCCACTACGTGCTGTTAGATAAGCTTAATAAGAATTGAGGCTGTGTTTGAGCCATCAAGTAAGACAATACTCGTATAGTTTACCATTCTCAGCGTTTAAATATTGTTGTTGTAATGAGCTCAGTGATCCACAAATTAGTACTTACAGACAGTTTAATGTAAATTTTTGTTATAATATTAATATCTTATAAATATTGTTTATAAAGTACCTTCTAATACGTTATAGTTATATAATAACATTTAATTTCGACAATATTCAGACTTGTAGTATTTTTATAAAGGTATTTTTATATATATTTTTTAAAGGTTTGTTCCTCCTCCTTCCTCTTATTGTTCACGCCACATCATTTTCAAGTGCAGTCAAGCGAAATTAACTCATAAAATATATATCTTAATATGACTTCTTAGCAAATCATTTGGTTTATAAATCTGCAATTTAATACATCAAATAAACAAAACTTCCAAAATCATTAATCTATACAATATTCATGCAGTAGAGAATATTTAATTCATTAAAATTACTGTCATGTAACAATGTACTAATTTGCAATGTGCTCTTGCACGTAGCAAAAGAATGTTTAAATCTTGAATGTTATGACTTAAGTAATTACTTATTTAAACTCGGTTGATTATTCTTTGAAGAAAGTCCTTAACAAAAACTGATAATGTTTACATTACAAGTAAAGTTTGACATTGTAGGTTTTGAATTCGCTTAAGGTCACGAAAAATACACTGCGTGTGCATTTATGCCTGGGTGAAACACTCTGTCTCAATATCTCTCTCTCTGAGCGTCTCTGTGTATGTATGTGTGTGCGTGTGCGTGTGCGTGTGCGTGTGCGTGTTTTCATATTTTGCATTTTTGTGTTAGATTTCAGGTGAATATTATTTTATTATTGCTATTAAGTTTAAAAAAATGGAAATTTGCAGCAAATGTGTGTAATAGAGGTTGAGAAAAGTACATTGATAAAATCGTGTAACTTGATACAAGTCCTTATTGCTTACATTCGTGTATTGTACATGTGACTTGAGGGTCTAGTTAATTATTAAAATTATAATGAAATCATGTGCTTAGAATTCAAAAAGCGTAAGCGTAAGCGTAAACGTAAATGTCAGTGCAAATAAAATTCCGAAAAGCAATGCTTAACGACTACAACAATTCAGTTTCTAATGTAATTTGTTCTTTTATATTATTAGCCTTAAGAAAATAACATAAGATAAAAAAACAATCAAAAAATTAACATTAAAGTTAATATTCTATTTGACTTTTACTATTCTCCGGATTTGATGATTGCTAAACTTATTTTTCAAACGGAAATATATTCTGCATTAAACAATGAGGAAAATTGCTAGTGATAAATAAATCCGAACCCCGAATGGAATAATCTATTGTTTAGTCCAACTATCGGTGTGAGCAGTTTTACTAAATAACATTTAGTTTGTTCATAAAAGTTGTACGTCGAGTTTGGTTACGCTTCAGTAAAATTAACATGTATTGTTAGATAAAGTTACATTCGATAGAGGAAAGTTAAATCTATGGATAGACTTAATATAACATCTATACCCAATGTATCAGTGCCTAGTGATTAGGACACAAATGAACTAAAATTAAAATCTAATAAATTTACAACACTAGGCGTCCATATTATAGAACAGCAATAAACTGTCATCTTATACAAGAAAATCCTACTGTCTCTGTAAAAAAGTATCTGTGCTATTATTATATGGTATTTATTTATTAAAATAAATTTACGATGAGATAATATTAAAATGTATTTTAATCAAACGTCTATTTTCTCTTAGTTTCCTGTTCATTTTCCTTTTCTAAGAGACTGTCGATGAAGATAAGAGTACAGACATATTATTAAATGTTAGTTTCTACCCAGAGGAAAATATACTGTTAATTTACACTGACTCCTATTAGCTACACTACGAGTAAGTTCTTAGGTTTAATGAACTTATTACTTCAACATAGAGTTAATAAGCTTTTGTGATATGGTCGGAGTCGTATCTAAGCGTCTTTTACTATTATGGTAACGGTTAGTATTAAAGCTGCCTCTGCGGAATATTAAATAATATAACAATGTTACAGATGTAAACTCAGAATGTTGTTGTTTTAGTTGTAACATATGTTTAAATGTACAACTTTATTGAAAACGTAAATAACTATAATATATAAAAATGATATATTTAAAATATACATGAAAATTTGTATGATTTTAATATTGACTTCTTTTATAATCCAGTTTTTCTGAAAGTTTATATTTATTGTTAGATTATAGCCAAAAAAGCATTACGATGTAAAATTTTTATGATATTTGTTATTTCTTTGTTGTTGTCCCGGTATATTGAACATTTTCAGAAAATACTCCGAAAATTGTCTTATTTTGACAGGAAAAAAACACAAATTGGTGTGGGTCATCTTTTTAAATATAATTAAATATTTTTGAATATGTATTAATGTTATATAATGATAGATGACTGTAGATATGATATCAATTGAGAAAAAGTGGGGAGAGTCGGGTTGAGGAAAGAATAAAAATTGTACGAAACAAGGTAATATGATAAATGTAAAATAATTATATGAGGTATGCATCCAACCAGCGTTGAACGAGTGGTGTGTAGCAATAACAGTGACATGTAAATGTGTTTTAAGCTCCGCCGCAGTAGTGCTGAGTTTGGTGCAAATTGAACATTGACGCATATTCATACACGGACTCTCAATATATTTATATTTTTACACTAACTAATAAAGCTACATGTTAAAAAATATTGATTTAATTGTTATTTTAATTCCAATATCAATACTCCAATGACATCACTGCAATCCGACGTTTAGAAATGTTTAATTTATTATTACTACGTTCCTTAAATAATGTGTAAAGTTAAATGTTAATAGGAAAAATATTAATATAGTTTTAATATATATATATATAACTCAATACACCTTTTTATAATCATTTAAAATATATCAAATTCCATTTACATTTAATTTAAGGAATCTCAGTACAAAAGTGCAGAAGAACAAAATCGATAGATCGTTTCACCAGCTGCTGTAACTGTACTCCCACACACTGAAGCTTCATACTACTATGTCTACTATTTATTACCTGATAAAGCTTTCGGAGTTAAACATGTATCGACTTTATTAAATTGAGGAACCTTTTCCAATCTGATAACATTTACACTCCGAGTGAGAATTAAATACATACCATCGCTCAGATTCGCTTAATTGGTTTCAGTAAAACATTTATCAACGTCACTTTAAGCGATTTAATTTAACGTTTGATCGAGGCTTTAATTTATAATTATAAAATGAGCTCGTTAAAGATAAACTGATGAATTATATCTGATTGTTTTAAAACATTCTCACGATCCAATATTAAAATACTGAGCTTTGTATACATAATTTATTAGTTATAGTAATATATTATTATATTTATAGAAAAATAAACAAAATGTTGTTTTATTAATTAAAGATTCAGATTGCAATAAAAAAAAATAATTTAGAGATAATGTTTAATGTTTGGTAATAATCAATGTCTTAAATTATGAAGCGAGCAAAATCGTTTTTGAGGATTCCTTGAGGCGTTCAGTTTAACAAATAAATTATTCGATATTTTAATTAAAGGAATCTTAAGAGGCTGTCATTTCTTTCGACAAAGGCTCGAGGTTTGATATATTTAATATTTACCCTTTTATATACGTAAGGATTATAATTGAATGTATTAAAACTGCTTATTATCAATAATATGTATTTAACTTAAGACAAACATAACTTAACAAAACAAATTGATAAGTGGGTTTTTAAAACGGAATAGGTGACCAATTCAGTAGGTTTTTCGGTTCTTAATAACTTTAACATATGTGTTCCACTATAAAAATAATGGTAATATACATACACTAAATACTTACACTAAATACTCTAGTATTGAAAATAGTAAATTACAAAAACTTAAAATGTAATGCGAATAATTAAAAAGATTGTAATTATATCTTATTAGGAATTCTGTTTAAATATATATTGAGGGTACTAGCTTTTAGTAACTTAGCTTAGCTTAGCTTAGCCTTAAAAATATATGAATAAAATGTATAATTAATTATGTTATGACTGTGGAATTCTATACCGCCTTTCATCTACTGTAAATGATAAAATTCAATTTCACCAAAGCTTGTCCTAATGAGTGACTTTATTAAAAGATACACATCAAATACAAGTTTATATCATATATCAAATTCATAAATATAATAATTTTGTAAAAACTACATTAACGAGAACTTTTTACTCCATAAAAAATCGATGGAGAAAGTTTCAAAAACATATACTTCGTTCCAAACATAAAAAAATATGTTTAGTGCGAGATATGAAGCAGAATTTTAATAGATTTTTGGCAACTACTTAAGAATTGTTATTATAACCTAGATGAAATTCTGAAGGTCGTTTTTTGTAACAAATATCAATGTAATATTGAAGATTGTGTAGTTTATATAAAACTAATAATTAGTTGTATATGAACGTTCTCTGAGTGTTGATATGGATTTGCAACTAAAATATTTTCGGTCATTGAACTGTAAACTGAATGTAATAACTCAATGTCAAGTTCATACCTAAGTTCAACTTCTTTATTCCTAATTTTTTGCCAAATTATTATTACTTGAACAAAATAATATTGAATAATATTGAAATTACAATACATTTAACACATGTACTTATTGCAGCTCTGTTTCTGTAAAGTCTGTAATGCTCTGGAATGCTTTTCCCTTAGTAATTAGAAAATCTACTTGTAGTTACATTTTTTCACGGCTTTGTTTTGGAAGAAAACAGCCTATTATATATATTTTCTTACATTATATGGAAAAATATTTTATAAAAAAAAATGTTAGGAATACAATAACTACAATGATTCAATAAGCACCGGTTTTATCCTAATTATTTAGGAATTTCGCAATATATCCCTATTATATTAAATGGCGACAAATCACGGGGTCAACAAGTGATGCCCCAATTCCATTTAAAGGAAAGGGGAAAATCCTTTAAAATCATTATAAAACCTGTCGGCATAAGTGGATCTGAGCGATAGGGGAGGACGACTATGCGTGAAAAGCGTTAGAATGTAACGCAGTTACCAATGTTAAAATGGATGTTTAGAGTGAAAAGGCGGCATAGGATAAGAAATTAATTAGAGCATACTTGGGAGTGGCACCAGTGACAGAAAAAAATTAGGTAGCCGTCCGTCATGGTATGCGCAGGTTATGAGGAAAGTTGAAAGGCATGTAATCAAAAAAGTGTTATGTATGGAAGTGGAGGGATGAACAAGTAGGGAACAGCCGAAAAAAGGTTGATGGATTGCATGAAAGACTTGAAATATGATAGCCCATCCACGCTCTGTTATCATACGTCAACAGAATGAAGATATACATTTTCGTTTTATAACTTTATTTAAACTTCAACTTTCTTATAATAACAATCGAAATTCATATTGCAACATACTTTTCAATACTTCTTTTGATTTGAGCATACCAGCACAAACAATGACTACTCACCTTGTTTATTAAAACTAACTCTTACATACTCATTTCTTATATGCATTGTTATACCATACATCCATGCTTTCAGGTAACTGTATTCTTTATGTAACTCGGCTTTTTGATATTCCATCCTGTGGTAGTATTTTATAAATTCCTTTCAATTTAAAGGAAAATTAATCTCATGACTGCTTGCCATTTTATTTACAATGTTTAACAGATCGATTATTTAACTAAAATTCTATTTGTTTACTTTGAACATTCAGCTAAATAAAACCATAAAATTTTGACATCCCATCTCATTCATGTTTCAATATTATTGTAACAGAGTTGACAGTTTTTATTTTAGAAACCTGTTATTTTTGGTTTTGTTACTCTAACTTTATATTTTTATAACATAACGTACATTCGTCATTTAACCTATAAAATAAACATATTTTTTTCCAAAACTTTATACTGAAAAAATATAGTAATAGATAGATAATAATTTTTGACTTAAACCGTATAGCTAACTCACCGGGTGTATAATTTGTAAATTAATTCTAATATACGAGTATATAAGGATAATTGTTAAAAATGTCGGCATAAATCAAATTTTCACAGAAAGCACTGCTAATCCTTTTGTGATTACAAAACAGTTTTAGTATTAAGAAAACAGTGTATTAAATTTACTTCTATAGATCTGCAGAAAAGTCTGCGATTAATGTTTATATATAAGTTGGGGCTAGTTAGGTACCCATTACAACGATTAAGAAATAGTCGTGTGCAATGTCGTAATTAGAAAACTATTAACTATTAACTACAATACAATCCTTACTACTTCACGCACATTATGATAATCTTATTATTAAACTTAAGTTCCACCCTTATCCATCACACTCTAAACACTCTTAGATGTTATAATAATATTTATTTAATAATACACTCTTGATTTTATGAAAAGGAAAGTCTAAGATATCTTGTGGAGCTTTATTACATATGCGTACACTAAAGCCCATGAAGGATTTGTTAAAACTTAACATTAAGATGAAATTTAGGCGTTATGAGTTTGTTTTTATTTCTCGTATTTATAGTCTGTCACTGTTTTTTATATAAACATATGTTATTAAATATGTATTGAAAAGTGATTGTAGAAACATCCCTCAAGGAATCTGTAGGTTTTAAGTTGTAAAGTATGTGAAATAAATACAGAGTTAATCTCGGCAGCACTGCCCCATAATAAAATACTATAGTCAAAATACAATGAAAATAACTAAATTGCAAGGATGGCCGAGCTGAATTTGCTTGGGTGTGCTGAAAGATGGGGGTTTCATTGAAGATTTAGAGGAATTAACATAAACCGTCTGAACTCATTGATATACGTAAAAAATAATAAGATCAAGCGCAGTGCTACGTACACCATAGTAGTTTACAAGGTTAGATCGTCCACGCAATCAAAGGCTTTGAACCTGACGTTGATTTACCTTGGTGAAATCAATTGTTCGCGAAGCATTATTTTATTGCTATACACAAACTTTGGCTTAGGATATTTTTTACGAAGATCTTACTTAAGGTCGGTAAAACAGAGACAGGCCCATAATTTCCGGATTTCCGGGTCCAAGTCTATCGCTGATATGATCACACAGTATATACTCGTAAGCCGAGCGATAATGTATGCATACCCCTTGATTTTCCTCTTTTCGGTAATTAATTCAGATTATTTTAATGTTATATTTTTATAGTAGATAAATGTGAGGTTATTTAAAAACAAAATTATGAACTGTATACTTACACTGGTTACTTTTAAATAGCATTATTTAAATAAAATATCACAACTTTTACAAACAAACCAAAAAACAGACAAAAATTATGTCGCTTAAGAAACAACTTCAATATAAGAAAAAAACATAAAGCCAAGGCTCATTAAAACTGATAATTTTCAACTTGATAGATTGAGGTTGTATTTGTGCTATACCTAATACAGCTAATTGTAGTTGTGTAAGAAATTCCGGTAATGATTTAAGTTTAGTGCATTTAGTTTGAAAAAAAGGATTTCACTAAAAAGTGAAAAAGAAAATCAATTATAATCTTAGGGACAGTAAAAAAAATAGTTTTCAAAATTAAAACGTTTTTTTTGTAGCGGTTGTTTAAAATGATATAGATTGTTCTGAACGTAATAATTTTACTAACTTAAGTAATTCTGTGACTCATTATAATAATTATTGAACTATTAAATATTGTGTCAAAGTGAAAATTAGTTGATGAAGTTTTGAATAAAACTTATCGAGATCGATTTAGTTTGATGATAAATAATTTGATTACGAGAATAAGTTTTAATGAAGAGTTATCGCCTTCGAAACTTTATGGTGATTACAGAATTTATTGGTTTAAATATAATAAATATTTATAGTTAATTAAATACGCATTCGATAATTTACAAAATTAACTCAAAAATGTGTCAATCATGCAATATATTATATAATGACATAGTACAATTCAAAATAAAATAGCTTGGAGCTTACTTAACCCCAAAATGTAATTATTTTTAATGTTACAAATATCAACGATAAGGAATACCTAGTTTTAAATATTGGCTAGGATTTTCGGAATAAGTCTAATAGATGTCGCCTCCGTCCCGATAGATAATTTTGTATGCTAGATTATTATATTCAGAGAGGTGGTTAGCAACACGGTAGACAGTCGGGACCTCCACGAGATCGAAGGTTCGAGTTTTCTTTGTTCTATATTTATTGAAAATTTGAAAATTCGCCTTTTTTTTTTAACAAGCATCATTGATTTTATTATAATTGGGTGGAACATATCTTAATAGAAAGTCTATGCATAATAACAAAGACTCATAAATAGGTACTAAATTGTGCTTAGCAAAAATTTTATAGTGTGCATTTAAAAGAATCACTTTGAATTTACGAAAGAAATATGGTGTTAAAGATTTATTTTTGAAGTCTTTGTTATTTTGTTTTAATAATCTCTTTGAAAAACCTTATAGTGACTCGTTGTCTATAAGGTGTGTAATTTCCTTTTGTTTTTGTGTGTGTCTACAACCGTAATCATTTATAGTAACGGTAAACACCTAAACAAATTAAAGCAATTTACAGAATTGGTAGTAAAAAATTAAAAAAATATATCTGCCTGTTTATTATTAATATTTTAAAATGATTCCACTACGTGCTGTTAGATAAGCTTAATAAGAATTGAGGCTGTGTTTGAGCCATCAAGTAAGACAATACTCGTATAGTTTACCATTCTCAGCGTTTAAATATTGTTGTTGTAATGAGCTCAGTGATCCACAAATTAGTACTTACAGACAGTTTAATGTAAATTTTTGTTATAATATTAATATCTTATAAATATTGTTTATAAAGTACCTTCTAATACGTTATAGTTATATAATAACATTTAATTTCGACAATATTCAGACTTGTAGTATTTTTATAAAGGTATTTTTATATATATTTTTTAAAGGTTTGTTCCTCCTCCTTCCTCTTATTGTTCACGCCACATCATTTTCAAGTGCAGTCAAGCGAAATTAACTCATAAAATATATATCTTAATATGACTTCTTAGCAAATCATTTGGTTTATAAATCTGCAATTTAATACATCAAATAAACAAAACTTCCAAAATCATTAATCTATACAATATTCATGCAGTAGAGAATATTTAATTCATTAAAATTACTGTCATGTAACAATGTACTAATTTGCAATGTGCTCTTGCACGTAGCAAAAGAATGTTTAAATCTTGAATGTTATGACTTAAGTAATTACTTATTTAAACTCGGTTGATTATTCTTTGAAGAAAGTCCTTAACAAAAACTGATAATGTTTACATTACAAGTAAAGTTTGACATTGTAGGTTTTGAATTCGCTTAAGGTCACGAAAAATACACTGCGTGTGCATTTATGCCTGGGTGAAACACTCTGTCTCAATATCTCTCTCTCTGAGCGTCTCTGTGTATGTATGTGTGTGCGTGTGCGTGTGCGTGTGCGTGTTTTCATATTTTGCATTTTTGTGTTAGATTTCAGGTGAATATTATTTTATTATTGCTATTAAGTTTAAAAAAATGGAAATTTGCAGCAAATGTGTGTAATAGAGGTTGAGAAAAGTACATTGATAAAATCGTGTAACTTGATACAAGTCCTTATTGCTTACATTCGTGTATTGTACATGTGACTTGAGGGTCTAGTTAATTATTAAAATTATAATGAAATCATGTGCTTAGAATTCAAAAAGCGTAAGCGTAAGCGTAAACGTAAATGTCAGTGCAAATAAAATTCCGAAAAGCAATGCTTAACGACTACAACAATTCAGTTTCTAATGTAATTTGTTCTTTTATATTATTAGCCTTAAGAAAATAACATAAGATAAAAAAACAATCAAAAAATTAACATTAAAGTTAATATTCTATTTGACTTTTACTATTCTCCGGATTTGATGATTGCTAAACTTATTTTTCAAACGGAAATATATTCTGCATTAAACAATGAGGAAAATTGCTAGTGATAAATAAATCCGAACCCCGAATGGAATAATCTATTGTTTAGTCCAACTATCGGTGTGAGCAGTTTTACTAAATAACATTTAGTTTGTTCATAAAAGTTGTACGTCGAGTTTGGTTACGCTTCAGTAAAATTAACATGTATTGTTAGATAAAGTTACATTCGATAGAGGAAAGTTAAATCTATGGATAGACTTAATATAACATCTATACCCAATGTATCAGTGCCTAGTGATTAGGACACAAATGAACTAAAATTAAAATCTAATAAATTTACAACACTAGGCGTCCATATTATAGAACAGCAATAAACTGTCATCTTATACAAGAAAATCCTACTGTCTCTGTAAAAAAGTATCTGTGCTATTATTATATGGTATTTATTTATTAAAATAAATTTACGATGAGATAATATTAAAATGTATTTTAATCAAACGTCTATTTTCTCTTAGTTTCCTGTTCATTTTCCTTTTCTAAGAGACTGTCGATGAAGATAAGAGTACAGACATATTATTAAATGTTAGTTTCTACCCAGAGGAAAATATACTGTTAATTTACACTGACTCCTATTAGCTACACTACGAGTAAGTTCTTAGGTTTAATGAACTTATTACTTCAACATAGAGTTAATAAGCTTTTGTGATATGGTCGGAGTCGTATCTAAGCGTCTTTTACTATTATGGTAACGGTTAGTATTAAAGCTGCCTCTGCGGAATATTAAATAATATAACAATGTTACAGATGTAAACTCAGAATGTTGTTGTTTTAGTTGTAACATATGTTTAAATGTACAACTTTATTGAAAACGTAAATAACTATAATATATAAAAATGATATATTTAAAATATACATGAAAATTTGTATGATTTTAATATTGACTTCTTTTATAATCCAGTTTTTCTGAAAGTTTATATTTATTGTTAGATTATAGCCAAAAAAGCATTACGATGTAAAATTTTTATGATATTTGTTATTTCTTTGTTGTTGTCCCGGTATATTGAACATTTTCAGAAAATACTCCGAAAATTGTCTTATTTTGACAGGAAAAAAACACAAATTGGTGTGGGTCATTTTTTTAAATATAATTAAATATGTTTGTATATGTATTAATGTTATATAATGATAGATGACTGTAGATATGATATCAATTGGGAAAAAGTGGGGAGAGTCGGGTTGAGGAAAGAATAAAAGTTGTACGAAACAAGGTAATATGATAAATGTAATATAATTATATGAGCTATGCATCCAATCAGCGTTGAACGAGTGGTGTGTAGCAATAACAGTGACATGTAAATGTGTTTTAAGCTCCGCCGCAGTAGTGCTGAGTTTGGTGCAAATTGAACATTGGCGCACATTCACACACGGACTCTCAATATATTTATATTTTTACACCAACTAATAAAGCTACTTGTTAAATAATATTGTTATTGTAATTCCAATATCAATACTCCAATGACTTCACTGCAATCCGACGTTTAGAAATGTTTAATTTATTATTACTACGTTCCTTAAATTATGTGTAAAGTTAAATGTTAATAGGAAAAATATTAATATAGTTTTAATATGCATATATAACTCAATACACCTTTTTATAATCATTTAAAATATATCAAATTCTATTTAAATTTAATTTAAGGAATCTCAGTACAAAAGTGCCGAAGAACAAAATCGATAGATGCAAGCGTTTCGCCATCTGCCGTAACTGTGCTCTCACATACAGAAGCTTCATACTACTATGTCTTCTATTTATTATCTGATAAAGCTTTCAGAGTTAAACATGTATCGACCTTCTTAAATCGGGAAACCTTTTCCCATCCGATAACATTTACACTCCGAGGGAGAATCAAATACATACCATAGCTCAGATTCGCTTAATTGGTTTCCAGTAAAACATTTATCAACGTCGCTTTAAGCGATTTAATTTAACGAGTGATCGAGGCTTCAATTTATAATTATATAAATAAAGCTTATAAAATGAGCTCGTTAAAGATAAACTAATGAATTATATCTGATTGTTTTAACACGTTCTCACGAACCAATATGAAAATACTGACCTTTGTATACATAAATTATTAATTATAGTAATATATTATTATTTTATATTTACAGAAAAATAAACGAAATGTCAACAATATGTTGTTTTATTAATTAATGATTCAGATTACAATAAAAAAAATCTAATAATTTAGAGATAAAGCAGTCTGTCCTATATAAGAGTTTAGTTTAACGTCTTAAATTATGAAGCGAGCAAAATCGTTTAGGAGGGTTGCTTGAGGCGTTCGGTTTAAGAAATAAATTATCTGATATTTTAATTAAAGGTACCTCAAGAGGCTGTCATATCTTTCGACAAAGGCTCGAGGTTTGATATATTTAATATTTACCCTTCTATATACGTAAGGATTATAATTTAATTTATAAGAACTGCTTATTATTAATAATTTTTATTTAACTTAAGACAACTCTCTTAACTAATTATAATTACACTAGGTTCATAACTTAAAAAACAACTTTATAAGTAGATTTTAAAACGGAGTATGTGACCAATTCAGTAGGTTTTTCAATTCTTAATAACGTTAAAGTTACGCACTACTATAGCAATAATGGTAATGTACATACACCAAATACAAACTAATTACAAAAACAAAAAATGTAAGGCAAAAATATAAAAAGATTTTAATTATATCTTATTAGGAATTTTGTTTATATATTGAAGGTACTAGCTTTTGGTGACGGCTTAGCCTTAAAAATATTTAAATAAAATGTATAATTAATTATGTTATGACTGTGAAATTCTATACAGCCTTTCATCTACTGTAAATTATAAAATACAATTTCACCAAAGCTTGTCCTAATGAGTGCTTATATTAAAAGATACACATCAAATACAAGTTTATATCATATATCAAATTCATAAATATAGTAATTTCGTAAAAACAATAATAACGAGAACTTTTTACACCATAACAAATCAATGGAGAAAGTTTCAAAAACATAAACTTCGTTCCAAACGTAAAAATATACGGAGTGCGAGATTTAAGCAGAATTTTAACAGATTTTTGTCAAATACTTAAGAATTGTTATTACTGTTGTAACTTAGGTGAAATTCTGAACGTCGTGTTTTGTAACAAATACAAATACAATATATTTTTTACATGTTATTGAAGATTGTGTAGTTTATTTAAAACTAATAATTAGTTTTATATGAACGTTCTCTGAGTGTTGATATGATTTGCAACTAAAGTATTTTCGATCATTGAATTGTAAACTGAAGGTAATGTCAAGTTCATACCTAAGTTCAACTTCTTTATTCCTAGTTTTTTGCCATATTATTGTTACTTGAACAAAATAATATGTATATATTTATGAACGTTCTACTTTTGATTCTTTCTTTATTACAACGTTGTATATATAACACAGAAATAGTTTGGTTATTTGTAAACTGAGACTAATGCTGAGGTGCAAGTTTTAACTGATAAATAAATTTTAAGTAATATTAGTCAATATAAATATTAATAATAGCCGTCCCGTTTTTGTACGATGTCAATATCCGATAAATTTTATATTTTTGTGTTCATAGTAGAATAAGAGTAGGCCACTCTTTCAAATTTTTATAATTATTTAAAAAATTATCCATTTTTTTTAATAAATTAAATCTGGAATTAAAAGAACAAGTTATCTACATTATTATTTTTGCTACATTACTAATATATTATAATGACCACAATATAAGATATTAGTAATATAGTCCAAATTAATTTAACTTAATTAGTTAAACTTGCGTTAATAGATTGTTTGATATTCTTATGTAATTAATAGATATATGTTATTTAGAAATATAATATTATAGCAAAAAATATAAAGAAAAGAAAAATGTTTAATATAACTTTAATGGCCACAATAACGTAATAAAGGTTCCGCTGTGTCTTATAAATTGTAAGTATAACTTGATAAAGTTATATTGAAACTAAACAGTGAATAACAATGCGATACGATAAGATTATAACCGTACTATTATAACAATATTATTATACTGTCACATTATGATGTAAGAAAAAATAACCCACTTTGACTCTTTTAGTGAATTGAAATTGAAATTACCATACATTTAACACACGTACTTATTGCTCTGGAATGCTTTTCCCTTAGTAATTAGAAAACCTACTTTTAGTTACATTTTTTCACGACTTTGTCTTTGAAAAAAACAGCCTATTATATATATTTTCTTACATTATATGGAAAAATATTTTATAAAAAAAAATGTTAGGAATACAATAACTACAATGATTCAATAAGCACCGGTTTTATCCTAATTATTTAGGAATTTCGCAATATATCCCTATTATATTAAATGGCGACAAATCACGGGGTCAACAAGTGATGCCCCAATTCCATTTAAAGGAAAGGGGAAAATCCTTTTTAAACCATTATAAAACCTGTCGGCATAAATGGATCTGAGCGATAGGGGATGACGACTATGCATGAAAAGCGTTAGAATGTAACGCAGTTAAAAATGTTAAAATGTATGTTTGGAGTGAAAAGGCGGAATAGTATAAGAAATTAATTAGACCATACTTGGGAGTGGCACCAGTGACAGAAAAAAATTTGTTTAGCCGTCCGTCATGGTATGCGCAGGTTATGAGGATAGTTGAAAGGCATGTAATCAAAAAAGTGTTATGTATGGAAGTGGAGGGATGAATAAGTAGGGAACAGCCGAAAAAAGGTTGATGGATTGCATGAAAGACTTGAAATATGATAACCCATCAACGCTCTGTTATCATACGTCAACAGAATGAAGATATACTTTTTCGTTTTATAACTTTATTTAAACTTCAACTTTCTTATAATAATAATAGCATAACAGCCCAAACAATGACTACTCACCTTGTATATCAAAACTAACTCTTACATACTCATTTCTTATATGCATTGTTATACCATACATCCACGCTTTCATGTAACTGTATTCTTTATGTAACTCGGCTTTTTGATACTCCATCCTGTGGTAGTATTTAATAAATTCCAATTAAAGGCAAATTAATTTCATGACTGCATGCCATTTTATTTACAATGTTTAACAGATCGATTATTTAACTATTTTTTAGAGAGACAAAATCAAATTTTTGTTACCATGTTCCAAATCTGACAAAAGCAACGTAGCTAACAAAACTGGGATTTACTTTCCACAAGTCTTATGTCTAAACATCGATAATGAATAGAAAGATGTAAGTATTTAAAGTCGGCCCTATGGGATATTAAAACTCGCCGTCCTAACATGCCTAGTAGCACAAATCAACTCCCCATACTTAACGGGCATATAATCCTCTCTCAGGGCAAAATAATAAAACTTTACGCGGTCCTCCGTCTTTTGTTGATTCAGAATCGACAAACACCCACAGCAAGTTAATGTGTCACCATATTAACCACCAAAGATGAAGTTATTTAATAATGATAATAATAAAGTATAAGGAAAAGAATTCCGAATAAAGAAAACTTGTATCCGGGACGGGTTTCCTTTTTTTCAACAAATTGTTAAACCAAATAGACCCGGACAAATATTCTTGATTCTTGACAAAAATTGTACGTCTTTTACAGAGACAATTGTTAATTTCAGAGCGACAAAAGGACAATGAGATATCAACAAATGTTTAACAATATGACTAACAATTTTAACAATAAAATTAATTATCACAAGATACTAAATATAAAATATCGATAAATTCCACAATGAGAAATGTAAATGTTCACGATTCTGTGCAGTAGCGCTCCTTACTGTGGTGCAAACTGAAAGCTGACGAAAGTTACACAAAGGATTAAGACTTTAATGTTGAAAAATATTTTATCAAAGTAATATATATTAATAAGAATTTTCAAAAATCGTACAAATTATTCCTCATTTGCAATGAATGATGGCAAATAATAAAATTTATAAGATACTGACCGGATTTTAAAATGGTACCAAACCAAGAATATTATTTATTTATAAAAAATGTAAAGCTTGAAACATACATTAATACTAGCTTATTCCCTCTCGCTTCGCTGGGCTTACTGTTAACTTGGATGCGAAATTAGGTTGCTATGGTAACCTTTGTCATATTATCCGTTGTCATCGTAACCGTTATTATGGTAACCGTTGCTGTAGTAACTTTTACCCCCGCGTTAAGTGTATAGCTCTTACAGGTCTAAAACTTGGCGAAATGCAATAAGTTGATATCCGTTGGGATGCCGTAAATTACGTTCTTAGTGGACATCTACGTCGCAAAAGAATAACTATGTAAAATTTCGTGATGAGTCAGTGAGTGGTAAATTGCTTAAACTCGTATATATAGATTACATGTTATCTTATTGAATTATTTAACATTATAGAAAAGAAAATTATAATAATAGTTTAAATATAATATTTGTTTTTCTACCACACTAAGTAAATGCCTTAAAGGAATATTTTTCATTATTGTAATTTTGTGTAAAATATAATTATTATTTTGAACATTATGATATAATGTAATAAAATGAATACTCTATGCTTAATTTCAATAAACAACACGGTTTAAATAAAATGTTTAATGATATGATTGTTTTTGGGTACGCATTGAATACCAGAAAAAAATACTTCATACATAACATCTAAGAGCTTAAATCATTAAACACCAGTAATCTCATAGCAGCTGTTAAGTTACCATGTTTGTTTACGCACAAAATGAAAGTGCAGATGCAAAGGTGATTTCTAAGTAAACTAAATTTAAATCGTTTTTGTTTCTGGTTAAATATAATAAATATAATTTATATATATATTAATAAATAAATTTGTTGTTGTTAATATGCATAACATCATTTTTGGTAGTAAATAGTGCCGTCTCTCATAAACTAACCAACCCTTGTTGAAATAGGAATGAAAGAGAAAAAGAACGGAAAAGGGTTTCGGCATTCGGTCAAATTGACCATAAAGTGGTATAAATTTCTTAAACTCAACAACTATCTCTAAGTAAATACTTAAATACAAAAATGGCATTTGAAGTAAATAAATCGCCTACGCGTTCGGAGCTTGATGAGTCTGGGAGTGAAATAAGCCGACCAAGCTTCCCGAAAATTGCCTTGCTTCAGAACTGACATGTAGTTTTTCAAAGTTGACCTTCGAGTAACTTTACTGTTTTTTCGTACTGTGTAAATATTCTGACAAAAATAAAGAGAAAAAAAGATTATACAGAATGGCGTAATTGGAAATATGCAGAAACCAAACAAAACACTTCGGAAATTACTTGCCGTAACAAAAGCTTTGTTTTCATCCCAAAAACTCATTAAAAGCCATTTTATAGCTACAATTTCATACAATTAGCGAGATTTAAGTGCAGGTAACTGATCCTTGGCAGTTACTTAAGAGTTATTACTGCTATTATAATTTCAGATGAGACTCACCGTGAGCTTGAATGAGAATACTTAAGGCTCTCGTTTCTTGTAGTTAATTGACACTTAAGGCAATCTTTTATTTTATATAGCAGTCACTTTTTAAATATACGGTAGCATTATTTTTTACAAGTACGTACGTCATTACATATATTTAGTTTGTTTTTTCATTCATTTTCTTTTAATTTCATTACTTTTTATTTGTTTTCTTTTCCTTAATATTCTATTTCTTTTCATTAGTTTAAATTTTGTCTATCAACAACTAGTAGATTTAAGTTCCACATAAAATTTATATATGTGTAATATATAGAATTGGATTTTTCGTTCATTAAATTATATAACGTATTGAAGGTAAATAGGTTACCGTTAAAAGTAATGTAAATACAGAAGTAAAAGCTTCGCTTCTTGACCTGATTTTAGCTCTTGAAGATATAATTATTTTTATATTACTAAGTGCATTCGTTCAATTACATCGACTCCGAAAGTGAAATTCCAATTAAAATTAACTAAACAAACGAAACTTATGTGACATGCAAGTTTTATACATCTTTTTGTGACGGCTTGTCTATAAATTACTACTAGTTAGATTGGTATAACATATACTTATATTTATAATGTATAGAAACAGTCAAGATATCGAATGTATATATTAATTTAATCTTCCTTAAAGAATATAACCTCACCATTTCCCCAATTTTATAATGTTGTTTATTGTAATAGAGAGAAAAAAACATGAAAATACGAGTATCTCCAAAATACGAGTAAAATCAATAGTGTTCTTGATTTTTTCAAGGGTTCATTTCAGATGTGATAGATACAGATCCGTTTTCACTAATCTATTTTCAGGCTGCTTTTTTATAATGCACGATTTCACATTTGAGATCACTACGTAAAGCCTCAGGATGCAGTAAGTGAACTGTTTACACCAATTTGTACTTATTCAACAAAAATATTACATGATCATGAGAATGTTCTTGTGATAAGGGATCACCGCCACCCAGTGTCTCAGAGGAATACTAATGAACGCTGCCGGCCTTCACCGCTCACATCAATATTTCACGTTGCTATACCTCGCAAATTAATAGTGCATAGAGCGGGAGATCTGTTCGAAAATCATACATCAAATGACAAAGCGACCCGAGGTGATTGCTGTTATGATAATCTTTACGACCGGTAACTAAATGTAAATGTAAGATGACAAATAAATATCAGTGACTGACTGATATATTTAAAACTAAAAACTGTTTCTCTCATCGTACTGCGTATATTGTCGGTTAAGATATTAAAATAATTTCTTAATCTTCAATCTTACTTTGAAGTTGTTTATTTTCATTATTTGTTCATGATACACCTGAATTATTCATTGGAAATCCTTATCAAACTTATTAAGATTATTCTAATATATTTGCCGTCAAAAGAGAGTAGGAATACATAAATGTATTTACCTACAGGACTGGTTTCATGAGCTCGTTTCAGTGAATAAATATGACTTTCAGTTTTTCATATGCGCAAGTGCTATAAAAGAATTTTTATGACTTAATCTTCATATTTCAAATATACTTATAGCATGTGATATTCCATTTAAGGTGGAAATTTTTAGACTATATGGTATCATATATTTCACATAATACTAATTTTACAAATGTCTTTGAAAAATATAGCAAATTTGCGACTAATGCTATTTCTTTCCTAGATTCGATCAGTAATTAAGAACTTAATTAATGTTATGTATGTAAAAATATTTATGACTCATTATTTATTTATATATAGTATGAAATAACGTGAAATTCTTGTCTGTCTTGTCTAATTGTGTATAAAATGAAATATATATTTTATTTTATATACATTTGTTATAATATGACATTGCATAGTTTTATCATTATGCTATGTTTATATATGTGTCTTCTTCGAGATGAACAATGTTATAAATTATTTTTTTATAATACTATAATATTTAGTATATAAGATCTTATCTTGAACAGAAAAAAGGGTTCGCCGGATATGAAATACAACAAAAATTAATACAAGTACATTATAAAACTATCGAGGGTTATTAAGCTTCTAGTAGAACAGTCCAAAATATAATATGAACGTTATTTATACATTTAATAAATATTTGTTGTACAAAAATTTGACAATGGGCGGACTTAATGTTACAGAGCATTCGCTACCAGTGAGCTCAGAAAACTAAAAAATACAGATACACACGCGAATAGGTATTTATATAAATAAGATATATTAATTGATAATATGATATGTTAATAAGTTTATATAAATAATAAATATTTATACACTTGTTGTGTTTATTACTAATTTTCTTGTAATGGACAAAGTAGTAAATAAAATTTCGAAATTATTCATCTGTATTCTGGTCCGACACGTCAGTCCAAAATTACTTGGTAAGTGATCCAGGTTGCAGGTGGATATTTTAATTTCAAAGCTCAGGTTGGAACACAAGGTTAACATCTAACCAGCTTAAGATGATTCAATACAAGAAATGATTTTAGGGTCATTAAGGTATATTAAGTCATGATAGGTATTATTGGGATAAGTTACTGGTCTTCAAATAAACTAATAACAATCACATGTTTCCGTAATTTACGATATACGCTATGTATAATATAAATAAATAAGTATTATTCGAAAACAAAACAAAATGAAATGTTTTGTTTGAGTATGAGTATGTATGACAGCCTTTTGTTTAGTATCATGTTCCATTATTATGTTAAGGTAATAACAATTATGTTGTGTAAATGAATTTCCATCTAGAAATAGATATTCGTTTACTTTGGCTCAAAGAGGGTTAAAAAAATATGTACACTTGACTCGCGAGCCAAACCTCTCATTGGAGTACTCTTGTGGATCTTTGTGAAGCTCTTTTTCAAAGAAAAGGTAAATTAAATAAATAGATGTCTAAATATACACACTTGGAGTAAATATTTATATTTTTACTAAATGGCGCAATTTTTTATTCGTTATTACAATAGATTTATTTTATGCAGATGACCAAATGAAATTCGGGTAACTTTATTTTTATTCGTTTATTACTTTTAAATGGCGATTATTAAATCTTATTTACCTTCCAACTCGAATACCTTTCCATAAATAATGCTGAATGGTTGGTAAGTCTGACAAGACAATGGCATTTCATGGATTCACCATGCGGGTGTCAGGCCCATCGCGTTGCAACGAGAGGAGTGCAAATAATTCCTGGGACTTGCGATCCAGGTGTAGATTTAAGGGGCCTCTTTACTATGCGCATACATGCTCACCTTCACTGTTTACGCTCCTCTTTCTAGCCAAATATCATAAGAATCTACTAAGGCCGCCTTTGAAATACGTTCTAGAAATGAACCGATGATAGTTCTAGAAAGCCTGAGATCCTTAAGTAAGTTGTAGAGTGATTTTTCTATTATACCTCTCGCTCCTACTTCTACAGCGTACAAATTAATTTAAACAAATTCATTTCTGATCAGTTCGTTACATAGTTTGTAATACTTGTTAAGCTAAAATGTATGATCTTTGGGTATATTTGTTTCACAGTAAGCTCCACAAATATAACTCGCCATAGTTGTTTTGAGTACAGGAATAAGTCCGACCTTGATGACAAAACTCAAACATCCCTAGGGCTTTTGTATTGCTTTTCATACGTGTCCATAAGGAGAGTCCAATCAGGAGACGTTGTAGTTTAGACTTTTTGAACTAACCTGCTGTCACGAACTCTACCGATCTTTTGGTGGTTGTTATACCCTTCTGCTCTCTTGCTACTGAAAGAATAACCGCTTCTCGTATGATTTCTAATACTTTATCGTGGCGACGCGAGTATTTACCTTTATTAAGAAGTATCCTACACCCTACTAGCAAGAGTTTCGCGATTGCTACTGCCTTCCCACAGATATTGCAAGATTTTTCTGTGGCTTTGTCCCATCATACTAAGTTCCTTTGAGCTGGGAAAGTCATTTGAAATGCATTAAGATAAAATTTTAATAATACTAAGGACCAATCATAAAGCATAGTACGCCATCTTAAAGCTAGTGAATACAAAAAGCTCCTATGGTCACAATTTTGCAATAATTTTACAATTTTAGGTTCATCGCGTGCAGCCGGTAATTATCGTTTTCGTCTTGAAGAATTGAAGAATAAAGGCTTTTATTATTTCTATATCTTGTTCTTTCCTACTTTTTTTTTCATTTATTTAAAATATGTAATGATTACATACATACATCATACAAAGTAAATTGCCACAAAAACCTCTCAGAAGTTATCTGGGCAAGTGATTGTTCGCAAGAAAAGTATTATTTTTGAGTACAGTACATTAATATTAGTTTATCTTATGTATTCAATTTTAGCTTGTATATAAGTTTATTTATTTTAAGTTTTTATTATATAATATATTTTTATCATACAACAGTGTTTTCACTCACTAAAGTACGGTTGATTTAAGTAGTATTTTTGAGCGCATTGAAATATTCATTGTTTTTACATTTATCTGGTACGTTATTTAAAATGTTTGGTATAAGAGTTTTCACCATTCTTGTACCATATGTATTATTAGTCTTAGATACACAAAAATTATCCGTGTATTCAATAGCTCTAAGATTATTAGGCCTTGTTTTTTCTGTAAGAAAAGATGAATCGTTATATTATATAGATAATGTATGCCCCAACATACATCAACTTTTAAAAAATATTTTGTATTAGAAAATACATAAATAACATAAAATTATATTTTTATCACTTTGCAACTTAAACAACTTTTAGTAGAAAATATAAAACCAGCATCTGGTATCACTAGTTTTGACATTAGTTGACGAAAATGGCGTACCGGCGGAAGTCAGCTATTCTCTCCAAGGTATTTATATAATTTTATTGATTATTACCCAGTTTGGGAAAAGTTTCACGACTGAATCCTATGCTTGATATCATGATTATATAATTTGTCTAATAAGTTTGCAGTTCTAACTTCTTACATTGGTGTTATTTTGGATATTAACATGATATATGCTGTGACATACATTGCCAAGTTTGTAAAAAAATACCCCTATTTAATTTGTATGTCAGGGCATACATTGCCAATTTTTTGCTTTTTTGCTTTTTTTGCTTTGCTTAGTTTGTATATGAGCATTTTTTTTCTTTGTCCCCTGCTACTCCTGCAACTGCTACACTAATTGCACCTAATGCACCCCCTGGTTTGGTAACACCTAGCATGTCGACGAATGCCTCCTCCACATCATGTATTTCCAGAAAAACAAGATCACAACGTCCCACTGTTCATGTTGCTAAACGACCTAGACGAATGCAAAAGTTTACTCTTAGTTATAATTGGAAAAAGCTGTGTTTCGACATGTGGCTTCTATAGAAGAGGAATCGGAACCTGTCGGGAGCGTCACAGTCCTAACTCCCCTGGAGTATTTCTACAAGTTTTTTTCCCCAGACATTTTGACAGATATTGTCGAATAAACATATACGTATGCAATATCTCAAACTGGACGTACTCTGGGTTTGACTGAAGACGAATTACGGGATTTTTTAGCGATTCATATCATTATGGGTGTTGTAAGCATGCCGTCTTATACTTATTATTGGAGAGCTCCGTCACAGAAGAGATTCCAGGACAAAGTCAATTGCTTTGAAGGACTTTAGATTCGAATTGTACGAAGGTCTAAAAAAATACCAGCGTTCTGAGGGTAGTAACAAAGGCACCAAAAAAAGAGACCCACAAGCCAGTCCAGTTGAAACGTCACGATTTGACAACGTTGGTCATTTTATGACAACGACCACACAAGGAAGATGCTGTTTATGTTCAAAACTTACAGTCGTACAATGTATGAAGTGCCAAGTCCGCCTTTGTTTCGTAACTGGCAAAAATTCCCGTAACTGTCAACTAGATTACCATGTGCCTACGTAATTTCTATGTATTTTTTTATAAAAATAAATAATAAATATAATAGTTGTTTTTTTTTAATACATAGTCAGTACCTACAGTAATTGGCAATGTATGCCCCTGCATACAACACATTTACGATTTGTATTCTTGAGTAGTTGGCGGTGTATGTTGTGGCATACATGAGTTTTCAGGAAAACTAAGCTTTTCAGATTTTTTTTCAAATTTTTCTATAGTCGTTTTATGTGTATAAATAACATTTCTGATGACAAAATTCAGGTTTTATAGCATTTTATACTTTGCCAAATTAAGGGTTAACTTCGCTTAATATTTTGTAGCAGAATTTGTCATAAATGCTCATGATATTACAATACTTAAATAGTTCTTTATCGTTATAATTTAATCTCCTCAGGATCTGCCTGGGAACCAACTATTTCAATATTCTTAGCTGAATATTATAAATTTCTTTGAGATAAGTTTTGTAGGTTCGTCCATAACTACTTAGCCCATAATTAATAACTGAATCTGCTAGAGCCATATATATTAGCGTTTTAGTGCTAAAAGGCAGCTTATGTTTTAGTACAAATAATTGGCTCAGAGTAGACCGTAATTTTGAGCATACATGTTCTATATGGGGTTTCCAGTTAAAACGGTTATCAATTATAAGACCAATATACATATATTGACTAACCAGTTCTATTTGCGGGCATGAGCCGTTACAAATAATATTATGCAAACACTGATGAGTATGACCAATGACAGTTGGTGAAGTAGAAGCTTTATTTTGCGATGAGTGAATATGTATTGCTTCAGTTTTCTGATGGTTTATTACTAGGCCCATGTCATTTGGCCATTTACATAATAAAGTAAAGTTACTTGATCCTAGCCCTACTTCATTTGTTTGAGCGCCTATCATAAATTGTTTATGGAATTGAAGTCGTGACTCCAGCTCTGCGGCAATTTTATCTTTTGGAAAAGATGTTACAGTATCAACATTTGATTTAGAGATGATATGTCTTTTGGTCACTTATAGAGTTCCCATGGTTTCTTTAATTTTAACCCAAAATGGTGTCGGTCTCTAATTAAGGTAAGAGAGTCCGCTGGATACGCTGACCCGAGCCATGACTTCAATGTCATTAGGACGCTTGCATCTAACTTTAACAAAAGGGCTTTATTAATATTATCAACGAGGAAAGGCCAATTAAGACGTGATGTTAAATCATTATCATACATCCAAGCCTTTATGATGTTACTTATTAGTTGGTTGTCTACCTTTGTAAGATCGTTTAAAAAGCTATCGACTATTATATCCAACGATGGAGTGCGCCTTTGGTAATCGATTTTTTTTACCAAAGAATTTGAGCTGCTTCGGTAATCGTAGTAACGCACTAACCGCCTATTATAAGACCCGGAACGTAAGAGTTATATCTGGTGTTCCGCTTACTCAGACTATAGTTTATTGGTTTTTGTCCACGCCTAAGTACAAAAATTCTCCACAACATTTAAATGTAGCTGACATTGTCAGTATCACAAGATCATCTGCGAATGCTGATATGGTTCTGTGTATTTATTATTAAACTTAACCGATGGCCAAACTTATTTTCGTTTTTAATTAATTTATCTATTAAAATCTTGATGACTATGTTAAATATAATTGGAGAAATACAACAACTTTAAAATAAACCTATGTTTTAATTCAGAGATTGAAAATGATTTTCATTTGTAGTTATGGAAAATTTTATTTTTGAATAACATGATGCAATCATTTCGCTCAAGATACTCTCCAACTTAACAATTAAGGCTACGAGGGTTCCAAACGCTTCCTGGTTTGACGAGAACCACTCAGCAAACTCAGTCGGGTCTTTCTTTATTGTGATTACCGTTTCACAAACGTTGATATTGTGGCGTTAGCAATTTACGAACAACTAAAACCATTAGCACTCTCACTTTTATTTTTTTCTGGATATAATGCTCTCAGCATTACAAAAACTATTAGTGGTGTAGTTGGTTATTCTAGTTTTATTTTATTATCAAATTTTAATTTAATTCTCCTCTCCTCAAAAGGTTTCTTAATGTATTTTTATTTTGGAACTACGCTATTAGATTCTAAAGTTTCATAAGTATGCCTATTTAAAATAAAATGAAGAAAATAAATAAAATAGTGATGTAAGAATTGTTCATCAACATTCGGTACACTCCTGCGATTTTAAAATAGTAAGGGAAATATTTCTGATATTTTTTATCAGAATAATAAAAACTGTTATAATTACTTTAAAAGTGATCACGAAATTTAAAACAAAATGCGTGACGCGAAACGGTGTCATTACAACAATAACAACTATTACTATCAGACTAAAAACCAGCCTAGTAAAGTTTTCATTATAAAAAAAGTCATTCATATTGATCATATAATACAAAAACTAATTTTATTAATACTTACAGTACAATAAAGCCTTTGGAAATTAAGTATGATGATTTCTTTTAAATCTTTATTGCAATTCAGAACACCTCACTGTCAAGATAAAAAGAAAAAAATGATCTAGGCTATGGTTATGGTTTGACTCAGGAGTCAGTTAGAGGTGAAGAAGGAGGCGGAAGGGGCAAACGAAGTATCTGGCCCCAGTGTTATATAAATCTACCTATTTACTTAAAATTAAGTCTAAGTATTTAATCTATAATGATGGTAAATCCCAAAGGGCCTTCAATAATTTCAATAGACTATGAGAGACTAAATATAATACCCAGTACAATTTTAGTTTATATTTAGAGACAATAACGTTATATTTCCTACTTAAGGCCGTAGACTGAAGGCTGTAAGAATTTATTACTCAATTCCAAACTTTAGACCAATCTAAACTAAGAGGCTTTACACTATTCAAGCTTTAAACGAGTTCAAGTTAGGTATTTAAGATCAAAACTACCCTCGACGCATAAGCTCCATGTAAAATTAGTCATTTATAAGGAAGCTTTTCTAAGATATATTTTTTGGGATGTGAAATATGCCCTTGGGACATTTTAATCTAACGCACGGTTCATTACAAGTAAAGGAAGGTTTAGATTGATTTTAACCCAATCACATCAATTATTAATATTTTTAATGTTTATATATTCATATTCATATTCATGTTTATTTGGTAATAATTTTGTACTTTACAAAGTACTTAAAACTATTTCCAAAAATATAAATTTGCCAGTTAGGGCGTCCCAAATCAGTCGTCAAAAATATAATTTATACATTACTTCTTTAATTAAGATTCTGTGATAATGCTTTAATAACAATTTCAATTCAAATATTCAAATCATTATAATTAAACTAAAATGAAAAAAAAAAAGTTAAATACCAAAATCATATCATAATAATAAATTTAAAATAGGTGTCAGGTTTAAAACGCGTGTCATTAAATTATTTGTATGTCAATATTATTCAAATTATCCCTTGAATATTCGTCATAGCTATAATAAACCTTTGATGTCAACAGTTGTTGTTATGTCAATTTTGTTATAAAAAATAGTGTCCTTTTTAATTTCTTTAATTTCATTTGTGAACTTATAATATATTTTAAATAAATATTTATTGCCAAAATATAATAAATAGGATTAAAAGTACCAAATATTACTTTAGTTCCGCAAATCGATGTCTACACTGCGCTCGTCTCGAGTGTGGTGTCTGGCTTCACTCACGCCGGCGCAGTTCCAGTAAAAGGCCAGCAGCCCCCTTAATTCGGAGCAGGCCTGCTCTGCCGTCGTCCTCAGTTGCCCGAGGAACTTACCTCGTTGTGTAATCAAAAGGTATAAGACGAAAAATATTAACTGTGTTCAAATATAAATCTTTTTTTAATACCATTCGATGAACCCAAAATAAACTAAAATATACTGAATTAACTGATTTAGTTTAGATTGGATTTTATATATTTTACGGCGTCGCGAAACTTGGGCATTTTTAGATGCTATGTTTTGATGATTTATGTCATAGTCATCACTCTTGTTTTTTAACATCAACCAAGCAGTCGTACACTTCGGCAGGATTTAAATTGTAATTTAATTGAAGTATTTTTTTATTTATTTATTGGATACTCGGCTATCTATCTATCTATCTATCTATTTATTAGATAAAAAACTTAATATTTTTTTGTTTTCTCGAAATAATATAATTTTTGAAATTTGCGATTGCTTTTAAGAATTGACACCATGAAAATCGGAGATCAAATTTCTTTATTATTTGAATCCCTACGTTATGTAAGAAAAGAAACAAAAGTTGGAAACAAAATACGATTTCACAATATTTTTTGACAACAAAGTTATTGAGTTACAAAAATAATTTACTTTGGGTTTTATTATTATGAGATTAAATATTGAATTTAAAGTCGTTGTATTTATTAAATAAATTATAGGTCCTAATCTAAGATTTCTGCGAACAAATATTATCTTTAAAGAGATTAGAGAAGTATACTTTATGTAATGTTCATAAGATATTACATTTGTTATGTTAACTATTATAATTATTTAATTTATAATATGTATGTCAATTGAATTAGTAAGTGACGCTAAAATAATTATACTTAATGAGATCAGTGTGTGGTGATTACACTAGATATAATATAATTAAATTATAATTAAGTTAATATAATTACAAGTATTAACTACATTATCACCAACTATATATTAATTACAGATACTCGTATATAACATATATAGTACATGGATGAACTTGTAATTGATTTCTTTGAGCAAGAGAGCTACATCTTAATAGTTCAAACATTCCTTATGTTACCTTATTCCAATACTATTAATTAAATTTGTCAAAGATCAATGTTTATTACTGTATAATAATTTACTAAAACAACATACAATTGAGCACATCGCGATGATGTTAATAACGGTGACTCGTAAGGAGCTGGTTATAAGTCTGTCAGGTTGAAATACAACTGCAGTGTAATAGTCGTGGAATCATTGGTAATTAAATATATTTATTACAAAACAGTGGTGAAATGACGAAATAGAACAACACGTAACAATTTTAACAATTTTATGTATTATTTAAATTATTTGGATTTGGTTATACATATAATGTATGGTTATATGTATATATGATACATGGTACATTGCATTCAAAATGGAAGAGAAAGACGAAATAGATTTTCTTTCTAGAAAACAATGAACGTTGTTTTAAAGAACTTTAACATAAAATATAAGTTTATTATAGTGAAACAGACAAAAATGTAAGAAATGTAAGTTTTTTTCAACGTTGGATGCTGTTTTAAGTCATTTATTTTTTATTTTACAAGAATACTTTTCAATAACAATGAAAACTTACAAGGGCAATTAACATATATTTTTCATTATTAGTATTGTCATTGTATATATATATATATATTATTCTATTACGTGGCCCGATTATAATTCTGCGACTATCGACAGTAGTCTTACTACTGACATTAGCAGTGTAAAAGTAAGTTTCTCAGCTTAAAATGCTTCATATACAATTTAACTATACCAAATTTCATGCTCCTTCGATCGTGTAATATATGTATAAAGGAGTACAAAGTTTTGTTTTCGCGTGTTGTAATATATAGATATAAGATGGGATTTTATCAGTTAATCACTTTTATTTATTTATTTATATAGACATCTTTTTTCATCAATTCACACATAATACGTCTTTATCGCATAGCTCCGATGTCGTTAGTCGTTATTGAGCACTCCACTACAGAGAGCTCAAGGGATTTGTTACTGATTGATCTAACATTTCGTTGGACACAGAGGTTAAGCTGTAAATAACTTTTTAATGTCTAAGGTACGAGAGACAATATTTATAATATAATATAAAGACACAATTTTGTGTTCAGGACAAACAGATACAGTTATGTTTCTTTTTTCAAACCGTAAAAAATAAGTTAAAGATTGGAAGGATATAAATAAGCATTTCATGTCGATTTCTTTGGGGTCTTAAATATTAAAATACAATAATAACGACATTGTTAAAATAGTATAGAATTAGTTTTGTATGATTTATTACTTTACAAGATACTAGCTACTGCCTTCGACTCCGTCTGCGTCCCGGCTGCGTCGTCGACCTCGACGTCTGCGTCCGTCTCCGTCAAATGATGCGTCCCACGTTTTCAGTCTTCAGCTTAGTACAAGATTACGAGTGACACAAATTAACAGTTGCATTAGGGGTGATGGAGTGAGGATGACGTGGAGCTCAGAGCTGCGATAGGATAAAATTATTTTCTTCTTTTGAGTTTATTTGTAAAACGTGGGTTTTTAATTTTTTTAATTTTTTTAATTATTTTCTACTTTTTAGATTTTTTTATGCTTGAATATTGCATTGTCATCGACTTCTGAGCGATCCTGAAAATTTCAGCGCTATAGCTAGCTGGAAAGTGGGTGAAATTTCTATTACAAGATTTGATCGCCACAAACAGACAGACGTGACGAAGACGAGCTAAGTAAAACGTGGTAAAAACTTACACTTTAAGACGGACTGAACATCGGCGCGAGTGAATTTATTATGGTAACACCTCTCTCCGTCCTCACTCCTTATACATTTGAATACAATAAGAGAAGAAGTTCTCTGACTCATACATTATGGAACGGACTGATTAAATCCATCCGTGACATTAGAAGTTTAGCTTTTGTAACAATAACCATTGTATAATAACACTATTGTAATAATTTTTTAACCATCTACTTTTGTCGCAATAAATTAATAACAGTCTGACTCCATATTGTCATAACAGTGCCATAACACTTTAATAAATCAAAATCTGATTATACAAGTATGACATATATCATAACATAATGTCGGTCGATTGGTTGGTTTATATTTTGAGTGATTTTCTTTATCCAGGGTGAGATGTTGTTGAGGAGCGTCGTCTGATTAATAATCTATGGCAATAAAGTCGAACATTCTCTACAGTTAATTTTTCGAGTGCAACAAATCAATTAACTTCAAGTAAACATAAAGCCGGTGACATCATCAGTATTACTCACACACGACTGTTAACACACTAGTAGATAGGAACAAGAGACGCAATAAGAACTAGATGTTGTTTTTTATTTTTTAGGGCCATAAGAAAGGATAACGTTTAAGTTCAGGAAAGTTTAAATGGCTGAGAGAAAACATTAAAACTTTTAAAGTTCCTCTTAAACTGTAGCAAAAGTAAATTCCCGACGTGTTAAAAGTGGATGGAAAAAGAAAATGCGACGGAAATAGTTACGGAACAAGATTTACTAAAGAGTTTTCAATCTTCAGAATATCCTGGATTAAGGATGAGGACCGACATTGGCATTTTAACTTTTGTAATCTTTTAAAAGTCAGATTAAGGTACACCATTTAAATAAAAATTATGTCACAGAACCGATATTTTAGTACAACTATTTACAACTACACAAAACTATCTTAGCATCATAATAAAACACATTTCAGTCTGATGTGTGTGTTATATACTATATATAAGTATATTCAATTATATATAGCAACTATAATTAATATTTATAGATAATTTAAAGAAACATGTTTTTTTTTAATAGTTATTATTTTATTTTGTTTTAGCATTTTTTGTTTTTATGATGCTTTAAAAAACTTCTCACCATTGTAAACGTTATGTAGTAGATTATGCCAAATTAAAGGCATTAAAGTCACCTTTTAAAAAGGGTAACTAAATGAGTAAATAAAAAATGATATATTCTTATAAAATGTAATTAAAATAAGAATATAGAGAAGAAAAACTGTACGAGCAAGGCTATAATGGCAAATTGTGGGAGTTTTTTTTTTTACAAAATACTAATATTATTATCAGGGCTTGCATCTCTCGGATTTCGATTTCAGTAGCCTTGGACTTTTGGAATAATATCATTTACAGATGCATTAGAAGTAAAAAACAAGAGTATATATGTTTTCTACACTCATATTGTCAACTGGGACCAAGAACACAACATTAATAAAGCACTGTTCATCACTTTGTACCGTGATACGGTGGACAAATAGTCCGTCGTCAATATATGTTCATTGCCGGAGTACAAGACTTGAAACGACACCACTTAATGTTCGGGCTTGTGTCATAAGACAAAACTTAAATTTTAAATTTCCTTGCTGGCTTCGAGTCAATTTTATGTAACGACATTTTCTTATTAGTTCTTGGTCGTTTAAAATGAAACTTCAAATGTTTGAGAATGTTCTAGTGCTTTTGTGTCATAGTCATTAAAAACTCCTGACTGCAATGTTATAAATTTATAGGGTAATTTAATGTTACTTCAAAGATATCTTTTTAATCTATATTCATAAAGTTAGAAATAGTGGATTGTGACGTGATATACATAATTGTATATGTAATGTCTGTATTTATCAAATTGTACTGTTGGTTAGAGTTTAAAATAAGCAGAGATAAAATACGGAAGTTAAATGATATCGTTTATCTTACATTATTGGGGAGTATATAAAATAATGACAGTTGGTGTAAAACCAACAACACATTAGTTTTAAACACTATCCTTCAAAAACGGGCTGCTCTTTGCAAATCATAATTTGCTTAAAAAGTTAAAATATATTTATATAGAGGTAGATGTGAAGAATGGAAATATAATTTTAGAAGGAATTATTGATTATATTTATATTTATCATTTTATTATAATCAAATTTACAATATATATTAATCAATTTAAACAGGAAAATAAACAAAAAAAAACTTGTTTTCCTGAAGGTTCATCGCAGGGAAGCAAATAACGGTATATTATTTAAATTACGTGTTTTGTATCATTTTTACTTAAATAAATTATAAATGTAATATGAATATTTTCGGATGAAAAATAACACAGTAGCCCGGTAGGTAATTTATAGTGAATTACGATGTAGTTGTTCCTAAGACTAAATAGATTTATCGTCTCTACAACGCACACAACTACTTAATTAACATGCAAAGTTCTGTGGTGGTTTTGTAATTTATGAAGTAACCTTCCACATGAAATGCCATGAAATGGGCAATTAATATCTATATATATTCTATTTTATACATATTTTATTAAAACATTACAAAAGAGGTTTTGACGACATCTGATTTTAAATAAGAATTTACTTCCTGGAGTGTGTTCTATTTTTATTTTATGAAATATGATAAACATTACAATCGTAGGTAAATATAACAATAAGAATAAAAATAGGAATTTATTATTATTATATAAAGTGTTAGAGTTTAGGATAGCAAATAATAAGCCTACAAACATAATAAACCAGATTCTTATAACGAAGTTATTTTTAACAAATAATTTTGTAAACATCTAAAATAGATACTACAAATTCAGCGATTATTTGCATGCGATATGATGCGGTGCGATCCGATGCGATGCGATGCGATACGATGCGTTGCGATTAGTTATATGAAAAGTTACGATATTGAATAATATGCAATAACAATAGTCTGTTTTTAGTTTTCTTGTCAGTAACAATTTCGTAAAAAGTAAGTTAAATATACGATTGTACTTTGATAACCTTTTTTTGTATTGTATGATAAACTTAGTCTTGCCATAAATAGAAACATAGAAAAACATTTTTTTATTTTACGTAATGTAATTGTAACAAATTACCGCGGGGTTTAAAGCAAGTTTTACTATCTGGACGCTTTCCAAAGCCAGTCTGGTAAACTTTACTCAGCCATCCCTACCGCCATTGCACACAGGAACGACTCTTTGCCCCACACGGCAAAAGAGAAAGCCGATCTCTTGGGCACTCTTTTTGCTCAAACTCGACTTTGGACGACCAGGGGAAAATACCGCCTATCATCCCGCGGTGTCCAAGTTTACTGTCCCTTGTCCATCCGATCCCTAAAAAAGGTGAGAGCTTGGACCCAGCTAACTACAGACCTATCGCCATTACCTCTCTTCTCTCCAAAGTAATGGAGAGCATTATCAATAAACACCTCCTACTTACCACGAGGATCACCAGTTGGTCAATGGCCGACAATATGGCTTTCGTCATGGTCAATCGGCTGGTGATCTTCTTTTATATCTTACGCACTGTTGGGCAGCTGTTATTGAAAGCAAGGGAGAGGGTCTGGCAGTTAGTCTGGATATGGCGAAAGCCTTCACCAAGCAAGAAAGGATCACCAGCTTCCTAACTGGGCAGAGCATACAGGTCGTTCTCGATGGTTTTTGCTCGGACCCAAGCCCGTGAACGCTGGTGTACCACAAGGCTGCGTGCTATCCCTAACTCTGTTCCTCCCGCACATCAATGATATGTTGGATATTTCCAACATACATTGTTATGCGGATGACAGCACTGGAGAAGCGGTATATTCCGGCCGTGCAAATCTCTCTCGGGAAAACGTCGACGAATGCCGAAAGAAACATGTGTCTTTTATTGAGACCTCCTTGGGGATGATCTCTGAGTGGGGTGAACTGTACCACGTTCAGTTCTATCCCCTAAAGACACAAGTTTGCGCGTTTACCACTAAGAAAACCCCATTTGTCGTATCACCGCTCTTTGAGAGCACTTCTCTCATTGCCTCGCCAAGTATCAGAACACTGGGTCTCGACATTTCGAGCGATTGCCATCTGGTTTCGTGGTTATCAGGAGAGCAAGGCCAAGTTGGCCTCGATGAAATTGGGAGTGATAAATAGAGCGAGGCAGTATTTCAATCCTGACCAAAGACTTGCACTCTACAAAGCGCAGGTCCGGTCACACATGGAGTACTGTTCTCATCTCGTGTCCGGGAGTGTTCCGACGAGCTATTCGATCTGATGCCTACCTCCGATGTTGCAGGAGTTCATTGGCGGCGGTGATCACGGCTATCTGTGACCTGCCAGCTCGTTTACCCTCCTCTAAAATAATAAAAAAAGAAACAAAACCATTGGTATAACAGCATTATGAAACAAATGTCTCTGAATCATCTGTCATTGTGCTAGCACCGAGCAGGAATTGAATTGTTTCTCAAAGACGTCTGAAACAATCATTGCAAATGTGTTTTCGTGAAATAGTTATTACACTATTTAGTTTTTTACGGTTTGCTGAATTTAAATTTGTGTCATATTTTAATTTTAACGTAAAGCACTCGATCCAAACGAGGCTTCAATGTTTGTATCTTAATAACATGATAATATAATGTAAATAAAATTAAATGCAATAACAAAAGTTACGTTACAGGTTTTAAATCTTTTATTTCCAGGCACACGTTGAGCTCGAGGGAGCTATATTCGTTAATATAGATAAGTTGTAGTAAACATATTATAGTGGATAAATGAATTCAGTTATGGCAAAGCTTATCACTAGTGGTTCGGCAACGGCTAATGAGCTAACGGCTAAATTAATCTCTACACAAACATGTTATTAATATCTGACAGTAACATCCAGAAGGCAGCAGTTTATTAGCTAGCCTAATTAATTATTCTAAGACGTAAGTTCGTATATTACTGATCTCTAAAATAAAAATAAATAATAGTTATTTTCAATTATTGAAGCGTAATTGGAGTGTACGAATTATTATTTTTTTTATAAAGATTTTATTTATTTTGTGACGTTATTTTATAATATTAAAAATGTCAGATGATATTTTCGTAATAATATTTTACATACTAAAATTATAATACGCCTAGTTTGTTAATCTGATAGATTAAGTTTAGGAAAAGGGTTCACCTCAATAAATGTACTATCTAACGTAATAACACTTTTAAATTCCAAAAGTGACCGGGTTAAAACAAATCTGTCCAAAAATATATAACATAAGATTAGAGTGTGAACATTATGTAGGTAATTAGGGATATTATTATACAAATAATAATTTAACATTAACAGTATAAACTCAATATTGTTATATTTGTTAATCACGATTTAGTTTTTAATGTATGTATGTATGTATGTATGACACGTTTAATAAACTCAAAGAGCACACACTTGTAAAATATAAATTATTCGAAGATATAAATAATTTATAAGGTGTGTGTGTACAATGACATGTTGTAACTCGGGCTGTATAAGACAATGCAGGGCTCACAAAATATCTCAGCTCCGAAAGTCATAAAAAACCATAAGTGGATTCAGGGATAAAACTCTGCCGACCATAAACAAAATAAAAAACTTTGAAACTTGAGAAGTCTACACACTGACATAAAAAATAAGCAATAATCTAAACATGTAAGACACAAACGAGGTAGGTAGTGCAGTAGACCTGGGCTGCGACACTGTTAAAGTTGTTATCTAACATCTCCAGGGTTTTCAGTGAAACTACACTCTTTTATTTTAGTTCATGTCCTGACATGATATTTTATTGGATACTAAATTCAAAGCCTTTAAAATGGGTATAACTTTTTATATTATATTATGCCGTGTCATCACAAAACATTGATTACTCTTATATATTCTCCTAAAGTTTTTCCAAGTAATATATATTTTCCAAGTATTATGTATTACATTGTTTGATATAGCACGACGTTTAAATATGAAATACTTAATTCAACTATTTTCAACACCCGTGTGTCACAAGGACGACACGAGGAGGAAACTACAATTTTATTTATTCAAACTCCGGCCTGCTGGATGAAAGGTAGATTCTGTATCGTGAGTTTATCTCATTGATTTTAAACTGTGTATTTTATATTATCAAGTGATCTTATATTAGATAAGAAATCTCAGGAGGAATTAGTTAAAAGCTGTTTCATATCAACACACTACTCAGTCAATTGGTACTTACTTATCGGATTAACGATTTAAAATTATGTTATATGATTACGTGGATATATTTATTTTAAATTTTTCTCCAAGATGTCTTGATTTTCGTATTTAGATAATACTGTCCTCTCCTTTTATTGAATTACATCTCTGTCAAAATTATTAAACTTATTTTATAATTGACACAAGTATTTTCTATAATCTTAATAAAATACTTTGTAATTTATATATTAATACACATCTCTATGATATTCCCAGGACTGTGTAAAATATACACAAGGAAGATCGCCTGAGTGAATACATCAGCAGACTTCAGTCAGTGGCTGTTGGATGAGGATGTCTAATCTTTGTATGAATAATAATAATCAATATGACGATGTATGAGATTCGTAAAGAAAATGATTATGAGATATTATTACATACTCGTATGTCAATTTAACACCATTGTATTTTCACTTCCTGGTGAATTAATTTAATTATTTAAAAAATTTAGATAGCTCCTACCTTGTTACGTTTATTCATTTCTACTATGCTTTGATATGTACTTACAATACAGGATAAATCAGTAATACAAATATTATAATTAAATGTGTGTGTATGTATATTTGTATATCCTACTAATACTCGTCAACAGCCAATAAAAATAATAATAATCTTCAATAATGTTTATTATAGTTTTAAACCCTGACTTTAAATTAAAAAAGTTATACTCGTAAGTAAAAGTGTTGCTTTTCTTGAACGCCTGCCTTTTTTAAACCTCGTTTAATTTTAATCTCTAAGATTGTGCTGGCTTTTATGATTAGTGTGAAAAGCGCTGTAGTATGGTTTTTAATTAAAATCACAATCATAAACTTGTTGAATGGATTTTTAAAATATATTTTTATGTTCGTTGTAAATATTTTATTTTCTTCAATTTTTCCACGCGAGCTTTAGTCAATTGGCTTTGCTTAACTTTCTTAAATAGGAGTCAAATAGGTGTTCTATTAATTGAGAACAGAACCTCGTCGCCTGCAGGACATGGACAGGAATGTCATACATGTTGTATTAAGTAGCGCAATTAGTATTACCTTATTATTTACCAGTAAAATAAGTTTGAATACAATGCAAAGCACTTCAGAACTGTCTGAACAAAATTAAATAATTTAGGAACATTTAGTATTTTAATACAATTAGTAAAGTCGCGGAGGGCTCGATGAATAATGAATATATTCTATTGCTATTAACTATCAATTGCCGCCGATCCCTTGTCGTGACTCACTCCTTGTTTAAACTTATTAATATATTTAAATCACTTTTAATATTGTCCTAAAGATTATTCATTAGGTTATTTCATTAATTTTAAGGTTTTTTTTATTTTATTATTAATTATTACTATTTGTGCGAATTAGTTTAATTTGAGACTATGTATAATATACGTATAATATATGGTAAAGACGTCGGGTGCATCTCGAGATACCAATGTCGCTATAAACGGAGTCTATCTGGAGTTCAACGATCCAATCAGTGATATTGTTTGTATATAAATATATACCGTAGCTGTAGTTGTAACTTTCCGTAAACAAATATTTAATAAATATCGAAAATAAATATTTACTAACAAAAACACTTGCATATTTATTTAAGACAGAATTATTACCCATTCTGTTAACTTCTGAAAAAGAAAACATTGTATACGGGACATTTCACGTCAAGCGGATCACCATCATCACGGCCAGAATTTGTTTCGACCGATTGAGACGTATGAGGTATGAAAATGTTCGTCTCGGAAAAGACTTTCGAAATCCATGTGGTACTTTTCAAAAATTCTAAATGGCGGACTTACTATGGCGGTTAAAAGGTGGAGAAAACTTAAGTAAACGACAAAAAAATGTTGTACAAATTAATATTCTCCACCAACCGGGTCATTTTTTACCTTTAAATTATACCTGAGAGATGCCTCTTAAAAGATGATGTGGTTAGATGAGAAAATCCAAGATGGCGGACCGAATTTCAAAAATTCAACCGATTCAAAGCAAAATCAGTATATAGAGGTTTCTGGGGTCACTGATTACGAATTTGAAGACAGATTTTGCAAAACTCAAAATGACGGATTTAAGATAGTGGACCAAATTTGTAAAATTATACTTTTGTCATGTCATCAAGAACATAAGCCTTTAATGCTAACATTACAATACTATCAAACATAATAAATCATTTGTTAAAGAAAAGAATCTTAATAGGTCTTGTATCCATTAATATAGGTATATAGCGTTTCTGATTTGTATCATATTCATAGTTTCATAATGTCAGTATAATTTTAATTGTTGAAGCCAATTATTTCATCTTCCGTGCTCTGAACGTGGACTGATTAGTTTCTGATCAAACACCTCATACGCGTTTTACATGTAGTATATGAGGAAATGTAAGTATTTATTGTTTAGATATACTTAATTGATAACCAATTCAGTTCAATTCTAAGTTGATTTTAAATTTTAGCTCCTTTTTAACATTTTTAACATCAGTGACGTTGCAATATAGTTTTGTATATCAGATATTTATCTTCCTTTCGCATTCCCCTCTGTGCCTTTCTCTTTTTCCTTTTCATTATAACAAGTCGCTTAGGTGTTCTACTATTGTGTGATCACTAGACAACTATAAAAATATATATTTTTAAATTTTGTCCAATAAGTCTCTGCAATACAAAATATTATTATAATAGTACAATATTCCAAATATACTTCTAGGTACATGCGATCTCAGAGGCCTAATTACTAAAAACTTTTCAAGGTACCTAATTACACAAAGGTGCCTCCGGCTGCTGATGGGTTCCTTTTCTGGTCTTAATAGCAAAGCTGTAATATTGTATTTGGAGTATGCTACATTGGATGAGGATCACAGAACTAAATGAAATAATAATTTATATTAGGTTTGATACATTTATAAATGGACACCTATTAGCTAGTCTTAGTGGGAGTGATCTCTCTGGAAAGTTCTTTTAATCTGTACGTAAAATTAATAATAAATTCAAATGAGTTCTCTTTCGTCGAGTGGTTCCTGTGTTTGTATGAGGTTCTCCGTATTCTTATTTATACTTTACATTGTAGGTGTTACGTGACATCGTCCCTTTTTGTCTTTTTATAAATAAAGTGCTCGTAAAACAAGTGGGAGACATAAAACAATTGTGGAGCAATCTTAGAACAATTACACAGATAACCAGATAGTGAATCATTCATAAGGCTGTACGACAATTTCCACTCGGGGCCTGAGGGAAAACTCATACATGCAGTGCTCACAAAATACGTATAATGTCAGGATTAAGAGAAAGATATACGTTTGTCAAAATTATCCTGGGACTGTATTTCGCTAAGTATAAAATGTCTACTTTGAGATAAACAGCTAATTTGTTGTTTTTGTTTTTTTTTTAATTTACCTTTATAAATATGTTTGATAAGATACCTTCAACAAAAAATAGACAAATTAATAGTTTTTTATTTCAATTAGTCGTACCTGCAGTTATGAGCAGTCAGACACCAGTTGCACGGTCCCAAAGGTTAGGTCTATAGAACACAACCAGCAAGACTATTATGATTACTCTTTCAAGTTATTGAATTTATTAAATTATATTTTATTACATTATTTACTAATGAGTCACCGTAATAATTGATATGTGAGAACAATTAAAAACCAAAGAAAAGCTGGTGTGAAAATAAGAACTGACCACGGTACTATTAGTTCTAGGATGCTCTTACATTTACAAGGAATTAAAAGATATGACTTTAAACATTCAAGAATCAATAACTATAAAATACCTTATTAATAACTTAAAATGCTGAAAGACAACACTTGGGAAGTAAGAGTAAAGCAATAGGTGCAGAACTGTTAGCTAGTTGGCTATATTGCAAGGCTTTCCCATCAACATAGTTTTTAGTTCGAATTATTTTATTACTATTTATAATGTATTAAACACAGTAGTTTTCAATATAATAACCATCAACAGCTCTCTGAATATATTGATACGGATTATATTCTTGTTTTCTGATTATAAAGTCTGAGATATAGCGCACCCAACAAAATATAAAATAAATATGAATTGAAATGTATAAAACTTAATTAATTTAAATACATAAAACTTAATTCTGCGACAACAGAACATAGAAACACAATTTTTTGAATCAGTATTTTATGATTATTAAATGATCATATGTTTGACAAAGAATACGTTATTGAATAATAGAGGCTTTACTGAGGTATTTTAATATTAGATATTTTAGTAAAACTTACTTTCTTACTTACTTTATAAAGAACTGACTTTGTAAAGAGTTTCTGAATTATGGAGTAGTTGCGGTAAATACTCGTAGGATAATTTTTTATACAGGCAATAATAACAGAAACATTATTTTGTATTTGAAATATGTTCTAACTAGCTTTGGTTTGAACTAACATGCACAGTTGTGAAGGAATCAAGTTACAGTGGTGGTGGACTTTACTCTGTGCCGATGTCGGTGTGTGATGACTACTTGGGTAAGTACTATAAGGTGTCATTGAACACTAAATCACACAGATACTTACAAACACCTACATATCTGTATATACATATACACGTCATGTTCAATCATTTAATAAAGGTAACAAGACTGTTAATAAAAGTACAAATTGACTTTATGTAGCCAGCCAGAGTAGCCAGAGACGACGGAGCGCCAAACGCTACGGTCCTTGCATACTTCTTTCGCCTCGGCCACAGACATCAACCTCTTCATACATGCCCTCCGGGGGATCCTCATGCTTTTTACGTGACCTTCCTTCAGTTTCATAGATACTGTGTTTCCGAAGGTCACTCGAGGCCTCCCCTTGTCTCTCTTACCGCTCACTTTTCCTATATAAATCTTTTTTACCAGTCTTTCATCACTCATTCGTTCGACGTGCCCAAACCACCTGAGCACGTTCTGCTTCATTCTCACCGTGACATCTTCGCTAGTACCTGCCATTCTGTGGATCTCTTCATTGATTCTTCATGTCACTTTCTTTCACGCCTTGGAGACAACTATCCAAATACAAATTGAACAACCAAGCTGATATAGTGCAACCTTGCTTAACCCCCGATTGGATGTCAAACCAGGGCGACATGCCAGCTCCTACTCGCACACAAGCTGAGTTATCTTTGTAAAGAGACTTTACAGCCTGTAGCAAGGGTCCGCTTACATTATATCGGGGCAGTATCTCCCATAATTTCTGTCTCACAACCCTGTCAAACGCCTTTTCCAAATCCACAAAAGCACAGAAAACCTTTTGTGATTATGCGGAGGGAAAAGATCCGATCTATACACCCTCTTCCAGGTCTAAAACCTCCTTGGGCCTCCCACAACAGCCTTTCAGATCTCACTTACATTCTTCTCGATAATATTTTATCTTAAACTTTACCGCCCAAGCTGATCTATGTAAATTATAGGAATAAAATTTCTATTTTGTTAAGATTTATCGTCAATTCACATTTTTTATAATTTTCGATAATCAAGTTTTTAGACATTATTTGGTTGGTTAAATACTTCGAGTATCTACACACCAGAGACGGCGTAAAGAAAATACGTTAAAACCAACATATATTACATTTAAGCAAAATAATAATATTCGACATTTCCTTGTTAATTAACTTATTTATTTATTTATTCAATTTGAATAGGAGCAAAATTATACCGAGTAAGACTATTAACTGTATTATCTAACATGAGTAAACAAGATTTACCGATCTTTTCTATAACATCGGGATCAGACAATACATAAAATAAATGTTGGTTTCAAACGTGACCAACTTGAAGAGACGCGATGCCGACTCCTGTATGTGGATGGTCGAATGTTGAATAGTTATTTGTTCGAAGGACTACGTTTCCACTAGATAGGCCCATTCTGCTATTTTTCCGTATGTATTTCAACATGTTTATTCCTTATTTTTCGTCCTGTCGTCACGAAAATCGGCAGGCCTATTCTTTGAATTATTAGAATTTTTATGTCGAGCCTTTTTTTTTTATTGGGCGATTAAATCCAAAATGACGGCGTTTTTTAGTTTTGTTTTTGGCGTAGCAGGACTAATTTTCATCCGATCGCCACAAAAATTGATAATCATGTTCTTTGAATAATTTTTTTTTGTCCGGGCATTTTATTTCTTACTGGGAGGAAAAATCTAAAATGGCGGTGATTTAAGTATTGTTTGCCAAAATCTAAGGTGTTTTTTGTTATCTCAAAATCCAAAATGGCGGCAATAGCGAATTCTCAAAAATTATAAAGTTGAATAATTGTCGCAGCATTAATATTCAGGCGCCATTTGAGATTTTTTGGACATCACTGTCCCATTAATAATGTGTGATAATCAAAACTTTTAATTATTTTAATAATTAATCAAAACTTTTTGGAAATGTCAAGCAGTATGCTTGGGTGGGTATATGTGCATGCATCCTGGTGACCTGACACTCGATTGACAGTTGCTAGTGTCATCTGAGAGCTGACTTCACTTAAAGAAGTGACTGAAATGGTGAATTCAGTTTTTGACGGAACACGAGAGAAAACGGTTAATTTTTGTTAAGTTGCCACGTTGCTTCGAATTCACCGCATATCCAATCATAATCGGAGTATATCAATTCAATCGTGTAATATCGCTGTTATCTGTGCTCTGAACTGATTACACAGACTATTGTACTACGCGTTGAGACTATTATTTCAAGACTACCGTCATGTCGGATCGTCCTGATAGTGAGGGGCCAGATTTACCTTCGTTATTTATATATTTTACAGAAAGATATACAAATATAATTAGTATCAATTCATTGTGTTATTAAAATAAGCGACCACTAGCGGTTGAAAAGACAAATGATACCCAGTTCTGGCATTAAGCTAATAGAGAAGAGAATATTATTATTATTAAGTAAATACTGAGCACTAGAGAAAAATAAGAAATTATAAAAATAATATGTTATTAATACAGTATTTTATTATGTAATTAAATTTCAATACTATTGTGCGAAGCTGTACGCTGGGCAAACTAGGCCTATATTATAGCTACATCACGCATGCACTGAAAACAGAAAACAGAGAGAATGGAGAACTGTTAATATTCTATACACAAGCACTAAAATGCAATCTGTATTCTTAGAGAAGATATTTCAAATAAGATAACCGGGCACATTAAAATAATTCCACAATAATATTGTCTGTAAAGCGCTAGAATTTTAAAGTATCTTCGAAACTACGATCAAACGAATTCCGATCAAGTCTTAAAGCGATTAAAGTATTTAAAATGGATTAAAGACATACAAAAGCGCTAAAAAACATTGTCTCGTTTGTAAAACCGTTTGTTGTGATACCGTGCACGTAGCAACTTTTGCCTTTGTGCCTTATATGAAGTTAAGCCTTTTTACCTTAACAGTAGAAGACGTAGAAATTTATTTTCGGTATTAATTTAAATATTTATAGGTACATATTCATATTTTTATGTTTGTTTATTGTGAAGTTATTTAAAGTGAACTAAAACTTCATTAGTTTCTGATATTTCGTTACATATTTGAGAATATGTAAAATGTATTTTATTATTTATATTTTGTGCATTGCTTGAGTTAAAATTAATATACTGATATTAAAGTGCAGAATCTTATTTAAGCGTAGCTAGCTAGTTTCAGATGTTTAGATGCAGTCTACGTTGTTGTATTGATATATTAAATAACACTAGTGGTCGTCATGTGGACGAAATTCAACCATAATTCAAAGTCTGAATGTTTATCAAACTTTGGACAGTAAGTATAACTCTGTAATCATTGTATGTATCTTTCTTTTATTTACTCTTTTCAGTTTGACGACATCCTTCTCTTTGCGTCAAATCGCGTGTATATTTGTCATTGACGTTGTTAATGTAAACAATCAATCTTGTAATTTATTTGTTGTGTAAATTGTCCAACGCACACTAGTGTGAGTACTGTTTTACTAATTTGATATATTTTTAATGCATTATTGTGTAAGATAGTAGCTTTTTGACTCCTGCACCATCTATACTTTGACTGTGTCAAACTTGATACTCCTCCGTACAAAGTTTTTGGTTCTTGTATTTATATTATGATATCGCTATGAATTCAATTTATTACACCCGTTTTTTCTCAAGTGACGTTCAGTGCAAGGTTTACAAATTGTTAAATTTATTATCTTCGTTTGTCAGTATTTCCAATTAAGCCACACTTGGTGTGTTTATATTGTCCTGATTTTACAAATCCTTTTAGTTGGCCAACTTCCGAGTATAGTATAGTATAGTATTGAGAAGTTTGAAATATTTTTAAATTTATAAAAATAAAGTGTAAATGAAGCTTAAAATTTTGTTATTAAGGTTCTATGGGAAGGCCTTAACCAATGAATTAATTAATTAAATTAATTAATTAAATTAATTAATTAATTAAATTAATTCTTAATTTTTTTTATATAATGCTTTTAAGTGGCCAGTTCTAAAAACGTTCAGTTTGGCCCTCGTATATAAAATAACGCACGGTTGGTGTAAAACCAACAACACATTAGTTTTAAACACTATCCTCTAAAAACGGACTGCTCTTTGCAAATCACAATTTGCTTAACAAATTAAAATATATTTATATAGAGGTAGATGTGAAGAATGGAAATATAATTTTAGAAGGAATTATTGATTATATTCATATTTATCATTATATTGTAATCAAATTTACAATATATATTAATCAATTTAAAAAGGAAAATAAACAAAAAAAAACTTGTTTTCCTGAAGGTTCATTCATTTTCATCAAGGGAAGAAAATAACGGTATATCATTTAAATTACATGTTTTGTACCACTTTTACTTAAACAAATTATAAATATAATATGAATATTTTCAGATGAAAAACAACCCGGTTACCCGGTAGGTAGTTTATAGTGAATTACGATGTAGTTGTTCCTAAGACTAAATAGATTTATCGTCTCTACAACACACACAACTACTTAATTAACATGCAAAGTTCTGTGGTGGTTTTGTAATTTATGAAGTAAACTTCCACATGAAATGCCATGAAATGGCATATTATTTCTATATATATTCTATTTTATAAACATCTTATTAAAACATTACAAAAGAGGTTTTGACGACACATGATTTTAAATAAGAATTTACTTCCTGGAGTGTATTCTATTTCTATTTTATGAAATATGATAAACATTACAATCGTAGGTAAATATAACAATAAGAATAAAAATAGGAATTTAGAAATTATATAAAGTATTAGAGTTTAGGATAGCAAATAATAAGCCTACAAACATAATAAAGCAGATTCTTATAACGAAATTATTTTTAACAAAAATTTTCCTTAACATCTAAAATAGATACTACAAATTCAGCGATTATTTGCATGCGATACGATGCGATGCGATGCGGTGCGATGCGATAGGATGCGATGCGGTGCGGTGCGATGCGACGCGATAGGATGCGTTGCAATTAGTTATTTGAATAGTTACGATATTGAATAACATGCAATAACAATAGTCTGTTTTTAGTTTTCTTGTTAGTAACAATTTCGTAAAAAGTAAATTAAATATTTGATTGTACTTTGATAACCTTTTATTGTATTTTATGATAAACTGGTATAAAACTTAGTCTTGCCATAAATATTGTTACACAGAAAAACATTTTTTTATTGTACGCAATGTAATTGTTACAAAATACCGTGAGGTTTAGAGCAAATTTTACTATATGAAACTGACCATAAATTATAATCCAGTAGATTAAGATAAGGACTAGATGACGGCCAGTCTTTAGCTTGGATGAAGTCCGGAATTTTCTTTTCTAACTAAGATCCAATTCATTAATTTTTGATAATCGATCCACTCGATTCTCAAAAATTAATGAATTGGATTGAGATTGAAGGAAACGGATAATGGATACTCTTATGCCGATGTTTAATACCTTTTTCACAAAATTATGGTTCAGTCATTCCTTCATAGCTAACAATCCACCAAACCATCACCGATGTCGGATAATTCCCATGTTGTATTCTGTTGACTGATTAGGTAGTTTCTTTATAGTTTAGCATAAATGCGATCATTTTATTTTTTTAAATAATGCTCAATTGTAATTTTTTTCTGTGACCTCCTGTGAATTATATTATATTTCATCTAATTCGAAATATGAACTAAATAAAACATCAATCATCAATTTTTTAGTTGGTATAGCCTAGCTGTAGTTATTTGACTACACCTCGTATTTGTCAGCCACCCCTACCGCCACTGTACACTGGGAACGACTCTTTGACCCACACGGCAAAAGAGAAGTGCTACGAACATGTGCCCCTTAGTTGACACCAGTGCTAAGGCGTCTATTTCGGTACTCCTAACTTAAAGGCGTAGTCCCGGTCTCATGGAAGCGTGCCCTTGTCCATCCGATTCCTAAAAAGGTGAGAGCTTAGACCCAGCTAACTAAAGACCTATCACCATTACCTCTCTTCTTTCCAAAGTAATGGAGAGCATTAGCAATAAACAGCTCCTAACCTATCTCGAGGATCACCAGTTGGTCAATGACTGGCGATATAGCTTTCAATATGGTCGATCGGCTGGTGATCTTCTGTTATATGTTACGCACCGTTGGGCAGCTGTTATTGAAAGCAAGGGAGAGGGTCTGGTAGTTAGTCTGGATATGGCGAAAGCCTTCGATCATGTATGGCACAAAAGGCTTCTTTCGACGCTACCTTCCTATGGGCTTCCCGAGAGTTTATGCAAGTGAATCACTAGCTTCCTCACTGCTTAGAGCATACAGAACGAAAACCCCATTGTCGTATCATCGCTCTTCAAAAGCACTCCCCTCATTGCCTCGCCAAGTATTAGAATACTGGGTCTCGAAATTGCGAGCGATTGTCAGGTTCGTGGTCATCTGAAGAGCAAGGCCAAGCTGGCCTCAATGAAATTGGACGTGATCAATAGAGTAAGGTAGTATTTCAATCCTGACCAAAGACTTGCACTCTACAAAGCGCAGGTCCGGCCACACATGGAGTACTGTTCTCATCTCTAGTCCGGGAGTGTTCCGACGAGCTATTCGATCTGATGCCTACCGCCGAAATTCATCACCGCACAGCGCGCCATCGACTCCTTTACCATCCTTACCACCTGGATGCGTGGCGATCCTCCACAGTTCGGTTCTCAAGCACCTTTTTTCCACGTTTCACTCGCTTGTGGAACGAACTCCCTCCGGCGGTATTTTCAGATCGGTATGACCTTCAAAAAAGGTGTTTTTACCTACCTTCAAGGCCGGCAACACTCTTGTGAATCCTCGGATGTTGCAGGAGTTCATGGGCGGCGGTGATCACGTCTATCTTTGACCCGCCAGCTCGTTTGCCCTCCTCTAAAATAATTAAAAAAAAAACAATTTGTATAACAGCATGTTTTCTTTAATGCTATTACATTGTCATATAAGGTTTATTAAGTTGGGAATGACGAAATATTGTAACATACTTATGTTACAATATTTAGTTTTTTATGGTTTGCTGAATTTAAATTTGTGTCATATTTTAACTTAAACGTAAAGCACTCTATCCAGACGAGGCTTCAATGTTTGTTTATTAATAACATGATAATATAATGTAATTAAATTAAAATGCAATAACAAAAGTTACGTTAGAAGTTTTAAATTTTTTATTTCCATTCACTCATTGAGCTCGAGGGAGCTATATTCGTTGATATAGATAAGTTATAGTTAACATATTATAGTGGATAAATGAATTCAGTTATGGCAAAGCTTATCACTTGTGGTCCGGCAACGGCTAATGAGCTAACGGCTAAATTAATCTCTACACAAACGTGTTATTAATATCTGACAGTAACATCCAGAAGGCAGCAGTTTATTAGCTAGTCTAATTAATTATTCTAAGACGTAAGTTCGTATATTACTTATCTCTAAAATAAAAATAAATAATAGTTTATTTTCAATTATTGAAACGTAATTGGAGTGTACGAATTATTATTTTTTTATAACGATTTTATTTATTTTGTGACGTCATTTTATAATATTAAAAATCAGTCAGATTATATTTTCGTAATAATATTCTATATACTAAAATTAATATACGCCTATAAATTTGTTAATCTTATAGATTAAATTTAAGAAAAGGGATCACCTCAATAAATGTGCTATCTAACGTAATTACACTTTTAAAATTGCAAAAGTAACCGGGTTAAAACAAATCTCCCCAAAAACATATAACATAAGATTAAAGTGTGAACATTATGTAGGTAATTAGGGATATTATTATACAAATAATAATTTAACATGAACAGTATAAACTCAATATTGTAATATTTGTTAATCACGATTTAGTTTTTCATGTTTGTATGTATGTATGACACATTTAATAAACTCAAAGAGCACACACACTTATAAAATATAAATTATTCGAAGATATAACTCATTTATAAGGTGTATGACAATGACATGTTGTAACTCGGGCTGTATAAGACAATGCAGGGCTCACAAAATATCTCAGCTCCGAAAGTCATAAAAACGCTTTCTAAGTGGTTTCAGGGAGAAAACTCTGCCAACCATAAACAAAATAAAAAACTTTGGAACTTGAGAAGTCTACACACTGACATAAAAAATAAGCAACAATCTAAACATGTAAGACACAAACGAGGTAGGTAGTGCAGTAGATCTGGACTGCGACACTGTTGAAGTTGTTATTTAACGTCCCCAGGGTTTTCAGTGAAACTACACTCTTTTATTTTAGTTCATGTCCTGATATTATATCTTATTGGGTACTTAATTCAAAGCCTTTAAAATGGGTACAACTCCTATATTATATTATGCCGTGTCGTCACAAAAACATTGATTACTCTTATATATTCTCCTAAAGTTTTTCCAAGTAATATATACTTTACAAGTATTATGTGTTATATTGTTTGATATAGAACGACGTTTAAATATGAAATTCTACTATTTTTGTGTGTCACAAGGACGACACAAGGAGGAAACTACAATTTTATTTATTCAAACTCCGGGCCTGCTGGTTGAAAGGTAGATTCTGTATCGTGAGGTTATCTCATTGATTTTAAACTGTGTATTATCAAGTGATCTTATATTAGATAAGAAATCTCAGGAGGAATTAGTTAAAGGCTATTTCATATCAACACACTACTCAGTCAATTGGTACTTACTTATCGGATTAACGATTTAAAATTATGTTATATGATTACGTGGATATATTTATTTTAAATTTTTCTCCGAGATGTCTTGGTTTTCGTATTTAGATACTGTCCTCTCCTTTTATTGAATTACATCTCTGTCAAAATTATTAAACTTTTTTTGACACAAGTATTGTCTATAATCTTAATAAAATACTTTGTATATAATCTTAATAAAATATTTATATATTAACACACATCTCTGTGATATTCTCAGGTGTGCGTAAAATAAACATAAGGAAGATCGCCTGAGTGGATACAGCAGCAGACTTCAGTCAGTGGCTGTTGAATGAGGATGTCTATTCTTTGTATGAATAATAATAATCAATATGACGATGTATGAGATACGTAAAGAAAATTATTATGAGATATTATTACATATGTCAAATTAACACCATTGTATTTTCACTTCCTGGTGAATTAATTAAATTATTTAAAAAATTTTGATAGCTCCTACCTTGTTACGTTTATTCATTTCTACTATGCTTTGATATGTACTTACAATACAGGATAAATAAGTAATACAAGTATTATAATTAAATGTGTGTGTATGTATATTTGTATACCCTACTAATAGTCGTCAACAGCCAATAAAAATAATAATAATCTTCAATAATGTTTATTATAGTTTTAAACCCTGACTTTAAATTAAAAAAGTTTTACTCGTAAGTAAAAGTGTTGCTTTTCTTGAACGCCTGCCTTTTTTAAACCTCGTTTAATTTTAATCTTGAAGATTGTGCTGTGTGTTATGATTAGTGCGGGAAGCGCTGTAGTATGGTTTTTAATTAAAATCACAATCATAAACTAGTTGAATGGATTTTTAAAATATATTTTTATGTTCGTTGTAAACATTTTATTTTCTTCAATTTTTCCACGCGAGCTTTAGTCAATTGGCTTTGCTTAAACTTTCTTAAATAGGAGTCAAATAGGAGTTATATTAATTGAGAACAGAACCTCGTCGTCTTCAGGACATGGACGGGAATGTCATACATGTTGTATTAAATAGCGCAATTAGTATTACCTTATTATTTACCAGTAAAATAAGTTTGAATACATTGCATAGCACTTCAGAACTGCCTTAACAAAATTAAATAATTTAGGAACACTTAGTACTTTAACACAATTAGTAAAGTCGCAGAGGCCTCGATGAATAATGAATATATTCTATTGCTATTAACTATCAATTTCCGCCGATCCCTTGTCGTGACTCACTCCTTGTTTAAACTTATTAATATTTAAATATTTAAATCACTTTTAATATTGTACTAAAGATTATTTATTAGGTTATTTCATTAATTTTGAGATTCTTTTTATTTTATTATTTATTATTACTATTTGTGCTAATTAATTAAATTTGAGACTATGTATGATATACTATAGGTAAAGACGTCGGGTGCATCTCGAGATATCAATGTCGCTATAAATGGAGTACATCTGGAGTTCAGCGATTCCAATCAGTGATATTGTTTGTATATAAATATATATCATAGCTGTATTTGTAACTTTCTTTAAACAAATATTTAATAAATATCGAAAATAAATATTTAGTAAGAAAAACAGTTGCATATTTATTTAAGACAGAATTATTACCCATTCTGTTAACTTTTTAAAAAGAAAACATTGTATACGGGACATTTCACGTCAAGCGGATCACCATCATCACGGCCAGAATTTGTTTCGACCGATTGAGACGTATAAGGTATTAAAATGTTCGTCTCGGAAAAGACTTTCGAAATCCGTGTGGCACTTTTCAAAAATTCAAAATGGCGGACTTACTATGGCTGTTAAAAGGTGGAGAAGACTTGAGTAAACGACAAAAAAATGTTGTACAGATTAATATTCTCCACCAACCAGGTAATTTTTTACCTTTAAATTATACCTGAGAGATGCCTCTTAAAAGCTGATGTGGTTAGATAAGAAAATCCAAGATGGCGGACCGAATTTCAAAAATTCAACTGATTCAAAGCAAAATCAGTATATAGAGGTTTCTGGGGTCGCTGATTACGAATTTGAAGACAGATTTGCAAAACTCAAAATGACGGATTCAAGATAGTGGACCAAATTTGTAAAATTATACTTTTGTCATGTCATCAAGAACATAACAGTCTTTAATGCTATCATTACAATACTATCAAACATATAATAAATCATTTCTTAAAGAAAAGAATCTTAATAAGTCTTGTATCCATTAATATAGGTATATAGCGTTTGTGATTTGTATCACATTCATAGTTTCATAAGGTCAGTGTAATGTTAATTGTTGAAGCCAATTATTTCATCTTTCGTGCTCTGAACGTGGACTGATTAGTTTCTGATCAAACACCTCATATGCGTTTTACATGTAGTATATGAGGAAACGTAAGTATTTATTGTTTAGATTTACTTAATTGATCACCAATTCAGTTCAATTCTAAATTGATTTTAAATTTTTAAATTTTAGCTCCTTTTTAACATTTTTAACATCAGTGACGTTGCAATATAGTTTTGTATATCAGATATTTATCTTCCTCTCGCATTCCCCTCTTTGCCTTTCTCTTTTTCATTTTCATTATAACAAGTCGCTTAGGTGTTCTACTATTGTGTGATCACTAGACAACTATAAAAATATATATTTTTAAATTTTGTCCAATAAGTCTCTGCAATACAAAATATTATTATAATAGTACAATATTCCAAATATACTTCTAGGTACATGCGATCTCAGAGGCCTAATTACTAAAAACTTTTCAAGGTACCTAATTACACAAAGGTGCCTCCGGCTGCTAATGAGTTCCTTTTCTGGTCTTAATAGCAAAGCTGTAATATTGTATTTGGAGTATGCTGTATTGGATGAGGATCACAGAACTTAATAAAATAATAATTTATGTTAGGTTTGATACATTTATAAAAGGAACCCTATTAGCTAGTCTTAGTGGGAGTGATCTCTCTGGAAAGTTCTTTTAATCTGTACGTAAAATTAATAATAAATACAATAAGTTCTCTCTGGTCGAGTGGTTCCAGTGCTTGTATGAGGCTCTCCGTATTCTTATTTATACTTTACATTGTAGGTGTTACGTGACATCGTCCCTTTTTGTCTTTTTATAAATAAAGTGCTCGTAAAACAAGTAGGAGACATAAAACAATTGTGGAGCAATCTTAGAACAATTACACAGATAACCAAATAGTGAATCATTCATAAGGCTGTACGACAATTTCCACTCGGGGCCTGAGGGAAAACTCATACACGCAGTGCTCACAAAATACGTATAATGTCAGGATTAAGAGAAAGATATACGTTTGTCAAAATTATCCTGGGACTGTATTTCGCTAAGTATAAAATGTCTACTTTGAGATATACAGCTAATTTGTTGTTTTTGTTTTTTTTTTTAATTCACCTTTATAAATATGTTTGATAAGACACCTTCAACAAAAAATAGACAAATTAATAGTTGTTTATTTCAATTAGTCGTACCTGCAGTTATGAGCAGTCAGACACCAGTTGCACGGTCCCAAAGGTTAGGTCTATAGAACACAACCAGCAAGAATATTATGATTATTCTTTCAAGTTATTGAGTTTATTAAATTATATTTTGTTACAGTATTTACTAATGAGTCACCATAATAATTGATATGTGAGAACAATTAAAAACCAAAGAAAAGCTGGTGCGAAATAAGAACTGACCACGGTACTATTAGTTCTAGGATGCTCTTACATTTACAAGGAATTAAAAGATATGACTTTAAACATTCAAGAATCAATAACTATAAAATACCTTATTAATAACTCAAAATGCTGAAAGACAACACTTGGGAAGTAAGAGTAAAGCAATAGGTGCAGAACTGTTCGCTAGTTGGCTATATTGCAAGGCCTTCCCATCAACATAGTTTTTAGTTCGAATTATTTTATTACTATTTATAATGTATTAAACACACACAAAAACAAACACATTATTCAAAATAATAACCATCAACAGCTCTCTGAATATATTGACACGGATTATATTCTTGTTTTCCGATTATGTAAAGTTTGAGATATAGCGCACCCAACAAAATATAAAATAAATATGAATTGAAATGTATAAAACTTAATTAATTTAAATACATAAAACTTAATTCTGCGACAACAGAACATAGAAACACAATTTTTTGAATCAGTATTTTATGATTATTAAATGATCATATGTTTGACAAAGAATACGTTATTGAATAATAGAGGCTTTACTGAGGTATTTTAATATTAGATATTTTAGTAAAACTTACTTTCTTACTTACTTTATAAAGAACTGACTTTGTAAAGAGTTTCTGAATTATGGGGTAGTTGCGGTAAATAGGAAAATTTTTTATACAGGAAATAATAACAGAAACATTATTTTGTATTTGAAATATGTTCTAACTAGCTTTCGTTTGAACTAACATGCACAGTTGTGAAGGAATCAAGTTACAGTGGTGGTGGACTTTACTCTGTGCCGATGTCGGTGTGTGATGACTGTTTGAGTAAGTACTTTAAGGTGTCATTGAACACTCAATCACACAGATACTTACAAACACCTACATATACACGTCGTGTTCTAATAATTTAATAAGGTTAACAAGACTGTTAATAAAAGTACAAATTGACTTTATGTAGCCAGCCAGAGTAGCCAGAGACGACGGAGCGCCAAACGCTACGGTCCTTGCATACTTCTTTCGCCTCGGCCACAGACATCAACCTCTTCATACATGCCCTCCGGGGGATCCTCATGCTTTTTACGTGACCTTCCTTCAGTTTCATAGATACTGTGTTTTCGAAGGTCACTCGAGGCCTCCCCTTGTCTCTCTTACCGCTCACTTTTACCATTACCTATATAAATCTTTTTTACCATTATTTCATCACTCATTCGTTCGACGTGTCCAAACCACCTGAGCACGTTCTTCTTCATTCTCACCGTGACATCTTCGCTAGTACCTGCCATTCTGTGGATCTCTTCATTGCGGATTCGGTCAGCTATGCTGACTACGCATATTTTGCGAAGAGATCGCATCTCCATAGCATTCATCTTTCTTACATTCTTCTTCTGTGTTGCCCACGTTTGGCTGCCGTATAACAGCGTCGGTAGCAAAACTGCATTGTATACAGCCAAACGTGCAGTTATGCTGATGTTTGGCCGTCTCAACAATGGAGCCAAAGCACTGTGACTCTGTTACCGGCAGCAATACGCCTTTCCACATCCATTTCGTATTTTCCGTCTCTGCTAACCATACTTCCCAAATATACCACTTCATTCACTTGTTCTATAATATTATCATTCACGTTGATCTTACATTCTGTTCTTTCTTCATTTATTTCAAATATCAGAACCTTCGTCTTATCTACATTCAGGTTTAGACCATTATTTTCACACCCATCTTTCAGAATGGTGACCAATGCCTCCAAATTGCATTCTGATGATGCAATGAGCCCTGCATCATCTGCATATAGCAAGCAATTGACCTTAAGGTCACCTACTTTCACTCATATGTCACTGTCTTTCACGCCTTGGAGACAACTATCCAAATACAAATTGAACAACCAAGCTGACATAGTGCAACCTTGCTTAACACCCGATTGGATGTCAAACCAGGGCGACATGTCAGCTCCTACTCGCACACAGGGTGAGTTATCTTTGTAAAGAGACTTTACAGCCTGTAGCAAGGGTCCTCTTACATTGTATCGGGGCAGTATCTCCCATAATTTCTGTCTCACAGCCCTGTCAAACGCCTTTTCCAAATCCAAAAAAGCACAGAAAACCTTTTGTGATTATGCGGAGGGAAAAGATCCGATCTATACACCCTCTTCCAGGTCTAAAACCTCCTTGGGCCTCCCACAACAGCCTTTCAGATCTCACTTGCATTCTTCTCGATAATATTTTAGCTTAAAATTTAGTGCCCAAGCTGATCTATATAAATTATAGAAATAAAATTTCTATTTTGTTAAGATTTATCGTCAATTCACATTTTTTTTAATTTTCGATAATCAAGTTTTTAGACAATATTTGGTTGGTTAAATACTTCGAGTATCTACACACCAGAGACGGCGTAAAGAAAATACGTTGAAACCAACATATATTACATTTGTGACTCATTTAGGCAAAATAATAATATTCGACATTTCCTTGTTAATTAACTTATTTATTTATTTGTATTATCTAACATGAGTGTACAAGATTTATCGATCTTTTCTATTACATTGGGAACAGGCAATACATAAAATAAATGTTGGTTTCAAACGTGACCAACTTAAAGAGACGCGATGCCGCCTCCTGGTAATCATGTTCTTTGAGTTATTTTTTTTTGTCCGGGCATTTTTCTTACTGGGAGGAAAAATCTAAAATGGCGGTGATTTAAGTTTTTGTTTTGGCGTAGCAGACGTATTTTTTACGCAAAATTTCAAAATGGCGGATTACTGATCCGTACCACAAAAACGGACTTTGCGGCAGCTAGCGGGCTGAAATTTCGTCTAAGTATTGTTTGCCAAAATCTAAGGTGTTTTTTGTTATTTCAAAATCCAAAATGGCGGCCATAGCGAATTCTCAAAAATTATAAAGTTGAATAATTGTCGCAGCATTCATATTCAGGCGCCATTTGAGATTTCACACATTATTAATGGGACAGTGAGGCGGTAATCAAAACTTTTTGGAAATGTCAAGCAGTATGCTTGGGTGGGTGTATGTGCATGCATCCTGGTGACTTGACACTCGATTGACAGTTGCCAGTGTCATCTGAGAGCTGACTTCACTTAAAGAAGTGACTTAAATGGTGAATTCAGTTTTTGACGGAACACGAAAGGAAACGGTTAATTTTTGTTAAGTTGCCACGTTGCTTCGAATTCACCGCATTTCCAATCATAATCGGAGTATATCATTTCAATCGTGTAATATCGCTGTAATCTGTGCTGTGAACTGTTTAAACAGACTATTGTACTACGCGTTGAGACTATTATTTCAAGACTACCGTCATGACCGACCGTCCTGATAGTGAGCGGCCAAATCTACGTTCGTTATATTTATATTTTACGGAAAGATATACAAATATAATTAGTATCAATTCATTGTGTTATTAAAATAAGCGACCACTAGCGGTTGAAACGACAAATGATACCCAGTTCTGGTATTAAGCTAATAGAGAAGAGAATATTATTATTATTATTATTAGGTAAATATTGAGCACTAGGGAAAAATGAGAAATTATAAAATAATATATTCGTAATACAGTATTTTATTATGTAATTAAATTTCAATACTATTGTGCGATGTTGTACGCTGGGCAGACTAGACCATAGCTACATCACGCATGCACTGGAAAACAGAAAACAGAGATAATGAAAAACTGTTAATATTATGTTCACAAGCAATAAAATGCTATCTATATTCTTAGAGAAGATATTTCAAATAAGATAACCGGGCACATTAAAATAATTCCACATTATTATTGTCTGTAAAGCGCTAGAATTTTAAAATATCTTCGAAAATACGATCAAACGTATTCCGATCAAGTCTTAAAGCGATTAAAGTGTTTAAAGTGGATAAAAAGAAACAGAAGGGCTGATAATCATTGTCTCGTTTGTAAAACCGTTTGTTGTGATACCGTGCACGTAGCAAGTTTTGCCTTTGTGCCTCATATGAAGATAAGCCTTTTTACCTTTTACAATGGAATGCGTAGAAATTTATTTTCGATATTAATTTAAATATTTATAGTTCGTAGCGTTTGCACTCCGTCGTCTCTGACTACCTCGCAACGGATATGGCGTGAAGTTAAATAAATAAATAAATAAATATTTATAGTTACACATTCATATTTTTATGTTTGTCTATCGTGAAGTTATTTAACTTGAACTAAAGGAGATATACTTCATTAGTCTCTGAAATTTCGTTACATATTTGAGAATATGTAAAATATATTTTATTATTTATATTTTATGCATTGCTTGAGTTGATAAATATATTGGTATTAAAGTGCAGAATGTTATTTAAAGTAGCTGTCATTAGTTTCAGATGTTTAGATGCAGTCTACGTTGTTTTATTCCTATATTATATAGCACTAGTGGTCGTCATGTGGACGAAACTCAACCATAATTCAAAGTCTAAATGTTTATGAAACTTTGGACAGTGAGTATAACTCTGTAATCATTGTATGAATCTTTCTTTTATTTACTCTGTTCAGTTCAACGACATCCTTCTCTGTGCGTCAAATCGCGTGTATATTTGACATTGACGTTGTTAATGTAAACAATCAATCTTGTAATTTATTTGTTGTCTAAATTGTCAAACGCATACTAGTGTGAGTACTGTTTTACTAATTTGATATATTTTTAATGCATTTTTATGTAACATAGTAGCTTTTTGACTCCTGCACCATCTATACTTTGACTGTGTCAAATATATAAATGATACTCCTCCGTACAAAGTTTTTGCTTCTTGTATTAATATTATGAATATATATATATATATATATATATATATATATGTATATATATATTTATTTATTATATATATATATATATATATATCGATATGAATTTAATTTATTACACCCGTTTTTTCTTAAGTAACGTCGAGTAGGTATTCAAATTATTAAATTTACTATCTTCGTTCGTCATTATTTCCAATTTACCAACACTTGGTGTGCTTACATTGTCAGGACTTTACAAATCCTGTTATTGGGCCACCTTCCGAGTATAGTAATAGTATTGAGAAGTTTAAAATATTTTTTAATATATAAAAATAAATAGTAAATGAAGCATAAAATAAAATTTTGTTAATAGGGTTCTATGGAAAGGCCTTAACTAATGACCTTGTGTACAAAGGACGAAGATCACACAAATAAAGTAAATAGACTGCGACCAGTTGGACGCTGTGTAAACGATTTGTTTACTGACTTATCGGTTTATTTGCGCTGAATCTCAAGTTCTAATGACTTTCGATGTCAAAGTAGCTGACTTGAAGAATTACTTAACCTAATGGATTCACATTGTCCGACCTACGCAGAACAACAAATGTTGTTTTTTTTAATTAAGGCCAACTCTGTGCCAAAGTCAAAGTGCAATACAATATTTGTTATTAACAAGTGGTGGTAATGTTGCAGAAGATGATTTATTTTCTCACGTGATACATGTTGCATGCCTAAAATAACATCTAATGGGAATAATGTTATCTGTTCTAATATTACAGATGGAAGTTTATCAAGTAGCTGCGATATTGTGTAGTATTTTATATTTTATTGAATTGAATTTTCATTCGTACACTCATTACACACAACTATCAACAAAAGTTTGTGTAAACTTTCTCCGTTTTATGTTTGTTTTATGTCATATCCGTTGTATTTACATTTATTTTATAAAATTTGAGCTCAAATTAAAGAAAACATACAATATGAGACTGCTGTATTGTTTTCTTAATCTATTTTCTAAAATTTACGTGGTGTCATAAAGTTATAAAGATATTGTTAAAAATTTGGAAAAGTTTAAGCGCTTTTTGGTGCACCAAAGCAATAAGTAGCTGATCACTGACACGAAGCATCAAGATAACATACAAGTGAGTACGGTGTTTAACCGTTATCATTAATTGGATATTTAGTAAATTGTATTCAAATCGGTACATTACTACAATATAAAATTAGATCAGTCCGATATTCTATTTACCGTTAAATATTTCTAAATATTGTTATCGTCCTCGTCCGCACTCCGACCCTCTCTAAGTATTACAACGGACAATATGATATTGAATCGCCGCAGGAATAATTAGGTATATTAATACGTAATTGGTCTTATAATATACTAGTAACTACTACTGATATTCAACTCCATAGTAACTGTTAACACAGGTGGTGTAAGTGTACGTTATACAAATAATATTTGTATTTTATTAATATATTAAGTACCTTAAACGTATACATCTCTTAAAAGGAAAAAAAAAGAAATCTTGTGATATTACAAATCTATTTTCATATAAAAAGTGTATACATTATTTTTAAAGTCATTACCGATTATTTAATTAATTAATTATTAAAATGATGAATCGGTTATCATCGCTCCATAACATAACGTAATATTATTTATACGATAATACTGTAGAGCTAACAACCGAAATTCTACCAATTTAGATTTGATGTTAAATAATTATCATACTCGTATATCCAAGCTTTTTGATGTTACTTATTAGCTGATTGTCTACCTTTTTAAGATCATTCAAAAAGCTATTGACTATTATATCTAACGATGGAGTGCGCCGTTGGTACTCGATTTTTTTGCTTAAGAATTTGAACGGAGCTGCGTCGGTAATAGTAGTAACGCACTTACCGCCTATTATAAGACCCAGATCGTAAGAGGTATATCTGGTGTTCCACCTACCCAGACATAGACTGTAGCATTTTTTGGGTTTTGTCCTCAATCCGTCCGTCCAAGCACAGAAATCCTCTACAACATTTAAAAGTAGCTGACATTGTTTTGGATTACGTGTCAGTATCGCGAGATCGTCTACAAATGCTAGTATGAATTCTGTGGATTTATTGTTAAACTTAAACCGATAACCCCATTTGTTTTCGTTTTTATTTAATTTATCTATTAAAATATTGATGACTATGTTAAATATAATTGGAGAAATACAACAACCTTTCATTGTGAAGATTAAATAAATATATCTAGTGACCTTAACTCTTAGTAATCCATCACGTATCCGTACTCGTACACAGTACTCGCGTATTTCTGACACCGCTAGGAGCTAAAGTTTTTATGATATGTATAAGTGTTGTTTTGTTATAAAAAACATTATTTTTATAATTACTAAATGTACTCGTAAATTCGGCTGTATATTTCAATATTTTCATAATATTTCGTTTGAGACAGCTACGTTATATTCTTGGTATTACATTTTGTGAAATATAAAAAGGGTAAAACCTTTTCCAAAGGGTAAGTAATTATAACATGTCTCATACAATACTACTATCTAGAAAATAATTTGTTTTATATATTTAAGTGCATTATATATACAAAGAAAATTAGATTAGTTATCATATAGAAATTAAACACGTTGTCAATACAAGAAGTCTAAGTTCACATCCAAATTAATAGTGTGCCCAGCGAAGCAGGCGGGACTCAGCTAGTAATAATATATGTATATGCAACAATTGCTGATTATAAATTATACAACACTGACATTATCGGGTTCATGTTGAAATTATATATCTTTAAGTACTTAATATTTAATTTAAATATATAATATATTCTCTATAATATATTATATTGTGACACCTTTTTATTTATAAAACGAAAATGTTTACCTATAAATAATATGATGTACCTCTTTCATAACGAGACTGTTGACAACTACTTATATTTAAGATAAGGTTCGTTTTTTATTTAAACTTATAATGTTTTATGTTTATTATCATTTACCTAAAAATACTATTTCTATTTCTATTTCTCCAATTATATTTAACATAGTCATCGATATTTTAAAAGATAAATTAAACAAAAACCAAAAGAAATGGGGTTATCGGTTTAAGTTTAACAATAAATACACAGAATCCATACTAGCATTTGCAGACGCTACTGACTTATAATCCAAAATAATGTCAACCACTTTTAAATTTTGTGGATGATTTCTGTGCTTGGACGGACGGATTGAGGACGAAACCAAATAAATGCTACAGTCTATGCCTGGGTAGACGGATCACCAGATATACCTCTTACGATCCGGGTCTTATAATAGGCGGTAAGTGCGTTACTACGATTACCGACGCAGCTCCGTTCAAATTCTTAGGTAAAAAAATCGATTACCAAGGGCGCACTCCATCGTTAGATATAATAGTCGATAGCTTTTTGAATTATCTTAAAAAGGTCGACAATCAACCAAAAATTTACATAAAAAAGGCTTGGATATATGATAATTATTTAACATCACGTCTAAATTGGCCTTTCCTCGTTTATGATATTAATAAGACCCTTTTGTTAAAGTTAAACGTAAGCGTGATAAAGACATTGAAGTCATGGCTCGAGTTAACGCATCCGGCGGACTCTTCTACCTTCTATTTAGAAACCGACACAATTTTGGGTTAAAATTAGGAACTCTACAAACACCTAAGAGTGACTAAAAGACATATCATCTCAAAATCACATTATGGTACTGTAACATCCTTCCCAAAAGATAAAATTGCCGCAGAACTGGAGTCACGACTTCAATTCCATAAACAATTTATGATAGGTGCTCAAACAAATAAAGCAGGGCTAAGATCAAGTAAGAAAGACCAGGACATAAATATAATAAAATCCTTTATTCGGCAAGATGAAAATGATAATTACCGGTTGCACGCGATGAGCCTAGAATTACAAAATGAAAATTCCGAGATTGAGTTTTGTTTATATCCTATATAACTGGACGACTAAAAGTACAATCAAAACTTCTATATGGCGTATCATAATATATAACAAAAGCATTGTTTATGTACAAAGTTTCTGGTAATGGATCGGTGTTTACTAGTCAAGTGCAGCGTCAGTTCGACAAGTATTACTATATGGAACTTTATATTACCGTAACGTCGGTTTACTTTAGCTTGATAACAAAGTATTTGTTATACTTTTAGTTCATCATAAAAGAAGTTAACGAAAATATGTTGGTATATCAATATCATTCATATCTTTATATTTCAATCAGAAATTCAATTTCTCATATAAAGAGGGAAACCTCCATCACAGAAAAAAACTAACACGTTCGGTTTCTGTCAGTGAGAAATAGTCACTTTACCGCTGATATATTATAACAATATATCTTTCAATCACAACAGAGTACTCTTAAGTATACTGTGACTTGAACAAACCGTCTGTGCTTTAATTTCATATAAGAGTATAATAACTATCGACCGTAATGAAGAGAACACAAAAGTTCACTTCATTACGGTTAAAAATAATACCTGTATGAATAAATATTAAAGTAAATTTAGAGTAAATAATATCCCATATCGGTGTTATACAAAAATATTTTAATTAAATTTAAGGCACGGTTATTCTTTTATTACAACACACTGTATATATGTGGTGTATTTATTTTCTTTACGCCGTTGTCTTCTCACAGCCTCCTTTATATCTCGCTACAGTATATCACATGTAATAACTCCAGGACACTGTACTGTTAGTATCACAGTGAGCGCTGTCTACATCAACTGAGTTCACTTTTGGAGTATTATACGATCATAATATTTAATTACTTATTGTACCAGTATATAATATAAGCTTATTCGTTTATTGTTTCACATCTTGAGCTGATGATACATATGTATACAAGTACTTGTATAATCTCTTCAACTGTTAAAAATCTACACTTTTCACCCAAACTGTACAAAAACAGCAAACAAAAAATATTTTAGAAGTGAGTTAGAATAATACTTAATGTATTTTAACTTAAACAAAGTATTGATAATAAGATTACCATAAATAAGTTACAGCTAAAGTTCTGAACGAGAGTCGTATTTGTCTTTCACAATCTGATTTGGTGATTTGTAACTCGTTCAGTTAGTACTCGTAGGTAGTTCAATTATAGTTTAGATATTTTAAATATTGCTTTAACAATTATAAAATATTTCGTATGGTTTAAATGTTGGTACTATTATAAATTACAAATAAAATAGCAACTAATAAACTAATTTGCAGCTGTTTTTTAAATCCGTTACTTTGATATAAACTCAGTGAATGTGTTTTATACAATATTATATATATTATAATATACATATGTAGTTCATAGATACGAGTACGTATCTAAGTTTTATTAGTCAGTAGTAATATATATAAAATACTTAGAAAACTGTGTGTGTTAACACTGTTATATGTTATATTGTGTTTCCATTAAATACTCTTGAGAACAGGAGTATTTAATGGAAATAAAATATCAATTCAATGTCTTTAAACGATTTGTGTGAAAATTTTACAGTTTAAATAAAACATTTTTGTTTTAGGCATTTTATATTTGTTGCGACTGTTAATATCAGACTTTTTGTCTATAGTTTTGCTTCGCACAAATAAAAAGTGACCTAAATATGAATTTGGTTTTTTGGCAGACTGACATTCGCTTCACAATTTTACAAATTATAATTATATAGTTAATTAAACTTTCAATTTAATAAAACAGTTTATCTAAACATATAAAAAAAGGTCCTACAACAAAAAAAAACTATTTTACAAGTTTTTCTCTGTCCGTTTGAATATTCCATCTAATTTCTGGAACAACTGCAACGATTTTAACAGGACTTTCACTGACACATAGCTGGTGTTATAAGGAGTGACTTAGCCTAAGGTACGTTTGGTTTAAAAGACACATTTGGAACGAAGACGTGGGCACAGCTAGTTAATAATATATTTATTAACCATAAAAGAAAGGTACTACGGTATATGTAAATGGACGCAACTTTATTATTTATTGACCGATTTATATAAAACAAACTGAAACGACGAAATCCATCTTCACTTAAGACAAATCAGTATATTTTTAGTTTAATAGTAGTTATTCCCTAAACCAATTTTGATAATTGTCCTTTGAAACAAAAAAAATAATCATAGTGATTTAGATTTATTTAACCGTAACACGTTTTACACTTTCAAATACGAGTACATCAAATATAAAATTCATCTATGTGAAGAGGGTACTAAGGCGTTATTATCACTAAAACTATCCCTCTCAGGAGACCTTTGGTGAGAAGAATTGGAAATGACGGTGCTGGTGCGATATGCATTATAAAATAAACTACAAACCAACAAACATTAACATTTTAAATATATTTATATAAAATACAAAAGCTTATAAGACTGCTTTAAGTATGCTACATTTTGATTCTAGAAAAACAAATGAAAACTTTACAATTCTCTTTAGAATCGCTCAGGGATTTTCAGTGTTGTATCTTGAAGGACATCATAACCTGACACACTTCGCCTTACACGTGTTACACATTATTTCGTGCGGTGGCATGAGGCTTGCAGTTAATATAGATAAAGGAACGGAAAATTTGCAAATAAAGAATTTGCTGTCATAGTCATTGAAAGACAAATCTTTTCTTAGATATCGTGAAGTTTCAATAAAGTATAAAATCCGATAGAGTAGACAAACGAACTCATCTACAAATGGCAACCAATTGTTTATTAATTGCCATATAATAGTAATTATACCACAAATAAATTTTGTATGTCACTCTCAAACGATAATTTAATTGTAGTGTTATATATTTTATATTAACCTACCCTATATTATTCTATATTTGTTACCCTATGTGGATTGCAAGCTAAATTTATTTATATTTAATCATGTAATTCTCTTGCGCTGCGCGAAAAATCAGATTAACAATAATGGGAGTTTGAATAAGTTTTGAAAATTTGACTCAACTTGTGCTACTGTTTGATACATACCTATCTGACAATACTAACCCCTTTTACTTTGCAGTAACTAACTCTCTTATCACGAACAAACTAAACAGACACGTTCTCTGAAATAACACTGGACTTTAACAAATACCTACTACCTGTTATTGAACTTAATTGTATTATCTTCTGCGATAGCAAATCTGTGGTATTATAATAATTTGTTTAAAATTACTGTCAGTCTATCACTAAGTACTACTGTCCTGTAATATAGTTAGATATTGTAATTGTTTTTTCTTTTAGGAAATTTTTAGGAAATCTAAAATTTAGGTTGTTAATAAATTTTTGTAGTTAGTGATTATTTCTGATTATTTTTTTATTTTAAGGAATACGTAGATAGTTTTCCATTAAGCGGTTTCGCTTAACAGAAATCTATCAACTACGATGGTGAGTACTGCCTTCCCCGGACATTGTAAATGTAGAGAGTCTGAAAATTTGTTACAAAGGAAGGCGAAATGATTATTAAGGCTTCGGACTTACTTAATCACTGAACTGTGCTGTGAATATACACAGGAAGTGTTGTAGGAGATCGTTTCGAGTAGTTCCTTGAATATATGGAATAAGACAATGTATCAACGGAGCTCATTATAATAAGATTTTGTAAGTTTATTGTGTGAATATACATATTTAATTTAACCTCAGTACGTAAATACGTACTGTGCTACCAATTAAGTGTGACTAATTATTAATTATATCATAGTACAGGGTGGGCCATGAATTAGTTAACATTTGAAAAAATCGTATAAAAAAAAACCATTTAACATATTTTAGAAATAGTTTATTTACGAGAAAGCTAATTAGTTGTAATTTTTTTTTTTTAATTATTTCGTCTAAATTTTCGGTTTTTGCACTTATCTAAGCGAGTCCTGAAGTTTTCGAATACTCTTCTGCAAAGAGACCGCGAGATCGCCGACATCTCTTCGATGATTTTTTCTTTAAGTTGACGGAGTGTATTCGGTTTATCAATGTAGACACGACTCTTTAAATAACCCCATAAAAAGAAGTCTGCTGGGGATAGATCTGGACTTCTGGGCGGCCATGGGATGTCACCTCGTCTGGAAATCAGCTTTTCCGGAAACATTTCTTTGACCACCGGCAAGGACTCGTTCGATGTGTGACATCATCTTGTTGAAACCATGTGTTACGATTATAGCCAGCAAATTCCAGTAGCATCGGTGCTAAAAACTCCCGTAACATTTTCACATACTCGGCAGAATTAACAGTAACTAAACGGCCTCGAGAATCTTCAAAAAAGTAAGGTCCGATGATTCCTTTTGCTGAAATTGCAGCCCATACAGTTACCTTAGGAGAGTGAAGTGGCCTTTCATGTTTAGCTTTGGGATTTTCGCTGCTCCAATACCTCAATTCTGTTTGTTTACATGTCCATTTAGGTGGAAATGGGCTTCGTCAGAGAATAAGATGTTGTAAAAATTACTGAATCTAGTTAACATTGTTTCGGCATATGACTTACGCAAATTGAAATCATTAGGGTTTAGTTCTTGCACTATCTGGATCTTATATGGATGTAATTTCAAATCTAATTTCAAAATACGGCGTAATGTTTTGCGGGATAATCCTAATTCAGCCGAACGTTTGCGCGTCGATAAATCTGGATCACGTCGAACAGAAGCGGAAACTTGCTGCACGTTCTCTTCGCTTCGAGAAGTCCGCGGGCCGCCGGTTTGTTTCACATTTAGTGTAGATCACGTCTCTTCGAACTTCTTCACCCATTTCTTTATTAAAGGAGCACTTGGACACTGACTTAAGTCGTGTAAACCATATTCAACGCGAAATAAGCGTCTCACAGTAATGAGCGAAAAGTTGTTTAAATAAAACTGTTTCACACAGTAAGCGCGTTGTGGCCCCGTGAAGCGATCCATTGCGACTAAATTTCTAAGAAGCGAGCTATTGCCCCCGCCCGCGCCCGCGCCCCGCGCGGCAATAGTTTGCGTGGTAAGTTACATTTAAATGTTAACGAATTCTTGGCCCACCCGATATAATATCAAGTAACAGTTCTGTCTGTCTGTAATAATCGTATCTGCACCGCGATTAAAGTTTATGATCGTTTATTACTGTAATTACATATATAAGGTTTAACTTAACTTTTTAATCAGATATTTTTATTTTGATACAATCTTATAAGCTAATATATTGAAGTTGATGTTCCTTAAGTTCCTTTTAGGTAAACCTTATTTCATAATCATCAACTTGGTTTCATTCTTATTAAGAAATGATGCAAAAAATTGTGTGAGCAAAATGTATTATTGTTAAAATATGTCACCTTGCGACTTCGCTGATCTTAATAAACTAAAAAACTAAGGCCTCTTCCACTTTGCTTAGCAGCAGCTTTCAAATAACACCAGCACCTTAGTGCTGGTGTTATTATGTACTACAACTACATCACCCTGGGTATTACTACAAGTTAAACATTGTAGTATCTTACATCTAAATAAAACAACAACTAATAATATATATATTATTAGTATTTCTGTTATTAAAATATAAAAAAGAGCGACCCACAAAAAAAAACTACGTGATTTAATGAACTATATACTGAGTTAAAATAAACTGTTTCTTGAGATCAAGAGTACGACCCACTCAGTGACGTTTACTCATATGTTATGTTAAGTATCTTATTATTGTAATTAGTAGCTGCAGCAGTAGAAGTAGTGTTATTTTGAAAAGAGTTATGTTTAATCTGATGTTTAATCACAGTTTTGTAAAGCTTTTTTATATTAAGTTATGCATCTATACGACATTTAATTTTCCTCATTATTTTCTCTTATCACATATAATTAAAATAGAGCTTTAATTCAAACGTAAAAATTCAATGTTTGTTTATTTGAAGGGCGGTTAATTATAACTTCCTTGTATTGTACACGGCTCGGCATACTCGTATACTACTATTATTAATATTCAATAATGCACTATTAATAGTTTTATTTATTGTTCACAACATGTCTGTATACACGTAAAACAATAATTATAGGACAAAACACAATCTATCAAAATGTTCAAAATGTTAGAATTTCAAAATGGTGGTCGCGCTTTGCAATTGCGTGTTACAATGAGCTCAATCATACATATGTATTATTATTACTCGTTAGTATTCTTTAATGTATATAGTTAATAATTTATGTAAGGTTTGTGTGTTTATTCATATTCATATATATATTTCTTCTTTTTTTCGTTGTATAGTAAGTTACGTTCTCTATGGACATTCGCTGAAATAAGGGTAAGCAAAGACGTTGTATCCGTATGAAAATATAAAATATAGAGGATTTATGTGGTGAGAAGGTTTTGTTCATCCGTCTCACTCGCACACTGCTCGGGACGCAGCTGTAGTAGCCATTGTAGGACTTCCTCTAACTGTGTGGCAACGTCCCTAAATGTACCTCATATCTGTACTGGTGTTTCTAATAAAATATATTATTTATTTATATCCTATTAATAGTTACTAAAAATACTCTGTTACAAAAATTATATTTTAGAATTTCTTTGTACAGTTATAGCACCAGTCAGATTATTATTATTTTATTGTTATAAATATGTATTATCATCTTAGACACTTAAATAATAAATCTCTGGACGAGATGTCGTCGTCTAATGACGGGTATTTTTCGTTTGTCCGACTTCCGGATAATCCTGTTTCGTTCCCTCGGAACCGGATAACGACGTGATAGATGACTACTTGAAGCGATTGCTGTCGGCTTCTTAGATAGAAATATCATCTAAGACGTTTTTTTTTTTTAAATACACCAAAAGCTATGTTTCATAATCAAAAATAATATTATAAACGCTTTAGTTTATTTTTTGTGCTTTTCTAAAAAAAAAAAAACTATATGGACATACATATATACAGCTTATTATATATATACATATAAAAGTATTTGGATACATACATAATTACATACAATACATGTTCAAAATACACAATATTAGGTACAATAACAATATTTATAAACCTCATACATAGTCATATGATTCAGATTATAGCCATTTATTTGTAAAGCATTTCATATAAAGTCACCAATAGTGGTCCACATTCAATAGTCACTGACTGTCTGCTGAGATGGACACTCAGACGATACATCCTGTGTATATTATGTAGACCTTGGAATATCATAGACATGTTTACTAATAAATACATTACAGTATTTGATTAAGATCAAAGTATTAAACAGTGGAAATACTTTTGTATAATTGTGAAGTAAATAATGATTTTGGGAAAAATATACTAACTTAAACAACAGGAGTGGAGTGGATTTAATACAGATAGGGGAAGAGGGGGCAGAGTGGGGCACTTAAGGTTTAAACATGTCTAAAAAAAATAATAATGAGATTAAATTAAAAATGTTTACTTTAAATCATAGCCTAATTCATTGCGAATGACTATGGATACATTTATGTTGATAACGTAATTAATCTACGAGATGTGAATACTTAAGTAAAAAAAGGCATTTGCCCCGCTATACCCCGTGCATAGGGGTAAAGTGGGGTTGCCTATGGGGCATAGTGGGATGGTCATAACGAAACACAATTACCAAACTAAATAGTTTTATTTTTTATTTTTTCTTTCTTCACCGCCACTATTTGTTCTATAGTCTGTTTGTCTGGACCATTTACGAACAACCAGGTTGTGGAGAAGGCTGCCTAGGAGGAGTTTGCATATTCTTATCCAATTGTGTTATTTTTGCAATGGTTGTGTAATGTTACGGGTCAAAATTGTACAGCTTGTTTCATAGCTTGCATAGACTAGGAATGTTGTTCACTTTTCCTCTTGTATGTGCGCACCATATTAGCTAAAAACGTAAAAAAGAAATATATTACTACTTAGAAGTCTTTTGTGTGAGTGTCCCGCTTTGCCCCGGGCACCATACCCCACTATGCCCCATCGGCTTAGCCAAAATTAAAGAGAAACTGATGCCATCTTACCTTTCATTCAATCACCGTGTGCTTTTTGATAAAAAATCAGCAGAGAATTTGATTCCTAACAAACTATAACACACCACAGTACATAAATAAGTTTTAGAAAGAATTGATATTCAATTTCACTAAAAATTTTAAGAAAAACACTAGTTTTGATATTTTTGTTTATATAACACAAACACTTGCCGAAAGGACGTGGGTAGCTTATGAAGGTCCCATGCTGTCTAAGGATCAACCATAGCGACGCATCTGACAGTTCGTACAGCGTTTTCTTCAAGCTATGTAAAGCGCGCCCCGCTTTGCCCCGTGGCCCCGCTATGCCCCCCCTTCCCCTACTACAGATACTAATAAAAACTACAAACAGCTAATTGAATAACCTATTAACTGAATCAGTCCGTGTAATTACGTATATCAACTTACGAAGTTAGTGAAGACGATTAAATACAATGAAAATGTTTGTTGCTTACCGAGCTACATACAAGTATTGCGAGCGACTTACACTGACTCAAGGAGTCACCTCGAATAAACATTCTCTCACCAAAATAGAAAACGCCTTTGACTGGAAATATACACACTATAACAATAATACAATAACTGTATTGTTGAGCTCTGATATTATATAATTTTATTGTTGTAGAAACGTACACGTTATTGCAAAGTGCCCACGTTCAAATAACTTTAAAAGTACTCATTATAATCAGTGAGAGGACTGCAGCCGCAGATACTATTTATCTTCCTGTTAATAAACCTGTACCATTTAATATAAGCGATAAGATAATTAATTCAATTCTACATATATCACCCACTCTTAAGGTAATTTCTCCTGAGGCTTTTTATATTAACATAGATCACACGATAATGTAAAACACAATTTATCGTCAATGAGGTAACGCTCGATACAGAATCAATCTTTCATCCATCGGCCTGAAGCTTCAATAAATATAATCTACCGTTGTCCCCTATCCTTGTGACACACGGGTATTAATATTTAATATTATATTTCAGTGTACTACCTATGAAATAAGAAATTTAAGGAAAGTTCCAAAATTTCATATATTGTTTATGGTCGGCAGTTCTCTCTCCCTGAATACACTTAGAAGCCGTTTTTATGACTTTGGGAGCTGAGATATTTTGTGGGAGTTACCAAATTATTTTACACCTTATAAATGATTTATGTGTCCCTAATAAGTTATATCTTTTTGAAAAATTATACAATATACTTTCGTAAATAATGACTTTAATAATTTGACAGTCACATTTATTTTAATAACATCATGTCCTTTATCTCCTTAACCACAGAAGACGTCAGATTAATCATTGGATCATGATAACATTACGAGTAACGAATAATAATAAAATATATTATTTTATTAATTATTTTATTTGTTTATCTTAGATGATTAATGAGCTAATTATACTGAGAAAATATGAGGCATTAGGTAAAAATAATTAATGATTTTTTTATTAAAGTGACAAGAGAGCAAAAATTATGCTCAATTGTAATATCGGTATTTCTAAATACATTTACAGTACTTTTTATAAAACGATATTATAAGGTTATTTTAATACTATACACACTACTGATAGACCGCCACTCCTCACCTAAGGCGAAGGAGGCATGGAGGCATGCAGCAGCGAGGAATGCAAGTCAACTGTTTCTAACAATACATCAGCGACGACATCAGGCTTTCAGCACAGGATGCACCTAACACTACATAATAATGCAGCCAAATAAATAATAATAATAATAATAATATTCGAATACTACATACTAATGTTAATTATTTCAGTCGAGTCAATTATTTCAGTCGAGTCAATCATTTCAGTCAAGTCAATCATTTCAGTTAAGTCAATCATTGTAGTCAAGTCAATCATTTCAGTTAAAACAGTTATTTCAGTCAAGTTAATTATTTCAGTTGAGTCAATTATTTCAGTCAAGTCAATCATTTCAGTTAAAACAGTTATTTCAGTCAAGTTAATTATTTCAGGCGAGTCAATTATTTCAGTCGAGTCAATCATTTCAGTCAAGTCAATCGTTTCAGTTAAGTCAATCATTGTAGTCAAGTCAATCATTTCAGTTAAAACAGTTATTTCAGTCAAGTTAATTATTTCAGTCAAGTTAATTATTTCAGTCGACTCAATCGTTTCAGTCAGGTTTATCGTTCAAGTCTAGTCAATCATTTCAGTTAAGGCAATCATTTCAGTCAAGTCAATTATTTCAGTCGAGTCAATCATTTCAGTGAAGTCTATCACTTTCACTACATCAAAATTTCCAATGCAGATCATTTTAATGATTAAAATCTCACACAATAAAAAAGTAAAAATAAAGAATAAAATCTTTATCATGCGAATAAAGTAATTATTGTCAGCTAACTAATTTAATTCAATATTCAGTTTAATTTTTATCTAAACCTTTAAAAATAACTTTAAGAAGACTTTAAGCACCAGGAACCATTTATATGACAACTGCCTCCAGCGGCTTCATCCGTCATTTGTAGATGACTAGCACGAAATATGGTAGTAGTTTCCACAGCAACAGCAGTAGCAGCAGCAGCAGCAAACTCGACAGCCCCAGCATCAGCAGCCTCGACATCCGCAGCAGGTGCAGCATTAGCAGGAGCAGATGCGTCGACAGTCGCAATCGCTACAGCAGCAGCTTCAACAGCTGCAGCCGCAGCAGCAGCAGGAGCCACAGGGCAACAGATTCGTAGTTACAGAGTTTCAGTATAATTTACTGCCTAAAATAACCACGATTAATTAAGTTTATTGCGTTGCTACGAATATCTATAAAATAATGAAGATAGTATTTTCTTCAGTCAGTTTGTTACTTACGTTTAAAATCGATAATTATAACTCTTTAAAACTATCAATCCAAAACAGGGAACGAAATAAACTACACTTGAATTTGTCTGAACATACGAGTACATTACGAAACACGTTTAGCTAACTTTGTTTGATAACATTCCTTTTTTTAAACTATTTAATAATCTATCAAAGCATATTATCGTCAAAATATTTCAAGGCTACACAGAATAATACTCTTTAGTCAGCCGTTCTAATGTGGGTATACGAGTATTTATACATAATCGTCCTGTAACACAAAGTATCTACCCTCAATAAGAGTTCTAGAGACTCGTAATAATGAAATGATTTTACATCTTACCGACCGATTTATTAATTCAAGTAAGACTTTCAACTCCAAGTACATTTGTCTACTAGAACATAAATAATGGATAGATCTCAGCGACAGTTACGTGGACGCAGGTCCGTTTAAGACCTCGCTGAGTGCGACGACTAGCCGGCATCCTCAGGTGGACTGGTGCACTTCATGATCGAGAGTCATATTCTTGTCTCTTTCGGAGTCCGTACTCATGACCGTATCCGACATGCATAACAGTATTTTTAGTAGTAGTAGTAGTAGTAGTGCAACACCAGATAGCTTCCTTGTATTTAATAAGGAGCAAACATTTAAGGCAGACCTGACATACAGCTACAGTTGCAGCAACAGTTCAGAAGCAGGACATGCAGGTTGACAAGTTACACGTATGCACGTGGTAAAGATTTGTAATAAGAATTTTAAAAAATCTCACAAGCAATATTATGCGGACTCCAAATGTCGAAACAGAACAAATACATATGTCTCTCAAGTGAATTTTTAAACTGACCAGGAAATGCCGGAAATACTAATTATAGTTAATCCAAAACATTTAATCAACCCTGCAACAATACACAAGTATAATTAAAAGGATCAACGCGTTATAAGCATTATTAAAACACTAACTACAACCACACTCACCTGAGACTGGACTGAATACAAAAGAAATATCGGAAGTGTTTCCGATAGAAGGGTCGTGACATTAATTTGGAGAATCATGAGGTTTATTATTTGGAAATTTACCAGTTGATTCGGAGACTAGCATATATAGATAGATAGCATATATTAAATCACACTATAGTTGTGAATTTACACATAAACTGCTTGTGATAATAATAAAAATAGTCAATTTCTTTTAAACTTTGACCAACTTCGCGTGCTATTTTTTCGTTTATTATTGCTTCTCTGACCTTAAGACTTATATATTCTTACTGTACTCATCAAGACCTTTCAAATGGTGTATAGCATTGCATCATACTTAATTTTAAGAATAAAATGTTTGGATGTAAGTATTTAAATTATTACAGAAATTAATTTTCTACGTAACAATAGTTAAAAATGTAATAAAATATTCTCATAATAGAAATATTCCATCAAGAGCATTATTCTTCTATTAATGGTTAAACCACAACACAGCAATACGAATCATGGTTATTGCATAATTCAAAACAAGTGTGGGTAAATTTAAAAATAACAAACAATTATAATAATTAACTTAGTAATGTTAAAGCGAAGACCTGATTGTTTTTGTAAACAAATCTCTGCTTCGAGAATCTTCTTATCATAGACGGCATCGCGTGCACTCCTCGAGCAACCAGCCTCTGTAAAGTAACCAACAGTACCGTTTGTTTTGGCTGAATGTGACATCACACATATCAAGTAGAAAGCGACAAATACTGCGTATTACATAATATGATAAATACCTGGTACTTTGTGGTCAGGGAAAATGAAATTGCACTATAAATATAAATAGTTTTTTTCTATTCAAGTTGAGTAAACAAAAAAATATAAAATTAAGTTTTAAAAAAAGAAGTAAAAAAAAGTGATAAACAAGAACATAAAATGAATATATATATATATATATATATATGTATAATGCGTTAAAAACAGCGCTTCATATGTTTGTATACTATATATAGCCTAACAGTGTATTTCTGTCTGAATGTGACGTCACAAACGTCCTGTATGTTGGTTTCAACGTATGGTTGTTAAGCCGTCTCTGGTACGTGTATGCTCGAAGACTCTTGTCATTAGACAGTGTTCAGTGAATAGGACGATGTGCTTCTTTTACCTGTATCTTAAGTTGTTGGTTTAAATTAGAACTCATAAGGTAATTAATAAAAAATACTTTTTGTTACGACTTATTTTGATATTATCTAAAATGATGTTATTGTGTAGGTGTTCAGAGTATCCAAACAAAATTGGACCACTATCGCATCATTTGTCATTAGACTGTAACAGCAGTTAAGAGCACTGATTCTGATATCTAAAAGATTTTTCTTTAGAAAATGTAGAGCGTTTTTTTATAATACTTTTTAAGTACTTTTATTCCATATTTTTACACCTTTACAAAACACTTTAGTTATTTTAGAATCCATTTGTGTGGATACTAAAAGCCACGTCCAACACAATTTACAGTTGACAAGTAATTCTGTATTCTATTCACAAAATTCCACACAACAGTAACTTCTTTATTCCAGACTATTAGAGGTGATCATCAAAATATTATTACGTACAATATTAACTAACATGATGTTAGTTAACATTGAAAATGATGATTGTAGATGAATAGGGTGACGACCTCTAAACAAAAAGTCATTGATGGATGTTCTACATTTATTAACAAAATTAATAGCAATGTCGATTGGAGTGTTATTAATAATTTGACTAAATCGTCTAGACACCCCCTAGAATATTTTAGTCTTTTTTTAATTTATGCTTCTTTACCGGTGTTGTTGTTAAAATAAATTTAATACATTATCAAAATATCAATATGGTTTTATTATTCGCAGGTCAACGATGAAGAGCAATCTCTAAGTCGACTTATATCCGTCGAATAGATTTTCCATGACGAACTACGAAACTGACAAACAGATAAGAACATCCTTGAGTTTTATATTATGTACGAAACACGTTAACTTATTTAACGCTATAGTAGTAGTTGGTTTATAAAAAGAAATAGTTAAAATTGACACTCATATAATAGACAATTCTTATAATACTGAAGCGTATACGTTTACGTTAAGTACTGGGTCCCTAGGGACCACATCCGAACACCAGTTTACCTAAATCGATTTTGACGAACAAAAACTGTTAACTTATATCTGCAGCGCAGACAAAACCGCTAATAAAAATGAGTTATAACTAATATGTAACATTGCTCTCTCAGTGCATATTTTATTATTGAAATTGATGAAATAGAAAACGTTTCATTTCCAATATTTTGTTCCAAAACTGTTTTCATAATTCTCAAACTCACTGTATGTCATCGCTGTATCGGATGTTATATTTGTGTTTATTGAAACGCAATATTTATTTTTAATCTTGTAATGGACTCCGTTCAATTGAGATCTATAAATTTTTTCTATTTGCAATTGAAACCAAATAATGTTTTGGACTTTTTTGTAAAATTGATATAAAATACCGTGTATTAAATTATGATAATTTTTATATAAAATTTCATATCTGTAGTACTACTTATAGTTAATGACACACCACTAAAATATATTGTGTTATTAATAACTTATTGAATTAAATCACATTCGATGATTTATTGTAAATTAAAGTTTAATACAAACATAAGATGATGTGTATCCAAGTATTGCAGATTTTTAATTTACAAATGTTATATTTTACATTAGTATTTGAATGTTTTGAGCTGCTTTTGGAGATTTGAAAAAAATGACGATTTATGTGAACGCCGTTGAAGAAATTTAAAAAATAAACCAACATTTACAACAATAATATACTGTTAATGCTTCTAGACTTTTCCACTTCCTTATAGAGATTTGCATACAAAATAATATTATAGATATGTTTAGTCATTGTAAAGGAGATTTAAGATGTTTTATTATTAACTTTCTGAATAAATAACTAAATAGATTTGTGTGTAGAATTTTTTTTATTGATTAAAATGAAATACAATAAAGCAGGCAAAGCCCGGGTTCATAGTAGCTTTACTATACTTACTGCTGTTTAGTTTTCGTTTTCGTAGTTTCGCTGTGTACTGACACTGTGTACGTTGTTATGATATGACAAGACGTGAAGGAACATTTACTTTGAAGATTGCTTTGAAACATAACATTTGCGATGTTATTAATACAAACATAAATGCTGAGTTTGTAATCTGATACAAGTTAATATATTAGCCTCCTAACTGCCATTTTTGTAACCTAAAATGCGCTTAAGTGATTAAATGATTCATCGTAATTGTTATAATGTAAATAAATTAAATTCTCATTGTAATCTCTCTCATCAACCAATACTCATCATTGTCTCAAATTTACAGTAAGCTATCAATATTACTCGTGTTGTAATTAATATTAGTATTAAAATCGCTATTTTTTGGGTTATTGTCCCAATACCTTAAAGTAACTGAGAGTTAAACTAAGTACATTAACCATTGAGTCGAGTGCCGGAGTTCGTACAGAGCGGACGTGTCGAGACTAATTATCTTAGGATTTTTTGAGGTTGGATGTTTTCGTGGTTTTTGATGCTTAGTGGTTTTGTTTCGTTATTTTGTGGTGTTGTTCCCTTCAGTGTTTCAAAAGGCCCTTTTCAGGGCCCCGTTGGTTGTTTCTGTTTCGTTTATTTATTTATTTATTTATTTATTTATTTATTTTTTTTTTTTTCTTAATTTTTTTTTTTTTTCAGCCACTTTGTGCTGGGTGTTGCAGGTAAATGCAACACCGCTCGTCGTGGTCGTTCCGCTGCGAGCGTACGAGGGACCGGGCTTGCTCGGGCGAAGGCCGACTTACGGGCCCTTGCCGTCGAAGCTGAGGACGAGGAGCTAGAGAGGGCTCTTAGTTCGCGGGCCTTCCATAAGGCTGCTTCTTCCTCCGAAACATTAGTGTGTTCGGAGGAAGAAACTGCTCGGGGTGTTGCTCCGAGGCCAGACCCAGAGGTGCTGGGGCCCGAGGAGCTTCGGGCACTGGCAGGAAAGTGTGCTGCCTCCATCTTGGAGGTAAGCCGGAAGTCGGGTAACCTCAAGGGGACGATGATAAAGGCCCTTAAAGAGGCATCGAGGGATCTCCTTGAGGTTGTGGACACCCTCCTCAGCCGCACCGAGGCGGACGAGACCCGCCGGCTAAGGGCCGCTAATGCGCGCCTAGTAAAGGAGGTCGAAGGCCTTAAAACGGAGGTAAAGGCCCACCGCCGCGAATTTGCCGAGATGAAGTCGGCAGCGGCTAAGGCCCCCCGTGAAGCTCCCTCCCGCGATGCGGATTTTGTGGAGGAATTGAGGCGCTCCATCGTATCCTCTGTTGGCAACATGGTAAATGCCAGATTTGCCAACATCGAGGAGCGCTTCCTTCCCGAGAGGTTGATGCGCCCGCCTCTGGCGGCAGATCGCAGGGCGAGTGTGGCAGCCCCTATTGCCCCTCGCCAACCGGGTGCGGCGAGATCTGCTGGGGGTCCGGTGCCGGCTGGAACGCCGGTAGTTTTAACGCCGGCACCTGCTCCTGTCACCACTGAGGCTTGGTCCTCTGTGGTACGGCGGGGTCCTAAGAGGGGCCCCAGGACTGTGTTCCCCGCTTCGGTGGCCCAGTCATCCGCGGCTCCACAACGGTCCAGCCGGCACCAGCTGATCTCCAGACGAGGAAGAGCAAGAAGGGAGGGAGAGGGAAGGGCAATAAGGCCAACCAGTCTTTGCAGGGCCAAAAGCCCCCTCCGAAACTGCCGTCCTCTCGGTCTCCGGCAGTGATTATCACGCTGCAGACCGGGGCTGCAGCTAAGGGGGTGACCTACGCCCAGGTCCTCGAGCGCGCCGCCGAGAAAATAGATCTCGGCGAGATTGGGCTCGAGGCTGGGCTTAAAATTCGTAGGTCTGCCACGGGGGTCCGACTTCTGGAGTTGCCCAAGGCGGCTCCAGAAAAGGCCGAGAAACTGGCCCGCTCCCTCCGCTCGGTGCTGGACGGGGTGGCGGACGTCGTCCAGCCCATCAAACGGGTCAGTGTGAGAGTTGGGGGCCTGGACGATTCCGCCACCTCCGAAAAAGTGAAGGTGGCAATTTGCCGTGCTGCAAACTGCCCCAGCGAATCAGTCCTTGTGGGCGAGATTCGCTGGGGCTACGGGGCCACGGGCTCCGTTGTTGCCCGTTTCCCCGTCGATGTCGCGAAGACGGTTTTGGGTGCAGGCAGACTCCTGGTGGGTTGGAGCTCGGCCAGGGTCGAGCTTCTAGAGGAGCGTCCGATGAGGTGCTACCGGTGCCAAGAACCGGGGCACACTCGGGCGCTCTGCCCATCGGAAGTCGACAGGAGCGACGTCTGCTTCCGGTGCGGCTTGTCGGGGCATACCCGCGACAGCTGCACCGGAGTACTGAGATGTGCTGTCTGCGCAGACCTCGGTCTCCAGGCAGGACACGAGTTGGGGAGTCGCGCCTGCAAGGCTCCCCGTAAACGAGGCAACGCAGCTGGTTCCTCCCCAGCTGTCGCAAGAGGTGCACGTCAGCAGACGCCTGTGGAAGCCATGTCGTCATGAATAGACGACGACATGGCTTCCTACAGGCGAATCTGAACCACTCCGCCAGGGCCCAGGATCTCTCCGGGTTTGGTCGTGGCGCGGTGGGGGGAGTACGTAGTCATAGGCGCGTACTTCTCCCCCAATCGTCGACTGGCGGAGTTCGAGACTTTCCTCGACTCCGTCAGTGCGGCGATTGGCAGACAGGCATCAGGGAAGCTCATCTTCCTCGGCGACCTGAACGCCAAATTCGCGGCCTGGGGGAACCACGCCACGGACGCTAGGGGTAGGGCCGTCCAGGCCTGGTCGCTCCTCTCCGGTCTGTCCCTCCTCAATAGAGGGACCGATGCGACCTGCGTGCGACAGCAAGGGAGTTCTGTGGTGGACGTTTCGTTCGCCACCCCAGCTGTCGCTCGCACGGTCGTCGACTGGAGAGTAGAGACGGAGGTGGAGACTCTTTCGGACCATCTCTACGTCCGATTTGAGATCTCCACCTCCCGGCCGGACCAGGCCGGGCCACCGCGGGGGGGTAGTCGCTTTCCTCGTTGGGCAATTAAGCGTTTGGATCGGGAAATGGCCAGGGAGGCAGCCATTGTTCAGAGCTGGGCCTTTCCCGATCCGCCCAACGAGGAAACCGACGTGGAGGTGTCGGCTGGCCGCATGCGCGAGGCCCCATCACGGGTCTGCGATGCGGCCATGCCAAGGGTGGGGTCTAGGCCCCGGCGCAGAGCAGTGTACTGGTGGTCGTCCGAAATAGCCGAACTTCGGACGGCCTGTTGCAGGGCTCGGAGGGCCTTCGTCCGGTGTCGCCGTCGTCACGACTTCGACCTGGATCTGGAGGCCCAGCTGCGGAGTCGTTATCGCGAAGCGAAGTCGACTCTGCGGCTGGCGATTCGGAAGGCGAAGGACCTGGCTCGGGAGGAGATCCTGGCAGGTCTCGATAGGGACCCATGGGGGCGCCCGTATCGGGTGGCGCGGAACAAACTCCGCGCCGCCTGCGCCCCGGTCATGGAGTCCCTTCAGCTGGATTTCCTCGAGCGGCTGGTGGGGGACCTATTCCCGGAATCCACCGGCCACTCGCCTCCCGTGATGGCCCCCCCTTCTTCTAATGGGGGGGTGGGTTCTGTCCCAGACATCACGGAGGCCGAGCTGGAGGTCGCCTTGAATCGTCTCCGAGCCCGCAGCACTGCACCGGGGCCGGACGGTATTCCGGGGCGAGTTCTATTCCTCGCCCTGGAATACCTGGGGGGCAGGCTTCGGGAACTGTACAACCTTTGTTTGCGCACTGGACAGTTCCCGAAGGCCTGGAAAGAGGGCAGATTGTGCCTGTTGCGGAAGGAGGGTCGTTCTGCCGACTCCCCTTCCGCATACAGGCCAATCGTGCTGCTGGACGAGACGGGCAAACTCTTCGAGAGAATTCTCTCTGCCCGTCTCGTCCAACACCTCGAGGAGGTGGGGCCGGGTCTCTCGGATGCCCAGTTCGGCTTCAGGGCGGGTCGATCAACGATCGACGCCCTGAGGGCTATGAGAGACCTGACCCAAGAGGCAACTCGCGAGGGGGACGTGGTCCTGGCGGTGTCGCTGGACGTCGCCAATGCCTTCAACAGTCTTCCGTTTGAGACATTGGTTGAGGCATTCCGGTTCCATGGAGTGCCTCCCTATCTTCGGAGACTGTTGGGAGCTTACCTGCAGGACAGAGAGGTCCTGTGGGTTGGCAGCGACCAGCGGATATACTGGCGTAGCGTATGCCGCGGGGTTCCACAGGGGTCCGTCTTGGGACCGGTTCTGTGGAACCTCGGGTACGACTGGCTGCTCCGCTGTCCTCTCCTGCCGCGGATGAGGGTGTTGTGTTACGCAGATGACACCCTCGTCACATGCAGGGGAGGAACGTATGCGGAGGCGGCCCGTCTGGCAACAGTCGGCGCTACGCTGGTTGCGGACCGCATAGGGCTGTTGGGATTGGAGGTCTCCGTATCCAAATCGGAGGCCATCCTCTTCCACGGCCCTCGCCGGGGTCCCCCTCGCCGGGCGTCCATCTCCGTCCAGGGTGAGGAGGTGGTGGTGAAGGCCCAGATAAAATATCTGGGTCTCACCCTGGACGGAAGATGGAACTTCGGGGCCCATTTCTCCCTTCTGACCCCGAAGTTACTGTCCACCGCGGCTGCCTTGGGAAGGCTTCTGCCCAACGTCGGTGGGCCGCAGGCTCCGTGCCGGCGACTCTATGCCGGCATCGTGAGGAGCATGGCGCTGTACGGTGCCCCCATATGGTCGGGGTCCCTCACCGCCGATTCCAAGACCCTCCTGCGAAGGACGCAGAGGGTCTTAGCGGTGAGAATGATCAGGGGGTACCGTACAGTGTCGTACACTGCGGCCACACTTCTGGCGAGCGATCCGCCTTGGGAGCTGCAGGCGGAGGTGCTCGCCGGGGTGCATTGGCACCGGGCGGAAGCCAGGACCGCGGGGGTAAGGTTCGAGGCAGCTCGAATCAGGGCTTCAGCTCACCGAGCCCTGATTCGACGGTGGACGAGGGACTTAGAGTCCCCTGCCGCCGGTCTGACGACAGTGGGGGCAGTTCGCCCCCACTTGGATCGTTGGATCAACCGGCGACACGGGACTCTGACGTTCCGTCTTGTGCAGGTGCTCACGGGGCATGGATGCTTCGGGGAGTACCTGCACAATATTGCAAGAAGGGAGGCGGCCCCGTCCTGCCACCACTGTGACGAGTCCGTCGACACGGCTCGTCACACCGTGGCGGAGTGCGCAGCCTGGGGTCATCAGCGCGCTGAGCTGGTGGCCGTGGTTGGCGGGGACCTCTCGCTGCCGCGCCTTGTTGGCGCGATGGTCGGCAGCGAGAGGTGTTGGGCCGCTATGGCCTCCTTCTGCGAGCAAGTCATCGCCGCGAAGGAGGCCGCGGAGCGGGTCAGGGAGCAAGCCTCTCCCTCTGACCCGCTCCGCCGGGGGAGGCTGGGAAGAAGGAGGCGGGAGTACGCCCGCCGCTTCCTCTCCCAGCAGTAGGCCTTGGTGAGAGGGGGGGGTGACCCCTTTCACCTGCCATAGGCCTACGCCGTGGGGGTGTCCTAAGTTGCTCGGGACACCCTCGCTCGGGGGGTAACCGCCGGGGCGGCACGGTGAGTGCTAACGCGATCCCGTGTCGTCCCATTAAGGCGTTGAGGGCAACCGTTGGTTTTTTAGTGGGTAGCCTTAAAAATGGCGGCGTCCTCTATGCCGCCGGGTAGTCCCACATAACCCTCCGGCCATCACCTTCCTTGCCGGGGGGTATCCGTAACGGATTTTACCAACGCAAAAAAAAAAAAAAAAAAAAAAAAAGTACTTTAACCATTGGTAAGGATAAATTATAGAATAGATCCTTTCATTTTAAATATCTCATTAATAAAACACAGTAGTTATTGAGAGCTTTTCTATATTTTAGTATGAATTAATTTCCAAATGCTATTTTCCAAATTAAACGATACTGACTACTAAGTCATAATAAAGATATTTTGTCTTTTATTAGCTTTTTCGTTTTATCATTACACTCTTTTATGAAACTACAACTTACTCTAAAATACAAATATATATATATATAAGGCGGACTTCAAGGCGGACTGAACGTCGGCGCCAGTGAATTTATTATCCTAACACCTCTCCTTCCTCACTTGCTTATACATTTGAATACAATAAGAGAAGAACTTCTCTGTCTCATACATTATGGAACGGACTGATTAAATCAACCCGTGACTTGGATGTCTAACTTTGTTTTAATAACCATTGTAATAACTTTTTAATCATCTACTTTTAAGTTTCTATTCTTAAATAGTAAAAAAAAACTGAGAAAATAACATTTGAAATGTTTTTAGTATTTGAAAAAATAAATAAAAAGGAATACAAAAGTTTTACATACAACTCAATACAATGTTGGTCAGTTGTTTGGTTTAGTGGGTTTTAATAAGAGAATAAAGAATTCATTCTACAGATTGATTAATATCTTATTTAATAAATAGTACATTAATTGTATATTATGGAATTTAACAGTTCATAAACATTGGTAAAGTTAGAGACGAAAGAAGTATATCTTTATACAATATTTTTGTATTTCTATATTTTCAAATTTTACATACTTTTGTTAACTACTTTGAATAGTAAGACAAGGACGGGATAATGTAACAAGTAACAACTATTTACTAAGCGAAAACAAATAGTTGCTTCAAGCTCAAAGCAAGATAAATTCCAGAGGGACGAAAACATTGCAAACTATAATGGTCTTTATGTAATAGTAATAAAGCTGAGAATTCTAATTTGGCGAGTGCAACAAAGCAATGAACTTCAAGTAAACATAAAGCCTGCGGACATCATCAGTGTTACACAGACACGATAGTTAGCACACTAGTAGTTAGGAACAAGAACTAGGTCTTGTGTTTTTATTTCTATAAGCCCATAAATATACAAATATATACAAATATGTTGTGCGGTGAGCCGTCTCTCTCTGCGCCTCAAGCACACCACATCTTGATCAGAACTCTTGTCGCAAGTTGTTTTTACTTATTAGTATTTTCCCTATATTTTATTATTTGTTGTAGAACACCAAATGTCTTAATAATTACAAAGGTTTTTTAAATACTGGACATTCCTGTTGGTGGAATATTCAATGTTGGTTTATTCCTTTATGTATACATATACATAAAGTATGACTATTATTATAATTATTATGATATTTTATGCCTTTCACAATTTCTCACCATCCATAAACGTTTTGTGGCATTAAGATCGTCTTTTATAAAGGGTAATTAAATAAGTAAATAAAAAATGATGTATCCTATTAAAATGATTAATCAGGTGAGTAGATTGATCTAGTTTATTTAGACCTAACGATCGGGTCGTGACTACATCACATCACTCGCCCACTTAATTAAATATATCACTTTGTATTAACCTGCAATAGAAAAATATAACAGAGGGTCCAATAAGAGACAGTCATCCGAAAAATGATATTAAAATGTTTCCAATACGTATATTGCGATCGTTTGACAAACAATATTCATAAGAGTCTGTTATGTCATAAATTTAAGGGATTTTGGGTTTAGTCGTTCATAGTTTTTAATTTCAATTGTACTCCGGTCTGAAATTTTGGTCTTTGCCTGTTTGGAAAAGGAAAAGATCGTAAAATATTGTAACATTCTATGATAATGTTAAATGTTCTACTTTTCAACCCTACTACCATATGCTAATTAAATTATAAGATGAGGAATAATTTTACCGACACTTTAAACTCTGCCAATTTTTACCGAAAATAAGTCTTATATTTTAACTTCTTTAACTCATTAAAATAAAAAATATCTAAATAATAATTTTAAAGAAACAATGATGAAACCATTAAGTATTTCTACGGAATTAACAAATCTTAAAAGCTAGGTAATTGAGTTAACTGCCCTTCAACCTCATTTTGTTCTTAGTTAAGTTAATGTTTATTGAGCGAAGCGAGCGGAGCGCTCGATGTGAGACTTTTTTGACTTTTTGAGACTGTTGGCATAAAAATTCGCTTCGCTCAATTCGCCGAACTCTACCGACATTTTGCAAGAGCAGCGAGTCAAACTCGAGGTCCGGTTCGCGCCCCTACTATTTATGTGCTCGTAGAAATTAGTTTATCTTCTGCATTTCTTTGTGTAAGTTATTGATATGCGTTGTTGGATGAAGATTTATAAAATCTTTTATTCTAGGTTATATTTTATTTTGTGAGATTAATGTACATAATTGAATGCAGGACCGACCATCAAGAGGTTAGTGAAACCAGGAAGAGGAGAGAGAAGGAATTAGTGATAACTCTATGGAATATGAACCATGACAGCAACAGCGATGAAAGCGATAGGAGAGATGACCACGACATCTACAATAACAACACAACATCAACAACAGTGTGTCAAACAAGTATAGTCAGGGCAAATGTATATAATAAGCACCAAATCGATTTCCTAACGTAAAAGTGCAGAGTGTAAAATGCTGACGCAGCGACTCATGTTGAACGAAGAGAACAGCGCCTGCGTAGTGAGCGATGAGAAATGCTGAGTGTCAGCAGTCTCTAGCTCATAGCTCAGGCCTTCTAATCACATCACATAGGCAATCACCTTTTGTTGGTTAATTATTCTAATTATTCTATTTCTTAAGTTAGGTCAAACTGCACGTGGTGTGTAAATTTTATTTAAATTGGTTAAGTAGTTTAAAAGTCCGTCGCGGACAAACAACGTGACACGTAATTTATATATATTAGGATTACGATGTAAATATTCTTATGGAATGCCACATGAAATACCATAAGATGAGTCGAATGTAGAAAGAGTTATTTTAGAATTAAGAGGAAAGTAAATATTAAGCCTATTCCGTTATAGTCTACACACATCGAATTGCAAATATATATATATTTTTTGGCCCGGTTTGGTGCAAAAATAAATAGTTTCTTACTAGAAAGATACGCAGGTGCGTGTGTACGGATCATCAACGTTTCTAAGGATTCAATACTTCCCCTTGACCTATTTGCAGTTACATGTTGTGGTTTTAAATAAAACAATAAACTTTACTCTTATAACAAATTTACTTTTCTAACAAATATTTTCTAAAACAGATCCTAGAAATTAACGCCTGTTTGCAGCGCATATTCACAAGCGATACAATAGGATATGTAATCTTATAGAATGGATACACAAAACACAATAAATAAAATCTTTAATAAATATTATTACAATTAAATTCGTACACTCCAATTACGTTGCCATAATTTAAAACTTTCTATTAATATTTTTTTTTATTTTAATGATAGCTAATGTCTTACAATGAAATTAATATACGCCCATAAGTTCATTAAAGTGATAGAGGAATAATTTGATGTAATTATTAAAATGAAAGAGTAAACACAGTTATTTAATTAATATTTTCATCTGTCGTAGCAGGTAAAGTTATCACCATTTTCTGTTAATTGAAGCTGTGATCTTAACGGCTCCCAATCAGCCATGTCTGATAACATGTAAAATGATTATATTACTGCGTTCATATTACATTGCTGTTTATTGAAATGATTATTAACAGCAAAGTTAGAAACAATGCAATCTATCACTTACAATGTTTTAGTGCGGAATATAATATTAACATTTCAGTATCTACAAAGTCTTTGTAGAAAGTACTTTATCTTTTAAATTCAGATATAACTATATATTACTGTTGTAATTAAAATCAGCAAAAAAATATAAATAAGCTTCTTAAATTATCAGTAATCACAAATCAACTCAGACCCCTTCAAGACGTTATCTATCGAGGTTGTCGAAGATTTATTGATTAATAATGAATAAAAAAGACGGTAGTATTAATAATTATCATTTCCATGACTTATATGATAACAAATAGTTATATTTAATATCATTGATTCGATAATTGTGGCATGTATGTATATATTAAAAAGCTATAAAGTGATGTATCAAAATCGTTTGTATAATTTATTTTATGGTTCAGTATGTACTTCAGTTTTAAGTAATTATTCTTTAGCTATATTTAAACAGAAACTTAAAGTATACTGTTTGTACTCAGTGATCTGTTACAATTATAAGTCATCCTAAACAGTCTGTAACAAAACTACTCAAGAAAAGTGAACATGAAATATTGTTGTTCATGATATCTATATTTAGCTCACATTGACAGTGTGTTTCTATGAGTTTAAAAGTATATCGAAATATTATGAAAACTTTATTTTAATAATTTGTTATGTTCGATTCGTAAATCATTTATATAATCATTTATAAGGGTTTATAACAATTTTGTAACTCGAGCTGTATAAGACAATGCAGGGCTACAAAATGTATAAGCTCCGAAAGTCATAAAAGCGCCTTCTAAGTAGATTCAGGGAGAATAATCTGCCGAACATAAACAAAATATAAAACCTTGGAACTTAGGAAGTGTACACACTGATATAAAAATAAACAACAATCTAAACATTTAAGACACAAAGTAGCTAGGTAATAAGGTAGCTAGGGGGGTAAATAAGGTTTATCATTCTCCGTTGTCCGCTGCACGATGGCAGTAATGTGAAAATTGTAAAATTCAATCCTATTCGCAAAATCTCAAAATTTTATATTCATACTCTTGTGATTCATAATACTTATCATATAAACAAATCAAAACTTCCCGAACGAGTTTTGAACTCGCTCGGTCTTTCATAAACTTGGATCGAGTGGTGATGGGACAATTGTAGCCTGAACAGCATTCAGCAGCTCTCTGGGCTGCAAGACTGTAATGGTTTTTTCTGAAGTCACAGGGTTATCAACTAAACTACTTTCTTCTCTTTCAGTTAATATCTACATACTGACATGATATATTTTATTGGTTACAATATCGATTTTATTTTTCATATATGTTTTTATAGATATTTTCGAAATATTATGTGTTACATTATTTAACTTAATACGACGTTCAAATATGATATACCTAATTTTACAATTTTTAACACTCGTGTGTCACAAGGACGACACAAGGAGGAAACTACAATTTTGTTTATTCAAACTCCAGGTTTCTGGATGAAAGATTGATTCTGTATCGAGCGTCAACGAGATAACCATCTCATTGACGTTAAATTGTATTTTATATTATCAAGTGATCTGTACTGATATAAGATATCTCAGGAGGAATTGCTATTGCTAAAGGCCAGTTCATGTCAACAGACTACTCAGTTAATAGGTATTTATTTATCGGATTAACATTTTCACATTTCGTGTCTCAAATTAAAGTTTAATTGTTGTTCCGGACATTATTCACGACATAAGATCATTATGTTAACAAAGACAAAAATATAATCTATACTTATAATAAATCTGTAGAGAGGTCAATTCTGTACATGAAATATATTTACAAAATAAGTAGCAGGGGGTGATTAGTGTTCGATACTGATGCCAAAAATGCAGTTAAAAAAATTTTTGTCTGTCTGTCTGTCTGTCTGTCTGTTTGTATGTTATTTATAGAAAAAAAAACTACTCGACGGATTTTAACGAAACTTAGTACAATTATTCTTTATACTCCTGGGCAGGTAATAGTATACTTTTCATCACACTACAATGAATAGGAGCAGAGCAGTGAAAGGAAATGTTGAGAAAATGGGAGAAGTTGCTTGATTTTTTAAGCTTCCGTCGCGTGTGCAGCCTTAATGGTTAGAGCTACATAGAAACTATGTATAACGGAAATATTCTACATAAAAATACACGAAAAATATTCCAAGACAGCATATATCTACCTTTTATAGTTAACTCACAATAACACGCATAACTCTCGATAGCTTAGCAGTTCGGAGATTTCTTATTACATTTGTTTACTTTTACGTTTATAAAACCAATAATGCTCACCATCATTCCTAATTAAAAAAAAAATAAACAGCACCAATTCCAACCAACTAGGTCTTGTGTTTTTATTTCTTTAAGGTCATAAATATACAAATATATTTAAGTTTTGGTGTCCTAATACCTTTATAAGTTTATTTAAATACTGGACATTCCTTTTGGTGGAATCAACAAATAATAAAATATAGAGAAAAGATTAATAAGAGAAAACAACTTACGACAAGAGTTATGATCAAGATGTGCTGTGCTTAAGGCGCAGTGAGAGACGACTCACTGTACAAACTCAACTCAAGGAGTGATTGTACACACTGATATAAGTTAATAAGTTAATTGAAGGATACGTTAATTATGAAAATAGGCTTATCAAAGAACTTTTTTTTTGTTCTGTTATTAAGATCCCCTTGTGAAGAGATGTTACATTTAAATTATTATTTGTTTGATACAAGTTCAAATACATAATTAATTTCTCAGTCAATGTCTTTCTATGAGCTCATTGATTAAGTGACTCAGGACCGGATGAATAAATTTTAGTTAAAAGTTTATCTCAATTTATGAAATAAAATCTTTCTAATTTAAACTGCAACTCTAAAGCTGCTTTTATTGGCTTAAATAAAATAAGAATATCATCAAAATATTACATGATGTAGTTATTATACTTTGAATAATGTTACGATGTTAATAAATACTTGTATTTAGGTAAATATTATGCATTAATTTGCATGTCAGTTCTCATGACCAATGAGATACCTTAATGTCTCGAAGAGATCACCTTCAGGAGTGAAGTATTCAAGACTTAGTATAAGTTATCTGTGCTATTTAATTCACGTCACCCGCAGACGTCAAATGTACAGCAAAAAGCTAGAGTCGTAAATCATAATTATGACAAAGAAATGTTCTCTTCACAGCAAATATATCCTTATTTTGTAAACAAAGACGGATAGATGTTAAGGGAAATTTACAAAATGACTAAATCATTTATATTTTTGTTGTCAAAAATAAGCAGAAGGAAGTATGTATAATTACATCAATATACATTATAAATGTTATAACTAAACTAAAATAACCACATGATCTTTTTCACCATTAATGTGCATATAAGTAATATTGAAGTGTCTGTCAGTAATATAAAATTAAGAGCTTTGCACTAAACGCTGGTACCATATGACATCTTTATTATAACTTCATAAAGATTAGGTGACGATTATGACAATAATTTATTTATTTATTCTGTTCTAATATTTATTTAATACACACTTTAAATATAACTATTTTCAGTTTACTTTTTTCTTTTTTGTTTCACTAGAGTTTTTACGCACAAATTCCCTACCTCTTCCTCCGCCATCTTGTAACCTAGTCCCCACTCTCACTTCACCCCGCCACGTTCTAACCCCATTGCATAAACAATACAAATATTTAATATTTATATCCACATTTCAACACTATTAATATCATTTTATTATTTAATTACTCTCACAATAATCGATGCTATAGATTTATACACTGGAGTGTTCAGTACATTACATTACATATCACTGTTTGAAAATGTTTTTATTAATGTAGCATATTACAGGCTCTTATGAAAAAGCTGAGATTCTAACACGTGCAAATACCTGAGAAAGAATAACGTTTAAGTTCAGGAGAGTTTTAATGACCGAGAGAAAGCACTAAAACTTTTAAAGTTCCTCTTAAACTGCAGCAAAAGTGAATTCCCTACGTGTTAAAAATGGAAGGAAAAAGAAAATGCGACGGAAATAGTTACGGAACAAGGTTTACTAAAGAGTTTTAAATCTTCAGAATATCCTGGATTAACAATGAGGACCGACATTGGCGTTTTAACTTTTGTAATCTTTTAAAAGTCATATTAAGGTATACCAGTTTAATAAAAATGATGTCACAGAATCGATATTTTAGCCCAATTATTTACAACTACACGAAATTATCTTATAATCACACTAATACACATTTCATTCTGATGTGTGTGTTATATACTATGTGTAAGTATATTTAATTATAGGTAGTATCTATAAATAATGTAATGTATAGTTAATTTGAAGGTAAATGTTGTTTTAATTTTTATTATTATTATTTTTTAGCATATTTTGCTTCAATGACTTCTTTCGCAATATTTAACCCTCCATAAACGTTATGAGTCAGATTGTGACAAAATAAAAGCATTAAGATAGCCTTTTGTAAAGAGTAATTAAATAAGTAAATAAAAATATGTATCCTATTAAAATGTTATTAATAATAAAGGCTGTCTGTCATCTCGTAAGGTAATCCTTCACAATGATTAATAAAGTAAGTATATTGATCTACTTTAATTAGACCTAACGATCAGGTAGTGACTACATTACATTACCTGCTCGCTTTAGGTAATATATCATTTTATAGTAACCTGCGATGGATAAATCTAACAGAGGGTTCAATGACTACACAACATTATTTAGTTTTACCGATCGTGAGCTCAATAAGAGAAACACAATAGACGCTGATATTAAAATGGTTCCAATACGTACATTGTGCTCGTTTAAAAAAATATATTCTTAAAAATCTGTTATGCCGTCAAGTTAAGGGATTCTGGGTTTAGTCATTCATAGTTTTTAATTTCAATTGAACTCCGGCCGTGATGTTTTGATGTTTGTCTGGTTGGAAAAGGAAAAGAACGTAACATTCTATGATAATGAATAAATAAATATTCTACTTTTCAACTCTATTACCATATACTAATAAAAAATATAAGATGAGGAATAATTTCACCTACACTTGAAACTCTCCCAATTTTTAACGAAAATAAATCTAATATTTAACTCATTAAATTAAAAAATATCAAAAAATGTTTGCATCATACATCGTAAATGATATAGAGCAGAGCTGTACGAGCAAGACTATAATGTCACTAAAAAAAAAGAATATATATGTTTTCTACATTCATATTGTCAACTGGGACCAAGAACACAACATTAATAATGCACTGTTCATCACTTTGGTACAGTGATACGGTGCACGAAAATAGTCTGTCGTCAATATATGTTCATTGCCGAAGTACAATGTACTTAAAACGACATCACTTAATGTTCGTGCTTGTGTCATAACACAAAACTTAAATTTTAAATAAATGCTGGCTTCGAGACAATTTTATGTAACGACATTTTCTTGTTAGTTGTTGGTAGTTTAAGATGAAACTTCAAACGTTTGAGAATGTTCTAGTGCTTTTGTGTCATAGTCATTAAAAACTCCTGACTGCAATGTTTTTTTTTTACAACTTCATGTCCATAGACATTTGTCCATCCCTTTGATTGTAATTTTAAAACAATTTTGTTATGATTTTAATTGCGATGGTAACTTCGCAGTAAATTGTACAATGCAATGACTGCAATGTTTATATATTTATAGATAATAGGGTAATTTAATGTTACTTTATAGTTCAAATATATTGTTTCAATCTATATTTCTGAAAGTTAGAAATAGTTAATTGTGACGAGATATACAAAATTGTATACTTAATGTCTGTATTCATCAAATTCTACAGTTAGTTAAAGATTAAAATGAATGGAAATAAAATACAGAGGTTAGAGGATACCACTTATCTTGCATTAATGGGGAGTATATAAAATAATTCACAGTTGCTGTAAAACCCACAACACATTAGTTTTAAACACTATCCTTCGAAAACGGGTTTGATCTCTGCAAATCGTAATTTGCTTAACAAAGTTAAATATATTTATATAGAGGTTGATGTGAAGAATGAAAATATAATATTTTAAAGAATTATTTATGAGATCTTTTTCAAACAGAAAAATAAACAATAAAACCTTGTTTTCCCGAAGATACATCGCGGGGCGGAAATAAAACGGTGTGTTATTTAAATTATTGAGCGCGTTTTATAGACTACTACTACTATTTTTATTAGAATACTGTAAATATGATATGAATATTTTTAGATTAAATTTACATAAAAACAAACCGGTAACACGGCAGGTAGTTTATAGTGAATTACGATGTAATTGTTCCTAAAACTAAATACAATTTACGTCCCTACAACACACACTACTTAATTAATTAATATGCAAACTACTGTGACACCAGAACCACCACTTTGGGTGGTTATGTCATTTATGAATAAAACTTCCACATAAAATGCCGTGAAATGAGCATTTTATACATTACAATCGCAGGTAAATATATTAATAATAAAAACAGGAATTTAGTATTAATAGTTAAACTTTATTAAGAGGAACATATTTTTCTTGACACTCTATTATTGTTATTGTTGTTTATTTTACTTAAATGTATGAAATATTGCAAAGTAGCCCTAAATAAAAACTCCGATTTCAAATATCTGTGACAAAAATTTCCTTATAGTGAAAAAATAGTCGAAGTGGGATGTATGAGATTTTATTTGAAATACGTTGGGTCGGATTACTTTGTACAATACTGACCACTAAAATAAAAATAAATAACAGTTTATTTTTAATTATTGAAACGTAGTTGGAGTGTACGTAATTATTATTTATACATGTTATCACATATGAAATACACATATGAAATATTTCTTTTAGGTCCTTTTTTTTAAGTTTAATGTTACCTAGTTGGATTTGATGGTTAACGTGTTATATTTTTTACACTTTTCAACCATATTATCATATACCGCAATAAATTACTAGATAATTAAACTAAAAAGTTTAATTTATAAATGATAAAGTGTTCGTTATATAAATGTTTACCATTTCTACATCAATATATGTCAAGGTCAAGTACTATTATTGAGGTGGGGTACAATTATAGTTTTTAATTCATAATTACAGGTAATACTCATATCATAATCTATATCAAAACTGAGATTGTATAGAACATAAAAAGAGAATCAAAATTGATTTTGTTTCATAAGAACGAAGTACCATACATATCATGTCGACCAAATGTCTAAATTAAATATTAAATTAATAAAAGTATAGAATTGTTTTTTAGGGGAAGTGGGAGTCCCTCAATAATAAGTTCAAGTGAATAATCGTGATTTAGTTAATTTTAAAAATAAAATGCATATCAGATGCAGAAATCAGCTGATACTTGTTTAAGACATTAGTTAGTTAGTAGTAAGTTTATTCAATAGTAGTAAGTTTAATAATAATCCTTTATAACAAACACAGATATACGAGTATATATATTTAATATCATTGATTCGATTCCTTTATACTTATATCTGGTTAAGCGATAAACTGATGAACCAAAATCGTATGTATATATTTTTTTGCGGTTCATTATTAAAATTTTGAATAAATAAACCTTAAATTTTAAATAAATATTCTTTACATAATATATAACCAGTGCTCGGGAGTATATGGTTTGTTCTTAGTTATCAGACAAAATTATAAATCATCTCAAGCAGCCTGTGACATAATTACTTAAGACAAGTGAACATACAATATTATTGTTGATGATAATATATATGTGAAGTATATCGAGTCATACTTGGTTTACCCTCCACACTTTGTTGATTGGACTTTAAAAATATCATTAAATGTCATTAAATATCCTTAAATCTATGGAAAATATTCTTATAATTCTTTGTTAAATATATAACATATTCGAAGATATAAATCACTTAAGAGGGTTTATGACAATGTTGTAACTCGAGTTCTATAAGACAATTCAGGGCTACAAAATATCTCAGCTCCGAAAGTCATAAAAACGCTTTCTAAGTGGATTCAGGGAAAAATCTGCCGACGATAAAGAAAGTATAAAATGTTAGAACTTGAGAAGTGTACACACTGACATACAAAATAACCAACAACCGAACATGTAAGACACATACTAGGTATGAGTAGCTAGTGGTAGTAAGTAAAGTTTATTATTCTGCGTTGTCCGCTGCAGGATAGCAGTAATCTGAATTTGTAAAATTTAAACCCAATCACAAATGTAAAATTTTTTATATTAATACTCTTGTGATTCTTAATACTTAAACTTCCCAAACGAGTTTTGAACCCACTCGGTCCTTATTCATACGCTTGGATCTGGTGGTGATGGACAAATGTAGCCTGAATAGCATACAGTACCACTCAGGGCTGCAAGACGGTAATGGTTGTTTTCTGAAGTCACAGGGTTTTCAGCTAAACTACCTTCTTCTCTTTCGGTTCATGTCTACATACTGACATGATATATTCTATTGGTTACAATATTGATTTTATTTTTCATATATGTTTTTATAGATATTTTCAAAATATTATGTGTTACATTTATTAATTTAATACGACGTTTCAAATATGATATACCAAATTTTAGTATATTTAACACTCGTGTGTCACAAGGACGACACAAGGAGGAAACGACCATTTTGTTTATTCAAACTCCAGGTTTCTGGATAAAAGATTGATTCTGTATCGAGCGGTTATCTCATTGATGTTAAACTATATTTTATATTCTCAAGTGATTTGTACTGATATAAGATATCTCAGGAGGAATTAGCTAGAGTTCATGTCAACAGACTACGCAGTTAATACGTATTTGTTTATCGGATTAACATTTTCAGATTTCGTGTCTCAAATTAACGTTTAATTGTTGTTCCAGACATTATTCACAATATGAGATTATTATTATAATAAGAACATAAAATATAATATAAATAATATAATAACAACAAATGGACATCATACATGTATCTTATATATTACAAGGTAACACAGAGGTATTGTATCGGCAGTGGCAGTGCTTCTGTTAACATTGTAATGAGTCAACTCTTAAAGTTATTTTAACCAGGATAGTTTTGAGATTGTACACGTTTTTGTTTCATGTTTAAATTAAATATACAAATTATAAACTTTCACGACTTAGTAATTAATATAAGTGTTTGTTATATTTACAGACAAGAGTATTTCTTATTTTGTTGAGACAAGGTAAAGACGGAGTACCTCAGTCAATATAAGTCTCCTCAGAATATCTGAGTATGCAGTTTTGGGCGACTAAGAAGCTCTAGAGGCGTCAGTATAAATTAATATTAAATCGTTATTTTTAATATTCATGCTTACTATTCATTCCGTTAACTTTGTAAAAAAAAATATGACCGAATTTTAATCTGACACATAATATAGATATTTGAGAAATGGCGTACAGTGAATGTTAAATAAAATATAAACTAATTTAATTATCTTATAAGGTGAAAACTTTTATATTATAAGATTACGTGGATAGATTTAAGTTAAATGTTTCTCCAAGATCTCTTGGTTTGCATATTTAGATAATAATATCCACTCCTTTTGATTTACATCTCTTTCAAAATTATTAAACTTATTTCACAATCAACGTATTTTCTATAATCTTAATTAAAATACTTTGTTATTTATTTATTAATACACGTCTCTATGATATTCTCAGGTCTGTGTAAAATATTCATAAGGAAGATCGCCTGAGTTGTTATATCAGCAGACTTCAGTGGCTGTTGGATAACGACTATTTTTTGTATGAATAATAATAATAAATCTGACAACGTGTGAGAAACATAAAGAATATAATTATGAGATATTATTACATATATAAAATTTACATCGTTGTATTTTCAGCTCTTGGTGAAAGGTTATAATCGTTACAAAATTTTAGGTAGCATTAATTTTTCTACCATTACGCATTCATTAATGTCTAATACACGTTTATATATACTTACAATACAGGACAGTTCAGTTATGTGATAATTCAGTGTCTATATATATATCCTACTAACACTCGTCAACAGCCAATAAAAATTAATAATATTATCCTATAATGCTTATTAAAGTTTTAAGCTCTGACTTTAAAATAAAAACTTTTATTAAATACTTGTTTATAATAAATAAAAGTATTACTTTACTTGAGCGTCTCTCTTTTTAAAACCTCGTTTAATTTTAATCTCTAAGATGGTGCTGGCTTTTATGATTAGCGCGGGAAGCGCTGTATGGTTTTTAATTAAAAACACAATAATGATTTTTTTAATGGGCCCTTTAAATATATTTCTATGTTCGTTATAAATATTGTATTTTTTTACAATTTTACTCGCGAGCTTTAGCCATTTGGTTTTGTTTACACCCTCTTGACAAATAGGTTGAGAACTCAGAACCTCTCTGCAGGACAAATGTCATACATGTTGTATTAAGTGGTGCAATTAGTATTACCAGTATTATTATTTAATAGTATAATAAACATAAAAACAATTCGTATCACTTCAGAACTGTCTTACCGAAATTAAACAATTTAGGAACATTTAGTATTTAATAGAATTAGTAATGTCGCTGAGGGCTCGATGAATAATGAATACATTGTCTTATTATTAACTATCAATTTCCGCCGATCCCTTGTCGTGTCTCACTGCTTCTTTAAACTAATTGATATATATTTAAACGAATGTTATACATGACATCTCTATTTGAGAGAATAAGTTAAATGTTTCTACATCATCTTTCGGGTGCATCTTAAGATATCAATGTCGCTATAAATGTAGTATATCTGTAGTTCAACAATCCCAATCAGTTTTTTTTAAAGGAAACAGTAACATTTTAAATATTTAACATTTTATCTTGTATTTGTAATGTGTTCTAACTGACTTTGTCTTGTACTAACATGTACAGTCGTAAAGTAATCAAGTTACAGTGTTCGTTGACTTTACTCTGTGCGGATGTCGGTGTGTGATGACTGTTTGTAAGGACTTTAAAAAAACATTGAAAATTAAATCACACATTATATAGATATCAGACGCGGTACACGTTTAACTTATTTAACATTAATTTTTCAGAAGCATGATTAAAGTAATATGATGTTGTGATTTGTTCACGAACACCAACGAGAAATATGAATGTGAACTGAATTATTTTAGGATAAATCACTCTACAGGAAGACGGAAAGTCACCTCAAGTGGTACCATTCATTATCGTGTGTGCCGTCTGATAGTTAGCTACTAATATAAGTACTAACAAACATCTGTTCATAAATATACACATTGTGTTCTAATCAATTAACAAAGTCAACAAGACTGTACACAAAGTACTAATTGACTTTATGAAGTTAACATTTTATATTTAAATATTTATTAATATGCTAAATATATGTTAATTATTTGGAATACATGTCCAAATAAATATAACATAGTTAAAAACTGATATTGTGTTTATTTTGAAACCTTCATAAAAATGACTATAAGTGGTGTGTCTATCTTTTACCTTTCTTGTAAAAAAGAAAGAATAACAGTTAATTTCGTTAATAAATCTTAAGCATCCCATAAAATGTTTTTGATCTTTCTAAACTTCATCCCTTAAACAAACAACAAAATTTATCGTTGATTTTCAACTATTAAAGAAGCAATAATGGTTGAAAATTATAAAAAAACGTCTACTCGTATCTTGACATTAAGCTTTAAATACACATACATGTATTGGGAATATAACACCTGATATCTTAAAAGTTATCTAAAAATATAAAAACCAATTTGCTCTTAAATCTAAAAGTGATTGTCGAACAAAGTACTATCATCATGTTTGGTAGTTCGATAACAATAAAGCGATTCATAAAAAGATGTACATGTGAATATAGCTTTAGGTATCTGTAGGAATATAATATCTGGTTATGTATCAGTGAAGAGATACACCGGACCACCAATATGAAGTATATGTGCTTTAAATCATAAGATATATAAACCTTCTTATTATTTATATTTTAGTATTTTACCACAATTAGCTGTAATTAACTCTTATATTACACAGTGACGATCATATCTTTTATACTTATAGTGGAATAAATAAAATATTACCAACACATTTTATTATGGATTTGCGAAAGAAATTTAAATATAAATATTACCAATTGTCCTATTGAAATAAATTTGCGATTGAAAAGAGCTTATTAGGCTGAGCACTAGCGAGATGAAACAAAAACTATACAGTACATACATTACATCACATACAATGGAAAATGAGATAACAAAGAGAATTAAAAACTGTTAATATTATAATACAATACATACAAGCAATAAAACACATTCGATATACTTAGAGCAGATATATCAAATAAGATAACCCGTCACGTTAAACTAGGTCAACAATATTATTGTCTTTAAAGCGCTAGAATTTTGAAATATCTTATAAACGAACTGAGATCACCTACGTCTTAAAGTGCTTAAAGTGGATAAAAGAGACAAAAATGTTGAGAAAAATAGTCTCAAAGCGGAGTTTGTTTTGGTGTTCACAAAGAAAGTCTTGCCTTCGTGCCTTGAATGAAGATAAGTCCTTTTACCTTTTACAATGATCTATAGAAATTATATATATTAGATAATACTATTGCTTCCCTTGTGGACATAATTCAATCTGATTGTTTATGACTGTTTGGACAATAACTAAACCTTTGTAATCATTAGATTACCGTATTATAGGGGAGATTACTATATTAGAAATATATTTTGAAATTGTATATGTTAATCGAATACTTGAAAACAATACCATGAATACTTGTATTGGAACGCATGTAAATAACTTTGTTAGTGATCCACACACGAGTAATATTGTATTATATTTTATTTATTTATTCACTGATCTATTTATTTCATCATTTTTCGAGTACGAGAAACTAGCATTATTATTAACATTTAATCTGAAGTCCAATGATGAGAGAGATGCAAATACACTCAAATGGTAAAGCTATGTAGTTGTAAATCTGTCAAATACACTCCCATGTTTAAGCTATGTAGTTGTAAAGCTGTCAAATACACTCCCATGGTTAAGCTATGTAGTTGTAAAGCTATCAAATACACTCCCATGGTTAAGCTATATAGTTGTAAAGCTATTAAATACACTCCCATGGTTAAGCTATGTAGTTGTAAAGCTGTCAAATACACTCCCATGGTTAAGCTATGTAGTTGTAAAGCTGTCAAATACACTCCCATGGTTAAGCTATGTAGTTGTAAAGCTATCAAATACACTCCCATGGTTAAGCTATGTAGTTGTAAAGCTATCAAATGCACTCCCATGGTTAAGCTATGTAGTTGTAAAGCTATCAAATGCACTCCCATGGTTAAGCTATGTAGTTGTAAAGCTATCAAATACACTCCCATGGTTAAGCTATGTAGTTGTAAAGCTATTAAATACACTCCCATGGTTAAGCTATGTAGTTGTAAAGCTATCAAATACACTCCCATGGTTAAGCTATGTAGTTGTAAAGCTATCAAATACACTCCCATGGTTAAGCTATGTAGTTGTAAAGCTGTCAAATGCACTCCCATGGTTAAGCTATGTAGTTGTAAAGCTATCAAATGCACTCCCATGTTTAAGCTATGTAGTTGTAAAGCTGTTAAATACACTCCCATGGTTAAGCTATGTAGTTGTAAAGCTGTCAAATACACTCCCATGGTTAAGCTATGTAGTTGTAAAGCTATCAAATGCACTCCCATGGTTAAGCTATGTAGTTGTAAAGCTATCAAATGCACTCCCATGGTTAAGCTATGTAGTTGTAAAGCTATTAAATACACTCCCATGGTTAAGCTATGTAGTTGTAAATCTATCAAATACACTCCCATGGTTAAGCTATGTAGTTGTAAAGCTGTCAAATACACTCCCATGGTTAAGCTATGTAGTTGTAAAGCTATCAAATGCACTCCCATGGTTAAGCTATGTAGTTGTAAAGCTATCAAATGCACTCCCATGGTTAAGCTATGTAGTTGTAAAGCTATTAAATACACTCCCATGGTTAAGCTATGTAGTTGTAAAGCTATCAAATACACTCCCATGGTTAAGCTATGTAGTTGTAAAGCTGTCAAATACACTCCCATGGTTAAGCTATGTAGTTGTAAAGCTATCAAATGCACTCCCATGGTTAAGCTATGTAGTTGTAAAGCTATCAAATGCACTCCCATGGTTAAGCTATGTAGTTGTAAAGCTATTAAATACACTCCCATGGTTAAACTATGTAGTTGTAAAGCTATCAAATAGATGATTTGTTAGTATTCATTATGCTATCATTATAATATTTAAAATATACACTTAGCATTTAATATAATACCTACCTACTTTAATTACAGCACCCTTTACTTTACAGACCAAGAAACAGAAATAAGAAAAAGGCTTATTTTAAAGTTTTGTTTCTTTAATTTTTCCATCAAAGAGTTGTTTTAATATCTGGTTTCTTTGAAAAGTTTTAATTAAATATCATCGAAAACGCAATTCTTATTAATGGTAAAAAAAAGATAGATAGAACAAATATTTTTTTGTATAAGACATATTTTGGAAAAATTACACAGGCACACAAAAAAAAAAAAACGTCATGAACCAGAGGGGAGACCCCATTATTCCTAGGTTTTTGGGATCGCTGAAACCGAATATGACAATAAAAACTAATTTTAAATGCCAGTTTTCCCGCTAGCACCCCCTTACTACCTCTTAAGGGGTGAAAATTGAAATTGTTGTAAAAAATCAAGATAGATGTGTCTTTCTACGTTTTTTGGGATGCTGAAACCGAAAATGATAACTAAAAATAAATTCATGACCACTATCACCCCCTACCATCCCTTACAGGGGGTGAAAATTTCATTTTTTTCTATAAAATCAAGACAGATGTGTATTTCTACGTTTCTTGGGATGCTGAAACCGAAAATGATAACTAAAAATAAATTTATGACCACTATCACCCCCTAATACCCCTTACAGGGGGTGAAAATTTCAATTATCCTATAAAATCAAGATAGATGTATATTTCTACGTTTTTTGGGATGCTGGAACCGAAAATGATAAGTAAAAATAAATTCATGACCTCTATCACCCCCTTACTACCCCTTAAAGGGGGTGAAAATTTCAATTTTTCTATAAAATCAAGATAGATGTGTATTTCTACGTTTTTTAGGATGCTGGAACCGAAAATATGTGAATTTCTATGTTTTTCAAGATGCTGAGAGAAAAAATGATTATAAAGTATATGGTAACCTTATTGTATGCATATATTTGTTATTATGATACTAAGACTGAATCATGATTTTTGTCCTATTCTTAACAAGTTGTTTCATTTTTTGTTTTTTTTTGCTTTCTATTTAATTCTGTTTATACTGTTATCCATCCGGCAGTCTTGTAAAACGCTTAAAAGATGCTGAACCTAATTCTATGCCTCCGAAATAGAAAGGTTACTATTTTTCGGCCAATTTAGGAGACTACAGTGAGGAGCAAGGTGAAAGGTTCCATCAGACAGGATCTTAAGACAATGGAACAGCGCTATCAGGGTAAATGGGATGTCAATATGTTAGCAGACTACTGTTGGAATTTAAAAAGAGATTTGCCAGAACAGAAAAGAACCAATAAAAGGCAACCACTTAGAATAACTTTTGACAACAAGAGAGTTCGTTATCGTAGAAACAGGTAGACGCTGAATAGTGAGAGGCAAGGGGACTCACTTTAATGCAGCACCCCGGATAGTGAGAGGAAAGGGGACTCACTTTAATCCAGCACTCCAAAAGGGAACAGAAATCTACTACGTCCACGCCGTTGTTCCTGGGTTACGCTAAGAGTAGAATTAAATCATGAATATATATCAGATACTTGTGACCGATAAAGCATTTGAATTTCTAATATAAGAGCTAAGAGTAACTTCAAACTATTCTGATAAACATGTCATTTACTGTAAATCGTTAAAATTTCTTCATACATCTTGATTTTATACAAAATTGAAACTAAAGTCCCCCCCCCCCGGGAGGGGTAGTTAGGGGGTGGTATTGAGTAAAAGAGCTATCAAATTCACTTTTGGTTGTCATTTTCGGTTTCATTATACCAAAAAACGTAGAAATCCACATCTGTCTTCATTTTATAGAAAAAAATGAAATTTTCACCCCCTGTAAGGGATGGTAGGGGGTGATAGTGGTCATGAATTTATTTTTAGTTATCATTTTCGGTTTCAGCATCCCAAAAAACGTAGAAAGACACATCTATCTTGATTTTTTACAACAATTTCAATTTTCACCCCTTAAGAGGTAGTAAGGGGGTGCTAGCGGGAAAACTGGCATTTAAAATTAGTTTTTATTGTCATATTCGGTTTCAGCGATCCCAAAAACCTAGGAATAATGGGGTCTCCCCTCTGGTTCATGACGTTTTTTTTTTTTTGTGTGCCTGTGTTATTGATCTCGGAATATATCAAAAATAAATCATTTACTTATAAAATTAAGACAGTTTTCTGCTCCGTACTTTATGATACATTTTCGACTTTCACAAAATATCTCAGCTCCTAAAGCCATAAAAAAGTCCTTCAAGTATATTCAGTCGGGAAGACCTCCCGAGCCATAAAGCCGTAAAGTCTATCTTATTTGGGAATAAACTCACTGTACTTTACGATACTTAACAACTTGGAATATTTAGGGTCGGTAGAGTTAAAGTGAATTATGTTTACAAATCTTGAGTTTCTAATATTAATCGCATCAGCAATTAAAAATGCATTAGCAATTAAAAAAATATTTATTTAAATGCTTTTTATCTAATAACAATCAATGCTTATGTTTATAATTGTAAAAACACAAATCGTCGATTTAATTAAAATGTATAACTTAACAAGATGTCTGTATGTTTACATAATGATGGAAACGAGAAATTTTTCCTATTCATAAGACCATATAATGACTATAATAACTTATTTTCCTTGCGTTAAAATTGTCTGTGATATGATTTACTTACAATATATATATTGAATGTATTTTTTTAAATCCAGCATAATTCAGGTTATACGTAATAATGTAATAATATAATTACGATGTACGAGTAAATAACTGAACACTCACACTCACATCGAGGTAACAGACAAGTGACAAGGTATTTAACAATTATCATTAATGGGATATTAAATTTATATCGGTCCAATATTCCATTTACCGATATACATATCCGCGCCTAAAACGGACCATATATTGTTGAATCGCAACAGGACTAATCACGTATTTTAATATGTATTTGGTCTTATAATATACTATTACTACTACTGACAGTCAACTCCACAGTAACTGATAATAAAACACAGGTGATGTAAAGAGTACGTTATTTAATTATTTGTATTTTAATAATGTAAGAAAACTTATTATTTAATTTTTTTTATTTATTTAATTTTTATATATTTTTATTTTAGGTTCACGCCATATCCCTTGCTGGGTAGCCAGAGACGACGAAGCGCAGAAATGCTACGGTCTCTGCATACCTCTTTCGCCTCGGCCATAGACCTCTTCACACATGCCCTCCAGGGGGTCCCCATGCTTTTTACGTGACCTTCCTCCAGTATCATGGATACTGTATTTTCGAAAGTCTCTCGAGGCCTCCCCCTGTCTCTCTTACCGCTCACTTTTCCTGTATAAATCTTGTTTACCATTCTTTCATCACTCATTCGTTTGACGTACCCAAACCACCTGAGCACGTTCTTCTTCATTCTCATCGTGACATCTTCCCTAGTACCTGCTACTTTGTGGATCTCTTCAATGCAGATTCATTCAGCTAGACTGACTCCGCATATTCTTCGAAGAGATCGCATCTTCACAGCTTTCATCTTTCTTACATTCTTCTTCTGTATTATCCACGTTTGACTGCCGTATAACAGCGTCGGTAGCAAAACCGCAACCAAAGCACCGTTAACTCTGTTACCGGCAGCATTACGCCTTTCTACATCCATTTCATATCTTCCGTCTCTGCTAAACATACTTCACAAATATACCACTTTATTCACTTACTTTATTATCTTACCATTCACGTTGATCTTATATTCGGTTCTTTCTTCATTTCTTTCAAATATCAGAACCTTCGTCTTATCTGCATTCAAGTTTAGACCATTATTTTCATACCCATCTTTCAGAGTGTTGACCAATGCCTGTAAATTAAATTCTGATGACGCAATGAGCACTGCATCACCTACATATAGCAAGCAATTGACTTTAAGGTCACCTACTTTCACTCCCATGTCACTGTCGTTCACGCCTTGGAAACAACTGTCTAAATACAAATTGAACAACCAAGCTAACATAGCGCAACCTTGCTTAACACCCGATTGGATGTCAAACCAGGGCGACATACCAGCTTCTACTCGCACACAAGTTGAGTGATCTCTGTAAAGAGACTATACGGCCTGTAGCAAGGGTCCGCTCACATTGTATCGGGGCAGTATCTCCCATAATTTCTTTCTCACAACCCTATCAAACGCCTTTTCTAAATCCACAAAAGTACAGAAAACCTTTTGGTTTAGGACCAAAAACTTTTACACGTTCATACGGAGGGAAAAGATCTGATCTATACACGCTCTTCCAGGTCTGAAACCTTCTTGGGCCTCCCACAACAGCCTTCAAGATCTCTCTTGCATTCTTCTTGCTAATATTTTAGCATAAACTTTACCGCCCAAGCTGATCATACTGATAGCCCTATAGCTTGCACAGTCTATCTGTAAATCTTTGCCTTTATACAAAGGTACGATGATTGCACCTCGCCAATCGTCTGGGACCTCCCCTGATTTCCAGCATAAATTGCACAAAAATCAGAACCAGTCCAAAAATGCATGCAACATGCTTCAACACTTTCATTTCCAGAATCACAGCTTTCAAGCTTCTTGGAAACCCTTTCTTGATATTCCTCTCTGATCGATGGATCTTCAAGCTTCCAGCTTCTTATGCGATAACTCAACACTTGGACACGTCGTGCGATAACGGTCCGTTTCCAGATCAGCACCTCTAAACACTCGCCTGTCCATAACTTGACTCCGATTACGCTGATCTACTAGGAATAAATCAATCATACTTCTTTTCAACCCATCCATGATTATCTCCACATACCATCAACTTTTCATTATCTCTGATACTACGTAGAATATAAATGACACTCTTCCAAAACTCCTCGAGTTCGCTCACTGGAGTTGAGGATAAACGGTTAACAAGAATACTCTTGTTATCCCCAGCTTAAAGCGAACATTTTCTACCGTTGCATTAATCATTCGAGAGGACAACAACACGCCTACACCTTGGCAACATCGCTCACCCTCTGGAACCCCAGCTCAGAAAGCGTAAAGCGTAAAGCGTAAGTTATAAATTTATTTTCATATAAAAAGTATATAAATTATTTTAATTCCTTTACCGAATTATTTTTAAGTCAGAAAAGTGTCGTTATTTTAGGAAATACAAATACACTCCTGTATAGTTTATATTGAACATGCAATTATAAATTGGACGGTTGTTATCGCTTCTTCACTTAATGTAACATTTTTATGCGATAATGTGTAACTTTAAATAAAAATAATTACTGAAAACAAAAAAATGTTCAAATAAAGTAATCTTTATTAGCAAACATGGTTTCAAAAATTAAAATGGATTTATTTTTATATTGTTTAGTATTTATAATTATCAACTGTAGAGCTAACAACGTCCAACATTATATCTTACAATTTAGAATATTGTGTTACCAACTCGATCTGTGATTATAATAATTATAAGGAGAGAAGGTTATTTTGTATCAGAAAATGTAATAACATGTTGTCGTATTTATTTTATTTATAAAATAAAAAATTATGACACTTTGGTTACATAAAAACGGTTTGGTTACGTCCGTAAAAAATAAATAAAAATAATTATTTTGGGGGATTCAGATAGTCATTTTATGTATTCGACTGAAATAAGGTTAAGGTTTATAATATACTTTCTACTTAATACGTATCTACCTACTTATAATATACTTTCTACTTAATATGTATCTGTTTGTTATATTCCATATACTACATGTAAAAATATATATAAATAACATGCTAAAATATTAGGTTGGAAACTATGAAACGGGCGTTGAATAGAAATAAAAATCAAAAAGCGCTATCTTTCACATTATTTATTATTTTTAATCGAAATATTTTCCATTGGCATTTACGACTTTCTACCAACGATTTGGCAAGTCATAAATGCCTCTTTTAAAAAATCTTCATTTTTAGAATTAATAAACAGTTCAAAGTCCTTTATAATATCGTTTTGGTTATTGTATTTTTTTTTTCTTAAAACTAGTTCATACGGAAAGGATAATAATCGGTCGGTGAGATATCTGCTGAATATGGAGGATGTGGCAAAATATCATATTTCAGAGAATTTAACTTGTCAACAGTGATTGAAGCTTTATGCGGTCTTGCGTTATCTTGCAAAAATATTACGCCATGTCGATTGAGCAATGCTGGTTGTTTTTTCACGGGTTTTTCATGCATGTCACCAATTTCACGGCATTAGGACTCCGCTGTTATGGTTTTGCCAGGTTGTAGAAAGGAATAATGGATTACTCGTTTGACGCTCCACCGTATGGTAACCATAATCTTCTTTTGGTGGAATTTCAGCTTAGGGGTGTGTTCTGGCGGTGTATTCTTATTAACCCATTTGCTTGATCGTTTTATATCGTCGTACAAAATCCATTTTTCATCACAAGTGATGATTTGGTGCAAAAACGGGAATCGTGCATTGCGTATTAACAAAGATGCGCACTTACTCTTGCGGTCCATCATCTTAAGTTCTGTCAGTTAGTGCGGTACATATGAGTATTTTTTTTTACTTTATTTATTGCACGCAGATGTTTCAACACAGCCGTATGGCTAGTTCCTAGCTAAGTCCCAAATTCACGAATAGTTGTATCCGGATTAGATTCCACAGTCGTCCTTAATTCCTCGTTATCAATATGGACCGGTGGTCTTCCTCGAAGGTCATTGACGATGCTCAAATTGCCATAACGAAATTTTTTGAAACAATATCGAGCATTTTGTTCATTGGTGGATCCATTTCCAAATGCATGATTAATATTTCTCCAAGCTTGAGCTGCACTATGTTTTAATTTGTACTCATATAAAAAAGTAAATGAAAATCACGTTAAAAATAGAACACAAACATGAAAAAATTTTACAAAATGAGTAAGAAGAACTTTTAAAATTTATAAATAAAAATATCGAGCGCACGTTGCAATGAATCTCTCTCAGTAGCAGTTAAACACAGACTAACCAAAAAGGCCCGTTTCATAGTTTCCAACCTAATATAATAGCATTTTTCGTACAAATACATTTACCAGTATCATTATTTTCTATTACAAAACATATAAAACTGTTGTTAATTCCAGACAGTTTCGTACAACCAATAAAGAACTTGGAATGATTGTAGCATAGTTTTTAATTGAATCAAGAATATATGGATAAATAAGTAAAGCAATATTTTGTTTTCTAAACAGAATCACAACTCCATTTCTTGTAAAAACAACTATTAAGCTATAACATTTTTGGCTGTAAATGACAATGATATTGCATATTTTATCAGTATTTAAATTAATTAATTAATTATAAAAAGTTTAATAGGGACAAAGCAGTGTCGTCTTCCGAGGTCACGTTCTGGTTCTTGTATCCGTCATCCTAATGTATTGTGCAAACACTGAACTGACTGTATCACTTTTGAAATTTTATAAGTACTTCTTCAGAACTTCTATGAAGTTTCACTAAAGGGAAACTTTTAAGGATCCCATTAAAAGTGTACTTTCAGTGCAAGATGTACTTTCATAAAGTATAAACTATTTTATTCAAGCGAATATCATGTCACATATTTAAAAACAAATATGAAACAAACAATTAAACTATGGGACTACATTTACAGTTGATATTATATTAATTGATAATAAAAAAGTTTTAAAAGATTTACATTTTCACAGTTAGAAAATTGTTGAGTTTAAGATTAGGGTAACCTTAATAGTACTCGTTAAGTAGCTAAAGGCTCTCCGATTATAATATGTTTTTTAGTGATTTATACAATATTACTTTTTAGAAAACAGTGTTTTTTATTTAAGTATATCAAGTATTCAATTAACAATATGTTATATACAATTTAAGTGATAATATATATGTAATAATCACAATTTGTCCGCCTTAAGATGACGCCATCTTGGAACCTATTAAGATAATTAATTACTCAATTGTTGATTATAAATTACACAAAACTGACAGTATCGGGTTCACGTTGAAATTATATATCTTAAATACTACTAGCATTAAACAGACATTTATTAAACAGACCAGTTCTCAAGAGTTCAAAGTGTTAGTTTAAATAAAAGTATAATTCTTTGAGTCGTGTATTCACTGACTACAAAAATATAATTGTTTATAAAGTTGTCAAAGAGACGTGTTTCCTTCATGTCTTTAAGTGTCTGGATCAGTTTGAATAATTCGGTGTTAAGTGAAATGTTATACTTCTAATAGCATTTTAAGAAACGTCTTCCGAATGCCTTTTTGTTCCTTGTCCCTTGAGGCGATGAAATAAAGTAAATAAACATAATTTTAAGATGAATGTGATAAAATATTAAACAAATAAGACCCATAAACTGATCCCTCTGCACAATATAATAGTGATAACATACACAGTGTGCTTATAGCAGTAATAAAACTATATTAGTGACACAATATATTTAACTTTATATAAAACATATTCATTGAGTTTATATCAAAGTAACGGATATAAACAAAAACTACTATTTTGTTAATAAATTAATAACTAAGTATTAATAATTAATTTTATTATTTTATTTTATTTTATTGTTAATTAGTTGATTAGTTTCTGGTCAAACACCGCATGTGTGTTCTACATATAGTATATATAATAATAAATGTAAGTATTAACTGTTTAACTGTTAAGAAAGAACAGAATGTAAGATCAACCGTGAATGGTAAGATAATAGAACAAGTGAATGAAGTGGTATATTTGGGAAGTATGTTTAGCAGAGACGGAAGATACGAAATGGATGTGGATAGGCGTATTGCTGCCGGTAACAGAGTCAATGGTGCTTTGACTGCATTGTTGTGACGGCGAAACGTCAGCATGGCTGCACGATTGGCTGTTCACAATACGGTTTTGCTACCGACGCTGTTATACGGCAGCCAAACGTGGGTAACACAGAAGAAGAATTTAAGAAAGATGAATGCTGTGGAGATGCAATCTCTTCGCATAATATGCGGAGTCAGTCTAACTGATCGAATCTGCAATAAAGAGATCCACAGAATGACAGGTACTAGCGAAGATGTCACGGTGAGAATGAAGAAGAACGTGCTCAGGTGATTTGGGCACGTCGAACGAATGAGTGATGAAAGAATGATGAGATTTATATAAGAAAAGTGAGCGGTAAGAGAGACAGGGGGGGGACAGACTTCCTCCAATATCTATGATACTGGAGGAAGGTCACGTAAAAAGCATGAGGACCCCCCGGAGGGCATGGAGGAGGAGGGAGGGAAGAGGTTGATGTCTATGGCCGAGGCGGAAGAGATATGCAGGGATCGTAGTGTTTGGCGTTCCGTCATCTCTGGCTACCCTGCAAGAGATATGGCGTGAACCTAAATAAATAAATAATATTAACTGTTTTGGTCATGTTGATTGGTTATATTCAAAATTGATTTGTAATTTTAGCTCTATTTTAATTATTCAGTGATGTGTCTATTAATTATATTTGTTAATATGTAGTTTTGTATATAGTAGTAATATTTTTCAAATATACCCTGAACTAGTACATGCTCTCAGGGACCTAATTACCAACAACTTTTCAGAAGACCTAATTACACGAAATTACAGAAAAGGACCTCATTACATCCGGAGCCGCCCGGATGTAATGAGGTCCTTTTCTGATCTTAGTAGAAAAACTGTAATATTGGATTTGGAGTATGTTATATTGGACAAGAAATACAGAACTTAATGCAATAATAATTTATATTAGGTTTGATATATTTATTTTAATCTGTACGTAAAATATTAATAAATGCAATAAGTTCTCTTTGGTCGAGTGGTTTCTGTGCTTGTATGAAACTCTCCGTATCCTTATTTAGTCTTTACAATAAGATGATGAAAAGCGACGATCCCTTTTTGCCTTTTTATAAATAAAATTCAAAGTGCTCGTAAAACAAGTAGGAGACATAAAAAATGTGGTAGCAATCTCAGAACAATTTCCCAAATAACCAGACAGTGAATCATTTATAAGGCTGTACGACAATTGGCACTCGGGACCTTATATAATCAGGATTAAGAGAAAGATACACGTTTGTCAAAATTATCCTGGGACTGTATTTCTCTAGGTATAATATGCCTACTTTTGAGATAAACAGGTAATTTGTTGTTTTTGGTTCGGTGGTTGGCCTCGTGTGACCTTCGAAAACACAGTATCTATGATATACTGGAGGAAGGTCACGTAAAAAGCATGAGGACCCCCCGGAGGGCATGCATGAAGAGTTTGATGTCTGTGGCCGAGGCGAAAGAGGTATGCAGGGACCGTAGCGTTTGGCGCTCCGTGGTCTCTGGCTACCCCGCAAGGGATAGGGCGTGAACCTAAATAATTAATAATAATAAAAATAATAATATTTGAACAAAGATCGATAATTTCTATTGTACATTCTATTTAGCCAAATTATAAGTTTTTATTTGAAATACTCAAGAACAATCAGACACCAGTTGCACAGTCTAAAGGTTAATTCTACAGAAAACAACCAGCAAGAAACTTTATGATTACTCTTTAAATTTATTAAATTATATTTTGTTACAGTATTGAGTAACAAGTCACCGTAATAATTGATATGTGAGAACAAATTACAACTCGAGTAAAGAGTGGTACGGAAAGAAGAACTAACCACGACACTGTTAGTTCTCGGACGCTCTTACATCACAAGGGATTAAAAGATCTGATCTTAAACATTTAAAGTGTCAATAACTATAAAACTTATTATTAACTTAACATGAATTTTAAGTTAATAATAAAATATATTATAGTTTCATTGTTATTAACTGAAAGATAACACTTGAGAAGTGAGAGTAAAGCAGAACTGTTAGCCTATTGGCTATATTGCAAGGCCTTCCCATCAACATAATCTTTAGTTGGATTTATTTTATTACCATTTATAATGTATAACACACAGTAGTATACAATATAATAACCATCAACAGCTCTCTGAATACATTAATACGGATTATATTCTCGTATTCCGAGTATGTAAAGTCACATATCGCACCCAACAAAATATAAAATAAATATGAAATAATTCCCAAATACCCAGTTCTAGTAATCACAGCGGATAATTTCACCCCATCTTAATATGTTCGATGCATCATCTACCGTTTAATAAAACAAACTGGAATAGTTAATTAATCGTATTCCAATAATATCCTTAATATGTCACGTTGATTTTTGATATTCTTTTGTTTTGTCTCTACGTATTCGTATTTTGGATACTGGATTGTCGATTTTTGAAGAGTGCTTGATTCCAGAAATAGCTCTGTTTTTAAAAAAAGGTACAACACTAATTTATTTCAATAATATCATAATAATGTCCATCAACAAATTAAATGAAAAATTTTATTGTTTTTGAGTAAATTAAATATTCTTTGAATAAACTTCGGCCTATTACATTCTTTTTTGTAAACCGTAAATCTAAAGGGTCAATTATACTTTTAAATAAGTTTCTTTGTTTCAGTGCAAAAGCCATTGTTATAATTTTTTGCAATATTATACAGACGGTAAAATACATATTGAAGTAATGGAACCAACGATTGTATAAGTACTTTGCATTCGCCTCATGGTCAGTTAATTAATTTGAACAGTTCAATTATATCATTAAATAGTTATATTGTTGCTGTCAGTAGAGAGCTATAGTTGATTGTTTCTTAATATTAGTACTGTACTTGTCGTCTGTTATCTATATTATCCGTGACATTAACGGATAATTGTTCTATGTCACCTCGTCCGCAATGCGTCTGATGCACTGCGCACACTAGACAAATATATATATAGTTTTCAAAATATCTTTAATTTTGCTTGGCATGGAATTAATTAATAATCTGATCCAGTGGCTCAGTGGTTGATTACATTAATAACTGTGATATAATGAGTTTGATTAAAATACGAGTTTAATATTTAATGTATCATAGACTGTTATTTTGTGATGGACGTAGTCTGTGGCGGTCAGCGAGGAAGTGGTTTTACTTTAAATGGATGGAAATGTATAAAACTTAATTCTGCGACCACAGAACAAAGAAGAACACATTTTTTTAATCAGTATTTTATGATTATTAAATGATCATATGTTTGACAAAGAATATATTATTGAATAACAGAGGCTTTACTGAGGTATTTCAATATTAGATGTTATATTTTTTATTTCATTTAATAATACTATATAAAATAAAATACATACATATAATAATAACATATAGAAATAGATACATATACTACACATTATAATTTAATCCTGTGAGAGATAGTAGTGTTTTAATCGTCGTTTAAATGCCATGACAGAACGGCTGGATGTTATATTTGTTGGTAAGGAATTCCAAAACCGCGCTGCTTGTATAGTAAAAGATTTGGAATAAAATTTTGATTTATAAGGGGCATTCCCCCATTCAAAGGTTTTTACTGAAACGCAGGAGCGTTTAGGACGACTACTAGGAATTGCAAGGTGGAATCGTTGATGTATATAGGAGGGAGCTGAGTTAGAGAAAAGGTTATACAGCTCGGTTAGGACGTGCATATTCCGGCGAAGGCGGAAGCCACTTAAGTTGAAATCGGAAAACTGAAATATGGTCAAACTTGCGTAGTCCAAAAATAATTATAGTAAAACTTACCTAGGCACTTACTTTCTACGTACTGTCGTTAAGCCGTCTCTGATGTGTGAATGAACTATTCAACCTACTCGTACCTATGATGACTTTAAACTTCACATTTTTATGATTTTTGAATCTTAACATAATATAAATTTTATTCCTATAACTTAGTTATAATAAATTACTTATAATTTGCTTTTTCGTGGTTCACTATTTACTAATAGTGAATGAAGTACTCTTCATGGAGATAATCTGATCTGATATTTAGGGTATTGATAAATAAATATCAGATCAGATAGCATAACATAGGTACGAGTAGGTTGAATAATTCATTCACACGTCAGAGACGGCTTAACAGTTGAAACCAACATACATTACGTTTCTGACGTCACATTTAGGCAAAATAATAATGATATTCGTGTTAATTAAGTTAAGTTAAGTTACCGAATTTCAAACAACAAAAATTTAATAAAATAAAATATAAATATTTGTAATATTTATATTTTACGGAAAGAAATGCAATTATAATTCATTGTCTTAAATAAATAAACGACCACTGGCGGTTGAAAAGACAAAGGGAACTCTGTTTTGGCATCAAGCTAATAGAGAAGAGGATATTATTACTATATTTTTATTATTAGGTAAATACTGAAAAAAATACCGATAATAATATGTTAATAATAAATTATTTTATTATATATTGAATTTTAATACTTTTATACGACGCTATACGCTGGGCAGTTAGTTCATAGCTACATCACGCATGCACTGGAAAAACAGAAAACAGAGGGAATGGAAAACTATTAATATTATATTCACATGCATTAAAATGCAATCGATATATTTAGAGAAGATATTTCAAATAAGATAACCCATCACAATAAAATAGTTCCACGATATTATTGTCTGTAAAGCGCTAGAATTTTAAAATATCCTCAAGCTACGTTTAAACGAAATGAGATCACCTAGGTCTCAAAGCATTTCAAGTGCTTAAAGTGGATAAAAGAAGTTCAAAAGCGCTGAAAAATTATCTGGTTGCGAGGTTTGTAAAGTCGTTCACAGAGGAAGTTTTGCCTTCGTGCCTCAGATGAAGATAAGCCTTTCCACCTTTTACAATGATATGTAGATATTTATTCTCGGTATTAATTTAAATATTTATAGTTACATATTCATATTTTTATGTATTTCTATCGTGAAGTTATTTATTAATTATCCTTTGAAAGTAAAGTAAAGTAATATACTTCATTAGTCAGTGACATCTCGTTATCTCTGAGGAATTGCATGTTATATATTTGAGTATAGGTACAATATACACTATATTATTATATATATTTTGTACTTTTCCTCAGTTAAAATTACTATATTGATATTAAAGTGCAGAATCTTTAATTTAAGTGTAGCTGTCATTAGTTTCATATGTTTAGATGCAGTCTATGTTGTTCTATCGATATATATATACTAGCTGATTCCCGTCCGCTTCGTTGGGTACGCTATTAATTTGGATGTGAATATATGTATATATATAAGCTAACTTAATATAACTTATTGACAGTTACATACAGAATTGTCGTATCTGTATAAATTTATAGTTTAGATATACATAATATATCAGTGATATCACACAATATGTTAACAGCAGTATTAAAAGTATATCAATGACACAATATTATTGTGCTTCGTACTCTGTATGGAGGCTGCAACATTTTCATAGTATCTTATACATGTTACTTGACTAGTACAACTTAAATATGTAGCTGTTACACTTTACATTAGCAAAGTTTAATAAGTTAAAGGTGAAACCTACAAAAGTAATATTCATCATGAATGTTATGTTGCTTATATTTCTTTTGTGAATAAGTAATATTTAAAAATACATTTATATTAGTTAGTAACTACTTAAGTATTATACATAATCTACTTAGTGCATAACTTAATTAATATTTTAAAATAACATTCACTGAGTTTATATCAAAGTAACGGATTTAAACAAAAACTTTTTTTTTACATTGAAAATCGCACGAATTATTTTATAAATGTTAAAACAATATTTAAAACGGAACAATCTCAAAGTGTTACTAAACGAGTTACAAATTACCAAATCATATTGTGAAAGTCAAATACCACTCTCGTTCAGAACTTTAACCGTTAATTATTAATTAGAATTAGTAAATAAGATATTATTACAATCATATAATTAAAATAAAACTAAATTTATATATGGCTAAAGTATATACCTTATAATATATAAAGTATAAAGTAGTATATCTTTGATATAGTATTTAATTAAACAGTAGTTTAAATTAAACGTTAGTCGTAGCGTAATGTAATAAATATAAATTAAACACGTATATAAGGATTATGTTTAATTGATGTTATAATTAAATACGGCTTTTGTAAGAGACAATACATTTGAAATTAACATTATTAATATAATATTTTATAGAGTGGTAACGGAAGGCGGCTGTGTATTATTACATTATGACCTAATATAGAAAATATAAATTGGATATGTAAATTTGAACGTAAAATTAGTGTAGCACTTGAATACGTACGATACGATATAGTATAGGAGAGTTATTTTGAATAAGCCATTCGATTATGTGTCTCACTTGTTGTTCCTTAAACCTTTTTACAGTTAAATGAAAATGTGTTATTCTTAAAAAAAATTGCTTTATCATTTCCTTTGAGTATACACAAATACTGATATTCAAGAAAATACATTTAGGCATAATATATTATACAGTTGATTTTTTTCAAAGAAGGGAGATCTAATTATGGTTAAAATATATAAAGATACTAGAGGAGAACCAAAGTAATCCACCTAGATATATAATAATGTAGATAATAATTATCCACCTAGATATATAATAGTTGTGCGGAGTGGAACAGGTTGGTGCAAGCACTGGCATGTCCTCACGTGTCGAGATACCTGGTGTTAGTTCAGTAGCACATCAGCTGTCCTAGTGAGAGATTGTTAATTGAGACTAGTTGCAGTAAATATTGAAAACGTTAGTTTGAAACACCGTCTCGTCAGCGTGTGTTCAGAAGAAAATAGTTTTGGTTTTGTAATTCTTACTTTTTATCTTTAATGTAGCTTACGTCATTTATAAAGAAAATATTTATTTTTATAAAATTTTATACTTAAAAGAATATAGTTCTCAAAACACTTCTCTTACTAACATCGTCGTCTGTTTGTTTGTTCGTAATAAACTAACAAAACTACTAAACAAATTTTCATACGTCGCTCAGGATGCAAACCCAATAAAAGTCAACAGTTGATATCAACCAAAGGCTTATTAAATCTGATATTCAACATGATACATACTTACTTCTGCAGTCGTATAGCTAATTATAAGTATAAGAAAAGTTTCAGCAGTCATCTTGGTGCAGTCACTTAATTCGAGTAGAAATAGCTTAGCAGGAAAAATTTAATAAATTTTTCGAACGCCATAACTATTATTTGGTTATAAATTGTAAACACAAATTGTAGAATGTTTTTTTCAAATTTATACAGAAATATTTTTATCGTAAAATGTAGCAAAAGAATATACTGTCAAAAAACTTCGATTAGAAACAGCAAAATTGAAATTGGGAAACACAACAAAAACTATGAAGTTAACAGTTTTTAAAACTCCTGTAAAACGTTCTAGGTTATTTTACTACCATACTACAAACGTATTATTTAAACTATAAGAATAAAAATACCAGCATACATAATTACTAATTAATAATAATAACAAATTGTGAGGTATTAACTATTAATTATTATTTTTATTTGAATTGTCTTTCAAGCTTTGAACGCTGTTTTACTAGTTCCCAAAATTTCAACACAGCTAAAGAATATCACCGAGAGAAAGTCGCCTCACACATCATCAGACTAATTTTAATTTTTAATTACTTAACAACAATGTTTTGAATAAGGGTAGAATTCAGTAACAAATAAACTCAATTATAATCTTGAGGACACCGTGACAGGAAAAGAAAATAGTTCTAAGGATCTAACATATAATTTTAAAACGAAATTGATTGAACGTAAAAATAACGTAACTTAGGTATTTTGTAAGTGATTATAGTAGTGATTGAACTATTAGATATTTGGTTGAAGTGAAATTAGTTAGAGAAGTTAATCGATAAACAAACAAACAAAACTTATCGAGATCGATTTAGTTTGATGATAAATAATTTGATTAGGAGAATAAGTTTTAATGAAGAGTTACCGCCTTCGGCACTTTATGGTGATTACGGAGCTTATTGGTTTTATAATAATAAATATTTAAAGATAATTAAATCCGCATTCGATAATTTATAAAGTTAACTCATTTAATTAATCAATATAATAACATAATATAGTTCAAAATAAAACAGCTCGTACTTGCCGCAACCTCAAAATGTTTTTTTAAATGTTACAAATATCCACGATGATGAATACCTCGTTTCAAGTATTGACTAGAACCGCCTGAATGAGCCCAATAGAACAATGAAATTAATATTTTTTAATACTTGCCTTGAAAAAGTAATATAAATTTATTTTTTTTATATACAAATTCCATTCGAACATGAAGAAAAAAAGTAAGGAACTTCGTTCCTGACGGAGGTCCCCCGGCCACATATTTTTTTTCATCATACATGATAAAAAATTAAAAAGAGGCTTTTGTATGACAAACGCTAAAAACAAAAAAATTGGCATTATGTTATGATTATAAATTGTTCAAAATTAAATTCTATAAGCCGTTGTAAATGTCAGAGCTGTACTTTGGAATGTTAGAGGATAAGCCTGGGCAGTGTAAGAGTATCATAGAACTCGAAGTGGCGTGATTAGCTGTTCATCTTCTTTTAATATATATCTATTTAAAAAAGTACTCTGACTACGACTATACTTATAAAACATATCAATACTGCTAAATAACTATATACAAGTTGATATATAAACATATTATAATTAAATTTACGATGAGGTAATATTAAAATTATATATATTATATATAAGTTTATATATAATATAAATAAAGAATAATGAATATATAATTTTATATATTTAAACTTTGTACCTTAAAATATAAAACACTGACAAGGCCGTATGTACTGGAGGATAGTGGAACTAAGATCATCAAGATTCGAACAAAGCATTCATTTACGTTCTCGTGAGTTGCGTTGCGTTGCGTGCATCTTTAAATATATTAATTTAATTATTGTAATAACTTACAAGTGTACCTTTCGAGTGTACAAGTGACATGAAAATACCTAAGAAAGTTATTCTTCTTTCTCGTTTCAATGACTGAAATAAACTTTTAAAGTTCCTCTTTAACTGCAGCAAGATCAAAATTCCCGACGTGTTAAAAGTGGATGGAAAAAGAAAATGCGACGGAAATAGTTACGGAGCAAGGTTTACTAAAGATATTTAAATCTTCAGAATATCCTGGATTAAGGATGAGGATTGACATTGGCTTATTATCTTTTATAATTCTTTAAAGGTCACAAATCAATGTTTCAGCTCAATTATTCAGTCATCTGAGCACTGATATTAAAATGTTTGTACGTCACAACATTGCGATATTCATAACAATCTGTTATGTCGTCAATTTGACAGGAATCTAATAATATAATATATCCTAAACATTTTACAAACAGTTTATATTTCTAGAGTGTTTCTATTCTATTTTTTTTACTTGCAGTTAGAAAATAATTTTATAGATAAAACTAGAAGATTATATTTCTAGATAAATTCTAGACAAATATGAGGCTAATTATTTCTTAACCAATATCATAGCAGCCATCTTCTCTATGTTTTATGATAACAGGCCAATGATTCTATTAATTCGTGTGTGATCTTAGACAGAGAAATTTAACACGGAGACTGCCAAATTCTATGATAAGGCAATACCCAGGTGTTATTATTATTGAAAAATTTTATAAATTAGTATAAATGAACAATTATTCTAATAATATATTCAGTATCACTCATGTTAGCTCCAAAACATTACTCTACGTACATAACATTTCGTACGTCATTAAACAGAGCATCACCCTTGTTATAAAGGTTGCGTTCAAGCACAAACAGTATTCTGAGACTGTTAAATGGAAAGACAGATTCTAAAATATTGAAAATAAGGACAAATTACAGCTTATTTTAATTTACGATGTTATTTATATTTAAATATATTGAAGTGACATTACGACCATTTTGTTTTATATTATTTTAGAAGTCTATAATTCAGACAAATTTAGATTTAATACTTTTTATTAATTTCATAAGAATAATTAAATTTTTCCAATAATAACTATAGTAATAACAATTTAATATTGTATAGCTCAGTATATAATATTTAGTAGCTCGATATAATATTATATTATAATATAATATTACATTAATATTTTAGATTAATAATTAATCCACCACATTAATATTTTAGATTTTGTCCCAAATTATGTTCTACTATAATGTGTACGTATGTGTAACACGTATGTGTGTGTTATAAGTTCTTCATGTTTCTGGGCTTAATAGATGATAGATTCACTTGAAATGAAATCAATTATACTTCGATCGTGAAATTTGATTGAGGTCTGGACAAAAAATATTATTACATTTTTTGATAATGTAAAATATTTTACTTTTCAATCCATTACCGTATAACACTTTAAATAATAAGATAAAGAATAATTTGACCTACATTTTAAACTTTAAATTATTACCAAAAATAAAAGCGAAAATTTAAATTAATGACCCCAATAATGGGTCTGTTACTTTTCTCCGCTACTTCACGATCATTTAATTCGATTATTTTAACTTCATGACCTCATTAAATTACTGAAGATCAATAATTGTTTGGTCTAAAAGTATACAAAAAGGACTCTATAAGCAGGATTATAATGAAAAATGGTGTATTTTTTTCTATACAGTACTGAAAATACTCCCAGAAATCGCATCGTATGGTATCCGATGTCAGTCGTCCTGGGCTTCCGGAATAATACCACTCACAGATAAGATAGTACTGTTATAGTAAATTAAGGGTGGAAAGTTAGGGGATTTCACTCTCATATTATTAATTTATATTGAAAGTTAAATTAAATATTATAATACTGTTAATATTAAATTAGTAAGTCAGTAAGTTACACAAAGGTTATGTTTCAGATCCAAATGGATTTCCAATATATACAATATTAACTTGTATAAAATAACAAATATACAGAAACAATGATGAAATCGTTAAGTATCTTCACGGAATTAGTAAATCTTATAGTTTGCTAAGTCTCTGCCCGTTCTTCTCTCCACTTTCTCATCTGAATTTATCACATATATATGCTATAAATTATTTTTCGAATATTTATTTAAACCCAAAAAAAAACTTCTAAAAATGAAGTAACTTTTAATAAATATCTAATAACATTTAAATTTGCAACAACCGGGGAATTACAAGAGAGGCCTTGGTTATTGCCGGTGGGTAATAATGGTGGTAATAATATATTTTATTCTACATTAACGAATATATTAATAATATAAAAGGTTTAATGAAGTATTGACCTCTTAGAGATTTCTTTTGAACATAACATTTAATAAGCTAGAGAAAGACGTTAACTTTATAGAGAACAATATTACATTGTAACTGAACTACTGGATGTAGTATTTAATAAGGTGTGTATAATACAATTTTTGCTCTAGTTATCAGTATGGTAGTGATGCTGTGCACAAAAATATCTGTTATTGTCCAAATACGACACTTAAAACGACAGCACTTAATGTTCGTGCTTGTGTCCTAACGCAAAACTTAAATTTAAAATAATTTACTCACTGGTTTCAAAACAATTTTATGAAACTATATCTAAAAATAATATATACTATATTAAAATGAAACTTCAAATGTTCGATAATGTTCTAGTGCTTCTGTGTCGAAGTCATTAAAAACTCCTGACTGAAATGTTATATATTTAAGGTTCATTTAATGTTACTTTATAGTTCCAATATATTGTTTTAATCTATATTTCAGTTACAAATAGTGGATTGTCATGTGATAAGACAACGGACGACGTGACATACAAAATTTGTATACATAATGTCTGTATTTATTGACTTTTGAATTATTAATATCTCTACTTATAAATATTAAAAGCTAATACACACAAGTTGCGACGATTTAAAGGGATTGTTAGTAACTGCATGATGAACATCAGAATATATCATGGCGGCATGTAGAGTAATGTTATATATGCTTCAGTACTCTTCACGCGGCAGTTGCGCTAACTCCGAGCTCAGGAATAAGAATCCCGAATGGGTTCAAAGTAGTCGAGCAAAACTATATAAAATCAATGTTAGTACAGACAAGTATATATATATATATATATATATATATATATATAATAATAATTATATAGCGTAGCGCTGTTACACAGTGTTTAAGCGGTGCAATTTAATTGCAGGAAATCATATTTTGTATTAAGAATTATTATCATTTATAGAAGGTAATTTTTCAAAATAAAGTCTCGAAAATAACCCAAGAAATATTAAATACTATTTATTAAGAAAGTCATCAATATTAAACAATAAATATATTAAGATACCGTGCATTGTCAAAGAAAGATATCTCTCTCTGCCGACCGCTGAACTAATTTATTTTAAATTAGAAGCTAATTCAAATATTATTTCGGCAAAATTGTTTTAAATAGAACAATGAAATTTCGAGTCTAAATTTTTTTTTTTTTTTTTTTTTTATGGAAGAGGAGGGCAAACGAGCTGGCGGGTCACAGATGACTTGTGATCACCGCCGCCCATGAACTCTTGCAACATCCGAGGATTTACAAGAGTGTTGCCGGCCTTGTAGGTAGAAGTAGACGCCTTTTTTGAAGGTACCCATGTCGTACCGATCTGGAAATACCGCCGAAGGGAGTTCGTTCCACAAGCGAGTGGAACGTGGAAAAAAAGTCCTTGAGAACCGCACAGTGGAAGGTCGCCACGCATCCAGGTGGTAGGGATGGTAAAGAAGTCGATGGCGCGCTGTGCGGTGATGAAATTCGGCGGCAGGCATCAGATCGAATAGTTCTTCGGAACACTCCCCGTTGTAAATGCGGTAGAAGACGCACAAAGAAGCCACGTCTCTACGCAATGCCAAAGAGTCCAGCCGTTCGCAGAGCACCGGGTCCCCGACAATCCGAGCGGCTCTCCGTTGTACGCGGTCAAATGGTAGAAGCTGATATTGGGGTGATCCGGACCAGAGATGAGAACAGTACTCCATGTGTGGCCGGACCTGCGCCTTATAGAGCGCAAGTCTTTGGCCAGGTTTGAAATACTGCCTTGCTCTATTAATCACTCCCAATTTCTTCGAGGCCAACTTGGCCTTGCTCTCCAGATGACCACGAAACTGACAATCGCTCGAAATGTCGAGACCCAGTATTCTGATACTTGGCGAGGCAATGAGGGGGGTGCTCTCGAAGAGCGGTGATACGACAAATGGGGTTTTCTTAGTGGTAAACGCGCAAACTTGTGTCTTCAGGGGATTGAACTGAACGTGGTTCAGTTCACCCCACTCAGAGACCATCCCCAAGGAAGTCTCTATAGAAGACACAAGTTTCTTTCGGCACTCGTCGACGTTTTCCCGAGAGAGACCTGCACGGCCGGAATACACCGCATCCCCAGTGCTGTCATCCGCATAACAATGTATGTTGGAGATATCCAACATATCATTAATGTGCAGGAGGAACAGAGTTGGGGATAGCACGCAGCCTTGGGGTACACCAGCGTTCACGGGCTTGGGGTCCGAGCAAAAACCGTCGAGAACGACCTGTATGCTCCGCCCAGTGAGGAAGCTGGTGATCCACTTGCATAAACTCTCGGGAAGCCCATAGGAAGGTAGCTTCGAAAGAAGCCCCTTGTGCCATACACGATCGAAGGCTTTTGCCATATCCAAACTAACTGCCAGACCCTCTCCCTTGCTTTCAATAACAGCTGCCCAACGGTGTGTGAGATACAACAGAAGATCACCAGCCGATCGACCATGGCGAAAGCCATATTGCCGGTCATTGACCAACTGGTGATCCTCGAGGTAGGTTAGGAGCTGTTTATTGATAATGCTCTCCATTACTTTGGAGAGCAGAGAGGTAATGGCGATAGGTCTGTAGTTAGCTGGTTCCGAGCTATCACCTTTTTTAGGGATCGGATGGACAAGGGCACGCTTCCATGTGACCGGGACTACGCCTTTAAGGTAGGAGTACCGAAATAGACGCGTTAGCACTGGAGTCAACTCAGGGGCACACGTTCGTAGCACCAATGGAGAAATACCATCCGGCCCACTCGACTTATGAACGTCCAAGGAAAATAGAGACTGCCTAATAGTTTTCTGCCGAAAAACTATTTCCGGCATTGAGCTCTGACACCGCGGGATGATAGGCGGTGTCTTCCCCTGGTCGTCCAAAGTCGAGTTGGAGGCGAAAAGAGTGCCCAAGAGATCGGCTTTCTCTTTTGCCGTGTGGGCCAGAGAGTCATTCCCCATGTGCAACGGCGGTAGGGACGGCTGGCTAAAGTTTCCCAGAGTGGCCTTTGAAAGCGCCCAAAATTTGCGCGTGCCAGGCGGGTACTTTGCCAGCTGATCCCCAATTTTGACGACATGCTTGAACTTTGCTCTAGCGATTTGCCGTTTGAAGAATCTGGAGGCACGATTATATTTCCTCTTCAGAACTCTAGAGTTCGGATCCTTAGTGACTAACGCATTGACCCAAGCTTGATAAGCCTGCCGTTTGCCAGCTGCTGTAGCCCTGACAGACGCATCAAACCAAGGCCGCGATCTGCCACCAAGTGGTACCACAGAGCTTGGTACAAATAGTTCCATGCCCTGTAGTATCACATCAGCTACAGCCGCAGCGCAGTCACTAGGATCGTCGGAAGGGAAACAAATCGGCCCCCATGGGTAGGATGCAAAAAAGGACCGCATTCCATCCCAATCCGCTGACTTGTAGTGCCAAACGCGTCGAGTCGCAGGTGTTGTGCGAGCCGACCGTTGAATGGGCACTACACTCCGTACCAGACAGTGATCAGAGGAACCTAAGGGAGCCTCGACAGTGATCTGGTACTTTTCTGGATGTAGTCAGCAGAAGATCCAACAAAGAGGGCGTGTGGCTGTCCACGTCCGGTAGACGAGTGTGCGTCTTTACCAGCTGGGACAGACCATTTGCCAGAGCAAAGTCAAACACAGATCTCCCCGCGCAGTCGGTGGCACGTGACCCTAGCGTAAATGTCTTAAAAACACGTATTTTCTTAATCTTTATGGATATCCTTATGTTCTTACAGTCGCCTCCAAACCTGTGTATTATCCTTGTTAGAGAGATATTTATAATTAATATGACTAAAATATTAAAAAGTCATTGTGTCGTGAATTATAATTTTAAATAAGTTTCTCTGTTATAGTTTAAGAGTCGGTGTAATTCTTTTATACGATTTCTACAGCCAGCCATCGAAATAATAAATAGTGGAAATACTACAACTTAAACTTTAAGATAATATTAATATTAAGTAAAAGAATAATATTCTGAGCTGTGCATCTAAAGTTTATTCTACATTTAAGAGATCTCAATCTATAGGAACTACATTTCAGTCATCATCCGACGTTGGCCGAAATACTCGTACCAAAGTAAAAATGTATTGTATGACTCCAGAAAAATTCCTAATCATTACGAGAAAACAAGAACTGGTTGGGAGAATGAAAACAATAAAACTAAATATATATGTACGAGTATGCTTTATGTACGAGTCTTATGTACTAGCCTTTATACTACATACTAACCTTATATACTTGCCTTATGTACTAGCCTTATACACTTGCCTTATATACTTCCCCTATATACTTGCCTTATTTATTAGCCTTATGTACTTATCTTATATACTTCCCTTAAATACTTGCCTTATATAGTTGCCTTATGTACTTGCCTTATATAGTTCCATCATATAAAAAATCCTTTAGTCTTTAATAATTTAATCAATACTTTGACTCCATGACGGGTTTGATCCCTAAAAACATTTGTCTTCACAATATATATTCGAAAAGACGTCCTCAATTTCTATTTATTAGGTTAATATAATACTTAATATTTTCGAAAAAAGTATTCTTGTTGGTCTTAATAACTAATATAAAACAGTTATAATAATAACTAAAAAACTGTAAAATCATTGAATATATACATACAGGATATCAAGATCTCCTCGTCCAAGATCCTGTATATCAAGATCTTCACAGAGTAATACTGTTACATTACATAATATAACAAAATATGCTTTAAACAGTTTTGTATACATGGATATACAATTATAATGATACTTTGAGTTAAATGGACACAATCGTGCCATCTGAGAATCATTAAAGTGTGAATAAATAATTACATTTACAGAAAAGAGAGACTAAATAGTGGGTTTGATTCTCTTCACGTAACATTCAAATGATATGAACAATGAACAAGCGCAGACGGAGCCACGGTCAAAAGCAAGTATTTTATATTGTATACATACAATACACATATTTATTAATTTATAAATATGAAATAACTCACATATGAGGAATATATTGATCAAAGGGTACGTGATAAAACAGTAACTGCTCCAATAATATATTAAAGTTATTTTATTCGTAGTACGTATTATTTGGTTCTGTACGGTGGAGTTGTATTTTAAGTTGCTCATTATTCCTTTTACAGGACACATTCCTCTTACATTCATATTCCAAAGATGGCTGCGGCTGGAAATGATTAGCAATTTACAAAAAAATATATATTAGATGAAAACTTGGCGTCGGTCGGGTGAAATAAGGCGCTGTAGTTATTGGTTTTCAAGGAATATTAGGCAAGCGATAGACTCATATGCCATCGTTCATTGTATTTAATCCGTAGACTTGCCCTTAACAAACTCAAGATGGCGTCAATCCGAATTTTGCTGATACATGTGATCGACCTAAATCATTATTTTTATTATTTTGTAGTATTAAGTGAGGTTTCAATAGAGTTTACCGTACCCCGTGATGAAATTATTAATATAGATTATACAAAAGATAATTATAATGTTATTATTAAAACTACAGCAACATGCGACTGAACAGCAAATTTAATATATAATATGAATAAATTATTCATTCCTCAATTTCGACTTGCTGCGCTCGCGAAATCTCGGGTGCCGTTTGCATATTGAGCGAAGCGAGCTCAGTGTAATAAGTCATCCTTTCCTATTGACTTCAATGGGATATCAGTTTTTTGACATGACATTTTTGAATTTTTTTTTAACGTTTTCGATTTTTTTTAAACCATCATCTTTGTGTGTCTTTTTGATTGCAAAATTTCGTAATTTTCCGTCAAGTAGTTTTCGAGTCAATTCGTGACAAAGAATGTAAAAAGTCTCCAGTAAAACGCTCCGCTCACTTCGTTCGCTTCGCTCAATCAAAGAATTTTCTCCTGTGCGATAAAATAAAGGCTAAACTAAACTTTATCGTAGCTCTGTAGAATAAATAATAAAGTGGATGCGGTAAACGGTACATCTCATATTATTTCCATTATACTTTACGTTATTTCCAAAGAAGCCTTTTTACTATCTACATCACTTACATTTATAGAATTTTAGGTTTTTCCAACATCAACTCCCGTGTTATACTCACCTTTACGTATTTTTTGCAGGTATTTTTCTATCGGATCGCAATCGGATAACACGCCGACTATTTCTACAACGAAACTGGAATTTTATATAAAAAATAACGTACTTCCATAGAATCTATAATTTCTGTTTCCTTCCTTATATAGGTTAAATATACAATGAGACTTAATTAGGAAAATTATGCAGGAGCAGTGAGTACATATCTACAGTATACAAAGAAGTCTTATAGAGAAGTATATGTTCTTATAACTTGGATTTTGTATTCTGCGCTGACGTCAGTCAGTCAGTAATATATAACTTTTATAATAAGTTTAGTTAATGAGTTTGGTATATTATAAAATAATAGTTTTTGTCGTATCCATTATTTATATTCCATGAAAAGTTTCCAACTATTCGTTTGTTGAGTTTAATTAGTTATTGAAGTATGTAGTATCTTCCTGGTATTTGATCCTTCGTTGCAGAGGTTGTAAGAATTCTTCTGATAGATTCCTCGGGTTTTCAATAAAGTAACAATATGATACTCGACCTATAGCTTTTCATCTATATACAACCCAGATGTTTATTTTAGATCAATATTGTGATGATAAATTATGATCGCATTTCATATTCTTCAAAGGAGTAATTACCTATTCCAACTAAGCAATAAATAAGATGGAATGCTCAATCATATGTGTTAATACAGCCTTGACAAGGTGTAACAAAATTTTTGTCTAAATTTAAGGTTCAGATAATGGTTCGATGTCCCTTTACATGCTGTAAAATATAATGGACGTTCCCAAAATTGCAAATATTTAATATAAGGAGCGACTGATGTAGAAATAATCATAAAATAAATTAATCCACTTAACTTTCAAAGTGACTTAAACAAAAAAAAATCAATCATTAAGTGAAATGTTTAAATACTTATACTTTCTTATGCTAGCTTTTTCCAGCGGCTTCGCTCAAATTTGGGTCATTAAATAAGTATTAGAGATCATTGTGATAAAATGAATCAATACGATAACTTTATTTTATTGCTTGACTGGGATTGACAATTTTTTTAAATTACTAAATCAATGAAGTTTCAAAAACTTAAAATATGCTTTATCGAATTACAACAACAAATTTAAAAATATATTTTGCTGTGACAAAAATAATTAAATTTAAAAGATAAAATGCAGAGTTAACCTTGGATATTTTTATAGACAATATTATAAGTTTTTCCATCGGGTGCAAATATGTGTACATTCCAGGCATTAGACACTCGCGAACAGGCTACATATAGTTGACCATGAGAGGCTTAAGCATAGCTTTTCAAATGCACTTCCGCTGCCTGTAATGTTTTGCCCTTGTGATTTGTTTATAGTAATAGCAAACCTAAGCTTGATGGGAAACTGAACCTAAAAAAATATAAATTTTAATAAAAAGTATCCTTTGCTACTTCTAATAACTCCAAAAATAAGTGTAAAAAGTTTCATTATGATCGGTCAAATAGGTTTCGCGTGAAAGCATAACAAACAAACGTACATTACATTTATAATATTAATTATTTCCAGCATTACGATGTAATCGCAAAAATATAATTTAAAGGCGTCAAAACAGGCGAGTTTAAAGTTTACGACAGGTGTACGGCGCCACATTGTCCTGCACGTGTGCAGTGTGAAGGACGTAAGTACGGGTCTCTGGAGAGTGGCGCCAGGTTGACTCTGGGATTGATTAAGGCGTAGAAAGTCCACATACTTAGCAAGTAGTTGTGTCTCGCAGTCCTTGCTCTTTCTTTTGAAAGAGATGTCAACGATGTCGGTGATGCGAAAAGTTTTTAAAAACAACCTGAACATTCGTCACTCTTGATATCATTATACCAATTTGAGACCATTACATTCATAAAATACAACAACAAGTTTTATGCTGTGTATTATATACATTTAATCTCAATATTAAAAAAATATAAAAGTTACATAAAATAAAAATTATTATAATTCCATTTATCAAAGCCCCAAAACCGACCGGACACGACTTCTACTGTGTATTAGGGACTCCTCCGCTTCGTGAGATCCGGACGACTAATGACCTGAATGATATAACTCACGCGTGTAATCTGAATAATATACAATCCCAGCGTTATTTAACTTAATGTGTTTCTTATATTTATTATTAAAATTAGATTTTTATTACGGGGTAGCATTGATAAACAAGTTATATACGCCTTTTTATTATTTTTGTGTTATTCTTAATATAGTTATTATTAGTTATTTTCATTTCAATAGTAATATATTTTGAACACCGCGCAGCTGCGGGCGGAGTTGTCTTTACTAATGCCAACATAACAAATGCGAAATGAATTACATTTGAATAACTTAATTCACTCTCTTAAAGAGTGTTACTCTACCTGGGAGTATAGTTTCAATATCTTAATAAGAGTACCTCTTAAGATATTAAGACATTTCCACTCCCTTCTATTGTCTTATTGTAATCTTAATCTTAATTTTGAGTTTTAACCCATTTTACGAGATAAAATATATAATTATATAGATAATAATAGTCATATACATTTACAATATTGCAAAGTATATGTATATATATATATATATATATATATATATATTTGAAGTAAGAATTCAATAAGTATTAAATCCAGGCAATTATCGAGTTCGAGGCAACTCTGTTATTTTATATACGACGTACATTGTACAAAGGAATTAAGACATGGCAAAACTTATCCTTGTAACGTTATTGAAGTGTATGAATTATTAAGGTTCATTTCGTTAAGCCATTACATACGATTAAAAATAATTCAATATGCGTGCTTTTGAGAACTGGACCGAGTTATCTCAATGGGTCTCGTTAACAAACTACGATCCAAAGTAATTGCGTTGTATTCAAATGAAAAATGAGAAATTCTATATATAAGTTACCGTCAGTACAAAAATATCTTTTCTATATGATTTCCTTATAATAAATATATATTTTTAACAGAACAAAATGCTATCAACAGTAATTACTTAATATTTTATTAATTAATATACTTAGCTATGTTTTTAAGGTTCCGTAGTTCCGTCCATCCGTCATATGTTACTGCCCGCAGCCTTCAGAGGCTCTTACTACTAAATAATTAAATGAACATACCTTGTCGTTGTCCATTCGATCCCATAATTTCGAGAACGAGTGGAAATATTGAATTAAAATAAAAATGATACACTAAGCTCTACAACCTCTTGAAGCTGTGAAAAAATTAATCTTCAAAATTAATGCCAAAAATAGATACGGCCATTCCACGATACGGAGTCGGGAAGTACCCGTTCACCTACAACTATGAAATTAGGCAAGACATCGCTTTATAACACAAGTTCAATAATAATCTAAAAATGATCTATTATTAAATCATTAAAAAAATATACACCGTATAAAAGATACGGGGTCGAAATTTAAAATTGAAGCTACATTTTGAATTGAGATATCGCGTGTGTGTAAGGGCCGTGGTGTATAAAATATATTTCATTTGTTTTAATGTAATGAAATATTTACGAGTCGAAAGAAATAAATTTAATAAAGAAATATTATGATTATATTGAAACTTATCAAAAAATACCGTTTACCGTTTTGGATGATGATTTCTAAGAATATCTCTAGACTCGGTTACAGAACTATTTGTAACCCACAAAAATGTATAAAGTGCCCTCAGGGGACGAGTTCGACCCGCCGTTTGTCCGGGTTTTTTATATTGGGTGACTTTTGGTTCCAACTATCTTACAAAATAAATTATGAGTTATTGACATTAGATCACAAGCACATCACAGAGTTGGAGCTTATATTTGTTTCTAGTTTATTCAAACATACAAGCTATAAGAATAATATTAATTTAAACAATGCCTGAAATATTTATTCTTTACCTTAACAAATGATTATAAAGTCGGCTCTTAGTTTTCTTCTTTACCGATAAATTTGAAAGTGCTGGTAAAACAATTGAAGATAAAAAGTTATGGAGCAATCTCAGAGCAATGTCGCTGTTTTTACGGCTGTAGGGCAATTGGTAACACGAGGCCTCAGAGAAAACTCAACTCTCACGAAATAGTTACTTAATCTGGATTTAAGAGAATCCTCTGACAGAATTATCTTGGGATTGTATTTCTCTAGATGGAATGTGTCTACTTTGAGATTAACGACCAACTTTTTACGAATTTATATCTTAAAATAATATCATAATAATATTTGTAAGATCTTCTTACTTTACAAGTTTAAAAATATAATACTGTTTTTTTATTTTATTTCAACTATATGTTTTATAACCTATTTTACTCGTATGTTTTTTTTATAACACTTATATTACAGTACAGTTACTGATGCTTATATATATATATACATACAAACCCACAAAAACGGTTTGTTCAATATATGAGACAACTATGTTGAAGAATATCTACAGTCAGTGTAATTACAACAAAAAAAATATACAATTTTGTGTGACTTAGCTTTAGTTAGCATGTCACTCTGGAGCGTTCTTTTATTTTCATGGGCAATTTCAAATAATCGAAAAAATATGGTCCTGAGAATATACTTTAATCCGCTTTCCATCTTTTCAACAGTTTAGTAATAATTTTTATCCCAATTTTCCCATCGGATCAGAACCTATGCGATCGAGACCGGAGCAAAACGTAAAAAAGCTCAACCAACCAACAAAAAATAAAATAAATTTAAAATATATCTCAAACAATCAGCACAACAAAACAAGACAAGAAGTAAAAACACCGAGCGAAACTAATCCCACTCAGCGATCTCGACCTTAAAAAAACTATATTTATCGTCTTATTGCTATCCCAATGCTCCAGAATTAACCAAATGTAATCACAGATTTATAATTTCACAAACAAGATTATTATTGCTAGAACTATTGATGTATGGAATATTTTCTCTTTTATTTAAAAATATTTTTACCAGCTGGTGGCGTCTAGCTGTAGTCATTTTACTGCAGCTGGTATGGACTACTCGTATATATTACAGGTAGATTTAGTCCGGTAAGTGAGAGGAACCAATGCCCGAACACTGATCCTTTCCTCCCTTTCTTAGTGTCAAGAGGGTCGACGTAAGGGCATTTATATTTCCAAATGGCCACGGACTACAGCAGCACCAGCTATCGAGTTTATCGTCTGCTCGTCTGTCAACCAATATAAGTAAATATTTTGTCAGTGAAAAGTTAATATTTTTATATATAATACTGATAAGTAACTATATACGTATTTATATTAAAATACTGTGATATTCAGTTTGTGTTTCAACTTTCATATATTTATCAATATTTTTTGGACACCCTAAATAATATCTTTTTTAATACTGAATCATCAATTTTGAATCATGTTTCAAAAAGTATACTTACTGTAAGTATACTTATTAAAACATTAGGTATAACCATTAATTTCGTTCATAAACCTTACGGACCTCTTAATGAGTCTTTTAAGCCCGTTGGTTCAACACTCTTTAAACAAGATTATTCTTAAGCTCCTTTAATAATTGAAAATTAGATAGTCTACTCTCAACTTGATGTTGAGACTTTAAAACAAATTTATTGGGATTCTTACACAAACTTTTTCTAAATCTGAATAAGAAGATAAACAATCTGCTCTCATAATCCCGTGCCAGTCTTTCTGATTGGTTGTTGAAGAGAAATCACTTTGCAATATTGTCAAGTTATATTTAATTTCATGTTCCTTCAAGAAGCAGGACATAAAGGTCAACGTGTCCAATTAAAGATAATCACATTCACGTAGTTTACACATTTATATTTCGTAGTCCGTTAAAAATAACACATTTTATACTTACAAAATGCATATTTAATTTTTTTTTTTATATTATAATTATTTATTATAAGTTTAACTATTTAATTTAATTAATAACTATAATAGAGGTGCCTGTGCATTGTGCACGATAACCCGTTACACTAAACAATAAAAACACATGTCTCAAGCGAGGAAAAGAACAGTTCAAATAAAAATTAGTGCACTAAGTCGGTAGAGAAAGCGGAAACAAAATTGTAAGGGATCATGAGCCATCATGATCAGGATCATGAGATACTGAAATAGACTTGGGCTGGACTAATCAGTCAAAGGGACGACCAGAAAAGCATGTAAGCAGGTAAATACATGGCAGACTAAGAAGCTTCGTCTCATTTCTTAATTTAATTTTCAACTTTTAACTTTGTCTTTTTTTTCATCTACCCGCGACACACGAAAAAACAACCTGATAATTTACTGCATTCTTGACTCATTTCATGATTTACTTTTCGTGAAATTAAAGCAACAATAGGTTTTCATTATTGCTTAATATAATTTATTGCTATTATATACTAATGAAATATATCTATCTATCTATCTGTCTACTCGCTCTTCTTGAATTTAAAGTGAATTATATTCTAATTCCTTTATTTCTGTGTAATGAGAAGTACACTGAGATGATAACTTCACCTATAAAAATGAGAGGTTGTTGGTCTGTCCGTTTTATTACGTGTCCAGCGTCAGCGTTGCGACGCAGCCTTGTAGATTTAACCACGTAATTATCAGCGTTCAGAACATTTTTCTGTTCTCTTTAAAAGCTGTCGTCACCTATTTTTTAACAACATTATAATTATGTTAAATTGTTTTTTATTTGTTTATTATTGATAGTTTTTAATTAAGTTATTTTATCTAAGTTATCTAAGAACTGCTGTTAAATGCTAAGAAAACTAAATGCGTAGAGTTTACACTTCCTAATGTAAAAAGTAAAAATTGTAACTTGCTCCTTAACAATGAAGTGTTAGAATTAATTGACTCGACAAAATTCTTAGGTTTAACATTAGATAGAAAGCTCCAGTGGAACCCCCATCTCTCAACACTCGCAGCCAAACTCAGCTCCGCCGTCTTTGCAATTAGAAAAGTTAGACAATTAACGGACATAAATACGGCTCGACTTGTTTATTTTAGTTATTTTCACAGTATTTTATCTTACGGTATTTTATTATGGGGCAGTGCTGTCGAAATTAATTCTATATTTATTTTACAAAAAAGAGCTGTGCGGGCTATTTATAACTTAAAAGCTAGAGATTCTCTGAGAGATGTTTTTAAAGAAATAGGTATTCTTACAGTCGCTTCCCAATACATATTTAATAACATTTTATATATACGTCAAAATTTAAATAGTTATATAAAAACAGTGACAGACACGCGATAAATACGAGAAATAAAAACAAACTCGTAACGCCAAAGTTTCGGCTTCAAAAAGTTAATAAATCCTTCATAGGTCTGAGTATACGCATATATAATACAGTTCCACAAGATATCTTAGACCTTCCATTTCTTAGTTTTAAATCTAAAATCAAAAGTTTATTGTTAAATAAAGCTTATTATAACGTTCAAGAGTTTTTAGTGGATCGAAATATGTGGAACTTAAGTTGTTGAATCATTTGCAGGATTTATATTATATTATAATTAATATACATCACCTATTGTTATATTTCTTTTGAAAAGAGCAACTGTTGAGTTTCTGGCCGGCTCTTCTCAACAGAGCAGCATTCCGAGCCGGTGGTAGCTTGCTTACGGACGGACTACACTGACCTTTTTTTGTATTGTAATAATTGACGATTCAAAAGTGCGTGTAAATGCCTACTTGAATAAAGATATTTTGAATTTTGAATTTTTGAATTTTTGAACTTTGTATTTTTTTTTGTTTAATATGTGTTGGTCAAATAAAGTATTTTTAGGTTAGATAAATAAAATCTTGTCAACTTGTAAGTTATCGAGATTGAGATTGTAAAGAACATCACCAATTGTTGTTGACTGATTGATAATTGAGTTCAATAATCAATTAAAAGCAAAAGACTTTAAAGAAAGGTTTAATTTCAACGCTCTAAAAAGAAGAAAATGAAACTTTCCTTTTAAATTTTAATTGTCAACTTATAACCTCATTACACACAATTTATAAGATCAGAAAAGCTGGCATTTTGTGTTCTGTACAAGCCCTAAATAATACAACTGGCAACATTCTTCGTTCAACGATTCCATGACTATATTTTTCTGGAATTTGCGCAAACTACAATCAATCAATTAATCGTTGTTACAGGCTTAAAAAAGGCATTTATTTGATACCCATATGGTAGAAGTGCATTAAACAATAATTTTTCCGCCATGTTGGATGGTCCGCCATATTAGATTTAGAAAAACGTATCACACCTTATCGTGCATTGCCATCCAAACTAAACGTGTATGCAAAGTTTCAGCTCAATCGGTTGAAGGTATCTACTTCAAAATTAAGTTCAAATATACGTACATACATACATAGATTGCAAGTTAAATAAAAGCTTTTAAATATCTCGACTCATGACAGTTTCGTAATTTTCTTTGATAACACAATAAATATCATTTATTCTAACAAAGTAATAAAAACTTGTATACACAGGACAAGATCAGACGATTAAGAACTTTAGATCGGTTGGACGCTGTTTGAAACAATTTATTTAATGATGACTTCTCGCTTTATTTGCTCTAATCACAAGTTGTAATGACTTTTTCAATGTCAAAGAGCTACTTTGAGGCGTTATTTTAACTCAAAGGATTAACTCTTTATTGACCTGGCATGAACTGGTTTTTACAACTTACTGTAATATTTAGGAGCAGCTTCCAAATAGAGAATTAATATAACAAAAAATGCTTTTGAAATATTCTATTTGAAACTTCCGTTAATTAAACATGCATAAAACTGTAAATTGATTCTCAAATTTCTATCTCCATTTATATGTTGAAAATAAATCATTTCAGTACTAAATATAAAATCATATTTTCAATCAAAGATGATAAATCAACGATGTTTTAAATAACATTAACAAATTCCACATTGTTATAAATATAACATGTTTTGGAGGCAGCCCTTTACATATAAGAATATAGTTTAAGGCTAAACATATCGCAATAGCAATAATTTGTCTTTAAAGAACTTTGAAACATCTCCGATAAATAATATTAGTGCGATAAAGACCTTGTTTTAATATATATTTAATGATATATTACTGTTAAAATAATAATTTTACTGTTTTATTTCTGTCCTATGATTACTAAAAATGTGAGAAAGCCGAAAACCCAACCCCTCCTCTCTCAACTCCTCCCGTCATCTCTAGCTTGGTGACGTCACTATCTGTAACTAAAAGTCTCCATAGCCGACGATAACAATTTACAATCGAATGGACCTTCTAGTAGTTTTTGTTATTCTATAATCATAATATTTAAAATATATACTAAAAATTTTAATACCATACCTTATCAAAGAAATACTTACTCTTCTTCGGCCTTTGAATACTTTAATTACTTTTAAAACCTTTACTTCACAGACCAAGAAACAGAAGTAGGAAATATGTTTTTTTATAGTTTGTTTTCTTTAATTTTCTACCAGATAGTAGTTTATATAACCAAGTTGCAGCGGTTAATGGGAAAAGTTTTAATGACGTCTATATCAACGTCATTGCAGTTGTATTTAAAGTAAAAAAATAATTTTTACTACTTACATATTTTTTACACATGATATATATTTTTTTTAATCATGGAAATGTGTTCAGTATTCAGTAGATTACACAAATCTCTGAAACGTGATAAGTGAACAAACAGAAAGACAATTTTTTGTTCTCTCATTGTCACGGGAAAATAAATAAGACAAATTTAAACAAAATACAACATGAATTTTGTTGAAATTTAGTGTGGAGTTGGCTGCTTTCCGAAGAAAGTTCTTTCATCTTAATGACAAAACACAAAAATTGGTTTGAACTATAATTATAATAAAGCTCAAAATGTATATTTTTGTGAGCATTATTAATATCAACATTAATATATAACTTTGAATTTAAACAAGGAAAGTAAGGGAGAGGTCCTTCAATGTAATCTTCATTTCATTTTCTATTTAGCAATTTTATTTCCTTTGCTTTTGAGTTACCGGCTCTCTCACGTACCCAGGGAACAATACACTTAGACAGATTCAGATATATCAAATGTCGATAATATTGTTACACTTACGGAACTAATCTTAACGTGTAACATTTAACACATCCTGTTACTATTTTAACATTGTCGTTATCATAGTATTATCAATATTTCAGTCTCTAAAGTCATCGAAATTAAATGATTATAGACTTTCAATCTTTATTTTAATGTTTATTGTTTTTAAAATCACACGTTACTTTGTATGCTTATCTTACACACAAAATTTAGTTATATTTTTGTATCATATTACATATTATGTTTCATGGGATATACAACTTATCCTCAGTGTACAACGAAGCGTTAGATAATTGTATCAATACTGACAAAGTAATTGATTGAGGAATCAATCCGGAACAAATCCTTTGAGTCCTCTGAAGTGGAGTGTTTAATAGATAACCAAAGGTATCGACACTATGTGGTGAAAACATTACTATATATAAATAAAAGTCATTAGTTACGAGTAGATATCTCATCTCATATTTATATTAATAAGTGATGTAATAACTTTGTGGCGCTTTTTAATTAAATTACACAGTCCGGGCGTTCCGTTACAAAAAAAAAGTACATGTATAGTTTGGTGAAGTAGTAATGTCAGTAAACCAATCACAGTGATAACACAACAGTGGTATTCGATAAATTAAATATTTGTGTAAAACAAATAACGCATTATAATATTGTTATGAAAGAGATGGTGTTAATATATTTACTGTTGGTCTCATAACTGAATAACATACCGAAAAATTTACTTATTATCAGTTTAAACTTTATTCCGTAGAACCTGTGTTCTACGAGACCTGTGTTCTATGAGACTGGAGTACCCGTGCATTGAGATGTATACAGATACATCTCTCTACTCTACTCCAGTCTCATAGACCTACCGCAGACCGAGATCTGCGGGTGTCGAGTTTTGAAAACGATCTCATACACATATTTCTTTTCTTGTCTCATTGTAACCCATTCTTAATTCTTTTTTTGTGTTAAAAATTTTGTAAAGAATACAAATGTATTTTTGATTGTTTCATTGTTTTAGAAGAGTAATATTTATTTCACTTTTTCACTTCAAATGTGAATGCGATGTAGTTACTACCAAATTTAAAGGATATACCCTAAACTTGCTAAAGTACATTACCACGTTTTTGTGGTAAATATATTTATTTTATTGTCGTTGAAATAAAGGATTACACATTAAACATTTAACTAATCTAATTGGTTTGTCTTTAGCTTAACCTGACCGACTTGTAACCATCTCCTTACGAGTCACCGCTTTAACAACCGCTACGTCCACCATTGTTCTTTACACACATAATATAAAGTGAAACAACAAGGCACTCTCCACACATTATTTTATTGTTATCCAAACTCCTGTGTAATGTCAATTAAAAAACAAAAGTATTTATACAAAGTAAAAGTAATTTAACATTATAATGTTAAGAATTATTTACTTATTAAGAGTGTTTTCGCTCAAAGATATTTGAAGCTTATACATGTACACAAATGTTACAATTGTCCAAATTAATTTATAATGCTAGATAATGTGGTTAACAATTATAATTATATTAACCTAATTAAAATTAATTTATACAATGTCAAGTGTATTCACCACAAGATCTCATTTAGTTTAATTATTTTAGAGTAACTTTCTAATTCAATTTACATACATACATACACACATAATACAATTACATTATTTAATCTCATATTAATAAAATATAAAAGTCTTTTATTTTCATATCTCATAAAATTTGTTGTCAGAAAATATTGTAAATTTGGACGTTAGGTTTAAAGTGATAAAGAAATTCAATCTCTGATTTTTAGCAAATGTGGTTTTAGAAGCAATCGCAGATTTAAAATATTATGTTAATAAGACAAAAAAAATTTTTTTCTTAAAAACTTTAGCTAAAATTACAATTTTAATCCTACCGAAGTATATGACTGCTTTGTCGATGTTAGAAAACAAGAGTGATAACTATGACATAAAAACATAACATGTAACAATCCAATATAAACTAAGTCGGTTAACTCAGTATATTTTAGTTTCACTGACCGGTGTTACAAAAAACTATTTATATTTTAACAAAGTTATTATTTTTGTCTTAGATATATATTCTTTTAAACTTTTTGATCACACAACGGGCTAGGTTTGTCATTCGAGGACGCCGGCAGAGACCTGCTCCACATTGCAGGGGCTGCTTGATTTGCGGAAACCAGTCCGAAGTCAAATTAGTACTTTTTAATTAACGGCTTAAACCCAAATAGCTAATAAAAAGGTAACTCGAAAAGTTTCAACAAAAGACAAAGTTCCATTGATTATTTTAATAGGAAGTTCTAATCTTAATTACAACAATGTTTTTAAATTAAGGTATAAATCTGATAAAGGACAGTAAACATTTTTTTTTTACTCAAAACCCGCTTTTTCTATATTAAGTAGTTGTGCAACGCTTCATGATTTCCTGATATAATTTTAACAATATTTAAAAAAAAACAATCATTTAAGCGATTTATATATCGAAAGATTTGATTTCTGTAATCGCTATTAACTATATTATTATTATTACACTTTAATTAAAAATTAAATAACACTAAAAGTTCAAACCATTGTTATAATAACCTTAGAAACAACACCAGACCACTTACAGCTTCTACTGTAAAGAATCCAAACGTATTGATAACAATTCTTTTTAAAGGTTGGTAGTCATTACTTTTCAGCCGTTAATCTTAACAAGATTATTTTATATAATACTTATAACATACCGATAACACACATCTATCTACGCTATCACAGTCAACGGATTTACAAATATAAAGATTACGGAATTAAATATTTATTTTATAATTAATATGGTTTTGCAACATCAAAAAATCATACTGTATGTATTTATGACCCTATATGCCGCAAGGTTTCAAAGAAAAATAATGAGTATTTTGAACTATATAGTACCTTTCGATAAAGTCAACATCATCTAAATAGTTGTTAGTTATGAAGACAGTCATTATAACTCCGAGACTCAGCTCCGGGAAACCGACAAAGCATCCAAACAATCACTTGGAGTTTTCTTATCATTCCTCTTTTTCTTCGATCGTGATTTTATTTTTATTTAAAGATTCATCTCGTAGCTTAACAATAGAAACAGTGTTTTAATCCTTGTCCAATTTCTTAATGGCACCAACTTTTATTGTATTAGATACTCGTTCATGTTGGATCCGAACACATTAGGTACTTCCAATGACTTCGGAACACATTATCTTTTTCAAATCCTTTAACCTTATAAATAAGCTTCTTCAAATAAAGCTTAAATATGTTTTCAGAGATGGTTAAAATAATTTTAATATTATTTCTTAAGTTTCTGGTAACCTTATTTTTTTATATTGTTGTAAAATGTTTTAAAACACGAATTAATGTCATTTCTTTTTTAAAATTAAAACATTTTTTCTTACTCAATAAAAACACCCGAATTTTTTGTCTCCAAATACTAAATTCATATTACAATAACTATGTTATTATCAACTAAATACTGCATTATGTGACCGTGTAGACCATATAATACTACAATTTCCAAAGTATTTTACCTAAAGGTATACTTCAATACACATTACCAGGGACATGAGGTATAAAAATCCCTTTATTTGGTAATGAAACTTTTTATTTGAGGTTAATATGAGCATTCTTTTGGGATGGCCAAAAGTTCAAACAACAGTATTCCTCAAGAATCGTTTATTATCACACTTTATAATTTCCTTCCTACAATCCGGTATTTTACAGCATATGCTGCATATGGATCTTCAGAACTCCAAAAAAAGAACGTTAAATGTCCGCGATCAAACCAACGAATATCGCCCTGTTCGATCTGACATCTCTATTCTTGTCTAAACGTGAACCGGAAGTTCGTTCGTGTGGTAATTATTTGTGAAAAATCGAAACATTAAATTACAACTTATAACATATTCTACAAATCTTTATATATTACAAATATAATTAACACACCAAGCAATGATTTTGTTTAAGTTCAATTTTCTAGTTAGTTCCTATTTATCGAAGGAAGTTGTACAAGTAGTCTTTAGTCGATTCACATATTTCTAATTAAGTTATTCTGGTAAAGTAGCTATAGTTATACAATGTGAAAATAAATTCTAACAATTCTATATAATTAATGTTCGGGTCCAAACCGCTCGTTACCGTGAGGGTCCAATTATTTTTGCGGTGTTGTTATTATTCACCAACTTTTTATTATAATATATATTTCGATATTAATTAAAACAGTTTTGAGGTCAGTCAGGATCAAATTAGTTTCCATTATTGTCCTGTTATTTTACAAAAATTCTGCTATTATTGGTAATTTATTAACCTCTCTTCCTGCTCCAGTGATAAGTTGTTAGAAGGATAATATAATAATAAACTTATGTCCAATATAATGATATAGTATGATCCTATTGTTTGGAAAAATAAAACCTCAATTAATAATGTTTTGGTCGGCCATTTGTGATTTTTTATTATCCTTCTAGCAACTTAACACTGCAGTATTAAGAAAGGTGATCAAATTGAAGGTATTTTTAGTGTTGATAGTATTGGTTTTATTACCAAGAAATCATAGTCGATTCATAAAACATAAACATGGTCAAAGAACAGTCCAGCCTATTTATAAAAGTTTATCTCAGTATTTAGAATAATTAAATATTAAAAATTTCAGAAAAACCCAAAGCACATTATTCACAAATTTAGATCTTGACCGAACTTCGATCTTTCATTGTATTATAAGACAAAATCTTACATGAATTTAGGAATTACTTAAATTTTTTTATTGATGACGACAGATGACTACTTATTTATTACATCACTGTGTTAAACCAAAATGATTGTTAACTATTTAGATTTCTAAACATTAAACTTATTGTTTAAATTGTATTTACAAATACTTTTATTATGTTTTAGTTATTTCAATTTTCGTAAAAGTCAGTAACAAATAAACCAAATACGTATTTTGTTTTCTATTTCTTGACATATCCTGCAATAATGTGTTGTCAATAATAATATATAAAATAAACATATTATGATAATTGACAGTGTTAGTATGGAACCTGGGAACACGGGCAGGTGGAGATACAGGAATTTCTATAGATTAACAATAATCTATCTCAAAATATAACCTTACCTGTGCTAATCACTGAATATAATATAATATTGACACTATGTTTGAGAGTTATTTGTAGTATGTCATATTTTGTTTATTATTTTACTTTGAAAAGTCTGAAATAAGGATACTTCAATATTTGGTTTACAGGGCTGTTTGAAGTGGTACTTTAGGATAATTTTATTTTATATTAAGATAAATAAAAGTTCAGCAAAGAAACATGGGCTGTTTGAAGTGGTACTTTAGGGTGATTTTATTTTATACATGAGAAAAATAGAAGCTAAGAAAAGGAACAGAAGTCGAACCTAACTGTAGTAGTGATATAGGTTAGCTTAAGTTTATTTTTCTTGCTTTGTTTTGTACTAAACCCCAAATATCAACTGTCCTTTATACACATTTACATATACATACATATATCTAGACGTTCCCAACGATCTAATCTGTTGACGTTGTAAGAATACTTAGAATATAATTTTACTATTAATATTATTTTAATAAAAGGGCCGTTAATTGATATAATAATTTAATATACACAAATTAATGTATTTATAACAAAATATATTTATTTACAAGGGTTTTATTACTCTAATACTGTATAATATCACATAAGTACATAACAATGAACTGCGACCGATCAACAAATGCAACAAACACGTTCACAAATATATTACATTATTTGACGTTTATTTACAGGTCGCATTCGATTTAACACTAAACCTACCAAGTACCGGTCAAATTGACCGTTCTTAAACTTTTGTAAAACTTACACATTTTTAAACGTTATAATATCGTTATCAAACTACATGATTCTTAGAATATGCATATAATATTTTCTTCACTTTTTACTTTTAGTTACTTCCATTATTACCTGCGTTATATAATAAAATAACTTTTAATTACCGGTCAATTTGACGTAGTGCGGTAGGAACAGGTATACAAGAATTGTCGGTAGGTTTAGTGTTAAATAACATTTGTTCCATCGAGGCGACAGCTCGCAGAAAAAACGGCCTTACTTCATAAGACAACGTAATTAAATTATATCTTAAATCATTTATACACTATACACGTACAGCACTAACTTACACGTAGTCAATTTACAATTCCCTCCCTAAATACAAAAGGCAATATTAAACAATTAACATCGCGTCGCTAGTCTAATATCATAGCAAATAAATTCGGATTTGTTATCGTCCTATTTGATAACATTGATTCTGTTTTCTAATATCACACGAGGCAAATGATATTATATATTATAAGTTACATTTAATTATAATATTTTATTATACAAAATTAATTAACAAAATAGATATTTTTAATATTTTGCTTAGGCTTGCTCCTATGTGCTATGTTCTATAAAGTATTTGTACAAAATTACAATATAATACATTTATATATATATAATTGTATTTTTTATTTGTTTACATTTATTAGTTTAAGCAGTTCTGTAGTAGATGACTCTAGAGCCTCTTACAAACAACAGTTTCAAAGTCATAGCACTCTAGGAGATACAATGCATCTATCGCTACAAGTCTTATGTTTTTGGTAAATATTTTCTTAACATAGCTCTAAAACATTTCATGGCATTTACCTCTGACTAGCCATACTGTATTACATTCACTACATCCACTCTTACAAACTAAATAAGCTTAGTAGTTACCAAGATCATTCTTTCAGATCTGTTTGGTTATCAAAAACTCTAACAATCAAGAAGAAATATTCTTCAATATCAAAATTAGGATGAACCCTAAGTGTCCTAAATCAGAGTCTGGTTCTAGATTGCAATGAATTGTCATAGGCATCGAATAGTCTACTGCCGTGAGTCGTGAACACTGACTTCACTTCAAGAGTGAGCTCATCAGGTTTTTCAATTTCCTTTTCTTCAGTCACTTTTTCACTAACATTAGTAAAAGTTCTCTTCTTACCGGGCATTTTTCTACCAATTTTCGCTACTAATGGATGTAAAAGTTTTTCATCGAAAGCGTCCTTTTCGCTATTAGTGATAACACCGATGACGACTCCAATGATGATACAAGTGACCGTGCCTATGACCGAGTACCACATGTAAGACACTGAATACATGCGCATCAAAGCCGAGAATCTGAAAATATAAAACATTATTAAAATTATAAGACAAAAAAAAAGATGATTGTTTGATTTTTCTTTTAGCATCGATATCACTAAAACCAAATATTAATTTCTAATATTAAGTTACCTATTGGTAAAAATAAGTGTGATAAAAAACCTCAGATTAAAAATGGGAACTTAATGATTAATACAGAATAGGAGTTTGGTGAACTGGAATACGTTATATATTAAAAGAGCTACTCACACGGGTGACTCGTCGTTTTCTCGGCTTGATATCACATGTACCACTTGTGATAAGTGCGCGAGCGTCGAATTTTCACTCACTAACAGTGGTTTAGGAGCAATCGCACTCAGCGTGCTGTTTGGACATTTCTGGATAAATGAGAATTATACAATTATTAGAAGTTAAAATGGCTTCCCAGTGAGACATTTTAAGTACTATTAATTTATTATCAGCAAAACTGCAGTATTATATTATTTAAATTAATCTATTATTCGGATAGCTCGCTTATGTTGGTTAAATTTTAATTTGCTCCGAATGTTTCAAATGCTTGTGCACCAATTGTGTTCACGGGAAGACGAGATGTATGATCTACGTCCAAAAATTTATTAGTTTCCGGGCATAGAGAAAAAAGCACTAACTGCATCTTTGGATCTTGCACTGTCTTCACAGACGTGGTAGTTTATATTTTTTTATGAGGAGGGCCAACCATATTATTTATTGAAGTTCTGATGGTTTTTTAATATCAATATCATCCGGAATAAATCTATTCCCCAGCATATTGTAAAGGAATGTAAATTTTCGGTGATCTTAAGAATCAGTCCGCTTTTTATATATCAAACCTAACTATTTGATAATTCAAAGATGCTTGCTCGTGATATGAATATTTGCCTAGAATAATTCTCGAGGCCATAAAATTTTAAAAAGTCATAATTTCAATGGATAATAAGGCTGAAATATAAAATACCATATCTGTAAACACAATGCAAGAGCCAAAGACACTGATAGTATTTTTTGTGTGCATCTCGATCTTAAGCTCGGAAACTAAGAACCCGTCGGAGGTAGATTACAAATTAACTAATCCTAATCCTGTCAGAAACCTACATCTTGTCTACCCACGTACACGATTTAAAATTAAAATATACTTAATATAGCAAATTACATCCGTAAAATAGGTTTATTTAAATACGAACGCGAAAATCTTTGAATACATTACTATTACACAAGTTGTAAGCGCTTAATTACATTACTTTAATTATAACTTTCTTATTTACCTCGATAGACAAAGGCAGCATGGCCATTTTATTATTTACATATAATATTCTGCCGACAGCCATCCACGTGGTTATGAAGTGTGACGCAATCATGCCCCAGAGCGCTCCTTTTCCATTTGCCATTGGAAATATCGCCGCCAATAAAAACACTCCCAATAATGCACCGGAAGTGGCAGAAGTTACTAGCAGTGACCCCTCTATGACGCCCCCCACCAAACCAACGCAGAGCGACAAACTCATTATTAACAATGCTGAAAATAAACGAGTAAGAAATATTAGGTAATTGAAAATAATATTTTTTTTATCTGATGTTAAAAGTAATAGAAGACTAATTTGAATGTAATGAAAATAATGTTTTTTTAAATATATTACTGGTATGTACGGATTTCTTACCGTAAACGATCCCAATGATCTTTATGATAGTTAATTGTTGTTTGTTACTAATTCCTTTGAAGGCCGGCGCCGCCGATACAAAGTCCTCCCAGGTCACCGTCGACAGAGAATTCATGTTTGACACCAAAAAACTGAAAATATTAATAAAATTAAATCTCTATAAGTAATATTATATGGTAAACAATTGCCAATTTTTTATAATACCTTAAAGCTCCATTAAAAATGCTTCCCAAAAACAGTCCCAACATTCCAGGCAAAAAATTAAACTGGTCTTGAACATAATAAGGCAACACTTCATCCTTTGCGGCTATACTTCCAGATAACAAAGGATCGCAGTACTTATATACAGCGTACAACGCCATCCCCACGACCCATGATAAGCTAAACAGTATGAAGACTGCTGGTACGTTGGCTAAAAGGGTCTTTTTGACTCTACTTTCACTGGACATTGAGCAGTAACGCTGGACGAAGGTCTGCTGGCAGCCGTAAATAGAAACAGACATAAACATTTGACCCACTAATGCGGAGAGCGTATCCACTCGCACTGTGGGATCCCACGTGAACCTGAAAAAGAAAACTCTCTAATATTACTCACGTTAAAACGATGTTCTTTTAGATTTTATTATTACCATAGGTTGACATTTCACAAACATTATCTTTCAACTATTAGTTTTCTATAGGAATTCCTGCCAATGGTATCAGTAATCCCTCACACGTTACTGCAACTACTATTATATACACTTACTTCATGAACTCTAACCGCCCGCCCTCGATATTGTCGGACACCACCTGCGCCGGGCCCCCCGCTCGCACTGTGGCCTGTATGATGAAGGCACCGCTCACCAACACCATGGTTAGTGTCTGAATCACGTCAGCTCTGTAAAATTTGGATGTCGTATTTGTAATTTTTATAAACGTTTATAATATTCGATATTTTATAATGGTAATGTGTATAATACCTGATGGCAGCGGCTAATCCTCCCAACAAATTAAATACTATGGCGACGATGGTGAGGGCAGCTGCCGATGCCCAGTGTGGTAGTGCCAGCACTGCGTGTAGAGCCACGGTAGGAGTGTACACTGTGATGGCGAGGTTGAGGGTCTGGCGGAGGAGGAAGGTCGCAGCCGCCATTCGGCGGACCCAAATGGACCCGAACCGCATCTGAAAAAAAATTAATGAAGATATAATTCAGTACCGAATCTAAAAAGACAAAATAAGACGTGTTTGTGTGTTACAAGAAAACAAAGCAATAGATATCTTGACAATAAAAATACGGTTAATTTATTATCTCGGTTTACTATCATGGACTAGATTCATTACATGGCATTTACAATAAAATATATTTGTTTTAGGTAGATTCCATAGATGAATCTACCTATTGCAATCGATGCGATGACGGGACCCACGCCCCAGAGTAGGGGCGCTACGCCGTTCATGAACTGGCGATTGAGAATTCGTCAAAAAAAAATATGTATATATCCCTCTATATATCCTTACTATATAATAATGAGCTAATTGACTCTGTATGCACGCGCATCACTTATTACCCACAAATCACACAATAATGTGTAATACATAAAAAAAAGCTATTGAATCAGGCTACAAAATAGGGTAGGTGCCAACCTCATACGTGACCTTTGACCCTTCCTGGCCCGAAGGGCCGGGAAGTTCCCTTGTATATATATATGTATATATGATCCATCAGTCCAAATTCATCGTAGGCAAAATCTGACTTCACAGGTCGATAGGATAAATTAGTAGGACAAACGTAGCATCTCGTTTTTTTGGAAAAAGTGAAGGGGGGGCTGGGAGGGGGGGTGAAAGTGCAAACCTTTGGGACACGCTACAGGTCGCAAATATTGACGGAGGATTTTCAAACTCGGTATACACATTCTTAAGGACAAAATGAAGGTTAAGTTCTTGAACGGGGGAAATCGGTCGGGGGTTTGGGGGGCTGGGTGGGTTGAAAGTTAAAAACCGAAAAAATTCACAGAAGGAGGCAAAATTTTCGTGTCGAAAAAATCTTAGAAAATTAACAAATTAAAAGAGGAAACTTTTTTGTCCGAAAAGTTTTTTGGTGCGACCCCCCGTTTAGAAGATAGGGGTGGGGGGTAGTTCCCCGCTCACCCAATATATGCAGAGTGTCCCGTCATAAGACTCGTAATGACCAGTAGAATACTGCTGGCTAGTTTTTCTTTGTCGATCCGACCGACGGGAATCTACCTAACACGATCGACCCTGTCGAACGAGGCATTTTAACTACGATAAAACAAAAATGTATGACGAACTAAAAAAATACCTGAGCCGTCGAAAATCTCATTCACACCCCGGGCACGATAAAATTAATTATTATTTAATTGGTTATATCATTTTCATATTTATCTTTTATTGGTTAAAAAGTAATTCAATATGTCTAATCTTAATCGATTACAAGAAATATATTTTTATGATTCTTAAAATGTAATTTACGCTCAATTTAATGTACAATCAAACATCTATTTTAGATTTTTCCTGACCTTTATGGATTTTATTAATATTATAGTTAATATTATATATATATAGTTTCATCATGTATTTTATACGAAAAGTCGAAAAGACTTTTTTCGAGTTTCATACTGCTTTAGAATATTTAGGAACTTAAAATAGAAAACACATATAATGAGGTTAAGATAAACTTTTTCAAGCAATCAAACAATATTTGTTTAAAGTTAAACAATCCCTTAGCTTAAAACCTACCTGTAAATATTCATAAACAGAGTTAGTGTTGAGTCTGTAGTAGACCGGGATGAAGACCCAGCAGACGAGTGGAAAGGCTAGAACCATTCCGTAGAGAGTCTCCCACATCGCTGATCCGAAGTACACCAGCTCAGAGGGAAAACCTGGAAATGTTATGTATTTTTAAGGCTAAATATATATGTACCAAACATAAAAACACAAATATTAATAAACTTATACAAAATACACACAGACAAAAGAAACAAAGACAAAATGACAATCGGGATATTGTGTGTAATATTCAATTAGTGTAAACTATCGTTTTGGAAATTTTCATTCCACACTAAGATGTGTTCTCAAGGTTCCTAATCATTAAACGAATAATCCAGCTCCAACTGCTTCGATGTACATTGGATGTAAATTATCCTTTTTACATCTATACATATAAAACAAAGTCCTTAACAGCTGTCTGTATGTAGTTAATTTTCTAGAAAACTACTGAATGGATTTTTGTACGGTTTTTGCAAAAAGATAGAACAATTCTACTTCAAATTTAATGACTGAACAAACTAAGTTACAATTATTGTTAAAGTCTATATATAAGTCTATAAGTTTATATGTTTCCACCACATATAAACAACATCGTGCATCGCGCAAATTTGCATCAGCAGTTCAGCAGTGAGTGTTCCGTAACTAATCAATACGACATACTTCCGTTGTGATAATAATTAAAGTACTTATTGAACTAATGTTTTTAACCGACTTTAAAAAGGATGATGTTATCAATTGTCTGTTTTTGTATATCTACTATATGTATAAAATATGTATCACAAATATCCGAAGAGGAAACGAAAGAGAAGATCTTCTTTCAACTATAAGTATAAAATAAATATCTTGAAAAAAAATATATATATATATAATTTTTATGCAAATCAATATCAATAAATTGGATTATATATTAAACACTAACCCAGTCATACAATATCGCAAAGCATATAGTAAATTAATTTTAATACTCAAACGAGATTACAAGGCTTCCTGTGATTCGGCGACATGTGTCGTGACGTGGTCGTGTCGTGCACGTGAGGCATCTCGTGGTTATGTTAATGAACCAAGCACTTGTTTATTCTTAAACCATTTTTAGTGGTATTTACAGGGAGGGCTTAATAGTAAACTAAGCCCTGTAAATATATAATAGTACGAATCTCAACTATACCTTACTCTATCCCATGGTATGTACTAATAAAAATATTAATAATTAAATTTGAAGGCCTTTTTCTTTAAACTTTTTTATCTAATAAACGTGAAAGTATTACGATCGAGGCCTCCAAGGAAGTTAAAAACAATTAAGTCCTAAATAAAAATGTACTCACGTTTAATACACACGTTAGATATTTTGATTATATTTATATAAAAAAGGTGACCGACTACTTTTCATCGTAGCAAAAACACAAGTAATAAGAATTAATTTACACACTTAATAAGAGACTAACAAAAACATTTATAATAATTATAAAATTCAAATTGCTTAAGTTCTTCATAATTTAAAATCTAGCATATCGTTTAGAAGCAAAGTGCATTTATTATCATTGTAAGTTAATAGTCGTGTGTATTATGTATTATTATATATAGCATCACCCCAAAGGTCAGTCTGCTAGATTATTCTTGAAGCCACACTATAATTTTATAACCCCTAATTGGAACTATATAATTGTATTATAATTGATGAAAATCATCTCAGTAACTCACACACGCTGACGTTATTTTAGTATTTCTTCAAAACAATCGAAATATTATAAAAAGTTTGAGCAAAATAAGAAAACAAACGTGGAACAAATAACATTATATGCATTACTGATAATTAATTATATGCTTATTACCATTTTCTTATTTAGTAGATGAACTATCCAATGGAAACAAATTATATATGGTTTCCAGATTGCTTTAAATATATATTATTTGATTATATTCCTATTTTAATTAAAGAAGTCTTTAAACAACAGATACCAAAACCTATATTTTCAATATTATTTCAGTGTCAATCTATATCTTCAAACATAATCTGTAAGGCAGTCACCATTAATATTGGACATGGTTATTTTAACTCTTATCAGATCAGATTAATCTCGGTCTATGATCAGAACGATTCCATTATAATGAGTTACGCGAATGTCGCACTTTTATGACATTATAATGTGCATGAAATTACTAACGTGAGTTTGGACGAATCAGTTAAATGTTGAATTTGTAAAACTAATATATCATTACGAGGGAACTTCCCGGCCCGAAGGGCCGGAAAGGGTCAAATGTCACGTATAAGGTTGGCACCCACCCTATTTTGTAGCCTGATTCAATAGCTTTTTTTTGATGTATTACACATTATTGTGTGATTTGTGGGTGATAAGTGATGCGCGTGCATACAGAGTCAATTAGGTCATTATTATATAGTAAGGATTAATATATTATGTGATATTTTTTTTACAGAAAAAAAATATAAATATAAGTAAGACTGTGAAGAATTGCTCACCTAAAAATGATCGAACTCCCAAAGTTCCTCTTGATACAGACAGGATCATGGATAGAGTCGACACCCCTCCCCCGGCAAAGATGTACGCTCGCTTAGCATCGCCTCCCGCCGCCGCGTCCCTCTTCCTCTGCCACAGCGGCAGGCAGGAGGACGCACACACGAACAGAGCGAACACTATGCATTCCCACGCCAGCAACCCTGGATGCATCTTGAATCTGGAAAAATAGGAAACTATTTTAATACACTGGTAGATTAAATTGATTTTTGTACAGATTTCATTGAATAGGACTACTGTCGTTTGAAGTCGGGCTCGGAACAGACGTTAACAACGCCTTCATTATGCAGTGAGGTTTGCACCGACGTGGGAATGAGATTTAATTAACCCAATTGTAACAAAGCATGTGACGTTGTTGTTAAATACCTTGTAAAATAATTAATAAGATCGCACCTTACTCGTATTATATAACGTATTTGGCTATCTCAAAAGTTATTACAACTAGTATTCAAATTATGATTTTAAAATATAATTGATTATATTTTTAACGATACTTATATTTTTGAGTGTTTATGACACGCGACTGTCAACAATGACAATCGTAAAACACAATCACTCGTATAAAACATTGTCTTCATATTATAAATATATAACAAAGATCCAATTATAGAATATCTATTTATCAGATTATAAGCTTTATATTCATTACAATAAGATTTATTTTCAAAACAATATTATAATAGATAATTACTGGTTTAGCTAGTGGTGTTAGCAAAAAATGCCTACATAATATTTTTTGTAACCCACTTACGAGTTACGCGTCGAGAATACCTTTAATATCTTACTTATTTAACACTAAACCTACCGACAATTCTTATGTACCTGTTCCTACCGCACGCAGTCAAATTGTCCGGTAATTAAAAGTTATTTTATTATATAACGCAGGTAATAATGGAAATAACTAAAAGTGTGTAGAAAATATTATATGCATATTCTAAGAATTGTCGTGTAGTTTGATAACGATATTATAACGTTTAAAAATGTGTAAGTTTTACAAAAGTTTATGAACGGTCAATTTGACCGGTACTTGGTAGGTTTAGTGTTAAAACCATTACGAGATGTACGAGTGTCACACGTTTAACTGAGTTAAGGACGAAATAAATGATAAAGAAAATTAAGAGAAAAATGTTATTTAGTTAATTTAATATCGTAATTTTAACCATTTCTTTTTATAAAACATATTTCATAATATTTCTCATTTCTCATATTGTGAAATATATATTATATATTTAATATAATCAAACAACCTTTGATTAGATCTGTGTAAATGAAATTTTAAACCAATTTTTAAACACACAAACACAAATTTGAAACACATTTTTTTAAATCAATAGAATTTAAAATGAAAAGTCGTCATTTATAAAAATAAAACTGAAAAAATATTTATTTGATTACTGTGTTTTTTCTCATTAAATAACCTTTTAGAAATAAATTGAGATATTATTTATATTATATAAGAACATTTTACATCTTTATAATTTTAGAACATTACATTTTTTTTAGATAATCATTACAGAAATTATTTAAAAAATCATAGATATTATTTAATTAAATCAAGTATCAGTATCGTCAAGATCACTTACAATTCTATTATTTTTATGGAATATATTTAAGTAATATATATATATGTTATTTATTATATGTATATATATATATATATATATATAAATAACATGTTTTACATAAGTTTGAGTAAGTCGTTGTTAGTTGTTGTCTCGTAATAGCGACAGTCATTTAACGCTCCACGCCTTCACAGCTGTTAGTTATAGTAATCTGGAACAATTTAAACCTTATCTATCCACAAGTACAATAATTACTGTTATGAAAACAATAATTATATCTGAATATAATGCGTTTTTCTATTTCCCCTTGAATAATAATAAATGATGATCAAACGGATCGCCATTCAACTGCTGTGATGGACACGTGGTTAAAAAAATGTATTCTTTTTTTATCTACAAAAGCGGCCAACACAGAAAAAAAATTGTTTTCTCTCGCAGCATACACTGCTTCTCACAAGCAAAACTTTGCAGTCATACTTCTAAGAAGAAAAAGAATATTGAAAATGACCAGTGTATGTAACTTAAGTGTTGTTGATGGAAGGTTAAAAACGAAGAGTATGTAGACAAATAGTAAGAATATTTAATAAATTTAACTTGAAATGAAATGACAGATATTATGTGAAAAATGAGTATGGATGTAGTAAGAAGGTCGGACTAGATGGTATGATACTAGTGGAAGACTTGAAGCTTCTTTGAGCGGATAGATCTTTGTTCTTTAATGAACTATTTTAAAAGGTGAGTCGATGGCGAGAGGCGGTGTGGAGAATGCAAAGAGACTAAAACTAAATAAACTAACGAATGCCTATGTGAAATGGTAGCGTTTATGAAGATGATAAGAGGTAATGGTTTGTCGTGGTTTGATTATGTAAAACGGAGTAATGTAACGAAAGAAGGGTGAATGTGGAGGGTTATAAGAAAAGTGAGTGACGGAATAGGCATGGAGTGCGAGAAGATATTTTATTGCAAACAAGAAAGTTTCCACAGAAATGAGGTGTGATAGAAAAGCCTAAAAGTAATAAATATTCAACCCGAAATGAATATCTGTAGTTATGTTTTTTAAGATATTCTAGATTAATCGTAGCCGGTGTCTTTGTAATTCCAAGTGTTAGTAAATAGCTAACTTTAAACAATTTTTAAAATAACTCCAAGATAATACGGACGTATGACGACTAAATGTACCGACACAAGTTAACGAAGTCGAAGTCGAACCTGAAAAAACATTGCAAAATCCTTTAATTGTAGATTATATAAAAAGTTTTTTTTTTCAAAAGGTTTAAGTAATATTATGATTTACATATATAGCTATGGTGTACAAAAAGTGAAATATCTTCATTAATTGTAGTGGTTGAGTTCACTACGTCACAGTGCAAACCATGCACATGTAACATAATATTAAACCTGAAACCTTGATAATATTTCAATGGCAACCGCATTTGTTTTTTTTTTTGTAATAATTTTATATTACATCTTTATTTATATCTACTGCGACTGTAGATATAGATTAAAATGTATAATAATACTATAACATTAAATTATATAATAATACTAGCTGTGCCCGCGACTTCGCATGATTTTTTTTTAATTGAAGTTAAGCTAAGTTACTCCTTAGTCCAGTCGTTACATCCGGTCCAGTTATATAGATTAGACTGAACAAATAGACAGATAAAATTAACAGAACAGAAATGCTGTTAATTTGGAACTACAAACAGACACTTCAATTTTATTTACATGTGTATATATTAATAGAAATAGTACGTTACAAAAACATACACAATATTTTATATGTATTCATCGTCGCCTATTAAATTACAAAAATGTATTAAATTTTAAACTTTATAGACAATTTCAAGTGTAATAAATAACTGAGTCATCAATATTACTGAACAAAAATTATTGCAATGCAATTTTAAATAATTTTTACATTGCAAAACATAAACACTAGTACAAATGTAATTCTAGTGTGTGGATAACACTAGTGAACACTACACCCGATGCCCAGGTCTGCACCAGACCTGGCAGACTTCCATCACAGAAATGCAAACACGTGATACACTGAAATACATATTACAAATATATTATAATCAACAAAATATTGTTGTCTCTTGACGTCACAAGTGCATCGCCCGTCCGAGCGGCGCATGCGGCGCGCGGTATCAATCAATCATTGAAGAGAAAAGACTCGCATTTTAAAATATTACCTTTAACTGTCGTCTTTTTGTTTTGTATCTTAAGTAATTTTAAGTTTACGTCTAATGTAAATAAACAATGATGGGTCAAAGATCTGTATTCACTGTCATTGAACGTGGAAGCGGGTTGAAACTTGGCAACGTGTGAAGAACACTATTAATAATGACTATTATCGACCAGTCCATACAAAAACAATGTTAAATTAATATTTACATGATTTTATTCATGAAATATCATCGGATCCAAAGAGGAGTAGAGTTTGTTTACACTATATAAGGAAGAAGTTATCAAACCACCAAAAATTAAATCAAGGAACCAACATTTCATGACATAGTTTCAATATATTTCGTAAAGCCCTTGAATCATAAAAGTATATAAAAGTAATGAAATCAGAAAAAATATTATATTTATTATCTTAAAATACTTCAAGGAATTATATGATTATTATTTAGAGAAAACTAGAGATAACTAGAGATACTCGAACATAGTATTATTTTCATTTATTTTCATTCGAACTTCCGTAATATGTAACAATTATTTAGTAGTAAATACTTAACAAATAAAGCAATTATCTTGTAAACAACAGATAAGAGACTTACGTGAAAGCATCATCATTATGCACCGGACGTCTTTTAAATATACCTATATATAGCATAGTGTCTTATATACTTATATTATATAAACACTTTAAATGGAAGAGAAGATTTCAACAATTATTTTATCAAAAACCAAAACCTAAAGCCATTAATTTATTATAATTACTTAGTAAATTAATTAGTTAATGATGAGATGATTAACCAGATTAATAGTACGATTAGATCATTCGTAGAAATCTTCGGAACTGCTTAAGAAATACATTATTTTTGGAAAGAAGTTGCTGCTATGGTATTTTAATTGAACACACGAGAAAAACTGCGTGTGGAGCTAGTTAAAGTATTGATGTTATAGTTTGGTTCAGAATAAATAATAAAAAAGTATATTATATAACTGTCGGTTATCGCGCAGTGATAAGATATGCCCATTGATGACACGTAATATTTTATATATATCATTGTAATACACAAACATACATACCAACAAATACTACAGACACTCTGCACCTATTTTATATGTAAATATGTATTCATTAATTGTATTCAAAGTGTTCGTGACACACAGACAGCACGGGACACGGAAACACCATAGAAATGGTTACCAGTTGGAGAAATTAAATATACATACACAAAACACTAACAATCATGTATGTCTGTTTACAAAATACTCATAAATTAACAAAAAGACAGATATTAGTAAAAAAAAAACAATAATAATACGATTCGGAGTAAAGAGGAACCTTGACTGTTGCTTACGCACTGCCTAATTCACATCATTATAATGAAGTTACAACATTAAGCCATTACAAGTTAAATATTACGATCATTTACTTATTATTTATATAATTACTGGTCAGTCCGTCCGTCGCCTACAGCTAAAAGAATTAAAAACTACTCCCATTTCTGATTCTCATAACGGCAAGGTATTTCACGATTTCTCTAAACTACTGAGGGTTATATAATAACTACTATACATTAGAATATATTATAATAATAGTTATACAATATCAATTGTTGTCACATTGAAATGCATTCATTTACCTTTCAAACACCGTTTAAAATCCAACTCAAAGACATACTATAGAATAATTACGGTTCAAGGGAAGAAGTTATTTACAAACATTCAAAGAAACAACAGAACAGAAATACTCAGATTCTAAATAGCATTCTTTGGGTTAAAAATAGAGTAGTCCAGTTTTATTACACTTCCAGTGTCCACTTGACTGAGAGGTCATCTCAGTCAGTCACGGTTGAGTTTGAAAATAATTCCCGAATGTCCAAAGGTAATAGGAAACCTTAAAAATGGCAACTTCTATGGCCCCAGATAAGTAAACCGTTCCGACCATCATCTTTTTGGTCGGGAGAGTATTCAATAACGCTTTTCCGAGACGTAAAAGTCTTAATCATATTTTCATATAGTGAAGATAAATTTTTCGATTATTCAAAGTACGACAACACGGAAATAGTTAGTGATATTAATATAATATTTTGCAAACAATATTTTCGTATATAGAAAAAGAAATCGGAAGTTTTGTTATCATAATAATAAAACTTTACGACACAAGTCAGTGTTGAGTGTTTCACGTTATGACTGTTGTAAATAAATTATATTAAATGATACATGTATTTATCCTGTTCTAAAAATAGGATTTTAATAATAATTACGATTATCAAAGGTCAAGAAATTCAACATTCATTTGATGTTTGAAGTTAGACACAGACGTAACTCTGAACCTTTAAATATATTTTTAATGTATCATTACTCTGACAAGTCCTAACTTCCACATTCCTTCGTGTCTAATATTCTTCGGTGGTGTATAAAATTTTCTCTTCACATATACAGTTATATCGAAATACAGTAATATATAAAAAGTTTTTGCATAAAAGATAGCTAGGTCTGTAATAAAGGGTCTTACAGTGATAGTCTGAATCTGGGTTCTTATTTAGAACTGAAAAATTATATCTTATGGCAAAATTATTATCCTCAAAATCCTACTAACATTGGTCCTCTTCAACGCATTGACTTTTGCAGAATTATTGAGTACGTAGAGAGTCACAAAGACTTAGTACTTTTCTTCGGGCTGTATTATTACATACAAAAAATAGAATGTGTAACATAAAACTACAACATGCACAACAAATAAAACAGCTGGTGAACTGATTACACGTGCGTCCAGACAAGTAAATAAAACCCATTATTTCCTGGACGTGAATCACGCTGCATACGGATAAAGGTACTGCGTATAAAAACTAGTCACCGCTCCGGTTTCACTCGCTACCATACATGAGAGTAATACCCTGTTAACGATTATTTGAATTGTAACAAAAACACATCAAATCAACCTTTTCTAGAAACAATCTCTGAATATAGAACTCATTTGAAATCAAGAAAATCTCATACATTATTTAGTTAACAGACGTCGTGGCAAGTCGCCATAATCGAGTGAGTACTGTCCGAGCGTTGAGACATCCCGAGCTACTGGTTTGTATCAATGTTATATCTATTTAATGTTATTTAATAAGTTAATGAAGTGAAGTCTAAAGATGAAGAAATAATTGTATTAATAAATAATTATTTTATCGTTTTCAGCCGATTCTTAGAAATAATATGACGACTTAGTTATAGACACAATAATATGCACTGCGTCGGTAATAAGATATAAACTAAAAGTGAATATAACAAATAATGCAAAATTAAAGACACAAAAAACATAGGTGTTGCGGAGAACTGATCACTGAAAAACATCTGAAACTTTATGGGTAAAGTTAAAATATTTGTGTATTAAAACCAGTATAATTATACATAATTATACATCTTTTGAATAAAAACAGTTAATCAATGAATACACATACGTCAAGAAAATGTTTATAAAAAAAATGAGTTAAGAACTATCCTTTAAAAAATGACGAATTTCTCCAGAAGTTTAATTATGGACATTAACTAAATTATGCTCCAATGAGTGGGGAGAGGGGGAGAAATACTGATACATGACGAGTTCAGGATCTAATTAATATGTTATTATTAATACTAAAGAATGACATTCACTAATTAAAATATTATCAAATTAAAATTCCTAGAAAACTTAAAATGTTTACAAAATTAAATTAAACGTATAATTTTCCTGTTTAAAATGTTAAACTAATTCACTCACATCACTCAATATATATAATTAGATCTTACATACATATATATATATATTAAATGAATACTTACTCTAAAAGTGCTACAGGAAACTTAGGAAAATATTGTAATGTACGTATGTATGTAGCGTGTGTTAGTTGGAATTAATTATTAAATAACTTAGAACATAATATAAATTCTTCCATTGGATATTAAATTATTCAAAATAGTTCAGATTCTGTTATTTTTTAAACACATAGAATTCAATTATAAAGTCATATTATTATTAATAGTGTGATATTGACAACATTAATTGTTCAATACAATTTAATGTTAATACAATATGAGTAAACACTGCACTTTCAAATATTAACAATAATTATATATATTATAAAAAAATAATTAAATAATGAAATAAACAATGACTCACAGTTCCTGGTCCCTTAAATAGACAGTCGACTCGTAACTCGTAAGTGGCAAGTCGCAACTCGTAACCCGTAACGTCCGCGCGACTCGCAGCGCTTCGCACTAATGACTAAATGAATCTGAAAAACAATATTGCTACGTATTTATTGCATTCCGCACAACTAAAGGGAGGTTCGGCTGTTTGTTCGAAGCTTACATTAAAAATATTTAGATTTATATTAATATATATTGCGGTAAAACATATGTTTTATTTGATTTATGTTTTTATAACTTCAGAGTGCTGCGTGCATCGTCACGTGCAATTCTCAAACACTCTCCCTCAGCTCAGCCTCACTACTACGGTTGATTATTGATTTCTCACGAGAACTACGACCAAAAATAACTGTCCAATGCAGTCTTATACCATTTATATAAATCAGCTTCTTTGTGATAGTTGGCAGGGCTCGTACACACACACACACACACACATCACACACGTATAATATACATAGTTCTATACAATGATACTAATTATTTTATAACATACATAATTTAAATATCATATTTCGCTTTTACCTAAAATAAAATAGTTCTAAAGTAAATGTTTTAAATTATAAATGTTAGTGTAGTGTGGGATTCGAACCCGCTACCATTAACTCAAACTTATCAATACTAACAGTTATAATGTCTATAAGAAACAGAGAAGCAAATGATTTTATAATTATGACTATCGTATATGTGTAGTGTTGTAAGTAGGTGATAACTTCACCCGGATACCGAATAGTTAACCCGGTCGCCTCTCCCTGGTCTGGTCCCGGGGTGCGCTCGAACATCAACAAACAAACTGTTTATATTTATTATATTAGTACGTATAACATATATATATTTCTTAGGTACAAGTGCTATTAATAATACTAATTTGAAAACGAGGGTCCTATTATCATTTAACTAATTTGTGTCTAAAAAATATTTTAAATATTAATTGTAATGAAACTTTCCTCTTATAAAGTTATACAAATTCGTTTTTTTCCTTTAATGTCTTTGGAAGCCGTTTGTTTTTTGGAAAAGTTACAGCATTTACTGCAGCCACAATTAAGTCATACAAACACAAAACACACACGCGCACACACACACACACACACACACACATACACACACACACATACACACACACACACACACACACACACACACACACACACACACACACGCACACACATAGACACACACAATATAATTGTTTTGTTATATTCTAATTAAAGTGCAAAGTCTGTGTTTCTGTGATTTTTTTTAAATTTATTACTTAAAGTAATAAATCAATGAAAAAATGTGTACTTATATGGTATTTATATGTATGGCAATACTATATCATAGATGAGTCATTATAAATTATATATTTTTACAGACTTTTGCTATCTTTGCGTCAAGTATATTAAATATATCAAGGATACTATGAATGATATGAATCATATGAATAATATTGACACACAAATAAATTAGTGATATATGCATCTCCAAAAATACATACATTTTTTAAATATTGTAATTGACTTAGAGTTGATGTCAGTTAAGCGAAGACGAGTGGTTACTGAGGGTCAGCTCGGGACCCTTTGATAGGTAAAACGATAATTTGGAAAATAATTTTAAAATCTTTGTAAAGTATAAATGTTACCAAATTTTATAAAAAATATTTTTTATGTAAAGAGAATATTTTTCTAATAACTCATCATTCTTATTATAAATACTTAATCTAAATTATTAATTGAAGTTATTGAATGTGATCATTATTTGGTACCGAGGGACATGTTATTTCTTAATATCCATCAAGCAGGTCATCTGTCGCTCAAAATATTAGATAGTTTTTTTTATTTTCTTCACTAAATATAATAAAATACTTTGTATGTGTGCGTTGTTGATGAAAGCCTTTGCACGAGTGTGTGTCACTTCGAAGCCAAGCTTCCGTTTACTTGAGCTTGTGTTAGGATTTTCTTAATATTAGTGTTATATTTATCGTATTCGGATTAACATATTTATATATATATATATAGGATGCAGATTATAGCCGCATCAGTATTTCCATATTTTAATCTCAAAATACACCATATACCATTACACCAATTTAACCTTTGTAATAGTCTCAACCCACTAATATATAATTATTATATTAATAGAATAATTAACAAAGGTAACCTTAAATAACAAGTTAATGTACAGGAAATTAAATAATATATATCAATAATCCTAACACCTAATTCTAGATAATAAAACCTCAAAATCTTAAACACTTAAACTCATTCTAAACAAGCAAATTTGCAAATGATTAAACAAATCCTCGCTATCTGTTACTCTTCACTACATTCATGATCTGTCTGTTTGTCCATACCCTCGTTTTGGGAAAGTGATTCATAATTCCTTTGAAGATGTTGATATTTATTTGCGGAGTCTTATCTCCAGACACGTCTCGTGATGTGTCCACGGAGTCAGCGCGTGTGTCGACGGAACCTCCACGTCTATTATCAACTATTTGTTACAAAACATTCTATTTTTTGGAGAATCCCACAGGAAGAGTAATTGCCCGAGGTTTCGCTTTACCATTTACCATTATATGCATTATTTTTCTAAAATATCAAATGTTTATAGAATTTTTAAATTGTTTAATTTATTTTATCAGACAACTTATTTAATTTTAAGTTATTTTTATATTTATTTATAAAAAAAAAATGTCTTGAATTACAATTTAAAGCTCGAAGGATTACAATAATACTTGTAAAACTATAAGACTGTTGTATTGTTTAAATTTTATATTTTATACTAGCAGTTGTCAGTGACTTCGTTTATGTAATCTCTTTTTTGTATGTACGAGTAAGAGAAAGGCAAATGAGCGTGCGGGCCACTGATCAACACGAGTCACAAGTGGTCACCGCCGCCCACGAACTATTGCAACATCCGGAAACCGCAACAGCGCCGCTGTACTTGGAGGTGGGAATATATTCTTGAAGGTACTCATGTCATATAAATCCTGAAATATCGCTGAAAGTAGCTCGTTCCACATCTTAGTGGAAGAGAGATTCTTGAAAACCGCACAGTAGAGGATTGCAAAGCATCCGTCTGGCACGGATGTTATTTCAGGCGGTGACATGCTGTGCGGTCATGAAGTTGGGCAGCAGGCATCAAATTATAACTCTTCGGAAAACACTACGTTGTGAAGGTGATAAATCTGTCATTTTTAACTGTAATGATAAGCCTTTTATTATTCGTAATGATGTTATGAACGCCATATTTATTGTACTGTAATGATAGCCCACAGCAGTTTACCGTTAAACGGTGAAAATGTAAGAATTTTTCAAACTAATAGGTATTCCATGTACTAACAAACCAACAGACAAACGAACACAAACAATTGTCTCATGACCATCGTTAATGTGAAGTAAAAATACTATTTAACTGTAAGTTAGTTTTGGATTTCTTTTTATCACTTCAATAATAACCTAGATATTGAACATTAAGAAAAAAGTCACTCTCCGTGACATCTCTCCTAAACAGATATACCATTTTCATATAACTCTATGACAAATTATATAAATAAATGATGTTATATATTTTTTGCATACATTTATATACCTTAAGTGATTATCGTGTATTTTTAATTACTGCTTTTGAGGAGATCATATCATTATCATATTAATGGTATTTTTTTGCATTCTGGTGTTATATAAGCTGTTTTGGTTCAGTTTGTGTTTGTTTTTTATTTTTTATATGAAGTATATACCTTGTTACACGGACATTAAACAGATTACACGTGCTTTATACAGATAACTATCAGAAAATAATGGTGAAGGGGTCGGCCCGTCCCGTTATCCTCATCTTGGTATACAATATCTATATAATTAAAATATTTATTCTAATTTTGCCTGCGGCTTCATTTTGAACCTACATACAAGTAAAAAAAATCATTGTAATCTTTTAAAGATGTCCCTGTCTGTGAAGATCCAATTGATGTTGAAAAATATCATTTCTAACATACATCTAACCTAAAAAAATACCGATTTAATGGGAGATCTTTTTGGCTTAGTGGGCTTAGGCTTAGCATTGGATGTTAAAAAACCTTTTTGGAAGTTTTCTGGAATATTTTACGTTGCTGTTGAAGATAGGGAACGCTGCACTAAAACACTAACTTGGATAAAAAGTAGTTATTAAATAAAAAAAAATATTTTTAACTTTTTTTTTAACTTTTTCAATAATAAAAATGTCAAAAAAATCAATGTATACATCGTTTTTGAGTAACTTCTTAAAACCTTATACAATCATGTCTTAAAAAATATATCTTAAAGAAAAAAATATATAACAAATAACATGAAATATAGTAAGCAATAAGACGTATTAATATTATAGCTGATACTTGACTGTTACAAAAAATATAGAGGTCAATAATAGAGAAACAGTTTAATGTTGAATATGAACAAGTAACATACATAAATGATAAAATAAAAACGCGGTGAAATATTTTAAATATTTCCAACAAATTGCTAATAATAAGGTAAATAAGAACCGATAGAATACTGTTGACTTTTTAGTATTTTTAATACATCAAATATATTTATTATATTTTATGTAAAAAGATATCTGAGCTTTAATTACTACAAATGTAGGTTGTGTTAACCGTCGAGGTGACATCGCAAATAACAGCAATTGATCTGTGTAGTTCTGTGTGTCTGTCTGTCTTATCCACAAACACAAAAATAAGTGTTATTCTGTAGGTTTCTACGACAAAAAGTATTTTTCAAATATTTGAGCCATTTTTATGTAGTGCTTATTAGCCATAAATGAGTCACAGATACTAAAATATAAATATTGGGTGACACTGATTTTACTGACTTGTATTTTCTGTGTGATGTGTACCAATGTATAGTTTGAATGGAAGAGGATGGTTATTCGCAATTGACGTAAACTCCGTGTAGGAGTAGGTACGTACGTCAGTGTCCGTGTGATCGCATCTCTGCTCACTCCTACTTACGTTATTCTACGTAACGTAAATTATATCATTATAATAATATAACAGACACTAATGTAATTATATGTTTTGTGTCTTTTATAACATTTTCGTAGAAATTGATCCATACACTGTTTGGTGAATTTGAAGCGTATACACTTTGTTAGCACAAGCAGCAGATAGTTATAAAAATAATTTGTAGTTTTACTGTTATTCTGTATTAGGGTCAAAGTGTTAAACTTTTCTTTAAAATATCTATAATAAAATGCCTATTAATGTTATTGCCTATTGGAAACAACTATAACTTATGACACCTGGTCTACCAAAGAGATATCGAAATGAAAGAAGATATTTTTTAAGCTTAAAGATCACCACGTACTCGGTCACGCCGAGAAGAAATAAATCTGACTTATCAGAGGTAATACTATAAGCGTATACACAAGAGGAAGATATAATCTTTGACTGTGACTGTGACTGTGACTGTGTGGTCATAGTCACAGTCACAGAGATGTCTTCAGTGGTTATTCTAGGTAATTATTATTAATTATTCCGACATTAAGAGTGCTATAATTTAAAAATTTTCTCGAACAAATCGTTATTACGAAAGATGCGCCTTAGTATCCTTTACAAAAAAAAAATTTTAACATTAACTAAATTTTTGATGAAATTAGCATGGTATTGGGAACTCCTTGATAATACGAGACTTACATTATCGAATTATATTATAGGCTTTAAGAAGATTAATAGGCAATTATAATTAAGAAAAATATTAAAAATTAATAATACATACCAATACAATACTGGATGAGATGAGATTCTTTATATTAAGATCGCTTATTTGTTAAACAATTCAACACGTTTATATGAACACAGCTCACCGAGCGACAGATACTTGCATTTGCAAATCAATATTTAGTAGTATCGAATAATTTAAACAGCTGTTTTAACATTTGTCATAAGCATTCTTTATACGAATTATAGAATTAATAAATAAACAGTAAATAATTATTATAATATAAAGTACATCGTAGTATACGTGAAGGTGTACGTTTGTTTGTCATCAAAGTAGTATTTTTTAATATTAAAATAAAATATAAAGTGTATTCGTTTCACTTGACTGCCGCGACTTAAAAAAAATATGCTATTTTGGTTTAATCAAAACCAAAAAAAAAATGTTTTTTCCGTGAAAATGAGTTTTTATTTATTTATTTATATATTTTCCACTGTGAATCCATACGTCAAATGGAAGTGACAGGAGGGCCTATTTTGATATCGTATCAAAATAAGACCTTCTGTAAAGACACTCCAACTTAAAATAACGCTACGAGGGTTCCAAACGCGCCCTGCTCTCAGAAGAACCACAACTCAAACAAACTCAGCCGGGTTTTTTTTTATTGTGATCACTGTTTTAAAATTACAATTTGTCAGTAACAATAAACACACTATGTAACATAATTTTATCAAATTCCTAGTACTTTCTGCGTGAGAAGCGAACGAAACGAAGGAAACAAACGATCGTTTCAAAGTTTTAACATAAACTATTTATGTTTAATGTCTGAATGTACACATTTTACCTTTTTACTATTATATTATATACATATGTAAAAATTTCATTAACTACTAGGGTACTTGGTACAAGCATGTAACCACAACTCTCTTCCTTTCAAATTTACTACCACTTTGTATTGACTTTATAATAATTATTCCACACATATAATAATCTTCTTTTGAAATTTACTCCCATTTTTTATTGACTTTTTAAAAATTACTTTTTTACATATAATAAAACAGTGAAGATGCAAACTCAGTACATTAAATATGTTTTTAAAATATTTAAGGTTCTATTCGTGTGAGTCAACTTGTCGGTTTGTTTATTTGTGCTTCACAAACTAACTACTGAGCGGATTTTGATGAAGTTCGGTGCTGTTATATATATGAGATGCAATAACCAAAATTGGGTTTGGGTTTGTACAAAAAATGAGTTATATATTCCTTATGATATGGGTTTGGTGGAAAAGAACAGGAGAAGTATCTGAAACCATTTGTTATTCAATATGTAACATTTATATAATCAAATCATATTTTTCTTTGTTTCTAACATTTGTTTTTATATAAGGTTATGTCAAAATACAGTTCTATTTCTTTTTATTGCACCGTTATTACCTAAATTATTTGTAAATGATTTTAACGATGAGCAATCTTCAACAAAATATTTTAGTTTTTTATTCAAAAAGTAATTAATACACAAAATCTGTTTTTAATGCTTTTATATATTACAAATATTTTTGGTATTCATGTTTTTTTAAATAAAACATCTTCTTATTTTAAAATAAGTTCGTATTTCCTTTACGTTGTTATCACAATCGACAAGTGAGGCTGAAAACTTGTGATTGTCAAGAAAATTACTAATAATTAGTTTTGATAACACGTCACAATTGATTTTAATCTTTAATCCCCTGTGATAAGACTGTGAATACATCGCCTGTGCGTTTCTTGCGGTTAATTGTTTAATGGATCACATGATACTTATTAATATTATGAGTGAAATCATTAAAGTACAAAAATCCTTAACAACTATTACATTTTATTTTCCTACATATTATAAATGACTTTTTGTAATCGATTCATTGTAACTACTGAGCCGTTTTAAATAAAACTTATATCAACAGTATCCTACGTATCTAATTCTAATAATTCATTGTGAATTATGTAGCAGAAAATATATTATTTTTTTTATAATTCTGGACTCCACTCCACTCCACTTCAACCCAATGCCAAAGTCATATCCTCTTTTCAAAAATTAAAATCCAAGCGCTTGTAAACTATGATGATTACCAATGATTACCAATTTATTAATGGAGTACTTGATAGATGGCGCCCTAAAAAGCATTTATGTCTTATTAAAAATATTTTAGATATTGATTTTTAATAATCAACAGTTTTTAAATTTACTTTCCAAATCCATCTTTTACATTCTTTTCATTTGTTTTCAGTTACATTTCAGTTACAAAATGAATGAAACCGATTTTTTAATTTTTAACATACAGTTTAGGATCAACGATAATGTAGCAGTCGGTCAGTCAAAATATTTATCTTGAGTTCGTTCATAGCACTCGTTAGCATTCCTGAAAGCATTCGATAATCAGTCAGGTTGTATCAACTGGTCAGAGCTGGAGCCTTATCTCCACTAGAATTATGTTACAAGTAATTAAAGTGATCTTAGATTCTTAACTGTTTTCATATTCAAAGTTATTTCACACAATAGCTATAACAATCTACTTTTTAACTACGACCCTTTGATTTAAACTTAATTGTTTTTTAAGTATACATAATAGCGTTAGTTCAGATATAAATACAATTATTGTAATATAATTTTAATGTGGTTCAAATGAAATGCGGTCGAAGTGTAATGAGGTGAAAGTTATATCAAATTTCAATTTAATTGATCAAGTCATTATGATCTGAGTTTTAATTATCTGTTACTCGTGTGCAGCTTACACACATGGTGTGGTTAAATCCTCCCGTCTAAGGGCTTAAAGTATCCCCAACAGCTTTCTTGCTTTCGTAACAAAACAACGATGTTTGCACATGTCCATTTCCTATCTTTGAAATTGAACCACTCGTGATTTCTTGGACGCTTCATCATTGTGGGGGAAAATTATTGACTCTTGTTGTCTTGTAACTTTTGTTTGAATAGTATTTCAGTAATGAAGATATTCGATTTTCTTTTCGTCTAGGATTATAGATTTGTAAGTTCTTAAAGAGATAATAATCATCTGCTAGATGCGAGTTCTACTACATTTAGCAGTTTCTAATATTATAATCATTTATCAAACGAATTAACACTAATGACTTAATAAGATATTTTTAGTAATATTTGTCATATTTAATAGGTGTTTTTCACTTTTATAATATCGTTATCTAAGTGGGTTAAGGCCTAGATGTTAATCGACTTAAAACTTCTAAAAACATTACCTAAATGTCATATTGAAGTAAGAGTTAATATATTTGTTATTGTGGTTAACTGGGTTGTGAAATACTGTTGTTACATTTTATCTTTATTGTTTAATTTGTAGATTCAACTTGCGAGTGCACGCTGAGCGGGTCTCGGTACACTCACATCAGATACTATTTCATACGTATTGGAAACTAGCAGGTTACCCGTGCTTCGCGACGGACGGCGAAAGTGATCAAACAATTTTTTTTAATTTCCACATTTCCACACCACCTATTAGGTATCGACAAGCGCGTTATATTTTTTGCAGTTTTTTAACTGTAACTTTGGAATCTATCTACTGAGATACCTATCTACTGAGATACCCGGCGGTAGATAGTTTGCAGCTGAACGGGTCTGACTGACGGGTCAGCTGCTAAGATCAGGGTACTACGGGACCCCGGTACCTAAGCCCTCCGGCAGCGACGCATGCGCTTGCGCGTGTAAACTGCCGGGTTACCGGTTTTGGTGTTGGATTCGTAGTGGTAATGTGGTTAGCTGTAGAGGTTCGGCGCTGTTCGTCTGGGTTCCCACAGTTGTCGGGGGCTCGTCGGATCTCGTGTGCAGCAAGAGGTAATTGATCAGCCTAAGGCGAAGGGCTGCTGCGGTCTTTTACTTCGGGGCTTGGAACGGTCCATAAGCAAAGATCCCTTCGGGGTCACTGCAGTTCGGGTAGCCTCCTGCTTAGAGGTTAGATGGATGTGCTAGCATCTATCCGGTCACCCGACTGTACTGTAGGGTAGGCTTGCAGCCTGACTGCCTGTCGGGAAATGAGCGTGCCTAACAACTCCGGCACCAGCTTTAAACTGGTAGTTAGCCTCTCTGACGTTCTCAGCAAGTTATTGCTAGTGCGAGAAATCACACGAGAAGTGAGCGTGCCTTACAGCTCCGGAACCTTTCACGAAGAATAGGTAGCTGGGTGGTCGCGATTGGACTTGTCTATGACCGATAGCCTTGCGAGCTTACTAGTCGTATAGTACCGTTGTCGGACAACTTCGGAGGTCAGATCTGCCGTACCAAGGATCCATGTGACCGGGGTAAACCTGGACCACATGTATAGCGGCTCAACCTTTATAACCGGAGGGTTGGTGGGGTTGAGATGCTATAAACATAATCATTAGGGCGGAAGGAGGCGAGGGCGACTATGTAACTTTGGAACGGTTTGGACCTTTGCAAAATCCTTTCTTATTGCACCTATTCTTTATGTCAGGAGTCTTGTATCCAAATTTCAGCTTTCTAGGTATTATAGTTTGGGCTGTAGAGCGATGAATGAATCAGTGAGTCAGTAAGTGTCTTTGTGTTTTATATATTAAGATAAGAAAATCCAATTTGACATATGAAAATATACATTGCAAAAAAATATTTAAATTATATTTTCCAATTCTTTATTATTCGGTGGTATTATTAAACTATTCGGTCCCCGCGACTATACCATAAATATTACTACTACAGATGTCACATATTTTTTTAATAGCCTACAATTACTTCGCCTTATAGTTATAGGCTACATAAGCCTACAAGCCGACCCAGCAATTAGTTCAACAAATGGGGTATGTTTTATTTTGCCACGGATAGTATCAGAACAAGACCAAACAAAAAGACAAAGGTTTCAGATTTATTTGTATCGATAAAGATATAATTGGCTATTGCTTTCGTTTAATGTCACTTAGATTACGCTCCATCATGCCTGGGCATACTAATTAACAGCTAAAAATTTTCTAAACATAGCTCTCATAATCTCAATATGAGATATGAAACATTTAATATTCAATCAAACGAAGTATATACCATTATTGTCTTTGTACTGTTTGTTTGTGAGAGCGACACTCAGATAAAATCTTTGGCTAAATTCTAAGGGTGGTTTGAACTGTCTTATTGGAATTGATTTTTTCCTTGCAAGAAGTCCAAATAACGATACAATATATAAATAAAAATATTTTTTTCTGGAGTTCCAAATGAAATATATATAAGATTGAAGTGTATTGCAACTCACTATTTTCATATGTAAGGACCGAGTACAGACTATGGTTTAGTAAACAGACCAATTTTATTAAAAAATACACACGAGAAATACACATAAACGAAGAAACGCAACACGTACATTAAAATAGAGAAATGACAGATGGTCGTACGGACGGACGGATGGACGGATGGACGGATGGACGGATGGACGGATGGACGGATGGACGGATGAACGGATGGACGGATGGACAGATGGACGGATAGACGGACGGAAGGATAGACAAATGGACGGACGACTACCCGTGTGATAAATTAAAATTTAACTAAAATATTTGAAGTATAAATTGTGACAATACCTGTTTGTTGGAGGTGCGACTTGATTATATTAAAATATTAATTATTATCTATTTTAATCTTAACATATAAAAGACAAAGACACTCACTCACTGACTCATTCATCGCTCTACAGCCCAAACCGTAATACCTGGAAAGCTGAAATTTGGACACAAGACTCCTGACATATTGAATAGGTGCAACAAGAAAGGATTTTGCAAAGGTCCAAACCGTTCCAAAGTTACAGCTTAAAAACTGCAAAAAAATATAAAACTGGAAATTCAAACAAAATGTTTGATCACTTTCGCCGTCCGTCGCGAAGCACGGGTAACCTGCTAGTTCGTTATAATTATAACATAAGGATAGAGAAGCCGTGTGACACAGCTAGTAGCTAGTGTGAAATAAAACAACCACTTCAATAACTTGTTTATTAGAAATAACAATTATAATAATTTATATACAAATAGAAGTTACTCGCTTACATTTATGTGTATATATATATATATATGATAGTGGTTGGTCAGGTCCGTCGGTATGTAACTTGTAATATCAAAGTAACATGAGTATTAGACTTTGAATATCATTTGTCAAAATTAAACCTTATTAACAAAGGTTTAGGTTTATTTTTATATAATAATTTACAGTAATAATTGAATATCTATTTGGTTCTTATAATTATATTGTGAAGGCGCTGTCTGTCTGTATGTACACGTTGAGGCCGCAGCCATTTATAAATATATATATATGTAATTTTTTTTGTTCATTTTGTATACTCTTTATGGCACTTTTAATACGTTTTTGATATGTATATATATTTTGAACTCTAAATAATACCAAGCTCTGTGTCGATGACAATGGCGAAAAATATTTTTGGATGTTTCGGTGGAACTAAATATTTTTGGTTAAAATGTTGTTTTAAAAAATAATATAACAATAAATATGATATCGAATGTACAATATTAACAATAACACTTTATATAACTATCAGTACAGTGACGTATCGGGACACATCGGTACACACTGAGCTACGTTGAGAGTGGTGTATTAGGGTACGTATATTGGAAGACGTATATCCCCCCCTACGCGAGCTGGTGTCTCTTCTTGGGGGGGGGCGTGGGGGCCCGGTGGAGGAAGGAGGCGCGGGGGGCCAGCACCAGGTCGTAGCTGTGCCGGGGGGGCTCGTCCTCCCCCCCGCGCGACTGCTTCAGCGGCAGGGGAGGGGGCTCCTCCTCCTCCTGGTTGGAGTCCGTGGTGCCTGAGGGGAGAGGCATCGTGAAGGTGTTACATTACGTATGTGTGTGTGCATGTGCATATGCATGTGCGTGTGCGCGTGCGTGTATGTGTGTGTGCATGTGCTTGTGCGTGTGTGTGTGTGTGTACCCAGCGAGTCCCTGTTGGAGTGCGTGTCGGACACGGTGAGTACGCTGCCCCGCTGCGAGAGGCGCCGCTCGTCGCGGGGCGGACGCTCGCACACCAGCTGGGAAAGGTATGATGTTAAAGTCTCCGTCCACTACACTCATATATACATATACTTTAATGGTATTTTGTTGTCTTGTCTATGATATAGTGTATAAATAACAATAGAGATTACAAAAATAAGTCTTTAATCAACACTACTAACATTTGCATTATACAAGGCCAGTGCTGATTCAGTTTGTAACTTGAAACGGTTCTCAGTACTGTATTTTTTACTTCATTAATTTAATTCACTAAATACATAATACATGTACTCAAAGGTCACATTACTATTACTACAGATATGTTAACAATAAACAAACACCAGATACCTTATAGATGGTTACCTCTTGCCGCAGCTCTCTGAGCGGTGCGGTGTCGGCGCCGTTGCCGTTCACGTTGGTGTTGTTGTTGTTGTTGGCGCTGGCGTTGTTGTTGGGATTGTTGTTGGCGTTGGCGGTCAGAGCGAGGCCGGTGTTGAAGGCACTGTGTATGGCGTTGTTGAGCGCGCTCACGTTCCCGTTGGTGGGCGCGTACCACTGACTCGTGCTGGACTGTAGACTCACTTCGCTCTGGAATTTATTATTCGTTTTAATATATAATTATTAATAAAATATATAGTTGAGGACTCACTTTTCTGCTCTTGACTCTCTTCCCGTGGCGCGGGGTGAGGGTGGCCGTGCTGCTGTTCCTGGAGAATATGAATGTTATAAATATCTAGTTTATTATTATAGTTTTATAAATGATTTGAAAGTCACTCACCTCGTCCAACTGATGGCCGAGTTGAAGGAGAATTTAGATTTAGGTGTGCTGAAACAGAAATAGAAATAATTCCCAATACGAGATGATATATTTAGTTAATATACTAATGTTTATTTATTTATTTATATATTTTCCACTTAGAATCCATACCAGTGATCACTTGTGTACGTCAAATGGAAGTGACAGGAGGGCCTATTTTGATATCGTATGTTTTAACATGAGCCCTTCTGAAAAGACACTTTCCAACTTAAAATAAGGCTACGAGGGTTCTGGTCAAACGCGCTCTGGTCTGAGAAGAACCACACAACAAACTCAGCCGGGTTTTTTTTTAATTGTGATCACTGTTTCACGTCCACATATAGTGAGCAATGTACGGACGACTGGAACCATCTTTAAGAACAATCACAATTGGCTATATATAAGTGTTGTACTGACTCGGAGGCGGAGATGTCCGACATCCTGTTGGTGTGTCGCTCATCGGAGTCCCTGGTCCCAGGGCGAAGCACCACCTCGGGGACCTCGGACTCCACGTCCGGGGTTTGGAAGTACTGCAAGGGTTCCATTACAACAAATATATAACATTTTAAATGTAAGTACACTTTGTCCATTCAATAAACGAGGCGTCCTGACAGTGTTGTTGCTTTAACGAACTAGTATATATACGAAACTTCTAAAAGAATATAAGAATATATATGTATGTGTGTGTGTATATCACCTGTCGTCCATATTTATCTCTGAAACAGTTGATGAGTCTGGCGTGGAGGTCCTTGGGCGGGTCCCGGGAGGCGTGCACCTCCAGGCCTGTTACAGGTACAATTACACCATCGCAGTCATGATATTATAATCTATACACATACAACACATGACTCGGCCGGCCCGTTCCACTCACCGTACTTGAGCAGCGGCACCTGCTGCGCTATTAATTCTCTCAGCTTCCCTAGGAGCTCCCCGTGCTCCGGTCTCCTCTCCAAGTAGGCGGGGCACAGGAAAGCCTTTTCGTACTGCGCCAAACCCCCTTGGACCGCCGAGTCCAGGATGCCCTGCAGCCTCATAGTGAGGGGGTGCAGGGGGGTGGACGGGGAGACGGAGGCGTGGATGACTCCCTTCAGCTCCTTGTTGGTCTGCGTCATGGTCTCCACGGCCACCTCCAGTGGTCGGACCCAGAACGTCCTCGTCGAGACAATCGGGAACCAGCGCAGAATGCCTGCAAGAAATAAATTATAATAAGAAAAAATGCAATAATATGAAGTTCCGTTCTCTATTATAAATTAGTGAATATTGCAATTAAGTGTAATAGTGTTACCAGGCAGCTCGTGCGCGGTGCACAGCTCGGTGCGCTCGAGCCAGTGCGTGGCGAAGTCGCCGGCGCCCGAGCGGTCGTCGCGCATGTCGATGATGCAGTCGTCTGTTGAACACATTGTATACACAGTAACCATATTGATACACTAAGAGCACATATACAGCAGCAGCCCGCACCGTTCCTGTGGAATGGTCTGGAGTAGACGAACATATTGACATTGTTGTGGTCGTAGTAGTTCACTATCTGGTGGTCCACGGCCTTGCTGAGAAGCTTCTGCCACTTTTCCGCCATCACGGGCGTCACGGCGTTTATTTGTAAATCTGACGTACTTATTAAGAAAATATTGTCATTCACAACTAGTTTATATAATAGCAGATCATAGATTAACCAACGCCTCGTCGGACCACAGTTACACAATATACACAAGGATACACTGCCCGTCGGATTCGGTGATGTCCTCCCCGGGCTCGTCCAGCTTGAGCAGCACCTCGGCGTCGGGCCACTCGTCCTGCATCCGTTCCTTGAAGCTGTGCAGCATGTCGCACTCCTCGCCGCGGTACACGAAGCCCTGGGGGTGAGCGAGGTGCTCGGGGAAGCCTCGGCCCAGGTAGCGCACGCGGAAGTAGGCGGGGCGCAGCCGCGATTGCTGTAGCGGCGCGCGATACAGCGCCGCCAGCTGAGCGTGCAGCGCGCTTAGCGCCGCGTAGCCCTGCGCACGCGCCTCGTACAGCGACACCAACTGTTGTACCACACCCACCGCCAGCTCCCACTGCATCCCCGCCTCCAACAGCGACGCCACCTCCTCGTACAGCGCTATCTGCGATCACGGTTATGTATTATTAATATAATATGCTACCGCGTACTTCTTGAAGATAAAATTAAACCAAGCCTTCTTTGAAAGAATGTGTTAAGTTCCGGGTACCTTGAGGTCGAAGTGCGTGTGGTGGTCGTCGCAGGCGGGGTGCCTCAGCCGCGGCGGCAGCGGCGTGTCGGACCACTCCAGGAGCTTGGCGTGCAGCTGCAACGTCAGGCCCGCCTCCGTCCAGTGTTGAGCGGCACGGTGCATGGCGGCCAGGCGGTGCACATAGCTGCGGGGTCGAACGCGTATTAGTCAGACGATTAAGGATGTGATACAATCTGGAAGATAGCTCGCTCACCGTATGTACATGTGGGGTCGTTTGATCTGTTCGTAGAAGCGGAGCACGCCGGCCACGAGGTGCAGGCGGTGGGAGGGGGGCGCGGCGCGGTATTGCAGCAACGCGTCCAGCTGGCGCGCCGCCGCCGCCACCAGCGCCCCACCCGCCGCCCGCAGCCGGCCCCCGCACGCCGCGCCGCACACCGACACGAACCGCGCCCGCCACATGGCGTCCCCGCGCCCCGCCTCCGCCAGCACGTCCAGCTTGTCGATCACCTCGCCCTCCAGGCTGTTCAGGTTGCCCTCGCCTGGGTTGGGTTGGTATATATAGTAATTGGTCGAATATATCTCACATAATGAACGCGACTATTCTTACATAATTATTAAAACTCAATTGCCATATATACTAAAAGATCACCCGAGTTCGGCCGAATTTGATGTTTTTGGGTGAATGTCAGGACACCATATATAGGAAGCACAAAAATGTTTTATCTGTTAATAGCCGACCAATTTTATTATATTTCAATAAAATATATAAAAAGTGTGAGGTTCCCTCCAATGGCCCTGTTGTGTACCGACACGGGTGTTCGCACACGGACCTCATTCAAGTAGATATTCATGTGCGGAAATTTTTAATGTGATAATGATTCTATTAAAAGGACAGCTTAATATTAATTATATTGAATGTCTCACCCTCAGTCTCGAGAGTGTGGTTGAACTCCGTCTCCATCATGTCGTGGAACAGCGGTATGGTGATGTTTCTGACCTCATCATCCCTCAGGAAACTCACTTCCAGCAGCGGCTTCACGAGCGAAGGTATGAAGAAACGTTTGTGCTCCTCTGAAATCAATTAAATTATTCTTTAGCCACTTATAAAATAATATTTTTGACTATATTGAATAACTATATTGAAAATATTAACGAAAGATAACGCAAACAAAAAAACACGTATGTAGGACTGTGTGTAGTGTTGGAGTGTGTGTGTGTGTATTTTAGTAGTGTGTGTGTGTGTGTGTGTGTGAGTACGTGTGTAATGTGCAACGCACCGAGACCATGCCACATGTCCGCGAAGAGCGCGGCGGCGGGGCGGCGCATGTCCCCGTGCAGGCGGGCGGCGCGACGGCGGCGCGCGGGCGGCAGCTCCTCCAGCTGCAGCGGGCCGGCGCACGCCGCCGCCGCCAGCGCGGAGAACCATTGACGCAGCGCTGCTCGGGCGCCACTCGGCTCCACCGCCGTCGACAGCTCCGAGCGGAGCGACGTCGCCAGCAGTCTGTGGGTTTTAAGTGTACACTTATTTAATTTTATTATTCTCTAATACTTTGATATTGAATCAAGGCGGACTTCTCGAATGCTTTTCAATAATCTTTTATGTATTCTTCTTATGAAACATTTATAACTAATTTGTACCGAATAAAAATAATCTACAAATTGATGGTCATGCCACACTTGACTCTATTAACTCCGCTATCGATTGTGTTAACATGGACTCGATTCGGATCCATGATTGGTGTAAGAACTTCGGAATTTCTGTTAACCCACAAGTGCCAAGCGATAATTATCGGCAGCAAGCATGGTCTTAACAAGATGGAGTACACTGCCCTCGCACCGGCAACGTGCAATGCTGTTAGAATACCACTCACGCACTCTGTAAAAAATCTCGGTCTTCATAGTGATAATACGCTCAGGTGGAGTGTCACACACGCCATTAAACAGTGGAATAGCCTTCCTGATACACTACGTCGTGCTTCAACCGACAAATATTTAAGAAGCGCATTATTGAACATCTTCATGAGAGAACGCACTGAATATTTTTTTTTTTTTTACTAACTGACTACAATTTGAGTATTTGTATTTCACAGGAATAAGATAATTATGTAGTTATTATTATTCTTAGATTATTTTAGTATAGCCTTTCATTTATTATTTATTATTTGTTTACTTGTTACCCTCATTATTTTTTTCTGTTAACATTGTTGGTTGACTGGTAGATAATGCCTTAGCGTTAAGTCCGCCAATTACCATTGTACCATTTTTATACAATGAAGTTTTTAATAAATAAACAATAAATATTATTAAATAAATCTTATTATAATATTCCAGCGTTTTTAAATGACTGTTGTAACTGTTGAGCAACTGTTAAATTTCGGGGCTTCTCTTCTCAATAGCATCATCATCGACATTGCATCACATTGCCAGCAGGATGTACTGACATTTATTGTAATTATTGATGATACAAAAGTGCGTGTAAAAACCTACTTCAATAAAACATTTTGAATTTGCTTTTGAATAGTCGAAAAAACTAAGTCTATTTTCTCATTGACGATTCTAAATCGTATCCAAAACGATCCCGTGAAAGAGACTCGACAACAAAATCGTCGGCAAGCGAACATACCTCATGGCGTGCAGCATGACGGAGTACTGCACGTGCAGCATGTCGGCCCAGTGCGGCTTGAAGACGGGGCGCCGCATGAGCGCGTCGGCGAGGGCCAGTGCGTCCGCGGCCAGCGCGCGCGCCTCCCCGCCCGCCTCTCCCCCCGGGCCCGCGCTCACCAGCGCATACTGCGCCGGGGACATCTGGCGCACCATGTCCAGCAGCACGCAGATCAACTTGCGCTGGAAGTGGAGGAGCCTCGAATTACGTGTTGAATAACGCTTTTAAGATATTTCTATGGAGATAACGAGATACGGGATGTCCCATAAATCAATGTTATTGCGAAAACAGGTGATGAATCAGGAGAACGGATAACCCCAGGAAAATAGTACAAGAAAACTATAAAAAGTATTTTTCAAAATATTGTCATTGAAAAAAAATTAAGAACCCTGTGCATTTCTTTCTATTATTATGACTGTAAATCTTTACTTTTTTAAATGTTTAACTTCACTTTTATTTTGCCTGAGGTAGTCCTGCTATTACTAATAAAAATGCCCTGCCCTTGTGATGATTCTGAAGAGAGATCCTTACACTACATGAAACTCTGTCCATTCCATTTTTTATACATATTTTTTAAATACATTCCAAGTACCACTGTACACAGCAACTCACCAGCAAAGGGTCATCGTTAGGCGCACCTTCTTCCTTGTTCCTGTCCTTCATCATGGTGGCCGCTATCCTTAGCACCGTCGGTAACAGCGACTTCGCCAGCTCCCCTCTATCCGCTTCCACTGGACCCACGTCATCCCTTGCCAGTAGAGTGACAACTTCGCCAAGAGTCTCCACGCACAACTCCACCTGAATTTAAACTGCGCTTAAGGGAATTTTATCGAATTTTGATAAATCAATTACAGAAATAAATCGGGATATATTGAAAGGATCAACAGTTTTTAATTGGGGCGGTAGAGTGCGCGAGTAAGGAAAATGTGCAAAATAGTCAGGATTAAACTAACCTTCACCTCCAATTGGACAACGCTGCGTTAACATGTGTACATATTAGTAATTGTCTTGCTAACATAACAAACTACACTTCACGAAACTGACAGCACGTCGATTACACAAACCAAATCTAAAGTTAGACTACTGTTAGGACGATAGAGATGCAAATAATTACATTTATTTACAAGACGATTCAACTGATAACAAGTGTCCGAGTCCGAGTTCGATATTACAAGACATGCAAATATATTGAACTATAACTACAGGGTATATGTAATGGAGAAGGACCGAAGGGAATCTGGTTAAGGCTTGGCTCCTCTACTCGCCGTACTTCAAGTCGATCATCACTCAATAGGGCTTAATAATATCACGTTGAATATTACTCATACATAGACTCAGACGAACGCTGGAATGTTGTGGAGACTGGGTGTCTCCACAACGCACCACTCACCGATACTTACTATAAGTACTATAAGGCAATCGCGCGACTCCCGTCTGTGTGCTCATGTGGTGTAAAGTGTAATACGTACGACCTGCATCTGCTGCGTCCGGTCCAGCAGCCTGGCGGTGTCGGCCCCCAGCAGCCGCGCCGCCTTGTCAGCGGAGCGCAACTTGTGCGGCGTGTCCAGCTGCGACATACTGACGCTCACCGACCACCGCACTCGCACGCGACGCGCGTCATTGACGAACACGCACCACGGGCCCGCAACTCACATTATATGATACGAGGTGCGTCATTCGTCAATCACACGCGACTCGACAATATAACCAGTACAGCGCTCATAAGCATATTTGTTAGCGGATAAAGAGAAAACACATTTAGACTCGTGTTTTACTCGTCATTTGTTTTATTATAAGCGTACACCAACAATATTAAGATCTTTATAAATTGACATGTTCGTCCGTTCAAAGTGTGAACATGTCAATTTACAAGGACGGCCGCAGTCCGAGTCTGCGTTCATGCTACATCTCGAGTTTGCACACAACTGAGCACGCGACACCGAAAGCTCGCTGTTAAATTATTATTTTTTTTTTAATTTTTAAAACCATATCAAAACGTCATTCTTAATAAAATTAATTCACACTCGATTAAATCCGACTTATAACAGGGGCGTCTCATATATAATGTTGGTCTGTACGTGTATATATAGAATGTACTGTTGTATAATTGGTGTGTGGGTAGTTGATAATAGCTGTTATAAATAGATTCTGTATAAATAAAGCGTATATTAGTAGAGGTGACAAACACACGCACACGCACACTCACACATGTTAAGTGGACATTACAAACGAAAATCAAACTATTTATCTAACTTATATTTAAAACCCCAAAAACAAATAAGACCACCTTATATTATAACTATTACTGAAACTAAAAGAGCTGCTCTTTCATAATTAAATCTAATTAAATAACGATTTAATATTCAAATCTGACATTTAACAAATCATGCACACACGGGACAAAATGGAGTTATAATAAATAATAACTGAAGAAAATGGAACGAAAATATATTTAATAAATACCATAAAAGATAATCATGGATGAAAAAAAATATATTTTTTTAGAAAAAGAAAGATTAAATTATAATAAAGTATTATAATTAATGAATATTATATAACATATAAGTCGTGGTGTTAGTTCACGTTTGTGTGCATCCTCACGATGCCGGTGCCGGGGTAGGACTATTAGTTTTTTACTAACACACGTTCCATTAATCTTTTTTTTTTGTCAAATTTTACAATACATGCAAAACGAATGCATATGCAACTTATTGACAATCAATCAAGTCATTAATTACTTATATTTTATTGATTTATCCAAGATAATCAAGTAATAAAAATAATTTTTATGTATCTCATTTCGTCTCCTCTGATTGGTTAATGTCGCAATGACGTGATGGCCAGCCAATCGCAAGCCTTATTTAAGATATTCTAATAATGCTGTTGTAATTGTAATAAGTTACATATAAGTTATTTAAACAAGTGAGGTTAGAATTATTTATGATGTCTTACCTTGCTCGAGGAGGTCCGCCGGTGATCTTAATTATAATAAACAATAGCAAAATTTTATTTAAATTTTGCTTCTCAAATTAATTCACTTTGAGTGTTGCTGTTGCTTATTTATGCTATTTAGGATTTGGAATTATTTAAGCTTCGTATAAATCTCATCCAAAAACATTTATATTGTTATTTTCTTATTATCTATTCTATATATTGTTTTTGACTATTATTTTAAAGTGATCAGTGATATATTTTAAATGATCCCAAACATTGAAAGCACAAATTGAATGCCACTGCTGGTGACGACCCCAACATACCAAATACAAGCTTAACAAAAGCTCAGACTTACACGAAAAGTTGCTTTAAAATATTGAACATCTCATGAAACATATATATATAAAGTAACTTCCCTTTGTAAGTCTGTGTGTCAGGCGCATGCATAGCGTGTCTTACCTGGGTGTAGACTGGTGTCCTTCTTAATGTTTGGGACGGACATACGGTTAGGACTTTTGTATATATATAGCTTTTTTATATTTTATATCATTAAAAGTGTACGAGGACACCTTACAGTAAAATTACTTATAGTCCATTTTTTTACGTAAACGAAACCGGGAATCGAATTCCTGACCGTATAACCGTCCCAAAATGGAGTAGTGCATACATACCAACACTGCAGTGAACACGGACGCACAGACCCCGCGCCATCTTGTGTAATGTGTGTCAAGTGTCAGTGAGCACAAACTGGATTACACAACTCATTGTATTATATTATTAGTTGTATAAAACTTTTATATCGATTGTTACAGTTTGTGCTAACATTAATGAGACTATTCTGTAATCGGATATAAACTTATAATATTTAATTATACGTTCCGCTTCCCGTTAAGACATTGATCTGCAGTTCACCCTGCGTGACTCTTCATACACACATCTGGTGTGTGTGTGTGTAGACGCAATTATGTAACACCATGATAATTTGTTTTAATGTATGTGTATTCAGTGTCTCAATGTGTGAGTTAACTTCCTTGTTGTCGCGTGTAATACGCACTGACTTGTCTCTGTGTGTGTGTGGTTGATGCTTATGTATGTCACAGCTGCTCATAGTGTTAGTGTTAGCCGTGTCTAGTGCGTGTCATCCAGCCTCTTCTATGTGTATGTGTACGTATGCGTGTGTATGTATGAACGTGTAAGTACGTGTGTGCGTGTACGTATTCGTGCGTGCACGCACCTCAGCGGGCGTCCTGAGCAGGGCCCGCAGCGTGCCAGCGAGGTGTGGCAGCAACCGCTGGCGAGGCGCGGGAGCGGCGCCAAGTGGACCTCGCACCAGCTCCAGCAGCGCGTGCAGACGCTGGTTGGACAGGCGGCATAACGGCAGCGCCTCCAGAGCACCCACCAGGTACTCGCTGGGAAATACGAGTACACATTACTATCGGACCCCTCGACGATAGGAAATTGACCATTTATATATTTACGTCTTTACCATAACTGTGTGTCATCATAAATCTTTATTAAATGAGGCACGGCGTGCGGCAGGTACTTGAGGGCGGATCCCTGGCAGGTAAGGGCGGAGTCCCCACATCGCATCAGTCCCACTAGTGCTTCCAATAGACTCTGTAAGAATTTTGATTTTAAAAACTACTAGACTGACAAGGTGACTGAGGATGTATAATCAATAAGGCCCTATCGCGAGCCGAATAATATAGTTAGTTCGTGACCTGCAGAAGGGCGGTGTGGTGGTGTTTGGGCGGGTGGTGGTCGCCGAGGGCGGCTCGTAGCTGCCTGGAGCGCACCAGCACCCTCGCGAGGCTCTCGAGGCACTTCATGCACTGCAGCAGGCGCTTGGAGGCACCCTCGCCGCGCTCCGCCGACCGGATCGCCCACACCATTATGGATATCAGCTTCCTGGGGGTCACATCAGTAATTGTTGTTAACTCCTTGGTCACGTCACATGTAGTGTGCCGGTAAGCGATCGTAAAGCCCCAATACTTACTCGTAAGCGAGTGTATCACAGAAACTGGTGTCGATGTACACCTGCAGCACGGGCAGGAAGTGCTGGTACTTGTGGTCGGCCACCAGGGAAATCACTTGTAGCAGACAGTCCAGCACTAGCACCGAGTAGCTGTCCTCGGAGTAGGCCGTCTCATCTTCGTCCACCTGTAAATTGTTTAAAAAAAATGGAATAGAGAGCTAAGAAAATATTTAAGTATAGAGGGGAGAAAAGGAAGAATGATAAAATACTCACTTGACTTAAAATACTAAACAGCGCGTCCAGAATGTCCTGTAGGAACTTGACCAACTCGTCGTTGGGCACTCGCAGTAGCATGGTGAGCGCGGCTCTAAGCGACCCGTCAGTGTGATGGTTACTCCACTTCAGCACTCCAAGAATCTCCTCTGCAAAGACAACATGATTTAAAATAATTTTATGATAAGAAAGATAATTTTAATTACAAATGCAATATAAGGACTGTTTATACTGTAAATACCTCTCTGCGTGAGCTTGGTAGAGCAAAGTTTGGTGGCGACGCAGAGCGAGTCCCTGTGCAGCAGTGTGAGGGGTCCCCTCGTGAGGCCCCGCTCGCAGCCCGCGGGCAGCTCGTCGCGGCGGGAGGGGAGCCCCAAGCACGCGCTGGACGCCTCCACCTCCACCTCGGAGGAGACAGTTGCTCGTTTGTGTTCGATCTGAGTTAGCACATGGGCATGTTGAGAAGCTAGTGACTTTAGCCCTTGGCTTTAGTACACAAATAAATATATATAACAATAGAAACGCATACAGACCTTATAAACGGCTAGGCTGTGGGCGGTGTCGGGTATGGTAGTGCCCTCCTTTTGCATGAGTCTCAGGAAGGAGAGAGCAAAGTGTTTCTCCGCTCTGTCTTTCGCTTCGTTGGAGCTGCGGTGCCGGCACAGGAACACTACGTGAGCCTCCTTGAACTCTTCTATATTGAGACACACCTGAATGAAATAAATAATTACTCAACAACGTTCATCAATAGATAGTTTAGATAGTTCAGACATCTTTACCAATAATCAGTCGTCTCTTCACTTCATTAAGTTAATATTCAATCAGTCTCTTAACGCTTCAGTACAGATAATATATATCAAAATATGGTTACTGTCCAAAGTACAATATGCTAGTGATTTCATCGTGGGTCAGCCTTATGTCAGTTACAGTCAGTCAGTACCTTGAAGACCTCCTGCCACCGCGGGCGATCCTCGTGGTAGTACACCACGGATGTGTACTCGTCCACTGGAGGAGACCCCGCGCCCGCAGAGATCGCACCCTGGAAGGACATATGTCATGTCATATATATATATATATATATATATATATATATATATATAATGTATTCATGTCCGTTCGTCATTTCGTAACCAATCTCACCGGTAGCGTCCTCCCGTTCCTGTCCACTACCCGCGCCACCAGCTCGATGTTCCTCTCGCTGGACTTGCCGCCCTTGGAAAAGGACCCCCCGCTCAAGGTCACGTAGAGGTCATTCCGCGCGTCCCCGGGGAGGATTACTTCCGGGAAACCCATCTTACGAGCAAACACCGTGTTTCCAACTACCATGTGAGGCTTCTCTCTACGAATCTGTTGGTGCATTTATATTGTTACTAAAACATTAATATTAAAGTAAAAAACATACAAACACATTTAACACACCTGCTGTAAGTCCCCCTCCACCATTTGTAAGAACACCCACAGTCCTTGTGTGTGTTTATGATCTTTTAAATTTCCTATAACTTTCTTCAAAAGTGAATCCATGTTTTCCTTTTCGCATCTGAAACATTATTATTAAATTATTTCAACTATTTGTCATTTCTACTGTGAATATGTGTCAATTTACTGATCACTTATGTTTCAAATGGGAGTGTCAGCACTATTTTGATACCATACTCGTCGAAATAAGCGTTTCTGTAAAGACATTCTCCAACTTAAATAGCTCTACGGGTGTCAGTAAGTACGCCTCACACCAGGCCGCACGGCCACCGCGTGCTGCCCTAACACGGCACGTATAGAGGTACGGTACGGTGTACTCACGCGTAGAAGGGCAGCTGTATCTCTTTTTCGGAGTGGTCGTGCGCCACGTGCTGGGTGACGTCGGCGCACGCCACGCCGCACGGCCGCCGCGTGCCGCCCTAACACGGTACGTATAGAGGTACGGTACGGTGTACTCACGCGTAGAAGGGCAGCTGTATCTCCTTTTCGGAGTGATCGTGCGCCACGTGTTGGGTGACGTCGGCGCACGCCACGCCGCACGGCCGCCGCGTGCCGCCCTAACACGGTACGTATAGAGGTACGGTACGATGTACTCACGCGTAGAAGGGCAGCTGTATCTCCTTTTCGGAGTGGTCGTGCGCCACGTGTTGGGTGACGTCGGCGCACGCCACGCCGCACGGCCGCCGCGTGCCGCCCTAACACGGTACGTATAGAGGTACGGTACGGTGTACTCACGCGTAGAAGGGCAGCTGTATCTCCTTTTCGGAGTGGTCGTGCGCCACGTGTTGGGTGACGTCGGCGCACGCCACGCCGCACGGCCGCCGCGTGCCGCCCTAACACGGTACGTATAGAGGTACGGTACGGTGTACTCACGCGTAGAAGGGCAGCTGTATCTCCTTTTCGGAGTGGTCGTGCGCCACGTGTTGGGTGACGTCGGCGCACGCCACGCCGCACGGCCGCCGCATGCCGCCCGTGCCGCCGCCGCCGCCGCCGCCGGGACACACCGAGTTGCGTCTGGAGGGAGAGGGGACACCACGATTAGATGTATCTTCTCTCCAATATATTGCGTCAATTTAAATATTAAACTGATGTCCTACAGATAATAGCAAGAGGGCCAAAACGGGTATACCTTCTGATAGAATACCTGTGATCGACATTCTGCGGCTCCATGGATCCTATCCTTACCACGTGGCACACCAGAAACAGCCTCTCCTTCTTTATATCACTGCCTAGATCCTGAAACCAAACCAAAAATAAATAAACCATGTCTCAAATGTTAAAAAAAATGCTACATTGGCTATGGCCATAATAACACAACGATAAACAGTTATTATAAGTAAAGATATATGTAAAGAGGTGTTCTATGTTAAGGAGTGTTGTACGTAAAGAGGTGTTATATGTTGAGGGGTATTATATGTAAAGAGGCATTATATGTTAAGGAGTGTTGTACGTAAAGAGGTGTTATATGTTGAGGGGTATTATATGTAAAGAGGTTTTACACTAGTTGGGACACAATACTGTATCCATAATTTGTACTTAATGTCTAATAAAGTACAAATTAAACATTAGAACAAATAGGTGTAATAGTTAATACTTACGGCTATTAGATCTCGCATCCGTGTGCTTGCCAATATAGCATTTACGTTAGATGTATTATAATATCAAATATATAATATATAACGTATTGTGTGTGTGTGCGTGCTGACCGTGAACACTATGTAGGGTGCGGTGAAGAGCTCGTGCGCGGCGAGGTGTCCGGGCGGCCAGCGCAGCAGCACGCTCTCGGTGAGCTTGTTCCCGGCGCCGTCGTGCAGCGCCAGCGACAGCTCCGCCGCGTCCCGCAGCCGGCACACGAAGTTGTTGATGTGAACTACTATGGTGTAGGAGCGCGCGGTGCTGATCTGGCTGGACGGACGACTCGTGGGAGTGGTTTCCTAAATTGTACATTCCATTATAGTCTAATGTAGAATAATTAAATAGAATAGTTAAGATGGAATAAAGTGAAGTTTTTCGTTAACTACCATATTTTTATCTATCCTTGAGTTGGCCTCGTCGTGTAGAGCGTTCAGTTTGAAGGTGGACACCGACAGCGGGTCTACCAGCTCGCCGCTTATCGTTCTCACCGCCAGCTCCATGTCCAGCATCCTGCGAGAGAGGCACGATAGATCAGAGTGATTTGTAAATGCAGGCTTGTTTTTTATATGAACATGCTGCGAAGCTTTTAGGAAGCCTTCGGCGTCGTCTACCTGTTTGTTTTCTTGTATTAAAGAGCTCAAACGATGTTCTAGAAATCAGGAGACTTATTTGAACAATGTAAGAATTAGTCCTAACGAAAACACGCTAATTTATCTTAACGCAATCGAGATCTTGGAATACAAATTGATCCACTCCATGATACTTCATGATACTCCATGATACTCAGTGATACTCCTTGATAATCGCTTCCAAGCAGATGAACTAAGTCTATCATTACGGTGACTGAACTGCCACGATTACGTTTTACATTATTTATTAGTTGCTTCACGAATATCAAGGTCAATGACTTCCGCCATTTTTCTTGAGGAACAATGCAAGTACTTAACATAGTAATTCCTCATGTTAATGATGTGTCAGAGTTTCGCTACCTTGGTTCTCTGATTCAAAGCGATGGCAATATTGACCGGGACGTAAAGCACAGAATCAACACAGGATGGATGAAATGGCGACAAGTCACTGGGACGACATGTGATGCCCGAATTCCCCTTAAACTAAAGGGGATAATTTATAAAAACATCATTAGACCTGACGTTATGTATGGATCTGAGTGCTGGGCGTGAAGGTGATGGATGAAAAGCGTTTGCATGTAACGGAGATGCGAATGTTAAGATGGATGTGTGGGGGTGACAAGAAGAGATGGAATAAGAAATGAGTATATTAGGAGAAGCTTAGGAGTAGCGCCAGTGACAGAAAAAAAATAGAGGTAGCCGTCTGTCATGGTATGGGCATGTTATGAGGAGGGATGAAAGGCACGTGACCAAAAGAGTAGAGAGAGAGTGAGTAAAGACAAAAAGACCAAAAGAGGTAGTGGAGGGATGGACAGGTAGAGGACGGCCGAAGAAAAGATGGATGGATTGCGTGAAAGATGATATGGAGAAGAAGGGAGTGTGTACAGAGATGACGAGTAACAGGAGAGTATGGAAGGAAAAACATACTGTGCCGACCCCAAAATGGGATAAGGGCAGGAAGATGATGAATGATGTGTCAGTCAGTTATAGTTTATCCAATAGTGCTTTGAGGGGTTGGTGTCCTGCAGTGACTATTCTCTGGGGTGGAAGTAGGATTTTACAATAATATAAAGTGTCAGTCCGGTTGTTTCTTCCATAAGCAATAAAGTCCTACCCACTCAGCTGACCTGCGAGGGAATGATGTAATTAAAATAGCTTAATCTTTTGAAACAAAGAATTCGTGATCAGACACTGAGTGTGGTACAATCGTAAAATCTATAATTAAAATAAATTCATGTGTGTAATGTATTCTGTAAATTGCAAATTTCAAAAGCAAATCCCAAAATTGTCGAATATTTCGAAAGCTATCATCAGGATATGAAAGTTTCAGAAGTTCTTAAAATTGTCTCTTGGAAGCGTCTGCCAGCCGTCCCACCTGTTGGGACACACGAGAAATAACACCCCAGCACACCCGAGAAACACAGAAATGAACTATGGACAACCAGGGAAACACATCGCCTATCATCCCACAGATCGCATCTATGCCGGATCTTGTGTCCTTCAATCTATACTATGAACACTGTTTTTACAAGCCGAGCCAACTTGCATTTTGGGAAACCAAATATTCAAATGCGTCTATTTCGGTGCTCCTCTATAACACGTAAACCTTGATGTAACAATCTGCCCCCGTCCTTGTGCCGCCCTGCTTTATAAACCTCTAGATCGGTGTGTGTACGCCGACAACACACACATGTCGCTCTCTACAAATCGCTTGACCGCAGTGTGCGGCCGCGGATGCTCCTGAAGACTGTTATCTAGAACGCTGTCAATCAACCACTCCTTCATTGCCAATCCTTCCGCATATCAATTGTATTTTATTCCTAACATTATTGCGATGTCAGCACTCTGGATGAAACTGACCGGCTCTCGGAATCTATCTCGACAAAAGAATCTTGCTTCTTCTACTGAGACCTCTCTAAGGCTATCTGGATAGGGTGATCTAAATATTGTTATTTACCCCCGCTCTTCACGAGATGACTTCTTGCTTCTCTTCTTTCCCTGCATCTTTTTCCAACGTTTTTGCTACCGAGAGGGTTCCGAGGAGCTATTTACACCAATACGAGAGCTACACCCCTGCTATAAAAGAGGTAGATATGATATAGACAGCCTACCTGTTTCCTTTGTCAGTGGTGAAGACGGCGGTCCTGGCCACTCTCCGCAGTTGGTCTGCGGGCAGGGCTCCGGAGGCGGCCTCGGCCCGCAGCGCCAGCAGCGCCCTCATGCTCACCTCCATAAACTTGAAGCGCTCGTCGTTTGTCTGAGAGTAAGGAGCACCTCGTGTATTACTTTTCCAATAATATATAATACATTTAGAAATCATTACTTAAAAATTGTTACGTATGTTTTACATTTTTTTTTTACAAAACTCGATTAATATTCTGAGTACACATGACTTGTTGCCTCCGGCGTTCATGGAGTCGTTTAAAAGAGTGTTAAAAGTGTAAAGCAGATCGCACCGTGTATAGAACCTTCCAGTGCTGCAGCCATTCTCTCAGCGTGACGGCTATGTCGTGCACCACCCCGCCGCCCCCGGCCGAGGACACCACGGTCTCCCCGCATCTATATCACATTCATATTATACGAGTGTTATATTTCTCATATAACACTATAAGAAGAATATATATTCGTTAAAACAGGTACATGAAATATGACATTGTTAAATTTCATTAAAAAGAGTAATTGTTGAGTTCCTAGACGGCTCTTCTCAGCAGAGCAGCATTCCGAGCTGATAGCTTACTCACGGACTGACTATACTGAACTTTGTACTAATTGACGATTCAAAGTGCGTGTAAATGACTATTTCAATAAAGAATTTCGAATTTGACTATAATGTCTCACTTCTGATATATCTATATTTTAGAACACCGTTATTATTATTAAGTATTACAATACTTGTTGATATATAATTAGTTGCATGATTATGTTGTGTCTCTGCTACATGGTACTTGGTACAGACAAAACAAAATGTTTTTGGATTATATAATTATATTAATATTATTCATCTACTTCTTCATGTATATATATATATTTACGTATATCATATCCAGTAATTATCTATTGTTTAGTCATTAAAAACATTATATTTTAAATTTTGTTTTAATTCATTTTAATATTTCATATGCTTCCGATAGATGGCGGTGTTAAAAATAATTTTAACTGATGTCAAATTCATGAAGCAGCAGAGGATCGCTGGCACACACACACACACACACATATATATATATATATATATATATATATATATATAAATTAATTCGTATATAATTATTATTTGTCTTATTAATAATAATTATTAGTGTAAACAAATTATTTATATATTTTCCTCAACAACTTCATCCTTATACGCTTATCCATTACATTATCCATTACCTCCACACCCGTAAATATACATTAATCGCAATGACAGTTAACAAGTACCATAAAGTAGCCTTATAATAATAATAATTCAATTAATCTGACGGGGCGCCGCGATTCATTGAATTATTATCAAGAGGTCATTGAACCCTTCACTCTCTCGATTATGTTCACTTATTTTTGGACGAATTGGGAAATTAAACATCAGTGAAGTATTATTAAGATATATATATAAATAACATATGCTTGGTAAAATAAATACATATATATATACATATAGGTCATAATACAAGACAATAACAACAGAACAACCAACAAATCTATAAAATATTTAAAATATTATTGAAATATATAAATATTAACCATAAATTTGTCTGAAGGATGTATCGCACCGGCTCTCAAAGGCAAAGTACTGCCCTATAACATATTAAGAAACTCCATTCACACACACTTCACTTATTATATCGTAATTAATATATCCGAATATACCATATCAATGGAACACTAACACTATAGTCATTAAAGAATATACATAAATAGCGAGGTCGTTGACCCCGTCGGGAATTTTCTTTAACTTGAAATTAAATCCGTATACACCTAAGTCTGTTTTTACACGGTTTTGAAATAATACGGTTTGAAAATAAAATATTTTTAATTTTTTGACACGATTTTATTCCATTTAGCACGATTAAAAATTTTTTGGTCTTAATTTTTTTTTACAAATTTAATTTCTGCGAAATATATTCATATTACAAATTTAGGGGAATTCCCTTTTTGTGCATACAAGCAAATTTACTGGTTGAAATGTGTTAATATTTTGTAAATAATCTTCAATAACTATGCTTATAAAAATAAACATTGTATATGTGATTTAATTAAATAAACATGAATACTTGTTCTTAAAAAATCCTTGTTTTTCACTAATTTTAATAGGTTTTAGAGATTAGGAACCAATCACCTATTTTTGCATACGATCAATGTCTTTTTTTACACGGTTTTTTCTGGAACCAATTTCCGTGTAAAAACAAACTTGGGTGTATTTCAATTTTATAAGTTCTGCGTTTGGTTTGGTTTGATCCAGGGTCTCATGTTGATAGAACCCGAGGTAAATCATACCTATCTACGACGCAGTCCCGTATGACGACATATTTCTTGGGGACGGCTCCGCTCCGGTCCCTCCGCAGGCTGCTGCCCCAGTACCAGTGCTGCGTCTGGCGCGTCACGTGCAGCAGCTCGCCCACCTCCAGCGGCAGGTGGAGTGCTGCTGACGAGTTGAAGTTGTAGATCGCTGCAACAACACACCCGTATAATACAACAAACATACACAATTTTATTATATATATAATGTAGGTTAATTTTGTTATTCTGTTCGCGTCATTTCGTTTAACGCTTTCGATTAAAGCTGCAGAGTCCAAGTACAGCTGTGGAGGTACATGCTTTAACCAAAACAATATAATATGGATACGGCATCCGCTTATTATTAATTTAATAACCGCTACATACAATAGTACGCATATACAATTGTGTAATTTGATTCATTTAGGCTCATCCATAAATAATGTTATTTCTTCGCACAGCAAAGGAAAATTTTTCATAGTTCCAAGTTTAAGAACGAGTACTAACTCTGTTACTTGGACAAATAATTTCCATTAAAGTTACAACATAGTTATATACTTTTAACAATATATATAAAGTCTGTGGAACTTTCTTTTTATGTAAATTATTAAACTTTGCAATTAAGGGTTTAAGTGGTTTTAATATGAAGGCTGTTCCAAAAATTAGTCACAAAGTCAATATGATTTCTATTTCTATGATAAATTCAATGGATACTTAGGTATAACTTAATAATGATTTGTGACTCTTCTTTTATAGTTGTATGTGTTAGAGACGTTAAAAAAAAATATTTCAAGCTGGTTCACGATATTATAAATGAAGATATCTCATGATCGTACTATTTTTCGTTTCGGTAATAATTTTCGGAACATCTTATATTGAGACGTTTAATTAACAGTAACTTACATTATTTTAATTCAATAAGGATTACAAAAGTGTATCCAATGAAATCAAAACGAGGAAGGTAGCCCGATCTGTAGTCAAAAGGTCGTAGTGGACGTGGTGGAAGAACCTCGTTTAACCCTTACTCGGAGGTGCCGAGACATTGTTTGGATTGACTTTGAGGTTTTGGAATCATTTAACATATATTCCTTCTATTTAATAATTAATACCTAAAATTTAGTTCATAGTATCAATTAACTATAAATTTATATTACGACGACAAATTAATTTATTAGCAATTTGGACTCAAACCTTATCATATTCAGAACACAGAAGAGGACAGCTAATAAATTGGTGTAGTGCCATCTCTTTTAGATAAATTAATTAAAATGTTACACTGTGAGATGCTATTTAGTACAAATTATACGATTAAAATATTGAATTAGTTTTTGTATCAAAAAGAGGTTTCTCGGTTCCTTTTTAAATAGTATGATATACCATCAATTAATATATATTTTAAATCAAAATATACTTTTCTAATGAAACTAGACTACTGTTATGGCATTCTACTTGACGTATTGATATTTGAATTAAAAACATTATTGTTAAAAAAACATGAAAAAAGGAATTACACTTAATATAAAATAATAATCACGCACGCAGCATGTCAGTCCCTGTTCTCATAATCGTAATTCCCATGCAGTTAACACAAGACATCAAAACTAAAACAAAACTCATCCCACATGTCCACTGATCACTCGGCGGACGGGGATATTAATAGTGTTACACAATTACTTACAACTTTGTTAACAGTTACGTTGGACATAGTCTAGACAATTTAGGACACCAAATGAAGTGATCTACTGATCTACTCAAATATTTTACACTATAACGCGTGATAGATTAATGAATATTATACTATACTTACTGTTTAAGTATATTACAATTAAATGATTATTATCAATACAATGTAAACCAACACCGAAAACGTCGGCAGCTGTATGCGGCGCCGCGAGCGATCAGCGGACGTATAGACAACTATGTGCAGATCCGACATTATATATATATATATATATGTAATTTAACGATAATCTGGATATGTCGGAGGATAGATAAAAGACACATACTATTTAAAGCACTTAACAACTCTCCTAAAACTTCGAGCTTAATATTTTTTGTTCACTTCAAAAAATATATATATTAAATTAAACGAAATCAACTAATTGAAGTGACAACAATTAAAATTAAATATTTTAGATTAAAAATATATTAGAGACGCACTGTGTATGAGATCCCAGCTCTATACCACACATCACCTGCTCACGGAAATGAGAGATGATGAGATGAGTAGGTGATGAATCATCACATTGCATTAAATTGCATTCTCATATTTACTAATGTTATATAATAATATAATAGATGTAAACTCAATCCGCGGTCCCGTGTGTGTGATTGAACATCCTCAGGTGGGGGAAGTGGGGGATGGGGGGGGCGCACGGACAGACCGATTTAATATATTAAATCAATGCCCCATCGCCTTTATAAGGTCAATATTGTATCGAATTATCTCACTGGGAATATTTTGATGAAAATAACATTGAATACCAATTAGGAACAAAACTAAACCAACTTCCGGCAATAACGGTTGTAAGTTATTTAATATTATACTAGTTTTGCCCACGACTCTGTTCGATTGGAATATATATATTTTTAATAGAAGTATATCCTTATAACATTAGCTATCCGCCATTGAAAGTACTGTTCAAATCGGTCCACCCGTTACAGAGATTAGCTGTAACAGACAGACAGACAGATTTTTTTATAAACTGAATTGTTTTTCAAGTAACGTATACACTTACATATGCATTACTGAAAAAGTTACAAACACACACTTGAATTTTATTTATATGTATGATATGTATATATAAATAAATATATTAATGTTGGTAATAATCATGTTTGAAGTGACAACATATTTAACAGCGCTGATAAAATAACTCCGTCCTTATCGGAGCCACCCTTATCTTATCAGCTCGATGTGAATTTGGATACTACCGGATACAATAAACTTGAAGGGGACTTTTTATACTCCCATGGTGATTACTCATTATGAAATGTTGATAGCTATCCGTGACAAAATCTCACGGGTGAAACCAATAATCGATCCAGATTACAATTCTGCTATAAAGTTTGGAATAACAATCCGTTTCTTGTGTCATCCGTATCAAACACAAACTATTCTATTAGATGAAGTTTGTAAAAATCCGAATAAATCGGTCTCAATCTCAGATTGAAGATCGTTTATTAATTTTCTGTACCTACTAACATATAAATAAGTTTATTAAATTAACATTTATAATAATATTCACATTACAGTAACTCCCGCCATAGTTCGTTCGATTAAGGAAATGTAACAGGAAACTGTATGTAGTCGCCTTTTATGAGTTCAAAACAAAGAGTGACGTTTATCACACGCACACATACACAAACACACACACACACACAGATTACCACAATATAATAAAATAAAAAACTCACCACCACCACCACCGCTCTTATCGCAGACGGGTGAAGCATTATTTTATTAGTAAATTAAGTATATTAATACTTAGTAAGTTGTATGTCAGTACATACTCGGTGTAACTCGACCCCCAAATACGGGTCGCGACTGAGCGATGCGCAGATGCTCAAAATTTTTATTTGTTTTATAATTTTTGCACACAAACATCCGACTACAATATATTTTGTCTTGACGTAAATAAAAAATTACTGTATCTTTCTTTATCTTTAATTATTGTAAATGATAAATTGTCATAGGCTGTAATATTTATATTGTTTCAAAGTTTTGCTTACTGTTTTTATTTTTTGTATTTTTTATATCGAGTTTCAATATTTTTTTATTTTCAGCGGAAACTTAATTGATTGATTTGATAGGTGCTATTATAATTGTATGTTTCCCAAACATAAATAAATAAACGAAATGGTTTCAGTGTCCTCTGTCCTTCATGTGTAAAGTGCTGTACCACTCCCAGCCGCTATGCTAAACCATTGTACCATGTGGATTTTATAAACTAATGTGCAATGGCTGAGGAAGGTCTATTAGTCTGGCTGATTTTGAATTATCTGTACATTTAAAAACAGTTCAAGTGTTGATCTGTGATTTCATGGGTTTTTTTCTTGAGTAGATAGTTATTAATATGATACCTAGAAATTAACTATATATAAAAATTATGTATGTCTGCTTGTGTCTCTATTTCGGTAACTGGATCGACTTAACGAACTTTAATGGGAATTTCACTAGAAAAAAGCGTTTGTAGATTTATATAACTTTTAATGAAAATTTTATGTAATAATATCATTTTAATGGCGCGTGGATAGTCGCTGACAAATGCTAGTTTTAATATATATATGTAGGTAATTATTATCATTTTCAATTACTCAATAGATAACAACCAAATAGGTATAGTTGTTAGCACAGTGTACTCGTATGTAACCGTGACATCCAGCAGCGCGAAACGCAGCTCGCCTTCGACCGACCTCAGGCGACTATGGAACTAATTGTACATATACTAAATGTATTTTGGTTTGTTAGTCTGTTGGTAAAATGGAATTTGACATTTTAAGTTATGTAATTCAAAGTATATACATATGTATGCATATGTAGACTTATTTTAAGTTGGAGTATGTCTTTACGGAAGGCTTTAGATAAGTGTGGTATCAATACCCCCGACACTTCCATTTGATACACAAGTGATCACTGGTAATGATACAAATGAAAAATATATAAATAAATAGTTGGATAATAAATTTGTATGTATTTAAAAGTATCCCGTACGAAGTATGGACTACTTTCTGCGTTGGTTGTTTGACCATACTTTCACTTGTGCAGTGTTCATACACACTGACACATGTATGAGTGTTAATGTTCCATCAATTACTCAATACTAATAATACTTAATTAGTGGTTGTATGTAAGTATTGTGGTTCATTTAATCCTTGCTTCAATTGGATTACTTTTAATAATAAATGTAAATAATATGATTTAACTTTAATAATTTATGTATTTGTGGGACCAAGAATAAAAAAAATAATATATTGATCTTTAAATAATAATTATTTGCAAAGATAACAATGGGCAATGTTTTATATTTAATATAACTCTTATTAAAACATGTAATTGAAATCATAATGTGGAGACAAGTGTATGCACGGCATGAGTCAAGCATTGCAATATCTGTCACTCAATGTTTAAAAACATTGGCTTTAAACAAAATACCACTTGTGATTAAATTATTGTCTCATTTATAATAACATATAACAAGCATTGGAGGAGCAAGATGAGCATTGCCAAAAGTTGGTGAGACAAAGCTGAATGGAAGATAACTTGACGAAACCTCAAGTAACTCGCAAAAAATTCAAAATTATATAGTATTTTAAAATTCTTATCACATTATTTACAGTGTAACCTTAATATAACAAAGCTCAGTACAACAATTTTCTCAATTTACAATAGTTTTTTGAATCCCTATGAATTGACAAAAATTATTCATACAAAATATGCTTTTATATTACGAGTACATTTGTCAAAAACCTTTTTATGACAAATTTTGAGTCATTGCAAAATATTCATATAAAGCATTATTAATTTTCAATTAATGAATTATTAAAACTTTTACATAACATATATACATTCAAGACATATTTTGCAACATACAACTGTATAAACTATTATTAAATAAAAAATACATTTTTTTTAAATAATAGTAAAAACCATTCGCTAAAACAGATCAAGTTGGGATTGAGAAAATTAATAATATTTTTTACCTTAACGGAAATTGTTAACAGTGGTTTATAATTTCTACCTCACTATAAAAAATAATTCAAATAATTTTGAGAATTAAAAAATAATCATTCTATCAATATAACAAATATTTTCTAATTCCCTTCAGAATCATTATATCGAGGTTGCACTTCATTTATAAGTCCTATATTTGAGTTATAAGTTATTTTAGTTATAAGTTATTTAGAGTTTGTATGATTGGATTTTTAAATTATAAAAAGAAAGATTTACAATTAATACTTATTAGTCATATTTGCAATAAATATATTTTAAAAAGGATTAACGTCTCATAATATATTTATTTACAAATTATAAGCACAAAATATAAACCTTTTTAAAATAACAAATAAAAAACAAAATCTTATGACATTAGATAATTAATCTCGCCCAGACGTCATCAAATAAAGTTGTCATTAACTGTTAATTAAATATATAAAATATTTAGTAGGGGAGTGGTCGAAGAGGAAAGATATAAGACTAAGTGTTATTACCGAAAACATAGTGAGAAACAAGTTCTGATAATGTTTATATTTGTCAAGCTCTGCGGGAGTCAAATTCATAATTTTAAATTGTTAAAATTAATATATTTAATTGTTATGAAAACATATATTCGTAACACTCACCGACGGCGTAGCATTCTTCATTTTCTAGTTTTTGCCACACAGTCATATTTGTAAAACACTTAATTATTTATTTTTTAAACGACAGTGGGGTTCGTCATTTTTATCGTGATCAAAACTTTGTCAAAACACGATGTCTATGGTCGGGCGTAGAGATGAGCTGTGAGTGTGACGGGTGGGAGTAGGTCAGACATCTATTAGCTATGGTTCTTATTTTTTTATTATTTTATGTACTCTACTTATTTGAAATAAAAGGCTCTTATTTGAAACAAATAATAATGATATTGTAAAACTGATTTCGATTACTCTCAAAATTATTTCTCTTTCAATTCTCAGCTTAAATTAATCAATAACAGATGGCAGTACTATCAATAATAATTTATAACAAAGAGAATAACAGATGTCCCGGAATTAAAATACACATACAAGAGGAATTACGACTTCAAATAATAGGATATCGTGGTCAAAATATAAAAAAAAAATGGATTACAGTAAAAATACTTTGTACTGTGCCCACGGCGGAATATGTTTTTTTTTAATAATATCAGTAAGTTACTCCTTATGACATCAGCTATCCACCAGTGAAAGTCCTGTTAAAATCTGCCGTAAAAGTACCGTATATAGTTTATTTATTGAAAGTATGTTAATTTGGAATTACAGACAGGCACTTCAATTTTATTTTTATGTATAGATGTAATTTTGCTAAGATATATTATTTAGGCACACAAAAAATGTGTAAAAGCATTACTCATAAGAAAACTATAACAAAAAATGCTTTACCACTCTTAAGATCACCAACTTTTGTTCTATTTTAATGGCTACAACAACAATCTGCTACGGGACAAGGTTTAGTAAGGTAGGTCCGCTTAATAAGGTCCACCTTTTCAAACTTCCCCCCTTAATGTTTAAACCTAAACGGACATTGTGCGCGCAGTTCATAAAATATTCTAAATGAAGTTTGCTTGGTTTTAGTAATAAACTCTGTTTATTATTTAATATTTTTTATATAATATTGTTAAAATACTTTCAGAAAGTGCTTTAAAAGGATTAGTAACTAAAATTGTTGTTTTCTTTTCTCTGTTTTGCTTGTTTACCTCAAAACATATCTAATTGCCGAACAATGTCCACCTTTTGTCTCCAAATGAGGACTGGGCTTTGTTAGGTTACGTTTTAAAACTACTTTTAATCCAAATTTACCCGTTCGTTTAGAAGTACAGTAGAACCGCGATAAGTTATAAATCAAAGCGAACAACATTGTGATATTCTTCTATAAATATTTATCTTATAATCTTTAGCTACAATGGTTGCCATGACGGTGACTTTAAAACACCTAATATGGTCCATACTACGGTTAAAGAAATGTAATATGGTCCAAGATCTAAAGATTGAAAAAATCACTGACTTTGTGATTTTCTCTAGACTTAATACAAAATACTACAAAACTAAATTTTGTTTCAATTTAAACTAGAAAATAGATGAACACATATTTATTTTTAATACCTTATAAAGGCCACGACGCTTATTCGTATTTCTATAAATATATATTTCATTATTCGAAAGCCGCGAACTTCATATTATTATAAAGTCATTGTTTTTTAAGATATTTTTCTCACATACAATAATCCTGCAGTTCAATTATGGGCCTTATTAAGAACCCTTATACTCAACAAGAACCAGAGACGCACTGCTAAAAACCTTCTTATAAGTAACTGGCCCTTAGTGCTTAGTTTTTTATTGGAATTCATCGAGTTAGCTTTTTCGATACAGGAAGTGTTCGTGTTCATTTCAAATGATTCCTTTATAGTAATAAATGAATTATTGAATTTTTTGTTTTGTATTACTTCAGAAGAGAGAAAATTCTACAAAAGTTACCGAAATCTTTGCCAACTTATAAGTCATACAATTATTGTTTGTCTTGTGATAGATTTCCCGTCCCCGTATTTGTAAGAACAAATGTAAGGTATTTTAATTTGTAAATATATAACCTTTGTAATTCAAGAACATTTTACCTTAAAAAGACTTGGGGGATGGTCCTCACTCCGAGCAACTGTTCAGTGAGTTAACAGTTCAATGTAAGAAGAGCCATAACACCGTAGTGGTCAGCGTGATGTAGAGAAGAGGAGTATCTAGATGCAGGTAGGTCCTGAGCTTAGCGCTGGATAAGAACACATTTTAAAATCCCTTTTTATATTGTACTCGTAGATACTTGTTCTATTAACGAAAAAAATACTATTTCAGCAGTTAACTAAGTCTCAATGTGAATGATCGCATGTTCTTTTTACCTACTTTGAATTAATCTAGAAAACGGTCGCAGGTGTCATGGCGTCCTCTTATGACGTCACGCGTTAGTAAATATCGCATGATGAGTATGGTCAATGAATGTTAAGAAATATTACATATTTTCGTGTATTTATATATGATGTGTGGTTTCTCTGTTTAAAAACACATCAATAGCAACACCTAATAAATTGTTTATTTATGTTCCAAGCAACAAAATAGTGAGAGATATATGGGTAAGGCTCGCACGACTAGACACATCGGCTGTAGTTATTAATTCACCAAGTGTTTTTTGAGGATTACTTTGATATTTAACCAACATACGAGTAAATAAGATTGGTTTGATTAATATTCAAATATCTACAGCGATAGTTGACATTCGTGTATATTAGTTAAAAATGAGCAGCTGACATTCGATGTTTAATAAATGCTAAGGTGTCTTCTAGATGTGTGAATAATTTCTCAATGGTTCTTAATAGTACAGCCAAGAGGAAGAATAGTATAGTTTTCTTTACGTGCATGTAATTCTACTTTGAATAATGTCAAAAATAAACCGGGATATAGAACATAGGTGGTCTACCATCTCTAGGCTCTAGCTAAACTGTAGTTATTTGTCTGCCGCGCGTATTGGGCTGGTGTGGCCGGAGAAGGTTCACCCTCTCGCAGAAGATCGACGTGAAGTAACCAAATTCATGTGGTTATATTCCGTCGGTGAGCGAGAGAATCCGGAAGCCTAACTCCCCCTCTCCCACGAAACATAAACGCGATACCTCCATAAAGTATACTCCAAGAAAGTGCCGGCTTGACGTAGCCGGAGTACCCCTCCCCGAGCAAAATCGGAGAAATAATTCTAGGATTTTGCTCAGGCGGTCCGTCGTATCTGGTTGGCAAAATATCGCATATTGTGTTTTCTGTACCTATGATACTCCGATATAAACTAGAACATCATTATGTACCTCACGCCAGGGTACGTAATGATGTTATAGTTCAGATACCTAGATAGATCTGCTACCATCGCATTCAGATTTTTGAAGGTCGGGACCTGTCTATACTTTGGCTGCGAGATCATGTAAGTCTACACGTGCCTCTACATCTCTTATTGTGGTAATGCAGAAATGGATCAACTTTTGGCCCACGTCCAAGCGACGATTGACAACCTGCTTTCACAGACTCCCTCCGCCGAAGTCTTAGTCCCCGGACTCTTCAACGCACACAATACCGATTGGTCAGGGTAGGTACCGCCATTGCACATGGGGAATGACTCCCTGGCTCATACGGCAAAAGAGAAAGCTGATCTCTTGCGCGCTCTTTTTACCTCCAACTCGACTTTGATAGAGTTCAATAACCGGCAATAAAGTTTCTGCCTTGGTCGATCGGCGTGTGATCTTTTCTTGTACCTTACGCACCGTTGGGCAGCGGTTATTGAAAGCGAGGGAGAGGGTATGGCAGTTAGTCTGGATATGGCAAAAGCCTTCGATTATGTATGGCACAAGGAGCTTCTTTCAAAGCTTTCTTCCTATGGGCTTCCCGAGAGTTTATTCAAGAGGATCACCAGCCTTCTCACGACGGACGGAGCATATAGGTCGTTCTCCACGATTATTGCTCGGACCCCAAGCCCGTGAACGCTGGTGTACCCCAAGGCGGAATGCTATCCCCAACCCTGTTCCTCCTGCAACATCAATGAGAAGTTCGATATTTCCAACATACATTGTTATGCGGGTGACAGCACTGAGGATTTTTTTTTTATGTAAGAGGAGGGCAAACGAGCTGGCGGGTCACAGATGAACGTGATCACCGCCGCCCATGAACTCCTGCAACATCCGAGAATTTACAAGAGTGTTGCCGGCCTTGAAGGTAAGAGTAAACGCCTTTTTTGTAGGTACCCATGTCGTACCAATCTGGAAATACCGCCTGGAAATGCGAGTTCGTTCTATAAGCAAGTGGAACGTTGAAAAAAGGTCCTTGAGAACCGCACAGTGGAGGATCGCCATGCATCCAGGTGGTAGGAATGGTAAAGGAGTTGTTGGCGCGCTGTGCGGTGATGAAATTCGGCGGTAGGCATCAGATCAAATAGCTCATCGGAACACTCTCCGTGGTAAATGCGGTAGAAGACGCACAGAGAAGCAACGTCTCTACGCAACGCCAAAGAGTCCAACCGTTCGCAGAGCACTGGGTTCCCGAAAAGGATGGATGAATGGAAGAAGGAAGGATGCGGTATATTCCGGCTGTGCAGGATTCTCTCGGGAAAATGACAACAGGTACCGAAAAAAACTTGTGTCCTCTATAGTGACCTTTCAGGAGATGGTCTCAGAATGCGGTGAACTGAACCTCGTTCAATTTAATCCCCAAAAGACACAAGTCTGAACGTTTACCACCGTCATCTGGAGAGCGAGTCACTACAATCCGCATTACCTGGATGCTTGGCGTTCTTCCACAGTGCGGTTTTCAAAGACTTTTCTTCCATGTACCATTCGAATAAGAAACTAACTCCCTAAGGGATTTTCCAGATCGATACGATATGGTTACCTTCAAAATAGGCGTTTACCTACTCCTACATTCAAGCTCATGTCACATACTATGAAACTGTGGGAGAAAGTAATATAGAAAAGGATGGAGACGAGAGAGCTATCTCGAAGAACCAATTCTGCTATATTCTATATTCGCTCTCCGCCAGTTGTGCGAGAAGTACAAAAGAGCACACAGGAACTTGCATATGGTTTTCGTTGATCTCAAGAAGGCATACGACCGGGTTCCCCGTAATGTGGTAATGTGGGCTTTGAAAGAGAAGGGTATACCTGGGAAGTGTGTGGACTTGGTTCGCGCAATATACAGTCGATCTGGTACACACGTCCGGTCGGCCGCTGTAAATACCGACCAGTTTTATATGACAGTTGGTTTATACAAGGGGTCGGCTCTGAGTCCCAACCTCTTTTTTTGATAATGGATGCTCTAACATCGGAAATACAGGAAGACATTGTTCTTGTCGGCGAGGACGGACATGACTTGCTGAATAGACTGGAAAAAATGCAAAAAAAAAAACAATAAATAACAACCGTGCACTTACGAAGCTATTTGCACGTTTCCATATTCAGCCAGTTGAGCCAGTCTTTATTCGCTGCAAGGAAGAGTTCCTTGCAGCAACAACAACAAATAAATTTTCGGTAATTTAGAGCTTAGGTAAAGCACCTTATGAAAACTTATTTCTATCGCTGATGATTCCATTTTTTTTTATTTTATCACAAAACCACAAATAAACGATAAATAAATTAATTAAATTATGCAGAACCAATAAAAACTCGTAAAATCATAACAAAGTTCAAACGAATTCATAGAATTATATAACGACATGATGTTATTGCCTTAGGCGTGACGTAATTCGCTCTTGATTGACTTATACGTTTCTCTAAAACAAATATTTCTTTGCTATTTTATTACTGTTATCATGTCTATTAATTGGGGTTTAGCGTTTGATAAGCCAATCACAATTTTCCCAGAATGTAAATACCGAGAGAATCAAGTCAGTCACTGTTCAAAAATAATACCTCGAAGGAGACCTCCATAGTCGTTTAGACCCAGAGTGCCCACGTATACAAATTAATGATAATATTAGTATATTAGTATGCATATCCTTAACAAAATTTTAAAAGAAATGTTTTTAAAAAACTTGGGATTTCCAAGTTATTAAGGATTTTTAAATATAATAAAAAGTTACCTACAAAGAGTGAAATAGTGAATGCCGACTCTTCCTACACTACATAATTATAGATAATGTCATTGAACTTCAACGTATCTTTTATTAAATTGGTTGGGTATAGTACATTCAAATAGTTTTATATAATGCAATAAAATTTCTTCTCACAAAAATGCATGTTTAAAATAAATTTAAATGCACAAGTAAATCTTTTGCACACTACGATTTATTTTTTAACAAATTAACTGGCAACAAAGCAAAATAAGTTAAGTTCTTTTCATTTAAATTGTTTCCGCGTTGCATTGCCTACTTTTATTTACTTTTTACTTTTATTATAGAAGAGTGTAATATTTAAATTATATTAGATAATTTTAGTAGAACGAATTTCCTTGACGCTTAAGCCTAAATTCAGCATTCCCATTTAAATGATATCAAGCAATTTAAAATTAAACTTATCCATGCAATTGTGTCGTAATTATGATCGGCAAATATCGGCTTGTTTCCAATTATTAAATTATTATTTATATTTCCTTGTATTGAGTATTTGTTTTATACGGCGTTGTTTCGTTAAATTATTAGGTTTTATACCACATAATTGAGTTCAAATGCAAGAGAATATAATAATATTGTTTCGTAATATTGTTATAACTGATAGAATATTACACTATTCGTAAAAAATATATAGTAGGTAATGTTAACTATTGGATTGTCGTGGATAGAAGCGTCTCCGCTTAGTTACACCTGACCTAACGCGGTACTTAACTAATTTAAATCTATTTTTATTGGACATAGCCTTTACGCGCGGCTCCGCACACGTTGTTAAGGATTCTTTCTGTTACCTCGGGATATTTGATTTTTAGCTTTTGAATCCGGCATGTCATAGAGACGCCGGTTGCTCGCGAGGCTAATAGTTTGTTGATGACGTATAATTTTTAATCTATAATGTCTTCTCAATTAAATATTCGAACGTAACGGATAATTTTGATCTGTATCAAATACCGAAGGCAACGAACACGTTGATTTAGATAAGGATTAATATTGAACAGAAGAAAACAGCCTCGAAAATAAGGTAAAATAACTTGAAATTATTTATTGTCAGTAAATAAGAGGCAGAGAAATGCTATCAGGGATTTTTTTTTGTATTTTTGTAAATCTATAACTCTCTAGTACATTACATTAGTCTCTCTCTGCTGGTTTGCTTGCGCTTGTGGTGCGTGCTTTAGAGATACTCGATCAATAGCTTTTCAGAAAATCAATTACACACAAACAGACAACTTTTGAACTTCTTGTATATGTATAGATTTCCAAACAATACCGAAGAAGAAAAAAAGCAGGAATTAGATGTAGAATCTGTTTAAAAAAATAACATTTTTGACAATAAGTGCTTTTTGTTAAATTGGAAGTGCTTAAATTATAACGTTAGCAGTTAATTACGTCCAAATTGAGACAAATTTAATGAATTTCTTTATCAGTAATACATTGTTTTATTTTTAAAAAATTCTAGCACAGACCCAGCACGAAGAAAACCCAAAGACAAAGAACGCAATGTTAGATTACAATATTTTAAAGCAAGATTACAAATGTAATATTTATTTGACAAAAGGGGACGGACATTTTGGTTTGATCATTTTAAATTTAGCCATCGCTATAAATAATGCATTGCCAAGGAAACTACCCGACCATTATAATAATAATTGGTTATTACAAATTGTAATTTATTTAATGTGCTATAGATTTTAACAGGAAAAATTAAATATTTTGTGGTATTGCTCTAAATTAAGCCACTTTTAAAGAATAATGAGCTAAAATTGTATTGATTATGTTTTAATATATGATGTAAATACAATAAAACAAATTTTAAGTAAGGTCGAGTTGCCTTCTAGTTCACGGATATTTCATTGCGCGGTGTTTAAGTTCATCTCAAATAACACGCTTAACTTAACAGAATCTTATAATTATATTTGAGATACAATTAATTTCAGAGATGCCAAATGTATAAGAAGGTGTTAAATATTTGATAGATGGTTCAGTGTTCGGGCGCGTTACGCATTACTCGCACTGGTAAAACCTACTAGCCTAGCTCCGACACTATTCCTGTTAAATTCGTTTTAGTTACTACAATCGTGAATTTTTTCACATTTCCAAAATCAGTCATTTAGCAGGCACGGGAGGAGGGGATGGGGGGATTTGTAAGGTGAAAAAAATGCACTTTAATACTTAATATTACACAAATGAATCACATAATTCAAAAATTATTTACGCAAACTCCTTCTATATTTTAAAGACCTATCTGAGACCCACGTGAGGTACTTAGGAAATAAATGTAACCCATTGTACATGTAGCGGAGGATGTGCCTTAAAATATGTAAAAAATGTATTTCAAATATGTATGTCCACGAAAAATTGCGACATTTCAGTACTGACAGACATACATATATACCTTCAACATCGAGGCCTTTTCTAACATATTTGAAAATGATTTATCAAAGCTACCTTCATATCAACAATTAATCTACTTAATTATCTTTCAACAATTCTATATTTTCATATATCTACATTGCTTCACAATCCAAAGAGAAATGGTTATTTAAAATTAGATGTACTACATTTTCTACTAGCCGGAGCCGGATTTAGGGGGGGAGGGGAAGCAGGCGGAGCTACTTCCACGGGGCCTCCACATCAGAGGGGCCCACACATCAGAATAAAAATAAAAAATTTAAGGAATCAGCAATTTTTTCATTTTTCCTTCCAAACATTTTAATTTGCATCTTTGTTATCGATAAATCAGAAAACCCTAATTGCAAGTTTCCACTTACCGTCTATCACCTTTGATTTGATCAGCATGTCAATGTCATGTCAGTGTCATGTCATGTCAGTGCAATACTTTTTAAAATATGTAATTTGTACGCGTGAGTTAAAGAGAATTAAAATAAGTAGGTCTTTGATTTGGAAAATAATTGATAACTAGGGCTTTCCACTACGCCTCCCTTAGGCCCGCAGAGTTACAAATCCGGACTACTAGCACTACATAACTCTTCTTATTTATAATAATAAAATTAAGAAAACCATTAAGAAACACAATATTATCGCCGACTAAATATATCATATTTTTATTAGATATTATAGAAGTAATATTATCCTTATATTTTATTATTTTTGCCGCCTATCACAATTTCTCAACTTCTACAACTGGTAAACTGTTAGAAAATGTAACTAGGCATTGAATTCGGTTCTGTTTTTTTAAAAAAAAAACAATAAATAAAAATGCATTAGCATTATTATGTATAAAGCTCCGTTATAAAGTATAGCGTTCATATAGTAGTGTAACTTTTATTAATGTATCTTGTATCATCCCAAAAGTATTTAACAATTTCATTAGAACCGACCAATCACCAGTGAATCAAAGCGTACACACATACACACATACATACATATAATAAGATTACAGAGATAATGAAATGATATTACAATAGTTATCTCCGATGACTCTACTTAAATATTGAACTTAAAATCCATTAGTCGTATTATTTTACAGTCGCTGTAAATTTCTATTAGTGGTTTTTCCCGTCGGAGAAACCCCGGGGCTTAGAGATCAGTTCATAACAAATGTTTATGATGGAAAATACATTTCTTGGATCTGGAACATCGGATATTCCACGAGCTTCGCAGAATTTCATCATCAATCAATTATTTCAGATAAATTACAATTTCTTCAATGTAATCGAAGCCGTAACCTAGAGAAATATATACTTTCGATCTCATTTGATTATTACTAAGTAATGATAAGGACGGCTTATCGAATTGATTGCGATGGTTCTAGTTATTCATATATTGCCTACTCAATATATTGACCTCTGTGAAACAGTCATCACAATAAAAAAAAACCCAGCTGAGTTTGCTGTATGGTTTTCTCAGAGCTGGCGCGTGTGAAACACTTGTAGCGTTATCTTATGTTGAAGAGTATCTTACAGAAAGGCTTATTACGATCCAAATAGTCCTGACACTCAAATTTGATTCACAACTGATGATGGCTATTGATTCTGAATGGTAAAAGTATAAATAAATAAAATTAAAAAAAAAAAGATCATAGTTTTTATATTTGTATCCTTATATTACAAATTTTCACTCTGGGATAAATTTTCTTACGTAATAATTATACAGGACATTTTCTTACCAATCTTTTCTAAATCTCTCTTTGTAATATTACATTCAGTCACTTATTGATAAGTGTATCTGTTATTCTTTCGTGCTCCGGCAGTGTCCAAGGAGTCCCTCAGATGACTTACCGCAACAAAATATGGTTCACAGAAACATTTGAAACAACAAATAATAGACACAAAAACGTTGATTACATAACCTATAGGTACTATTGACTCGTACAAAATTACATTTATAAAGAATTTTAGTCACAGCAAAGTTAATATGATTTGATTTCCTTATAAGTACAGGTTTACGCGTGACTGTGTCAACACGAGTTACACAACATGCTAGGATTAATAAAACAACAAATACAAGGTATTGATGTTATAGAAGCAAGTTATTCAGACATGCTTCAAAGAATATAAGTAAACAATCCAAACTTTGAAACAGCTTTGTAATTGACATTATCTACTTTAAGTTGCAAATCACCAAAATAACCTTAACCACCGGTTAATTCAATTAATGGAGAAATATAAGTAACTATTAATTAAAACACTACAAATAAATAGATTGTATAATGAGGTACTTCTTATCAGAATTTTTATATTTCAGTTCGTATCTGACGCATTCAGGGAATAAATATGAGAAAGAATTGTTAAATATAATAAATTCATTTCTAAAATTTTAAAAAGTTTACATTTAAATAACGCTGGATAATAATATGTTAAATTAAATTAATTCACGAATCATAACTGAAATTTCCTGACAGAATTTCCGCTTAAAAAGAACTCTCCAAAAACCCAACACGTCGTTAGCAAATGTAAAAAATACAAATACTTTATTTCATATCGTTTTCCAGGACAGTCCCAGTTTTACTTGTGTTTTGTGAGATTATACTGTAACACTACTTCTTAATATGTTTATTTTACACGCTGTGATGACGGGAGAAATGTAAGTAAAATTATATTATATTTATCAGGGACTCGACTATCATCTCTTTCGAGTCTTACTATCTTTTTGCTTTCAGCAAAAAAACATCATAAATAGTAATAATAATACAAAACTTATATTGCGTGTATTTTGGGTGTCAGGATATAAATCTCAGCAAGGGGGAGGGAGGGGTTAAAATTGCTAGTTTTAATATAGATATCTAGTACTAAGTACTACTTGTACCTACTACCAAGCAGGCCACGCCCACTTCGCTGATCAATTACACATTTCTACTTGTAATAATAATTATTATAGTTATCGGTTCATAGACTCGGACTCTACGATTATTTTATTTCTTGTTCATTCAAAATATATGTGAAATATATGTTGAAATCAGATTACCCCTTATATGTATATGAATGGTCCCTCTAACTGTCCGTTGGCGATAAACTCAAAACTGTTGAATGTTTCATGCGGTTTTCACCAATTTATAGATAGATTAACTCATGAAGGCTTTCATTTTATGGCTTTTTTTTTGTTTTTTATCATAACAAGCTTTACAATCCGTGCGAAGCCGTATTTGTTAATACGTATAATTATAGATAGGCATTTTTTGTAAAACTAGAATTATCTAATAATATAATAATATTTTTAAATTGAGCATACGACCCTACCAAGCAGTGTGATATGATTTTTTATTAACTAGTGTACAACACATAAGAGAACAGACACTAAAAAAGTTTAAGAAAGAATACCTGCAACGGGTGACTTTAATACTAAAATGATTTTTTCCAGGCAAGCACTAGTAGACGGGGAATTACAATTAAATATAAATACTATACAAAATATATACACAAAACTACTAACCAATATCACATACCTACACATATATTTTTTTCTCCTACATTAACATAAATATATATTTCAGTCAATATATAATATACATTACATAACTTAAAGGTATATTATGGCGACTAATTACTGCGTTTGGTTTTTCCCTCCTCAGTAACTCACTGACGCATTCTTTTATATTTTTGGAAGTTGGTTTCCATTTAATGCTAACCGTAAATACCCAAAGAATGCATCACATATATTTAATATTTTCCCCGAATTTAAAATTGAAAATGTTTCACAATTAAATGTCGTTATTAAAAAGTTCTGTTACTAATCATGACGACATTTTATGAACGTCACTCACACGTTCCAGGCTCCTCAAATTAATTTATAATCATATGATTATCATAGTTCAATATTCTCATCTCGAATGCGACTGTCCAACTTATCCTGCTTCGACTCTTGAATTTTATAGCACTTAACATTTGTGTTGCAAGTATTTTAGCATTAATCTTTTAGATCCTCTGAATTAACAATATTTCTTTGTAGATTATTTTTAAAATTGTTTTTTTATCTCCTATATTTATTACACATATATTTTTATTTTTCTTCTTTAAGTTCAAATGTGTTTTTAATACACTGCTGTCAATTAAACGTTCAATTCTCATTCTTATAAATAATATAAAAAACCTATATACATTAGGGAATTGATTAATAAATATATATTTTCCTTTGTAATCTTCACAAAGGATTATCCACTTTAAAATTCAAAATTCACTTGTTTTGTTACTCGTATTTAAACACGCCTGCTAGAACCTGCTTGGAATTAATCTTTTACTATGTTACCATTCCACGCGCGAGGGGTTATGAGGACCGTGAGGTTGTACACCCAGCACGATAAAGTCTTCACGCAAAGATGGTTGTGTAGAATATTATGAAAACTTCAAGACACAATCTGTATATTGTGTTGATCTCTATATGACTACGCTCTTTAACTTGCTCTCCTAGCGGTACAAAGTTAGCCTTAGAAGGCATTTCCACAAAAACTATTTGAAGTCGATTGAGATTCGTGAAAACTATTTCACAAAAATGTTCTCGACGCTGATCCGTTTATCTAAGATTTTTGTTAATCTAATACAATATAATTATAGTTTAAAGTACAAAAGTACGCTTTAAGCTAAAATCCGACTTTATAGTTGGGTCCCTTACCATGTCACCCCCAGCTGACTCTCTGGGTCACCTTCTCTCATCCAGACCCAATAACGGCTATTAAGTTTTGTCTTGTAATTATTGATCTTATGTTGTGGATATAAATAAAATGCAAAAAAAACAGTCATGTATATTAATGAATAAGGAAAAACGTATGAAATAAATCATTTAAAAGCCTCTATACAACTAATTGTTGAGTTTAGCTCGGCATTAAATGTTATTTTATGTTTATTACACTGTAACTTAGAATAAATTTAGTATTTAATATATTATCTTGTAGGGAATATTAAGTATGAATGACTTTAAAAAGTTACTACATTCTTTGTAAACATAATTTTATTTGCTGGCAATACATTTTTTAATCACTTGACAGAAAAAAAGGTCTTCTTTTTAGAAAATAGTTTAATATTTGGGGCCTCCACTCCTTTCTTGCACCGGGGACCTTAGATTTCCAACTCCGGCCCTGCCACAGTCAGTACATTAGACAATTTGTTTCAGGATGCCTTTTCTTATAAGTGTCTGACACTCAGATGCTGGTAAAAAATGTCTAGTATTTTTTTTTAACATTATGACATCGCCATCTTCTAATTCAAATTTACCGTGATCTATGACACAGAGCACTTCAATGTATAGAGACTTTGGTGGTCTGAGATTTTCCGTAAGATCTATACCATTGTAACCTATGTCCTCACCGAGACATCTCATGTATGTAGCCAGGTTTGTCGAGTATTTGGAGAACCATTCATATTCGTTGTCAGATAAAAGTTCTCTAACATCTTGAGGTAAGACAGAACCAAACTCCCACCGAAGAGTTTTGATTTTATTCATTCTGCTGTAAAGATAAGCTAGGAGACACCTCTTGTTTCTTTCCAAGGCCGAATGCCTCACTTGCACTGTGGTCCATAAAGATTTGTTTTCTGTTGTTGCATTCCTATATCAATAATAAACATGTTAATATATGTCAGTAAGAATCTATATTCATAATTATATTTCATATAATACTTACGCATCATTCATGTTCAACTTAAACAATACATGCATCTCATCAATGATTTGACGAATAATCTCATCCTGAAAATAAATGTACTATAAGTCATTACTTATAACTACATTGGATATAGTTATAACAATGGTACTTCATCTAAGTATAAATATATATCTAATCATTATAAATAGAAAAGGGAACACAAACAGGCATCAAACGTTACTATGTTGAAAACAAAATGGAAATAGCTTATCAATATATGGAAATGAGACTTATTGCGCGATCCTAATTTAAGCGGCGTCCAGTACATTTATTTTAATTGTAACAGATTAACAAACTGTATAAAGAAATGTGCACTTCCGTTCACAAGAAACATATTAGATTACTTATACATTAACTTACATTAAATTGATCTATTGTACCACGACTTCGCTCTGCTTCTTTTATTAATTCAATAACTTTCTCTCCAAACATTCTTGTAATAAATCAGACTAGTAATACTTCATCAATAATATAATCAAAATAAAAATAATGTACCTAACACTTAATTAATTGTAATGTATAAATATTATTTAAAACTTCTTTTAAATAGTCTTAGGTTATTTGATTGACTTGACTTGTTTTGACTTGAATTATGATAAAATATAAATGACATCAAGTAAGTGTCAAGTAACAATTGACATTTATTTCGCGGCTACATAATCTTATGGGTTCGTTCAGAATACATATAATATACTTTTACACTTAATACACCTCACTTATTTTAAGTGTTATTAATTATTATCCTTACCAACTTGAAACAAACATAGTTTACAGTATTATTGTAGAGACGAAAGAACCCAAAAAATCATTATCAATACAGCGACCTTAGTGATAACTTTCAAATCAACAAAAAAATTTAAACTATTTCGAATCGAGTTAGAAATAAAGTTGTTGTTATATATTCTTATAAGAATAAATAAGTTCCGTAACTAAGATAGACTAATATGTCATTACTGATTAGTTTTGTAGGTGTTCATTCTTTAAATATATCAAACAATATCCTTTTGTTTCAATAAACAGTGAATTTGAAAATTAAAATAGAAAACGATAATAATTTTACTTTAAAACCCATATATTTTATGAATAAAAAACTGGAATAACGCAAACAGAAAACCCAGACTAAATAACAGACTCAATAAACAGTGAATTTGAAAATTAAAATAGAAAACGATAATATTTTTACTTTAAAACCCATATATATTATGATTAAAAAACTGGAATAACGCAAACAGAAAACCCAGACTAAATAACTATCTAAATATATGAATCATAAAAACAACTGTCCCTTGTAGAATTGGCTTCATGACCTTTCGTTCATGACCCGGTATCACTAATCACCAACAGAGCACTAATACGAGCAAACTAAATATTAAAAATGACTACAAAGTTAATATTCACAATGATATAAAATATAATCATAATATAATTTTTTTATATCAGAGGTCGTAGAATCAATAATTATATCAATATTCGACCAAAAAATTTTTATTTTTTAAAGTATTACGTAAGTCGTAAGCAATTATGACTGCGGATTTATTTGTGAAATTCCAAATTCCCTTTTACGCAGTAGTCGACGTCAATAGAGTTCAAAGTTGTTATATTTTCCTATACATTGAACTGTTTATTGAATTCATTCCGTTATCCATTTTGTGATGACATGAAATAAGAATCAAGAATGTTCATTGCGCACGCGTTCTTGTCAAGAGACGGTTGTTTCGTAAAAGCAAACAAATATATTTAAAAAATGTTTTTGTGTCGCTGTTAAGTTTACAAACATTAGTTTTTTTTTATTGTTTTACTCTTATTATATTATATAATCATTAGTGTATATTAAAAATGAGTGCCAAAAAGAATATCGATACAAAATTTACTGTGGACGAAAACACGGATTCCGGTTTTCTGTCTGGACCTTTAAGTGAACAGCTGGACCAAGATTCTGCCGATGATTTGGTCAAGTTGGATTCGGAACCCATGGTGCCGAAAGGTGATAAAAAAGTGATTAGTGATAGTACAGAGCTTGAGAGTGGAATAGATTTGTGTTGCAATCTTGATAATATTACACTAAGTGACAGTACAACCGTGCCAGAGGGCACTTTAATCGTCGTCGATAACATCAAAAGCCAGGATATTTCACCTCAATCCATTCCATTACTGTTCCAGCAGGACGACGATGGTGATGAGTAAGTTTTTGTTCTTTTTAAAAATAACTTTTTGACCCAATTGAATGGTAAGAATCATTCAAGCTAAAAAATTATATAAATACTGCATTGATATTTTTAAACCTATTTATTTAATTGAAACCACTTATTGATATCAAATAATTAATGTTCTTTTTGCAAATCTTTATGGGTGTTTACACATACACTTAATATTATTTTAAATGTATAGATTTCAGCTTTGAAACTAATGTATTATTGTGTTGACTACAATCATGTAAATAATCAATCATATTACTTACTTTAAAGTAAATTTGCAGAGTAGACATTTACACCCGTACTTGTATTCGACATATAACTTGGTGAGAAAATTTAAGTTAGGGTGTTTGAGAAATAAATAATTTTATTTTTGTATAATTCTGGTATATTGTATTATTTGTAAATAATACAATTGTTTGATTCTTATATCCCGTGCCTCCTCACAACACATTAGAGTATATTCACAAGTATAAAGTCCTAATGAGGTTGATCACAGCAAGATACATTTAATCAATTAAAGGAAAATATAACACATATTGTACTTGGGTAATTAATAAACAGTTTTGACTAATTGAGACTGTGTTATTCTTTTAACTAACACAATAACATTAAATATGCAATGAAATGTTTTATTTCTTAGTAAAATGACTCGGTTTTTAACCGACGTAAATTTAGTACAGCAGGAAATTGTTGTATATGAAATAATGTATATTGTATTATTATACAGTATACTAGTGTGTAGGACACATACTGTGATATCAAAAGTTACAATCCAATGACCCTTAACATGGTCTAAAATATTGATATCAATGACACTGTCGTAACCAGTAGTGAGTTGTATGACCTGGCACGTCCCACCTAGTCCTTTTCATGCATTACACTAATACAATATAAATAATGTATATAATAATTTCACAGGCCGCTGCACATTGCAGCAGTTCATGGATGTGAGAAATCAGTTGGAACGCTCATAAGGATATGTCCGGACAAGTCGTGGCTTGATGTGCCGAATGACTACGGTCACACCGCCCTCCACCTGGCGGCCATGTGCGGACACGCCGTGGTCACCAGGATGTTGGTGCGCGCGGGGGCCTCCGTGGCGTGTAGGGACGTCACGGGAGAGACTCCCCTTCACAAAGCCGTCGCCGGAAACCACCTCGAGTGCCTCCAAGCTCTACTCGCCCCAGTGGCAGAACACCCACCTAGAAAGCTATCTACACTATTGAACCAGAAAAACTACAAAGGTTAGTTCTTTATTTATATTGTAACTAGGGTTTAACACCTTTACAAGCTATGGTTATGTGATAGTTGGTTGGTGGAATTTTTATTGTAGAACTTATCTTAATGATATTCTATTTCCTATTATTAATCATAGAGCAATTCTCAGGAAAATAAAATATTAATTATTGTTTATGGAAATTACAAGTTAGTAACGTCATCTGTGTCGCCTCGCGCGAGGCATTGGTAGGTCCTTGTGGTGGATATAAAAAATGTGATAAATTATCTACCGTTAGTCGCAATACATAAAAAATTTGTTTTTCTATCCGAACTTCCTCGCAAGTCGTCACTTGGTACAGTCAGCATAGCAATTAGCATAAATCACGTAAACATTGAGTGTTCTCTGCGAGGGCAGCGCGAGGGGACTCGTAGTACTATGTACTATGTAATGTACAGTATTACATTATCATACCTTCACTTATGTAAAGTTATTCAATATGTTTTATTATTTACTGGTGTCAGGGTTTGACAAACAAGATATTCCAATGGTCCCAACTGATAATTATCATGACAATTATTTACTATCGTCGATAGAACACTTACGTAGTTACGTAGTATTGTTCTAACATTGAAGACAGAATTAGATCACAGGTTGCGAACTCAGAATTGTACGAATCAGATTATTTGAGTACAGATTGCTAAGTGTTTTGTTTGAGTTAAGTGTATGAGCATTGACGGGCCCGAGACAGTTGAGGTCTTTGATATTATTGTTATTTATTGTTCCTCCCACCCAGTCCGCGTTCAAACATATTTGTGTTTGTGCAGTTCCTTGACCCAAATACGAATGAGATAAACAACATAGAATTTTGCTTTTATATTTCTTTTTAAACTGGATTCGGTCCATTTGCTTGTCTCAGTCCTACGAATAAATTATTATATCTGTAGATTTGTTTACATTCGTATAAAGAAAGACAAAGTGCAATTATGATGATCGGTCGTAATTGAAGTTATAGCGGATATAAAAGTGGTTTGCGGATATCGGAGCCGGCTCACCTTCGCAGCACGCCATCGGACGTCAGCAAAAATAAGATTCACTAGGATTTTACAGTGAATTGTCTCTAAACCAGTTTACCCCAGACCGTGGACGAGCCGTCACCGGCCCGTCACCCGGCACCGATTACGGCGTGGATATTCCCACGGTTCAGAAATACAATAACATGCCTACGAGAATTGATGAATCCACGAAATACCTAGAAACTAGTCTCGATCTCTTGAATCATACATGCATTTGGTTTGTTTACGGAAAACGTTCACCTTAAATAGATTGACTAATTTTTACCTTTTAATGTTACACAGGATAATAATTGTTATCAAGTCGGTCGATAGTGATCAGATACGCAGTAGGAAATATATATTAAAAAATATGAAGTCGGTTTTTCCTGATTGTAAATTTTATTAAAATATTATTAGTGTCGGTCAAAAAGACTCCGGCACCGGTTTTTCCGATGTTATACAATGTCACAGCTCCGCGCCGCTTTCAGCCACGTCGGACGCACATGTTTACATTTGGTTTTACCGACTACGTGCCGAGATATATTTAATAACATCATATCAACTCATTTACACCTTGCTCGCACAAACAGAATTTCATTAAATTAAAATTAAAGTATGTACGTCACATGAATAAATATTAAATAAAAAATCTACATCTGCCAATCTCTCAAACGGCCGGACTGATTTTAACAGGAATATTGTAACTGTAATTGGGCTGCTTTTATTTAAAGAAACATATTCCGCGCGATCGAAGTCGCGTGCGCAGCTAGTATGTAATATATTTTGGTTCTCACGTTGCGAAATCGTCGGAGCATGGGTATTCCCGAGTTCGCGTAACGAGGCGACCGGCTCGCGGTGAAAGCACTCCGCCGTTCACTAACCAACCGTCATTTGGGCTGCCCCGGGCTCGGGGGGCTCGGGGGGCGCTCATTAAGAGGCTGTTACGTTCATGTTAGATTATGGTTTTTCCCATATTTATAAGTGACTTACACGATACAAGATATATACAAAATTCCAAATATTAGTCATATATTAAGGTTTGTCGTAACTGACATTGAAATCCTTAAGTTTTACCCATCACCGACACTCGCAACTTACTGCGAAATCTGGAAAAACACTCGACCCACTCGAGGTATGGAGGAAAACCACAAGAGTCGACGAAGCGGCGCAATGATTCTGCAGGCCGTTAGGACAAAGGCGGCTCCGACCGACCGACCGCGCGGGTTATCCCCATGTGAAAGTACACCTCCGGAAATACCAAACACATTCTCCATTGATACCTCTCATAGACCTCTCCGAGGTCAATAACTAATTGGAATCATGTCAGTATTCTTAATAGAATCTATCAGACTATTAACCGACACTCGCCCTCCGCTCGGTCGTCATTAGTCAGGCCCGTGGCCAAAGACACCCGACGGTGACCGCACCGCCGCCGTGGATTATCCCAGATGAAACCGGTTTTATATGATTAATATTGAAATAAACCAAGTGAATTGTACTTTTAAATAGTACATTAAATCATTATTTATGGTATCGTTGTTTGTTAGTGTGTGTTTACGATTAATATTTTACATTCAACCATTAATGAGCACCTCGTTTATGTCATGTCGTCATCTCTTATGTAATACGAAATTAAACGTGAGGCGGTGAGAGGTGTCGTCGCGCGACGCAACAAATACTCTTTTAATCGTAAACGTTCATTGTTATCGTTAAACAAAGTGTTCGTTTACTGTTAACCCTTATCAGCGACGATTGCCTTTTATTGAACTTGGGATTTTCCAGTGCACGGCCCCGTACTTATCACTGTCATTACAACACCGCAGTCTAATGGAGAACGATCAATTATTAGCATAACGCAAAGAAATATTCTATTTAAGTACGGAAATATTGTTAAATATATAGCTTGCCTTATTTGGTTGGAACGGATCGGTTGCGCGCTCGTCACATTGTTGGGAAAACCCTACACTCCGCCCCCCCTCGCTCCTATCGCCTCCCCTCCCCCTCCCCCCGCCCGCGGGCCGCGTGCTCCTGCGCGCGCGCACCCAACACGTATCATTTAAATACCACAGCATAGTTTTAATCATGATTCTCGATTGTCACGCACAAAGAAACCGTATTTTTTTCTCTTTGTTGTCTTAGCGCTGGAACGATGCATATTATGTGTATCTAAATGTAATTCTATTTCCTTGTTACGTAACTGTAACTGAGTTGTATCGTACTAAATCATCTCAATTCATAAATGTTGCAAAGGTGAAGCAACCGATGTAGCGACGGCGCGATTCTTGTATTTTTATTGTCATTTATTTAAATTCCTCCGGTACGCCGGATAGTTCTAGTAAGATCAACTTTTGTTTTGTTTTTTCATCTTAATAATATGCATGTTTTATTTTTTATACACGTTGTTGTGACACACGCGTCCTCCGCACACTCGTACGGCAGGATCACAATAATAGCGTAAATTTATATTAAATTCTTAATACGTAATATTTATTTATAATATCTAACTCATCGAGTAGAACATGCGAGATCTATTAATATATTTTGGCAGAAAATCTACTACAATTACAACGTTTGAAACGATTTAGAAACTTAAAAGAGTTTGTAACGTAGATATTTATTTTCAAAGAGTTTAAAATAGTGTTGGAGTGCGTCCAGCTATCCAGCGTCCCGATCCTCGGCGTCACGCAGAATCCCTCATTAACCATTACTTTTTTATGTTTTGCTATAATTCTGGCAGCAAACAGAGAAGTTGGAATATAGAGTTGAATGTGGACTGTTTTTATTTTCCCATTTTTGATAATAATGATTGTTTAACTAACAAACACAACAACAATTCCGTTTCGGTGAAGGAGCCGTCGACTGGTTTTCCTCAAACACGTTTCTACGCCTTATATTTTCCTACTTCACTTTTGTTATAAACAGTTTAAAAAATAAACTTACTGCTCCAACCTACTTCGTAAGAAATATCCGAGGCGTACTGGAGCGTGTAGTTATTATCAGTGTATCATGTGTGTGTGTTGTTGCAGGTCAAATGTGCGTGCACGTGGCGGCCGCCAACGGACACCTGGAAGCTCTGCAGACCCTCCTGTACTTCGGAGCAGATGTTAACGCCAGGGTACGTGTCATACTCTAGTCGATTCAATCAATGATAAGTATTTACATGACTTGTACCGGTATCGCCGATGGACGCGTCTAATCGACCGATAACGAAAGTGGGGTTTTTACGGTCGCCCGCGGCCGCGCGACCTCTCCGTATCTACGGGCTTCGCGAAGGCCGTTTACGACTCGACAGTTTCGTTTAACATTTTCCCTCATTTGATACGATTATTTCGTAAAAAACTCGTCCCGACGCGATAGATAACCGGCTCGAAGGACCGTAAATGATAAATGTCCTCTCCCCAGGAGGGTCTGGCGGGCTGGACGGCGCTGCACATGGCGGCCCACCGCGGAGACTCCCGTCTGGCGCGGTTCCTGCTGGAGAAGTGCAGCGGCGTGACGGGTGACATCCGGGACTACGCGGGTCGCACGGCGGGGCGGGTGGCCGCGCCCGCGCTCAGGGTGCTCTTCGCGGACGCCGACGACGACGACGACGACGACGAGGTACACACTGATACAATATTTCAAGTAGGCGGTTACACGCACTTTTGATTCTATTATTACAATAAATAAGATCACTAGTCGGTCCGTGAGTAAGCTACAGAGTTAGCTAGGGCGCAGTGCCGCTCTGTTGAGAAGAGTCGCAACAGAAACTCAAGTTGTTTTTAACTATCTGAGATGATGTACTGTATATGTATTATAACACCATCTCTGCACTGGATATGGGTATCCACGTCACTGATCGACTGATGTGTAACGCGCGTGTGTGTTTGTTTGCAGTACGACAGCGACAGCGACAGCGAGAGTCTGTTCGAGAGGCTCCGGCAGAACACCAGCGCCATCAATGTGGCCTGAGGACGGCGCTCAGAGCTCCACCGTCGCCCATCAATAATCATATATATATATTGACTGCGCAATAAAACTGATTTTGTAAAAATTTATAAAAAAATGGATATTTTGTAATAATTAATTTGAGACCTTACTGTAATTTGATTGCGCCGTCAGTCGTGGGTCATCGCCGGAGCCCGCCCGCTCCCCGCGTACTTGTCAATGTGTTCCTCCTCGAGATAACAATGTAATTGTTGTAGGATTGTAATATCATATGTTATATAGAATAGTTAACGGCGCCCATGTAGCGTGCGCCAGGGATTTTAATATATTAATATTATATAAATATAATCTGTATCTGTATGTACGGCGTCTTCCTCGGTACAGACGTACTGCTAAATATATATATATATATATATAGCGAGGGCACAGCGACGCCTTGCTCATACTTTCATGCGAAAGCAGCAGTTAAGGTCTCCGTTGTATTAACATTTAGACAAATATACTATATATATATATATACATATATATATCTATATATATATATACATTAGTTAGCGCCAGCCGCGTGGGTCGGCTGCTCCTTGACTAGTCCAAAGTTATTTAAAGTGTATTCGGTGATCACCGGCTGTGTGGGTGTGTGGGTGTGTTGGTGTGTTGGTGTGTTCAATAAATACCGTGAACTGTGTGGAGACGCTGCTCTTTTATTTCCCGCCCCGAAGTGCGCCGGCCCGTCTATTGTCTAATGTTAGAGACTGTCATGTATCGTAACTCACTCTGGTATATATATAATACTTTAAATAAATCTAATAGTATTTGAGTCGCTCTTTGATTTAACCCTCGCCGCGCTCGAAGCACGTCGATACACGCAGATAACGTGACCCGGCGCACTCCGCCCGCTGCGGGACCGACTCGGAGCGGGCCTGCCGATGGAATGCGCCTTACATTCAACTGAATCTTTTTGGAGCAAGATCACAAACAAGATGTCACCGAATAATAAAACTTTAATAGTTAGCACCGATGGGCTCGGCGGAGTGACCTCGGGGTGCCAAGGGTCGGTGTGTGACCACTGTTAAACAGAACACCTCACTTTTTGAATGGAATCGTCCTTTAACACTAATCAGAGTGCGAGCACCGCAGTACAGGCATTGTCCACGTGCTGTGAAGTAAGCCATTCAACAAACAGTAAGAATCATAGACAAAGGGCAGAGTGAAGATTAAAATATATCTAAAATAATACTAAATGATGTAAATAAAAGTGGGTAGTGTAATAAAATAATATATTTGTAACGACAGAACACCGGAGTGGCAGTAACGCTTATCGGTACTTATCTCACACGTTGTAATCTTCCGGAACTTGTGCGGAATTAATAAAAACACTGAATTATTTATTTATCAATCAACGATCAATATAACTTCTAGTTGAGTACCTCTGACATTGATATTTTGGTAGTTTTTTTAAACTAAAAAGTAGTATTTAATACAGATTAAGCACTCTTTGTCAAAGTGAGCGAGTGTGTTGGCTCGTGAAGCCGTTGTTTAATATTTAAATAATAATATTAGAGGTCAATAGACTATTTTTTGGTTTGACTTAACATATGCATAATACAGTGTTGTTAGTTATTATAATAAAAAAAACAATACTAATTAAAATAATTCTATTTTAAATCCAACTAAAGTAGATACGACCTGCCTTCACATACTGTCAATACACATCCCGGGTACTTCAGTGGTAAGTGTATATTAACATAACACTTATTTTAGTTGTAGGTACTTGTGGTTAGAAAGCGCATTAACTAAATAATAAAACCTCCTTATCTATAGATATAAATAAAACTGAAGCGTCCGTTTGTATCCAAATTATCAGCTTTCACTAAATGTATATGAAGTATATACTTACATGAAAAAATAATTTTAATTTCTTTCTTTGTCAGTTCGTTCCGGCTAATTTTAGAAATGACTGGATCGATTTTAACCGGACTTTCACTGGCGGATAGGTGATGTTATAAGTAAAGCATACTCCGTGCGGCTAGTATTAAATAAAAACATTTTAAATGACGGTTATTGTAAATTTCTTGGAACATTACGAGTCGGTTTTTCCTAAACTACCACTAATAAGTTACTTGGAGTAATCTCAACTCGTCTTTCATGTAATGTCATTAGTTCTTTTAGTCTCGTTAGAACAATTAAATATATAATTAATAATGAATATTTATTTGTTCTAATGAGATTATTAATAGGAGTGTCTGCTGACGTCAAATACAATAACCCTCAGCCATCGTGACAGTTACATTGGCAGATAGTCGATCACTTATAAGAAATACCTTAGGTAACGAGTCGTGGGTTTTACCGACGCGTGCGAGTGACCTCCGCCGGGTTAAGACGATGTAACTCACTGCAACTATATATATTTAATACGAAACTTTGTGTGTATTATGTGGAGGGCGTATTTAAAATACTTGTGACGTACGGTGGCTCCGCTCACTCGCGCTACAGTCTAACACTATCACTAAGGCACTGACGGCTCAGCGGGTGTCGCGGCGTCTATATCTCCGTGTAGTAGGTGGGTCTGTTGATGAGGAGCAGCTCGAAGACGTTGGGGAACAGGTAGGTGGTGTTGAAGCCGATGAGGCCGTACGTGAAGTACTTGTAGCTGCACTCCACGATGATCTTGTTCTTGTTGTCCAGGCTGTCCTCGGAGCGGCGCAGCTCGGTGGGGTCGGCGCGGAGCAGCGCGCAGGCGAGCGCGTACGAGAGGGACTTGGCGAGGGCGCGGGTGGCCAGCACGCCGCAGAAGCCCAGCACGGTGCGGAGGATGGCGCAGCCCAGCATCTCCACGGACGGCCAGATGATGGCGTAGGGCGGCGGCTCGGAGCTGGCGGTGAGGTTGCCGAGGCGGTAGTTCGTCCACGCGCCCAGCTGCAGGCCGGCGCAGACGCTCACTATCATCGTCGTGTCTCCTCTGCAATTACAGATTCATTTATGTTCCACTTCTTTTTAGGTTAATTTATCTACGATACTACGATGTTCGATTTTTAACAATTTAGCTGCGGCCATAATAAGTTGAAGCTACGCGAGTGCGGCTTCAACACGCTAAAACGTGTGGAGCCGCACTCGCGTAGAACAATGTAACGCGGGAGCGGCTCCTCACACGTCCTGTTTTGAAATGTTATAGGTACAGCGGCAGTGCGGGTCATGTGTGGCGACCCCACAGACTGAAAGTCTAAAACCTTCTCCCAATTTAAAATATAAATATCTCTAGTGATCAATTAGACAAAGATACAGAAACAACAACATTTCATATAGGAAATGTTTAGGACAATCAATAAGTAAATGTTGCACGCCTGCTTGAATGCATGGGAGCTTTATTTTAAAAAATTATCAATAAAGCCACCACCACTCCTCGTTGACCGAACACAACCCCAGTTTTTATTATTGGAGAAAGATAAATAGTTATATACGAGGGGAGGTCCAAAAGTTCGTGGAATGGAGAGGATGGAGCGGGGGTAGGGGCGCTCGCTTGGTGTCATACGAATCGGAGACTCATCATTAGTATAAATACCGAGTTTCAACCCGATTGCGTCATTCGTTTACGAACAGTCACCTGCTGAACAAGTCAATTCGGAAGAAAACTGAAACTATGGAGAAAATTGAACACCGCGCTGTGATAAAATTCCTTACCAAGCAAGGAAAGAACGCTCAAACCATTTTGAATTAAATTGGAGTTGTTAATGGGGAACAGTGCCCTAGTAAATCAATGTTTTACAAGTGGCATGGTCTTTATAAACATGGTCGAGAGTCAATTGAAGACGACCTCCGCTCAGGAAGGCCAGTTGAGGCCACCACATCGGACATCGTAGAAAAGTGGAGAAAATTGTAATAGAGGATGCCCGTTTGAAGAAAAAACAATGATCTGCATTAGTTGGAGTATCAGATACCACCACTTTGCGAATCCTACATGATTCGCAAAGTGGTGGTACAACCGCGAAAGAAATTCAAGGTGACGGAGTCGGCTGGAAAGATGATGGCTACTGTTTTTTGGGATTGTGAGGGGATAATCTTGATTGATTACAAAGAAAAGGGAAGGACTATAACCGAAGAATACTAGGCAGCGATATTAGAAAAATTAAAGGATGCCATCAAGGAAAAGCGGCGAGGAAAATTGACAAAGGGTGTGTTGTTTATGCAAGGGTGTGTTGCTACAGTCCAGACCTGGCCCCAAGGGACTTTTATTTATTCCCCAATTTAAAAAAAGACTTAAGGGGAAGGAAATTTTCCGAGGACAATGAGGTAAGGGAGGCAATTTTGACGGAAAAGATAAACCATATTTTTATAGTGGTTTAGAAAAATTAATTCATAGCTCTAATAAATGTATTGAGCTTAAGGGTGATTATATTGAAAAGAAAAAATAGTTTTGTCGTTTTATTTTATTTAGATCCCTCTCATTCCACGAACTTTTGGACCTCCCCTCATAAATAACATTGTTAATAGTTTTAATCGATTTTCCAAGTTGAATATTAAGGAAGTTATTTTCTTTACATTACCTTTCATAAAGGATTTACCTCATCAAAGTTACAGAAGATTTTCTTTAAATTAATTATTATATAATGTATACACTGACACAACCATTATGTTAATTATTATTATTATTTACATTTTAATTCAGACAAATATGAGTCTAATAAGACTATTCCTTCTATTGAGCACTTCGATACAAAATTACATTTTATAATAATAATTTAACATAAATAAATATGAAACTCAAATTATTCAAATTAATACATAAGACAAAAGGGATATTCTTTGGCAATAAATTAATTGTTCCACGAAAAAACATTCCATTGCCTAGCCATTTTAACCATGTAAGTGTAAGTCACTTAATACACCCGGTGTGACAGGCAAAGAAATTGAATAGACCTCTTCATGGCAACAAATGTAACGCGTGTTAATAATGATGAATTGTTGTTCAGTTTTCCATCACGTGGTGACTATCTCCTTCTCGCAGTGAGCGCTGTACGGCGGCGCTTTGGTACTTATTACAACCATTTACAGTATAAGGAACGCAAAGATATGGTGAGCCTCTCTGTCGAACGTACTAATGGAATAGTCTGTGCAGAGCTGTGCGTGTTGTCGTTAGTACATACAGACCCTACAGTTCATTATATGATTCTTCTGAACTTATCTTTGAGAATGTTTTATTTAAGTTACCTGCATAATGAAAACATTATAGTATGTGGTCACTTCAACATTAACTTCTTAGACAACAAAACCATTTTTTTTATATTTACAACTCCTAATGTAAAATAGGTACTAACTAATTGTTAAATGAGAAGTCGATGGATGTGGTTGAATCCAATCCAATCTTCTTCACATCACTGTTAATGCTTATTTACTATGGGGCACTCATATAGCTGGATTGGATAATAAACTTAGCTCTACCGAGTAAGCTATTAAATAAATAAGATCTCTTACTGCCGAGATATATTACAAAGTACAATGATGTACATCACATGTACACAAGGAACGAACACGAGCTGTTTGCGTGCTAACGGATACTGCAGTATATCCGAATATCTACAACATGGTACACCCTGGCTATGAAGCGCTCGATGCCCGGATACTTCAAGATTTATTATAAATATAAAGGTCTTAAGTATTGCTAAAAAAAAGAGCAAGACAAGTCCGCTGAGTTTCTGTCGCCAGCTCTTCTCAGATCAGTGTCAAATGACATTCTTTGACAATGAAAAAATGTTAATAAAACTAACACTCAGTCTTAAAAAAATAAAGATTTTGATTTTGATTTTTTTAAGACAGTTTTGTAATTTTTGAAAATAACTTATAAAGAGTACGTTCATCCATTCCGTTGTGGAATTCCATACACACAAATACATCCGAAGTACAAATGGGAACTTATTAAACAGATACCTATCAAATAATTAATATCTAAAATTAATTTTAAATGAATATGATATAATATAAAGATTTTGATTATAAATAAGTAGTAACAATAACAATTACGAGTTGATTCTTTTCTTATTTTCATCGTTCAAGTGCAACGGAAGTTCACAAAAAATACAAACAAGAGAGCACGCGCTGAAGCAATTAAACACTCGTGCAGCAAAAAAGGGTCATTGCTGTTTTAAATATAATAGTTATTTATACTAGGATCCGCCGTCGTGCGCTGCGGGAGTTGAGCTGAGCGCCCTCCCCTTCTTTAATGCTAACAAACTTAGCATATACTATTGCTCTATAACATGCTCAGCAACTATCGGTTTAGAATCTCAATTGAAAAGAAAATCAGTTCATCATCAATAAAATTATAGTCATATATCTGTCTTTTAAATGAATCTCAACATTTACAAACTTTAAACCGCGCGCACTGCATTAAAGAAAATAATAAATGATAAGGACTGTGATATCATCGTTCGTGATAGGTTACCTCTAAAACTAATCATTTGTTTTACACGGAAATCTCAGGGAATGATGAGCAGAAGCTTTTGGTTTTTTTTTTTGCAGAACCATCTTTAGTAAAAGTTCTAGCAATGTCCGAAATTATAGAATTTTTTGGTCAAATATTGGCTTTGTGGCAGTTGTCGCAGTCTATTGAGCACTCTCACTGATGCATGCGCGTGACACATTTATAATGGGATATCCCATAGACAAATTTCATTTTACTATAACTTTTTTTCTAGACTAAATTTTTTTGTTCTTTTTTTTGCAGAACCATCTTTAGTAAAGGATTTAGCCATGTGTCAAATTCTAAAAAAAACATTTATAGGTTTTAAAATTATCGATGTCGTAAAACAGCAATAACCACACTTTGACTAACAATATTACTGTTATTTTACAGTCCAAAAACTAGGTTAATTATTTTTTTTATGTTATTATTAACCTACGTGCGCCGGCGCTTCCGTCGTCATTTGCTGACGGTTTCGGAGTCTCCTTAGAGACTCAGTATGTCAGCCACGTATATGAGGAATATTCCTCGCCTCAATTAAAATTTTCGTTTGAAAGGATCTCTATATGAAAGCACTCAAATAAATAGTGATCTTTGATGTGTACCGAGTCGAGAACTATACTCGGGATATGACAGATATACCGTATTTTGTAAAATATATGTAATATAGTTTCATCGCCAACTGATATCGGATTATCGATTAAACTATGATTATATATCTTATATGTTTCTATAACTATACGATTGACATCGCCTCTACGATGAATATTAAAGGAGAAAACGATTGTTTATAACATTTGATGATTTAGAGATCGAAAATCAATTTAAACTTTGTACAATAGTTTGTATTGTTCCTTCACTGTTAATATTATTAGAAGACGCTCCAAAATGTCTTATCTCTTAGACTTCAGAGTGTGTCTCCTCCAGATAACCTCTGATAGAGATAAATAATGAAATAAAACATACACAAGGTTTTATTATAAATAGGATATAACTCAATTGGGTATAAAAACTATCTCGGCGTAACATTACAACTTTTTGTGATATTACCATTGAATGTTTTAATTCTTCTTCATCACATGAGAGACAAGAAACTAATAACTATCTACGTTTTCGATAAAAAACAGTATTTACTTAACGGATTATTACACTTATATTTATTGAATTGATCTAATATATGTCTTAGTAGACTGTTCACAGTACGAAGAGAATATCTGTCTGTGACACACGAGTAGTCCGATAGATATACAAAGATTTCTTGATAAATGACTAATTCTTTTCAAAATGTTACCACTGTAGTCAGTCCGTGAGTAAGTGCCACCGGCTCGGAATGCTGCTCCTCTGAGAAGAGCCGCCAGAAACTCAACAGCTGCTCTTTAAAAGGAATTTAACAATCTTATAAAATCAATCCTGCAAATAAATCAACTACTTAAGTTCCACATATTTAAATCCTCTAAAACTCTTGAACGTTATAATGATATTTATTTGATTTTAGATTTAGAACTAAGAAAAGGAAGGTCTAAGATATCTCGTGGATCTTTATTATATATGCGTAATTTGTGGTGTAAAAAAACATTCTGCATTTACATATGTACTTTATTATTTATATTTATAGGTAGTGTTGTATGTTGTAACTGTCGATCGTGCGTCACATGTATTAATCTCTATTATTAACACTAAACCTACCAAGTACCGGTTAAATTGACCGTTCTTAAAATTTTGTAAAACTTACACATTTTTAAACGTTATAATATCGTTATCAAACTACATGACAATTCTTAGAATATACATATAATATTTTCTTCACTCTTTACTTTTAGTTATTTCCATTATTACCTGCGTTATATAATAAAATAATTTTTAATTACCGTTCAATTTGACCGCGAGCGGTAGGAACAGGTATACAAGAATTGTCGGTAGGTTTAGTGTTAAGTACCAAAAAACATGAAGATGCCATTCAGTCTCTTTTGGTGTTATTAAAAAGTGCTTGCTGTTTTTCTATTTGTAATTACTTTTTAAACAATTTATTTTAATATATTTTTTTCTAAATGACCCGCACTGCCACTGCGGCCGCGTTACAGTTGCGTTTTATTTTTCAACGCGAGTGCAACCCGCCCACAGCATTGTGTATTTTGTGGCACACGTTTATATGTTACATGAAAGACGGTTCATTCACGGTTCAGATGAATCGATTTTAATTTTTAATCATTCATATTTATAACAAAGATAAAAACAATAATAGTCAAATTTAAAATAATGTTTAACCATGTCTTACATATTTATTATTTTATATATATCTATAGATATAAATCAAATTGAACTGTCTGTTTGTAATTTACACCTATTATACTTTCACTGAGTTCAGCTGATGTTATAAGTAACTTAAGGCACTTATTATTAAAACAATACACCGCGCGGACGAAGTCGTGTGCACAGCTTGTATAGAAATAAAATATTAGACAACTCCGAGAAGTAAACGGTGAACCCCGGCAATCGCAGATTTGATCCTCGCCAGTGTTAAATTCGTTAATTTTATTTCATTGTTTGGAAAATGTTGATAATGTTAAACAATATTATGCTTTATTCAAATGTCTTTTACCTTTAAGACAAAATATTGTTAGCCATATTTATTACATAAATAATTATTATTTGACAGTAAGTCCGTGCCATAATTATCGACGGATAAAAAATATATAAGTAAGTGTTTATCGCGCCAAAATATTTGACATATATAGTTTTACGATCGAACTGTATCTTATAAAAAATACTATACTGATACATCTGTCCAATATCGTACGATTTACGACCCTACGGATACGACACGATATCACCCACTCCTAATTCATCGTCTGTTTAATTAGTCTACGATAGACTCGGACACAATGTACCCTCCACAGGGGGGGTCCGAGTGCAAACAGCTCTAATACCGTTATTGGTTAGTGATTTTAATATTACTTTCGGATAGTAGATATACACCTATCCCCCGATTTACACGGTTTTCCAAATAAGTTTTTTTTTTGTTTTTGTCGCACTCAACTAAATGCTACTGTGATTGAACACGTGCGCTGTGTCCACATCTCATACCGGAATCCCGAGCTCATGTGCTGACTTCTGACTTGCTGCACACGCACACACTGTCTTTAATTCTTCGCATAAAATTAAAGTTTTATCTACGGAAAATTGTATTTGAGTGAAAGTTTTACAGTTGCAGAAAGATTTAATTTTCGTAAATTACAAGTGTGTCCATAATTTAGATTGTTATAAATTAACGGCTGTGATTAAAGTAAAATTCAGAGGGAAAAAATGCGGGAATTTTCACGCAGTTCTATGACACGAAATTTTCATAAAAGTAGAAAAAAGGAGATGTTAAGATTTGGAACATATATTTTTACTTCACAAATTCTTCACGTATTCGCAATATTCCGAACGACCCTCGGACCGGCAATTTTGCTAAGATACGCACCTGGTGGGCGTCCACTTGTCGGACTGCGGGTAGTAGACTATGGCCAGCACGGAGACGGCCAGCACGGCCAGCGGCGCCTCGCGCGCCTCCAACAGCCAGCCGTCCAGCCAGTCCGCCAGCGGCACCAACGCCACCAGCAGCAGCGCCGCCAGCGACACGCCTGCCGCCACGTCCAGAACGCTATGCATCCCGAGGTACACCCTGCTGACGCATATCAGCGTGCACCACGACACCGCGATGAGGACGCCCCACTGCGCGGGGTACTGGTACCTGTCCATCGTGAACAGCAGCACCGAGAACGGTATGGACACGCCGACCATGGCGTGCGTCGAGGGCATGCCGTACTCTATAGCCCACTTCTGCTGTAACTTCTTCACGGGGTACCCGGGACGTGGCCATCGGATTATGTCTTTGAAACCTTGACCTGCAATGTGACTTGAGCGATAAGACATAAAAAGTTTTATTGTCATTAAATGAGGTGGGTCAATAAATTCAGGGCAATTAATTAATTAATTGGACGACTATATTGAGTTGTCGTTAAACATAATTGCAATTTTATTACTTTTAATGTCGCTAGATTTCAATAGGTACTATATATCTGCAGCAGCACTCGGTAATTTTCAAATCAACTTTAAGTCGGTAAACAATGTGTATAATAATAATATAAATGATCAGATTTACATTTTAGGTAATGTGCCCTAAAGCATATTTTATTCCACTGCTATCAAATAAATACCTGACATTTGTTAGGCTTATAGCTTTCAAATGCTTATCTTATCGTAAATATTATATTATATAATCATTATTTCGTATTTTTTTCCATTGACAAAAAATGATACAATATATTTAAACAATAGTGTTTAAGAAGTATTTTATTGTAAGCTGTCCTCGGTACATCTACAAGTAGTTACATGTCTACACAAGAGGCAAGGTTGCTCTAATATCTTAATTTTCACACCAAACTGTAATTTAACTCCTGAACTGCCTGCCACCGGTGTGTAACCTTGTTATAAAGTATTTTTTGTTCATTTATATTTATTTTGTGTTATTTTATGTATATGGATGATCATTACGGACAATATTGAATAGCATTAAACATTACTTCTTATAATATAAAAAGTGTGTACAAATGTCAATTACATACAAACCTATATACATGACGATAGTCCACACCAGGATGACCCGCCTGCCAACTGCACCGTCAATATTCCAGAACCAGAATGGTATGAATGTTGTATAAAAGATCTCATCCCCCAGGGCAGTTCCTAACAGAAACAGATAATACCAGAACCTATTGTTGATGTGACACTCCACGTCCTCTTGACCCTCATTTGAGGTGTCTGTGCTGGCTGAAGACTGGGAACTTCCGGACGTATCACTCGGTATTCTTTTGTGCTGTTTGATATCAAATTCATTTTCACGATCAAGTCTGTCGGATTGTATGATGCTCGTTTCGTTAGTTTGGCAGTTTTTTTTATATTTTACACCAAAAAAATTTTGCACTTTCACGACTAGCAGGGGATCATTTAAATGCTCTATTATTCTATCCCACATATTATTTACTTGCCTCCTGAAACAGCTAAATACTGATCAACTGATATTTTAAATAAATCCCAAGGATTATATGTTCACTAGTGTTGTCAGTGCGGCACTCACTTTCCGTATATAAACACAATATAAATACTAACTACTTATATATGTTTACCATTGGCACACCAAAAGAATAATAAAGTAATTATAAAAACAAATAATATTCACGATGTGCCTACTTTAGTGTACAACATTTATATTCAATCCATAACCTAAGTGCTAAAGACTATATTGCGATTAAAAGAAACTGATAATTTAAACGTTGTTAATATAGAGATAAGGTTGAAATCATTAAGATTTCGAAAATATATATTTGAAATGACAGCTGTTATCTGAGTGACTGTGGACTGTAGAAACCAGGAGTACCAACTCATATAAATGGTAAAGTCATGACCCATTTCATTACCCAACCTATCATGCTAGTGCTTGATAGTTTAACTAACCCACTGAGTTCACCTAATGAAAAGACAATTAGTGAGATATCTATCTATCTAATTGGATGGTATGCATGGACACTTTCCAATCTAGTACTCTCGCTAATGCAACAGATCGTAACACTAAAAGAATTGAATTGTCTACATTTTAAGGTCCATTATCTACTATATAGAAGACATGCGGTTTGAGATTTCTCGAAGATTGTGACACAATTTAGTGTAATGTAATTGATGAGCACACAATTTACTGTTTTTTAAGAATTGAATATTTCACCCAATGACGACAATATCCAATCAATGTTTAATATGAAGTCTGCAGTTATGGACAAAGTTAAGAGGATATAATATTAAGCGAATAAGATTAATAAGTAAGATTAATAATACCTCAATTATTAACTTTTTTAAATCCTTATACGTTTATTATAAGAACTCGTTAAATGATAGCTACTATTTTAATTAATAGTTCAAAGTTCCGTACAACTGCTAGGTATGTAATACTTACGTGCTAACTTATTGCTATAGCGGCTCCTAGTTGTACTGTTATGTAGTGTTGTATATATGGTTTAGTTTGTCAACCATATGTTACTCCTCATCTCTACTCATCATTTGACTTAAGCTGTTATATCACCAGCTGTTTACTAGGTACCTAATAAATGATATAAATATTTTAATGAATTAATTTGACAGCTACGAATGACAGTGACAGATCACAATGCTGCAACTAATATTTATCAATGAAGCGGTGTGCGAAAGACGATTAATTGGTGCTAGTTTTAAACTTACTAAATTAGTATTAACTAGTTTCGGGCACTGTGATCTCAGAAGAAAAACACTCAATAAAAGGCTAATAATTTAAAAACCTGTTGGTTTCTGGATCTTTGATTAAATCTTACATGTAAGTTTAAAAGTTTATGCTGAGTTAAAGTATTTTTTGCTTTTATATCTTGCGCTAAATATATTTGTAACTTATTGTTGGGGCAGGTCAACAAAAGAAATATTGGAGTAACAGGAAATAAATTCGAACTTAAGAAATCATTAACTATTTTCATTAAATAGTTATCAATATAATAAAAAATAACCAAATAAATTTTGATAATTCTTTTAAATATAAACACATGAATTAGAAATATGTTTATATTACGATATACTATTGAATATAAAAATAAAAATACTATGTCTTCAATATTTCATATACCCTCATTATTTGCTGCCTCTGAATATATAATATTAGTTAAAACCTTCATACTTATATCAAAATATTAATTTTTTTTTAACCTTCTGATTTATTATTTTTGACACAAACAAATATAATCACAAGTGCTCCCTGTGTTTTACGATCTATTGTTATCATTTTATCTCACACACACACACACACACACACACATACACAAAGGTGAATCACAATTGTTAGAATAACAATTCATACTCTAGATTGTTGTTTGCAATGTTCTATTAATTGTAAAATAGTATATATATATATATATACATGAGTAAAGTATTTTTAAGACTATTTATTTATTGATAACAAATAACTATTGATAAAGCTTGAAAGTAATGTTAATAAATCTTTATTAGTGTCCAAATTAAACCTTCATTCACAACCCAAGATTGGTGGCAACTCGTATCTCTCGGCTCGTAGATAACATTATTATAAATAATAAATATGCCAATATATATATTAGTGATTATCTTTCTGTATGTTTGTTAACATATTCATAATATATAAGTATTTATAATTTAAGCTGTGAGATGGCGGAATTTAACTGTTCTCAAGTGACCCATCCGGTGATAGAGTCTCATTTGTCAATGCACCAAATTATTGTGACGTGACTGTACCCAGGCAGGTATTAATAAAGAATAGAATAGAACAGAACATAACACAAATCTGAATTGTAACTAATTCCGCTGTTTAATTTCTAGTTGGTCTGAATTAAAAAAACCTGAAAGTGGTTGCTTCTAATTCAATCAACAGTTCTTTAGACTTTTAAAATTGATTCCACTTTAATTAGTATCATTAAAACTGATAAGACAGAAAATTATAAATGCGGCAAAATCACTGAGAGATCTTTATTAAAGAATTACTGATACCAGAGGATGGAACATTGAATAATAGATGTACCCGATGATTGAATATTAAATTTTTAACTCAAAGAACATATCACAGCTACAAGCAGTTTAGAAGTAATCCTATCATGTCACAGATGAACACTTGTTCGGGCACCAATTAAGATACTTTGAAATGGCAATAACTTTGTAAAGTAACTTTAATTTCAATCTTACTCAATCACAGGCCTAAAAACCTTATCAAATCACGCTCAAAAAACGCGAACAATATTCGTATCAGTTGGCACAATGTTAATTAATAATGTACATAGTTAGAGGCGAGAGAGTCCGCGGGTAAGAGTAGTGATAATATTATAATGAGTGCGGAGATAATGTTTCTCGGAGTCAGTCTCGTCGCGCTGTGCGAACATGTCACTGATAAACCTCAACAATACCAGTGTCTACCGGAGAGCGGATTTATCTTAACTTGGTTAAGTTATTATTTGAGGTAGGTGGTGAGTTGGTATCTCCTTACAGTTTCATCAGACGCGCCCGTTACATTGTATCCATATGAAAATACAAGTACTTGATACGTATTTACGAATCAGCCGATTGTAAGCTTTTATTGCAGCTCAAATTAATTTTCACATAAAAGTTTGTTGCTATGCCGCAAAATTATATTATATTGTAATGATATAGTACTATGTTCTCAATTCTGTCAAAGTTCTTTTAAAACCTTATTATTATTATTGTAAAAATTATGAACTAAAATTGTACAACACGTCGTGATAAAACGGCATCCATGTTGCCAGAGGTTATTAGGTAACTGTAGTAGAGATATCGCAAATGAAATTATATCTGTTATAAATAATCGACATTATCACAAAAGTATTGAAAACACGTGTTCTAAGTAGAGGCGTAGTGCGTTAGATTACGTCCAGTCCTCTCCATCATCGGGACTCGGGAACTCTACTGTTGCAGGTTGGCTCGCGGTGAAGATGTCAGAGGAAGAGCCGGACTCTCTCAAGCTATACTGGGACCGCTTCTTCAAGGCGGAGACTGGAACTTATGAGGTTATAAGACTATGAGTAGTATTTCAGAGCCTTTAAAACTCAGCTCAGTCAAAGTCAGTGCCATCTTTGTTGTAATATCTCAGTGGTAAATACTAATCGCTGTTTTTCAGAAATCGACATGGCTGGAGCTATTTCTGGCAGAGTTTATCATTCGTTTGAACGAGGGACAAAATGTAAAGAAGTTGATCAACTTCTGGTAAGATTCAGATACATATATTTACAACAGTAATTAAAACCCAGCATTCCAGTAAATTATAGGTTCATATGAAATAAAATATTTTGTTTATTAGCTGTAGCAATTTTCATATATAATTACAGATATTATACATGTACCTTAAAATATTAAAAACAAATCTGTAATATTTAGATAAATTGTAATATATTTTTGCAGTATTTGAAGTTTGTCTGTTTGCAAAACAAATGTAGTGTTCGCACGCAGCGCCTCGCAGCTGTGAAGGAATGTTAATGCAGTCTATTAAGTGACTGTCATGGACACTTCCTTGATTCTCTCTTTTCACTTGATTTTGAACAAGAACAACAATTGACTTAGTTTATAATTACAATTAAAAAAAAAATTGGAATTTAGTTAAAATATGGTTGGTTGACAATCAACACACAATGCACAGGGTACTTATACCGCAATAATTGGTGTGCAGTATACAATTTTGAAGTTATTATTTTAATATTGGGGAGGAGGGAGGGGGGAGGAGGCAATAGCACCTACGTAATTATATTAAATGTTGCTACGATATATTAATACAAAGAGGCCATATAACGCGCGTCGACATCCAGCGATATTTCTTATTTTACCCAGCGCGGACTGCGTTGTATTTAAATAAAAAGCTAACTACGTCAATAAGTTTGCTACGACAAACTTATATACTTTTAAAATATTGCTGTAAATCACACAGTATGTATGTATTATAGTTAAATACAAATATTGCATCAGTAGATGCAATATGGGGGTCGATGTAGACCCTTAACTAGTATTGTAATGGTCCAGTCCGCTGAGCGGCGTGGTGACGCTGGTGGGGTGCGAGCTGCTGTGCGGCGTGCACCGCGTCACGTCCGCCGAGCACGCGCTGGCCGACGGCAGCGCAGGTAACCCACCGTCCAAAGATAAGGTGGAGTGGGTGCAGGTCGAGAGTCTAATGTAATTACCCCGATCCCCAGCGGCGGGCGCGGGTCCCCTGCGGCGGTTCCTGCTGCGCGGTGCCGCGTGGCGCTGCCTCGTGCTGCTCCGCGCGCTCGGGGTGCAGGTGCGTTGATACTACATTTATCTACTTCATGACAAGTTATTTTTTAATTTTGGGTGGAATGCGTATTTTTATTTTCATCACCAATACGATTCATTGATAACGCAGCGTGTACAATTACAACCTATTATCAGGAATAATAGTTTGACATAACTAGGGGCGCCAACAAACCTTCAATTTCGACTTGCTGCGTTCGCGAAATCTAGGGTGCCGTTTGCATATTGAGCGAAGCGAGTTGAGTGTATTGACTCATCGTTTCCCATTGACTTCAATGGGATATCAGATTTTTGACAGGATATTAAAAAAAAAAAAATTTTTAAGGACATTTTTCAATTTTTTTTTTAAATCATTACCTAATGTGTGTCTTTTTGATTGCAAAGTTTCATAATTTTCCGTCAAGTAGTTTTCGAGCCAATTCGTGACAAAGAATGCAAAAAGTCTCCAGTAAAACGCTCCGCTCACTGCGGTCGCTTCCCTCAATTAGAAAGATGTGCTGATGATACGTGGAGGTAAACTTATTTAATAGTCTGATAAATATATATATCTATGAACCTTCATAATGAATGAAATTTTTGCTCGAGATATACAAGTACCTGGAAATGTAGAATTGCTATAGCATGTGAAAGTGCTCGAATTAAGATTGATGTAATTATTAACTCTATTCGTGTTTTCCGCACGCCTTGGTGACCGCTGAGCACCCGCCGCGAGTGGCGCGCTCTTATCAGACACATGAATACACGCAATGAATGCAAACTATTATTTCCTTATCGTGTGCGTCGATTCATTTTACGGCCTATTACAAAATATTAGAGACTACAGACGACTTGGAACTCTAAGTACTAGATAAGACGATTAAAATTATTATATAGTATCCAATTTAGTACATATAGTAGTGCATCTATCAGTATCGGTGCGAGATAGTGCAGCGACCTCAGATAACCGCACTCACTGCCCTGCCATACGGCTTTATTGGTTGACCTTAATACCGGAGATTTACCAACTATTTAAGAAAGTTAAAATAAAGTAATGTTAACAATTATTATCCGATTGGGAGATTTAATTTTTTGAGAGCAGTAATTGAAGAAATGTTGATATAAAATATACCAATTGTTCTTATGGCTTTATCTACGACGACCCTAGGTTCATCCAGATCCCGAATATTCCAGAGAATGACAAGATCTAATTATTACGACATTAGCTCTTCTTTCTTTCTTCATAAAAAATATAGGTTTATGAAAAAATAACTAAATAGTTGAAGAAGTTAAAAACATTCTCCATTTGCGTAAAAAACCCTCTCGTTCACGATAACAATGTTTACTTAATTCCAATCACACTGGCGAAACAAAAACAATATTTCATTTCAGTAGTTCAATAACTGTGAACTATATTAAAACTCTATTTATCTTAAAACGTTACTTCACCCACACTAAATACATTGCATTTTCATACTCTCTCGTCATTTACGCACTCACACGCACATTAATATCCGCTCAAAACAATTTGATTACAATGAAATTACATGCGTGTGTGTGTGTGTTAGGGTCTCTCCTGCTGCAGGCAGTTGAGCTCGGTGCTGATGTGGCTGTTCGGGGAGACGTGCCTGCCGCCCCCACCGGCGGCACCGGCGCCATCACTTACCGCACCGCCCGCGCCCCCCAGCGCCTCCCTCCCCGCACACACCCGCACCGCCAGCCACATGCACGAGTTGTTCTCTCACAGGTGGGCTGTATATCATTTGAAGGGACAAACTGCTAATTAAAAAGTTAATAGGACATCTTTGTTTTACTTACACCTCGTCAACAGGGATTTTGGTGTTTTGCGGTTGGGATTTTGTATATATTCATATTTTGTTCCAGAATATGGTCAAAACAGAAGCCTGCGGGCAACGCGGATACGAATCACTCAGGGGCCTCCTCCGAGAGGAGCTATAGCGTCGGAAGGTAAATCATTCTATCTGATTCTGTTTTTTTTAATGATATATTTTTATTAAAAGTGAATATCGTGTAATGATGGCCTTACCTCATCACATCTGAAACCTGCTCTAGGGAGGTCAATACACAGGTTTCTTTCAGCATGTATTGACGTTTTCCCGACGGGATCCTGCAGTACAAACATACTGCATCCCAAGTGCTGTCATCCGCATAACAATAATGAAATCACACATAACGAAAGATGGCGACAATATTTTCTATGGTCGTCATCTTTGGTCGTGTGCGAATTTCAAGAAAAGACCTGGCGATTTATAACGCTCTCCGCTAGTTAGGACGGAACTATGCGTCGTTACTTTAACAGGCCCGCAATGAGCTAGGTCTGATGTGTCTGTCTTGGGATCGAATGGGCTAGGGCCGTATTTTACGAGTTCGGACTTATACTAATAAGAAGGGCATAAAGAAGAATCCCTTTATATAGTGAAAGATAAAGATTCTTTGTTTTTAAATATTGTTAAATCTATAATATTTTGCTATGTATAATACTTTTCTAGGAATATTCCATGATTTTTGTTTGTTGCAGAGTGAAGGCTAACGGTCATTCTAAATTAGATTTAGAAGGGAAATTGCGAAAGAAGTCTATGAAGCATTCGGAAGAGTCCTCAGACTCGGGTGATTCCAATGAAGAACTTCAAATTCTAAACAGATCCATGACCATCAAAGTGTGCCAAGATGACGATTTCGAGTATTTTAATTCCCCGATTCGTACTTCCTACGAATACGCGAATCCTTCACTCTACAGTGATCCTTTTTACTCGCCGAGAAAAGCCAAACCAAAAGCCGAAGACTTTATGACAGACCAGCACAGATCTATTATTAACTCGGAGATAAGCACATTTGAGTTTACAATACTGATAACGGACTTGCTGCAGGAGCTGTGTAAGGCGGAGAGCAGCCTGTCGGGATCCGAAGGGTCGCAAATATCGATGCAATGTATAAACTTTGCGCTCAAAAATTTATGCTCACTTCAGTTTGGTTCGATTCCTGCGCAGGTTACGGTCTACGAGCCGGCGGAGATGTCTAGGGTTAAAGTGGCGTTGACGGAACTGCTCATGGTGTCGTTGGACCAGGTGCTCATACACTCCGACCTTTGCACTAAACTGATAAATAACGGGATCCTGCCCATGCTGCTGCGGATCCTCGAAGACGTGATATGTAAATCCAGCGCTAAATATAAAACCGCAGCGGAACTACAAAATCGAACCAAGGACGCCGAACCACGTGCCGAAGTCGAGGGCGAGAATCTTTTGAAATTCGTGTTCGGTGTCGCCTACTCCATAACGGCCTTCTTCCACTGTCTCCTGATGCAGTGCCGCTCGGTGGAGAAGCTGCGAGAGTTCACCGAACAGTTCCGCCTGTACGGCCAGTGCCTAAAAGGCGCGTTGCTCAGGGAGTGCATCGAACTGATCATCCGCATCCCGGGCGTCGACGAGGCCGAGGTCGCGCTGGCGGTCAAGAGGCTCGTGGACTCCATCGGTCGACTGATCTCAGCGGCCAAGCGCGTGCGCGGGGACGTGACACACGCGGCGGCCTGCGGGCGCGTGCGTCACCGTCGGTGCCGCGCCCGCGTTGCGGCCGGGCTGCACCACCACCACGACGCGCTGGGCGAGGCCGCCGCGCCGCCGCTGCCGCCCGCCTGCTGCGTGTCGGCACTGTACGCGTCGCTGGCGGCTCTGCTTCCCGACCCACCCCTGGCGGCGCGGCGAGCACTTCGGTCTCGCGTGCTGCGCGTCATGCTGCGCTGCGGCGCTTGCTGCTGCTTCCCGCCGGGTACGCTCGTAGAGAACGTGGTGCGGCTGGTGCTAACGCACGAAGGTGCGGCAGCGCCGTGCCTGCGCCTGCTGGAGCGCACGGTGTACGGTGAGCTGGGCGCCGGCGTTTTGCCGCCGCGTGCCGGCGACCGGCTGCCTTGCGCCGTGTGCGAGCGAAGTGACGGAGGCCCGGCGGGGAGGGCGAGGCGCGCCGGTGGGCTGGTCACCGACCGGAGGAGCGTGTGGTCGTTCCTCATACATTACAATTCGCTGCTGCAGCTCGATAACCACGGCGACGTCCTGCACGCGACGGTGGCGCACCTGCTGAAGGTGACGCCCAAGTGCCGCACGGAGATGAAGTACGAGCTCCTGTTCAGCGTCATCTATCCGACCTTCATCGTTGCCAAGCACCGGTACATCATAAAGATGGAGGAGGCGGCCTACTTCCTGACCGTGTCGTGCCTCAATATATTTGCGAGTTTGCTGAACACCGTGTCCTTCGCCGAGCAGTTCATACAGAAGGGCGGCTTGAGCTATGTGCTGGAGTTGATATCGCTGCCCGAGTTCTCCAACCAGTGCTGCGCCATCCTCGAGATAGCGATCGTGGTGGAGATATTCAAACTGCTGAAGGATGACGCGGAGTACGAGTCACTCGTCGAAATGAAATCCCCAACGTCGGTACAGATACTGTTTAAGTGTTTACAACAAGTGACCGACAAGTGCTTCCAAATATACAAAACGAAATTACCCGCGGACAAGTTCGAGGAGCTGTGCGCGGGCGGGGAGTGGGACGCGTCCGCGCTGGCGGGGGGCGTGGCGGGGGGCCCGGCGGAGGACGACTCTCCTTCGGAGGAGGCAGAGGTGCTGCAGAGCGCGGTGACATTCTGGCGCTCGTGTGGGCGCCTGTGTCTGTGCTGTCCGTGGTTCCGCACTGCCGCTGCGCGCGCGCTGCCCGCCAGCTGTGCGCTGCTGCGGCTGGTGCTGCACGCGCTGTGTGCCCCCCTCGCCCCTTCCCCCTCGCCCCCCTCTCCCCCGTCCGCCGACCGCCTGCTAGTGCGTCTCATGGAGGCGCTGCTGACGGTGCAGTTTGCGGTCTCCGGTGAGTTTAAATATATAACATTAGCTCATCATTCTTAATTGAATAGTATAATATAAATTAATTTAACGTTAAGACGTCTTCATCGTAGTGATTAGGTCGTAAATATTAATATAGCCTAGTAAATGAGAGACCGAAAACACTGCTTTGTATCAACCAGATCAACGATAACAGTATTAGTTATTTTGTCGAAAAATTATCGAAAACAGTAGACCGAAATAATCAACAACAAAGGTGCACACGCACGGAGCAGATGGACAGCGCGCTCTGCCGCGGTCGTTTTAATCGTATTTAAAAGAATGTGAGTAAATATATCCCATAGTATAGATCCCAAAAAATATTTTTGACAAAGATTTAATATATGATCTATATACATATATAAATCTATACTTTAAACTATTGACATTATTTTTTTTTATTATTTTTATACTTACACATATTAATAATTATATTATATTACATAACCAAATATTGTGACATGAGTATCGATCGCCGGATGCCGGTCGACTACTAGCAAAGGAAATTACTTTTGATATATTTTTTGAAGCAGCAGCCCTATGCTAATAATAATTAGTTGATTCCAATTATAAAACCTATGGAGTACTTACGACCTATTAATCCCTTAATCTTCCATTTCCACTACACGTCACTCGATACTCTGGTCAAAGTATTGAGTTCCATACAGTGGTAACGGTGGTCCTTATACTGAGGGTGTAGAGTGCAGGTTTCACCGCCGGTCATTGATACACCCACGGCAGACTTGATCGTTACACGGCTGATTGGGTTTCCGATACTGAGTCCGCTTGGCATTGTGCCCCGTACACCACTAAATGTACCCACGAATACCAGACTTTGACATTTTAGAAACTAATACAGGGGTTGCATGTCTGAGACGTCCTGGATGTGCCATTTACATACATAAAAACAATGTAGAAACTGAATATTAATGGCACTTATAAGGAATTTCTGCCACTTTTTTATTCTTGTTTATTTTCGTAAATATAAGTGCAAGTAGTAGTTTAGAATCTGGCAGTCTTAATATAGTGTATAATAAGAGCAAAATTAACTTTTTCTGTCTGTTTTAAGGCCTGAGGCTCTTTTTTTTGTAGTTACAAATGCATATGGTTTGGATCCAGTGTCGGTGCTAAAGTTTTTGTTACTAATCGAATTTTAAGGTCATATTGTTGTTTGTTGTTTAAGTAAGACTATTTGATAATATTTGTCAACGGTTAAGGGACTGTATCGAAACTATATATCATATTTTTAATAATAAGAATGGGATCAATTTAATGCATGAAATGTACCAGTGACGTACTCACTGCACCACAGATGCAACTGGCGGTAGATCAAAAGAGACTAGCTGCGCGATAGTCCGCGCGGCGCTCAATGAGCGGGTGAGCGGGGCTGCGGGAGGGGGAGGGGGCGAGGGCGGGGCGGGGCTGCGGGCGCTGTGCGACGCGCTCGTCGGCGTGGCGCTGGCGAGGCCCAGCTCTAGGCACGCCATGCCCGTGCTGACGCCCATCAAGGTTAGTCGATACTAAAACTTCCTCCTCAGCATTTTTCCTATGTCTCGCAATATCATTTCTCAATTTCAGTGTCCCCACAGACCTTTTACCAAAATATGTCTCAACATTAGTGTCCCCGCAGACCTTTTACCAAAATATGTTCCAATTTCAGTGTCCCCACAGACCTTTTACCAAAATGTTTCAATTTCAGTGTCCCCACAGACCTATTACCAAAATATGTCTCAACATTAGTGTCCCCGCAGATCTTTTACCAATATCATCATATTATAACCGATATGTATGAGCTACTCCGCTACCAAAGTGTCATAGTATTATGATCCCGAGAAGATATTGTAATATTACCAACTAACTAACTAACAAAGCGATTGTAACATTATCTTGAATTCTAGAAATGTTGATTTTTAAATGAAACTTGTTAACATCTCGTCGGATGTCAGTAATGTCACTCGGGTGAAGAGAACAGAGTCTTACTGTTTTACATCTCACAACACAAAACCGTTTTTATTAATTACTCAATTATCATTTCAATAGCAATTTAATGTACTTTTTATTAAAATGGTGCAATACAATTAATCGAAAGTCATTTATTTAGTCACATAAAGATATTTAGGTTTACAAAAAATATATATTATGTGTAATCAGTGAAACATAACAAGTGTATTTTTAGAGTCTAAGTTGCGTTACATTAAGTGACTTTCACTAAACTGGTTCACTACTTAATGGTTGTGTGTTTTACTACGAACTGTTTGTTACGTGTGTGTTTGTTACTACACATTATTAAGTAGCAACAAATACAGACTACACTTATAACAAATTGTAACACTTATATATGTAACACTTTTCATTCATGCTCACCGAATTAATCGTTTTATTATACACTATGGAAATTTTCGATAGATCTACATTTAACTATTAACTGTGTGTGTGCGTGTGCGTGTGTGCGTGTGTGTGTGTGTGTGTGTGTGTGTGCGTGTCTGACAGCGGGTCGGGTCTTAATTAATCGAAGGTGTTTTAAAACCTCGTCTCCAATATTTTTTTGTTGGAAAAAGTCTGTAGGCATCTGTAGTCACTTCGCTTCATTACAGTCCTAAGTGTCGCGATCGATCAACTTTTAAAGATATTTTTGTTTTCTTATGTTTTGTTTATGTTTTATCAAAGCTGCCTCTGTCTACCTGCTTATCTTACAACATCGCATAATATATTTCGTCCAATGAATCCTTCAGATCAGGTACGCGATGCAGTAACGGTATAAATTGAGAAATCGCGAATAAAACAACCGGAAGATTATTATAATGAATCGATCTAAGTCTATTAGACCGGTCCGGAGCCGACGCGACCCACTACCACTACCCGCGCGGCCTTCGAGTGCCGCGGACGCACATGTCACTGTGCGTGTGTGTGTGTGTTTGTGTGTTTTTAAACGGAATAGAACAATTTTAACTTTCTAAAATTTAATATTATGCGCCAAAAATAGACGAAATTTTACACTTCATCAACGGTTAAAAGTGAGGAAATATTGATTTTTGTACGGAAGTTTTCCAGCTCAAATGTCGCGGTTTGAAGAAAATATTATCAGGGACAGTGTGCCCCTCGCGGTTAGTATTAAAATATATTTATAATATACTACAAGGATTTATTTGTTCATTTAATTAAATTAATATACCGAGATACAGTTATTAATATAATTGAGTTTTGATATTAGTATTTAGTAAAGTCATTCTTGAACTGCAATTTGTTGATTAATTGCAAATTATTTGATGACCGATGCACTCATCACAAATGTTGGTTCTATCAAAAGACGGTCTGCCACAGATCTTCACCACATTAGATTTCCGTCCCGAGCCACGCCACAAACGCTGCTTAATTATATTCCGCGCTTATCAATAAAACGATTTGTTTCATGATAATATCTTTATAATAATGCTCATTTGTTAATCTAGATGCATTCCTACATAAATACATCTTAAAATGCTAGTATTAATTGTATAATTTTTCATTTGTTGTAGGTGTTAATCATGTAGTTTAGCGCTGCCCGTTTCATGTTTCTATATAATTATGAAATAAATAAAATATTTATAAACTAGTTAATATCCTTACTATATAATAATGAGCTAATTGACTCTGTATGCACGCGCATCACTTATCACCCACAAATCACACAATAATGTGTAATACATCAAAAAAAAGCTATTGAATCAGGCTACAAAATAGGGTAGGTGCCAAACTTATACGTGACCTTTGACCCTTCCTGGCCCGAAGGGCCGGGAAGTTCCCTTGTAAATGTATAACGTTGTAACAAAATATTTTAATGATAAATGATGGCAGGTCCGAAATTGTATCTCCGTTTATTATTATGTCATTACTCAAGACACTGTTATTATTTGTAACTAGCTGGGTCTACGACTTGACTCGCGCGGAATATGTTGTGAAAAAATAGCCTAAGTAACTGCTTATAACATCAGCTATCTGTCAGTGAAAGTTCTGTTAAAATTGGTCCAGCCGTTTCGGAGATTAGCTGGACCAAAGAAAGAGAGAGAAAAATTTTAAAATTTTAATTTTTTATACCATAAGAACCATATAAAGTTTCATATGCATTTAGTGCAAATCTGTGGATTTGAAATTACAAACAGACGGTCCCATTTTATTTATGTTTAGATAAATTAGTAGGTAAAATAAATAATAGCTCTTACTATGAAGGGACATTCGATACACGAATGGTCACTGGCATGGATTCAAAGAAGAAAATATATAAATATATGTACTTAAATTGAGATCAATCATAAGCAACCGTATCTTACACTACCGCTAACAGTACTGTCAGTTTGGCGAGTTCAGCTCTCTAACGCGTCTATTGACGGTGCTGCTGCTGCTGCTGCGGATACACATACAATGAGCATTATACGTTATTATAATATGGACAAATGACGCACGCCACTTAGAGAACCCGTGACTACCGCGTGTTAACCAAAGACAGTTCCACTCAAAGACCCGGTACCCATGTTTATAGACTTTCAGACATGACGGACAACAACACCATATTTAGCAAGATTGATATAAATTAGGCCGAGCACTGAAATTGTGAAAACCACTACTATCACACCATTCTGATTGTGTTAAACCTCACAATGCCCTCTGAATTGAGAAACTCCACAAACCTTCTAACGCTTCATGCATTTTGTGTTTATTTTTGTCAAATTTAGAATTCCCAAAAGCATGAGGACCCCCCGGAGGGCATGTATGAAGAGATTGATGTCTGTGGCTGAAGCGAAAGCGGTATGCAGGGACCGTAGCGTTTGGCGCTCCGTCGTCCCTGGCTACCCCGCAAGGGATATGGCGTGAAGATAAATAAATAAATAGAATTTCCAAAGCCGCAGGCAGTTCGAGAATTAAGAAGACTGTTGGGGCTAATTTAATTTTTATCTCACAATTTGGCCAACCTAGCTGTAGCAGAAAGGCTACTTAATACATATCAATAACATTAAGACACCAAGAAGAACGATCTTCATATCGCATACACTCGACAGACGGAAAAGCTGTTTAATACTGACGAAGAATATGACCAACGCAGTCAATTCCGCTCGTCTCTTCCTCTCTTATGGAGCGTACCGTTAACTCTTATGCTCAAAGCCTGTTGAGACGTAGTTGGCAACCACTTGGATTGTTCTCCAAGGCTCAGTGAAACAGAGACGATACTCAACTACAGACAGAGAATTGTAACATTGGGACACTATCCTGTGGTATCCGGGAACAGTAAATAGTTCACTATTAAACGTCTAGATAAAAGTATCTTCATACCGATAGATAGGTTAAGACCCGCGTTTGTGTCTGACATAATTGCACAACCTGGAGCAACACGTGCACACCAGGACGGGTCAATGAAGTAATCATTTAGAATTAATTGCTAGTGTCAGCGAAATACTATTAGCATTACGGTTTTACCAGTACCGCATCGAGTAGACATTTCATATAAAGCAAGTATTTGGATGAGATAATGATCAAAATAAATTTAAAAGTATATAAATTTTTTCTTTATTTTGAAATACAGACACCGTACGTTAAGAATAATGAGATTTAACAAAATAAAAACATTACAAAGACATGACATCTTCTGAAACAAGCTGACGTACACATGACACGCCTATATATTAATTAATTTGTGTTACGAGTGCTCGAGATCCCTCTCCAGTTATATCAATATTGGACCAAGAGAAACCCTTCAGAGCTATATGAATTAGTTATAAATAGCCACTCAATAATCCAGTGAAGCCACAGTAACTGACAACCTCTGAGTGCCGCCAGCGGACCGGCCGACATTAAACAATGTGACTCTTATAGGATTGCACATACACTTGCAAAGAAATCAAAAACGATCGTGAATTTTTGTCTAACGCAATGTTTTCATAAAAGTATTTTCTATTTTATAATAGGTTTATACAGAATCTTCGATGGTGATTCCGACTCTCACTTTCTTTACATCCACCCCTTTCACTCCTAGGATCGTATTAACATAAATATTGCGTTTGGGCTGCTAATGTCTTATTGAATAATTTCTCGGGGGTCTTAAGAAACACACGGACAGACTACGCCACGCGTCTATACTCAACTAACTGACCTTGGAAGTTAGAACTTTCCAACGGTTCCAAAGAGGGGTTGGTCACAAGTATACGGATATTCTCCATGAATTAATTAAAAAAACATGTTATATATTTAGTGTCATGACGGTATGCCATACTTGTAGTAGACAAGAGAAGACAAGGTCACTTTATTATATATTATTTTATGATTGTTAATGATAAAGCATCCGAAAAAGAGGAATGCAAAAGAGGAATGCTAATGTCTTCTATTCAGTTTAGTTACAGCTTTAGCGAAGATATTAGCAATTAACATAGAACAGATAAGTTTAAACTTAAATGTTTTCGTATGACCTTGAGTAAAATAATTCTTTTATAATAATGAGATTACTATTATTACTAGATGAACTAGTTTACAAACTCAGCACAAATGTCGCGAGTCGCTTCCTACGCGACGGAGACGTGTCAAGTTCTAAGAACCGGACAGGCATTTTTATAAAAATGTAGATAACTAATAATTTTGGAATCAAGTCTCGGGCTATTCTAAAATGTAGCTTCCAAAATATATACGTTATTAATATTGTAAATATAACTTTGTAAGATGATTGGATTGATGTAGATTATATAGGTTACTCTTTGACGCTCGAACCGTATGCTTAGTTTAGTGTTAGCAGATTATTATTAACAATTTCTAAAAAATATTCTTATTAGAAACATTAATTTCCTTGTAAATATTCAATAAAAATAAATAAAACATGTCTTGTAATATCCACTTGGCACCCTTTCATTACTCACTTGAGCTATTAGCTTTATTTTAAAATTTCAACCCTATATCGTTATTGTTTCGTTAAAAAAGGAAAGTGCTTGCTAATTTTATAAATTTCATAATTTCCAAGTCAACGGAGAGTACCATATTAATTTTGTTCTCTTGAGAGTTTTATGTAGCGTTTAATTTTTTTACTTTAATTAAGAAAATATATTTTTACACAGCTTCAAAAGGCTTAATATATGGGTGTAATTTCAACTCGATATCTCGACGCATTCCGGAAATGTAAGGTCTTGACGGACGGACGGACGGACGGACGGACGAAGAGACAGGCAACTAATTGTTGCTATAAGAGTTAATTTTTTCGTTTGAGTCTTCATTTATTGTTTTAACATTTATGTTATTTGCGCTCATCGTTTGACACGACTCATTTTAATACTTCATGTTATACGGACAACTTCAAAATAATTTATTCCCACGTTTCTCTATTTTTTGTTACAGTTTTTACATGAGGTATTAATTTAAAACATTTTTTGTTAGTTTTAGGTTATTCTGTATGCCTGTGCGGGTATAATGTGTGTGTGTCTTTCGCTTCGGAAAATAGCATCATTCATAGGAAAAGTTTTTTTTTTCTCTTCTCATTGCAATTAAATATACTAGGGGCGCCAACAAATCCTCAATTTCGACTCGTTGCGCTCATGAAATCTCGGGTGCCGTTTGCATATTGAGCGAAGCGAGCCAAGTGTAGTCTTTAGTCTTGTGTTAGTGTTGCGTGTGTGTGCGTGCGTGCGTGCGTGCGTGCGTGCGTGTGTGCTTGTGTGTGTGTGTGTGTGTGTGTGTGTGTGTGTGTGTGGGTGTGTGTGTGTGCGGAGTGTGGGTGATAGGGCTTCGTCAGTGTAGCCATTTTATACCTATGTATCTCGTAGACTCGTTTAATCACACTATTTAATTATTCATCAGAGGATTATTTTTACAGTGATCACTGTTTCACAAACGTCAGTATATGTAGTGATCAATGTACAACAATGTACAACAACTAGCACTAGAAGTGCACGTACAAACAAACAAACCTAACAATATAAGTGTTGTCAGATGCCGGCTCTGTTCTGTCCGTCCGGCAGCAGCTCGGAGTGCTCCTCGAGCGAGGACAGCGGGGCCCGCGACCGGAGCCCTACGCCGCCCGACGGATACGAGGTACGTATTAATATAGTAAAATAATTAAATCTCGTTTAGTTAAAAGCAATCAGTCGATCCAAGTTATTTTGTTCGTAGGATATGGCGTAAAACATGACATTTTTTTCACATAATTTTAACTGTATTAAACATTTTTGAAGAACTTTGCTGTTATTTAGATTTGTGTCATAAATAGTATCCAAGGCGATGAGTAATGACTAATGTCAGTGGAGCTAATTAGTGTCGTCTTAACAGGATTACAATAAGTCGGCGGAGAGCGTCGTCTGCATTACCTGCGACTTGTATTAGTCAAAGATTAACATTAAAACTTCATCCACATATGAAATGTATTTATTTCATAGAGCAATCTCAATATATCAGTATTGTTCATATTGCAGTGCTCGGGGGATATCAAACATAGTATTGTTGATTTAAAATTCAAATCTAACCGCTTCTCTTTCAACTAAAAGTGTATGTGTGTTGTTTTACTTTGTAGTTATATATTATATAAGTAATAATCTCTGGACTCTATTTTTTATTTATTTTCCGCGGTCCGCTGTTTAAATAATGTATCTTATTAACCGGTTTTACCCCATAACAAAATGCTACCTTATGGCGACGTTAAAGGATAATCAAATTGCCGTTCACATTAATAATAATACATCGTAGGTAGATAAGGAAACTGCATGTGAATTAGTCATTGATTAAAACGGTTGTCCTATGTTAGTAATCTGTATGGTAATGCATCTCTTGAAAGCAATGTTTCAACCCGACAGGCGGACGTGGAGGCCGGCAGACAGGAAGCGGCGGTAGTTAAGTCACGGAAGCTCTCCGCATCTTTATCCATCTTGAGTAACATCTCAGGTAATGCTAATGTTACACATCGTCTACACGCTGGCTTACGTACATCTTTAACACTTATACACATACACATCTTTCTTGAGTTCGAGTGTACATATATAATAAATACGGACTGACTACACTGACGTTTATGTTGTAATAATTGACGATTCAAAAGTGCGTGCGAATGACTACTTCAATAAAAATATTTTGAAATTTAATCCAGGAACCTCCAAAACTCATTAGATATATTAAAATGGCCAAGCAAGGCACGGATTCGCGCCTGCTCGCGTCGACGTGAGTGATAGTTTAGATGTACACTTGTTGTTATCAGACGAGCAGCTGAACTCTCAAGAGGTGATAACGATGCAGTGCGCCGAGCCCAAGGGCGAGCTGGCGCACCCCGAGCTGTGCGTCATCGTCGTCGACATCGTGTCGCAGCTCATAGACAAGTCAGTTCGTGCTCGAGCGTCTCCAAAACCCGCTATGTTAATTATAATTTTTAATAAGATTCAAATTGTGAACGCCTATTTTGTTATTTCTAACATTGTATCACTTCGGTGAACGTATATTTTTCAAGGACGACTTCATCTTTTTTTGCTACATGTGTGATTTTTGAATCTTTTTTTTGATTTAATTTATTCTATTATAGAATACAAATGTATTTTCGGTTCAAATAAGCACTGTCAATTTACGACCAGATTGCTCAAAGAGGACGAAAACGCGGCGGACACGGAGAAAGAAGGAGGGGATGGAGAGGACGCGAACGAGGGGGAAGGGATCAAGGGGGAGGGCAGCGCGGCAGCGGCCGAGGTGGCTCGGGTGTGCGGGGGGCTGGCGAGGGCCTGGGCGGCGCGGGGGGCGGGGGGCCCGGGTAGCGGGGCGGGGGGAGCCCTGAGGCGGCTGCTGGCTCCCGGGGCCCCCGCCGCGCGACTGCTCGAGCAACGTAGACACAAGTACTCCGGTATGATCCATATTTGATGACCTTATTCTGTAGGCATTTTTTCGATTGGCGATGTGTCAGGTGATGTTAAGTAAGCTTGTTTAAAAAAATAAGTTCTACCTCTTGTAGTTCGGGGTGCCTCCGTTCTTCGACGTAGACGCTAACGTGCACGGTTCGATTTATACCATGAAATGTGTTTTTAATCAATAAAAATTTAATCAGTCTGTACAGTATTCGCAGAGTGTGTATTTTATTTATTATTGTCGTCGATAGAGCTTCAGCGCAGCATTCTCGACCTGGTGGAGGCCGTGGCGGCTCACGGCCTGTCCCCGTGCGAGGCGGCAGCGGTGTTACGTCCGCTGGCGGCGCCCGATCCGCCACTGGCGCTGCTGCTGCCCGCCCTGCACCGGCTGGCCGTGCGCGCCGCCCGGGAGCGCCACACGCCCGACTGTCTTCTCACCTTCCCCATCCGAGCCGACCCCGGTGAGCCCCTCGGCCGCCGGCACCGTCTCATAGGGTCGTCCGATAATAATGCAACATCTCATCCCGCAGAGGAGGCGCTCCCGGAGGACGCGGTCGGCGCCTCCTTTCGGCAGCAGGCAGAAATAAATGCACGGAAAATAAGACGGGAACATCTACGAGTCGGTGAGACATCTGCGAAACGTCAATCGCTTCCCCTCCCACCCGTCACTCTCCAGGGTCGTTCCTTTATAGGCGAGTGGTCGTCGTGGGCGGCGAGCGCGGCTCGCGCGGTGGCGACGGCGGCGTGGGCTCCCTGGCTGCAGGGCTTCGCGCTGGCGCTGTGGCTGCGGCTGGTGGCGGCGCCTATGCCCGCCCCGCGCCGCCCCGACCTGCCCGCAGACCTGCTGCACGTGCTGTCCCTGGGACACGATTCCCTCATGTTCGAGCTGTGGGTCAATCCTTCCAATGGTGCGTACTAAATCAAATAGAGCATCCTGGCCTGGACGCAATGTGACGAAGAAGTGGGTGTATATGTATGTCCCTCGCGGCAGGTGAGGTGACTGTCCGTCTGACTCGCCCCGACTCGTCTGGCTACAAGATAGTGAGCGGGGCGCGGGGACTGGCGCGGGTGCCTGTGGAGGCCTGGGCCTGCCTCGCCGTCAACGTTAACGAGCGAGTGCACCGCAAGAGGATACACATCCAGGTGAGTGCGGCCGGACGCGACTGCCGCGTGCGTGTGTGTGGACGGCGCTGAGCTCGCGATCGTTGCAGGTGACGCTGTATATAAACGGTCGCGAATGCGAGACCCTCTCGCTACCACTGCAAGGGATTCTTGTGCGCAAGCCGTGTCCCACTACCCTACTGCTAGGCCAGGCCGGCAGCGGGCCGGGCGCGGGACCGGGGGGCGGAGCCCTGCAGCTGTCGTCGGTGCGCGTGTGGCGCTCGGGTCTGTTGCGTGCGGGCGGAGCGTTGCACGTGGCTGCACATCCGCCCGACCTGCCGTGCCAGGTACTGGAACATTTCAGCTGCATTGAAAAATATTAAAATATAAAGAATGTCTCAATTTTGTTAATGTCGCCTCGTATATAATGTAACCTTCCAGATCCCCTGCGAAAGCGCCCACTTCCCGTCCATCCTCACTCCGGAACTCATCGATATGGACGTCGATTGGGATTCGGTGAGAATCTTAATCCCTGACACTTTACGATATAACTTATTTTATGACGTTACCAGTATTTCACTCCGCGTCCAGGTGTACGAGGTGTCCAGCTCGACGCTGCGCGAGCTGCACGACGGGCTACTGCTGACGTTCTCGGCGCAGGCACCCGACGCCGTGCAGCTGTACCACACGCCGGCCGCCGCGCCCGCGGGTGGGTCGGACTTCGGTCCATCAACACGACCAATATTTTTTAACATGTTTATTGTTTGTATTAACCTGTGGTGTGTGCAGCGTGGGGCGGGCGCGCGGCGGCGGCGGGCGGGGCGGAGGCGGGGGCGCTGCGCGTGTGGTGGGCGGGCGCTCCGCGGCCGATACGGCGCCGAGGCCTGGCGCCCGCGCTGCTAGCGCTAGGCGGGGTCGAACCGCTGCTGTATCTATTCGCCAGGGTCGGTACGAGGGATCCGGACGGACGTTAACGCTAATCATTTATAATAACGGAGCACTAGTAATTTAACTCTAAAAATGAAAAAAAAAGTAAATGGTTTATCAGAACCTATCATTTTAAGCGGTAACTTAAATTGAAAAGTAGTTAACTTCCTAGGACGGTTATCATGTTGTGTACGATATGAACCGGTTCTGCCCCCAGGTGGTGGAGCTGTCGGCCAGCGGTCCCCAGCAGGCGATGGCGCTGTCGGTGTCGCTGCGCGCGTGCGCAGCCGACGCCCGTCTGCACGCCGCGCTGCTACACGACGCGCTGCCGCTGCTGCTGCCCGTGCTGGCCGCGCCCGCCGCGCGCGTTTCGCACCACCTGCTCAAGGTGAGGGGACTCGCATCACTACCGACCTACGTTATAGTCATTTAATGCTACCGCGGAAGCTTTGGAAACATCCTATTAGTTAGCCCTTATGTGGTTTATGAAAATCAATCATCTTTTATTATAACTTTGTAGTAAATTGCTGATAGGCCACTAATAATTGATAATTCTCTTAGGTGGTGCTGGACGAGGCGTGCAGCAGTCCCGTGCTGGTGCCGAGCGTGACCCCGGGCGGCGACGTGACGCTGCTGGCCGACAACGACAGCGTGCTGCTGGAGCCGCGGTACCTGGTGCTGCTCATACGCGCCTGGAAGTACTTCGACACCGATGAGGTCGCGATGACATTTATAAGCTCTTAATATGATTAATGTAACAATAAATGGAGACTAACACATGGATATACCCGCAGGAGGTGGTGTGGGAGGTCCCCGGTGGGTCCCGCGAGCGCGGCTCGTGCTGGGCCCTGGCGCTGGCGGCGCTGGGCCGTCTGCTTCATCCCAGGCACCCTCGGCTCGCCTTCAACCACTACCAGGCCTCCCGCCTCGACCTGCTGCGGCACCTCCTCACCGCCTGCAAGGTATGAACGCTACACTTACATTAGATATGAGTGCGGTTGGCTCACAGTTGGCTATAACTGCAAACTTAACAAATTATGAAACAGTTTTGTTACATATATCAATTATTTATTTAATTTATTTATTTAACATTTATGTACACACAGAATAAATATAAACAGAGATATTTAAAAGCTTTGAACGAATCTTTTAAATATCTCTGTTTATACACTGCTTATTTCAAAAATAAATCTCTTCCAGCAGATTTATTTATTTATTCACTCCAGCTATGCCTCAATATTAACTCTCCCTCTCTCTTCTTCTCTCTCTCCTGCAGGAGCGCTTCTTGAACTCGTCCCGTGGCTCGCTGTGCGAGACGGGCAGCGCAGCACTGGTGCTGGCCGTGCGGGCGCTGATGGGAGTCCCGGCAGCGTCCTCGGCGTCCGCACTCGCCCCCGGGCTGCCGGCGCTGGCGCTGCTGGCGGACTTTCTACTGCTTATGCACCAGGTGAGCCGTTGCTCGGATGTAATTTATAGAATGAAGACTATCAGCGTCCACCGTTTGCCGTCGGTTAAAAATACTTCATAATAGTGCATACACGCAAATATGAATCATGAAAATACTCGGCAGAGAAAATGCCGCCTCTTTCTATGACAAAATAATAATTATCACAGACACGGTGCCAGTGCCGCGCGCCACGCGCTGAATTAGATTGTGTATCATTCTTATTGTTTATTAAATACATAAAAAATGTACGAGGTAAAATATATATTTTTTTATGCTTCGATCATTTAAACACTATATCAAATAATGACAACTTGTATAATCCAGGCGAGCGACACCTTCGTGACCCACTCCCGGGCTAACTTCTACTTCCTGCTGACCGCCGACACCCCGGAGACCAGCGACTTCAACTTCCTCAACTTCATGGGGAAACGGAAGAAGTCCCTCAACGCGACCGACCGGCGGTACCGCGACCCCGGGGACGGGTCCGGCTCCTCCAGCGTCTCCAACGAGGACGCGATGAAGGAAAACCACCTCAACGATCTGAAGGAGACGGCTCAAAACCGCGACTCGGACCACGAGAGCGGTGCGGAGTGCACCAAACAGATGAAGGGGTTGGTCAACGCCCAAATAAAGCAAGGCCGGTGAGCGCTCACTAGCATGTACCTCGAAATTAATAAGAAAAGTATCTTCATTGTCCATTTTGCTATTTACAGACAGAAGTTCTCCTCCACTTCCGAGAACTCTGACGCAACTGGTGAGTACTGCTTCATATAATATTCGGACATTCAGTGGAACGGCGCTCCTTAACGCTGCTTACGGGTAGCGAGGTCTAGTAGCAATACACGCGGAACGAAATGCCGTATGCTCTGTGCGTGTGTGCGTGCGTGTATTTCTCTGTGTGCGTGTTTTTATCATATAACCTCAACACAGGGTTGTACCGTAGTAGTAGTCGTGTAATTTTTGTGAAAACGCATCTGCTTTTGTCTGTTGCGTTAGATCATACGTGAGTATTGTTTTATTATTGCAATTAAGTATTGAAAATGTCATTATTATGAGATTTAAAAAAATATTTTCATTTAGTATTTACCTTTATGCTACATTGCATACATAATACATTCGGACGTAAGGAACTTCGTTCCTGCCGTAAGATAGGCGCATATTGTGTCTATGAAGATATTCTGACTGGATTAATATATATATTTTTGTTGTAAATTATTAAAATATTTTACAGAAAAAAGTGTAGGCGAGCGTGAAACGGAAGAAACCGGCGAGGGAGAGAAAGAGGTGGAAGACGAGAGCCTCAAGGAGGACGCCGGAGCCTTCGACGGGTATGTGGTGGTGGAGGAGGAGACCGGGAGCTCCACCCCCGACCTATACACCAGCGGCCTCTATGAGCAGGTACGAAGCCACTGAAATAACGTGAAAGCTATCTTTCTACTACTTCTCCCTAATTTAACGTCATTGCCAATGATCAGCGTCGCGTGCTGGCGGGTGCGGAGCCGGGCTGGAGCGCGTGCGGCGGCCTGCTACTGCTGCTGCGGGACGCGCTGCGGGCTCTCCCCGACCACCAGCTGGCGCAGGTACCTTCTCGCCCTACGCGGACGTCGCCCTGTGGGTCTGTGTATAGGATGCGCTCACAACGAACGATCTGCGCAGGCGGTGTCGACGGCGGTCCCTCCCGAGACGCTGGTGGTGCTGGCCAATCACAGTGCGGCGGGCGTGCGGGCGGCCGTGGTGCGCGTGCTGTGCGCTCTTCGGGGCCCGAGGGCACCGCCGCTGCCGTCGCACATCTACACGCACCTCGCCAACCAGGTATATATGTCGCAGGACCCCTTCAAATATAGCATACGAGTTTATAAACTAAGTCCACACTAATATGTCTAATCTTCTGCTGTAGATCTCCCTGTACCCGGCGTCGCGGGACCTGGCGTCGGCTTGCGCGGTGCTGCTCACCGACCGCGACGTGCCGCTGGAGGATCAGCTGGACGTGAGTCCTCTCGAGCGGTGATCGATCCGCCTCCCTGACTCCCTCCATTAAGTCGGTCCGTGCGCAGGAGGAGTCGTGGTCGTGGTCGGAGGAGGCGTGCCTGCGCAGTCCGCCGCTGCTGGCGCTGCTGCCGCAGCTATGTGCCGCCGCCGCCGTGGCGCTCGCGCACACCGTCGTGGCGTTACTGCGGCGCCTCGTCGACAGGGTGAGATACACACCTCGCCAACGAATAGTATGTCGTTACATCTATACTGCGGTAATCACTAATTCCTTCAATACGCCGTCAGGAAAACCGAATCAATCCATCATCATCGTATTAATAGTAAAAGTGGAAAATAAGACGATAATCCTCCTAGTTTTTCATACTTATTTTATATACAAACACATACGTATATTGAGGTTATTTCAATTAGGGTGCTCATTAGATTACTTCAACTATGGCGGTGCAGCAGTAATACGTTTGTAGACCTTGTCTCGTGTCTTCTCTTGTGTCGGTTAGACTCAATCGCAGGCGCACGCTTCATTCCATTTCAAATTAGACTAGCCTGAACAAAAATGATGGAGGATTAAATATTTTTTTGTACTTAAACTTCCATGATCTATATATATTAAGATATATATTTACCCGGCTCTACTCACTTTCATTATATCTAAAACGCAGTGCACATTGAAAGCATTAAACGAGGTGGCTCTGGTGGAGGTGACGGTGAACTCCATACGGAACATCGGACTCGAGGACAACCACTTCGAAGGTCGGGACCTTCTGCTGGAGGATCTGTACGACTTACTTTGCAGGCTGGCCGTCAAGGTCCTAGCCGGCAACCACAGCGTGCAGGTACATATCGTCAAATCCAGGCGAATGACTTCTCATACTTCTTACGTTTGTTATAGATAATTTACTAATGACAATACCTTTCAGATTATAATAGACATGCACCACATGCTGCGGTACATCGAGTGCGAGTGCGGCCGGCAGGGCGGGGAGGGGGGAGGGGGAGGGGTGCAGGCGGCGGCGCGCGACGCGCAGTCGGCGCTGTACTTGGCGCAGCTGGACTACCTGGAGCAGCGCCTGCGGGAGCAGCAGCAGCAGCCTAGGACCACCAATTACTTCGCCAACGGTGACTGTAGATTTAGGGCGCTCATCCATTAATTAAAAATATGTTTTATTACCCTTTTGCTTACCTGCCGTGTACGGTTCCTCGCAGTGCTGGAGGGGTCTCGTGCGGAGGGCGACGCAGGCTCCCGGCTGGCGGGGGTGGCGTCCCGCGCCGTCACGTTCCTGACGGGGCGCGCACCCCACCACGCGCTGACGCCCGACGCGCTACTGCTGGACCGCCTGCTGGAAGTGCTTCTCACCGGTGGGTTCACGACGGTGGCGAGGTGCCGATCTGTGGTATTCGTGATCTTAATCATTCTGCGTCGCGTGCAGTGTGCGGTGGCGAGGCGGCGGGTGGGGCGGCGCGGCTGTGGGGTGGCGGAGCGGCGGGCGGGGAGTGTGGCGGCGCGCTGGCAGAGCTGTTCTGGTGGGCGGCGTCGCCGGCGCCCGCCGCGCGCCCCCTACAACCCCGTCTACTGCGCGCGCTGTATCATGCGCCCGCCGCCGCGCTTCGTCTTTTGGCGCCCAAATACAAAGATCCATCCGCATTGAGAAAGGTACGACCTCGGATCGAGGGATTGCAAGAAAATGAGGTTCGTGAACGAAGTTATCTAAATCGAGTGACCGTCCGTAGCTGTCGGTGTATCTGCTCACGTTGGTGCAGCAAGTTCACCTGACAGTGGAACGCGGCGGCGAGGTAGTGGAGCTGGCCATCACCGACTGGGCTCGCGACTGGGCCGTTGGGTCGCAGGCCGAGCTGGCAGAGCGCGTCCGAGGACCCGCACTGTTGCAGGAGGCCGAGCGCCTCCTGCGAGCTGACAACGCCCGCCGAGCCCGCCACGCAACATCGCCGCGCCTGCGCGCCGCCATCGGCAAGGCAGTGTTCGCCCGCGAGGCCGCCGTGCGCGCACTCGCCGAGAGCGCAATGGCGGCCACGCGTCAAGTTGTGGAGATACAGGACGGCGAGCGGAAGGGTTTCCTCGAGCATCTGCGGCGGGCGGACGCTCAACACGCCGCCGCACTGGCGCGGTGGCACACCATCATAGACACACACACGCACGAGAGAGGTGCGTGGTAGATTCACATTACTACTTATTTAACACACTTATGAGGCACCAATGGGACAACACTCAACAACGTTCCCTGCAGGCGTGTGGCACAGCCCGCTGGGTTACCCGGGCGCCTGGCAGCTGGACAGCACGGAGGGCCCCGGCCGCGTGCGGGTACGCCTGCGACGCGCTCACCTGCGGATACCGCCGCGGTTTCTCAACCCGGAACACAGACACAAGGCCGGTGAGTAGCGGACGTTTCTATTCGTTACATAAAACGCCGGTATAAAAGTACCTCCTCGTGTCTCGGTCCAGAGAGCGCGGCAATCGCGCCCCCTCTGCGCGGCGTGCTGGGCGCGGCGGCGCGCGGCGGGCTCGCGGCGCGCCTGCAGCCAGGGGAGGTCGTACTGCACACGGCGCGCGTACTGCGCGTCACGGTGGCGTGCGAGACGCCGGGGGAGTTGCTGCTGACGGACCGCTGCCTGCACTTTGTGGCGGAGGGCGAGGCGGACGAGGCGGGCGGCGGCTGGGCGCTGGGCGCGCTACGGCGCGTGGCCACGAGGCGCTGGTGCCTGCAGGAACGCGCGCTGGAGCTGTTCCTTCGCTGCGGCCGCGCGCTGTTGCTGGCCTTTGCCGACACAGGTCAGCGAGCCGCCTTCCTGCGTCACCTGGACCGCGCGCACCGTCCGCCTCCCGGGGACAGAGACGGGCTGGCCGACGCGCTGCAGCAGTGGCGCAGCGGGGCCATCACCAACTGGGAGTACCTCATGATACTCAACGGGCTAGCCGGGCGCTCCTACAATGACCTGATGCAGTACCCCGTGTTGCCCTTCATTATCGCCGATTACGCCTCCAAGATCCTAGACTTGACGGACCCGTCTTCCTTTCGCGACCTCGGCAAACCTATGGCTGTTCAGAATAAGAGCAGGGAGCAACATTACATAAATACTTATAACGTAACTATACTGTCCTGTTACCGTTGAGTTCGTATTTTAATTGGCGTGTCTGACCCTGCGTCTGTTCAGGACCTGAAGGCAGCTCGTCGCGAAGGCTGCAGCCCCCTGGTGTCTCGACAGGCGCACCACTACGCCTCGCTGTATTCCAACTCGGGCGGAGTGCTGCATTACCTCGTCCGCCTGCCGCCGTTCACCGAGCTCTTCATCAACTACCAGGGTGAATCTCTCTCTAAACCTCCTGAGCTGCTGCGACGCATTGATTCTATCTTAACATTTGATGTATCCGCAGATAATAATTTCGATATGCCGGACCGGACGTTTCATTCGTTGGCGACCACGTGGCGACTGATAACGCAGGACTCGCCCACGGATGTGAAGGAACTAATACCGGAGCTGTTCTACCTACCCGAGCTCTTCTACAACACGGAGGGCCTGGCGTTGGGCGTACGGCAATGCGGCGCCCGCGTCGACGACGTGGAGCTACCCCAGTGGGCGGCCGACGCGCGGCTCTTCACGCTCGTGCACCGTCAGGCGCTTGAGGCGCCGCTGGTCACCGAGCGCCTGCCGCTGTGGATCGACTTGGTGTTCGGTCACAAGCAGACCGGTCAGGCCGCCGTCGATGCTATCAACGTTTTCCCGGCTTGCGTGAGTGTCCTCTCGTCCCTCCCCGCCGCACCTCCCCTCCCGCACGCCGCTAACGACCCCTCCGTTGCAGACGTACTACGGGTTCGACCCCTCGTCGCTGGAAGACGAGCTTGACCGCACGGCGGCGGCGGCCATGGTGCGTACATATGGCCAGGCCCCGCGCCAGCTATTCCGCTCGCCGCACCCGCAGCGCGCACCCGAGCTGCTGCCGCGACAGGTGCGCCCCGCCTTATGCTTTGAATCCTATATAACAATAAACATAGCACTCACGACGAGCTGTCGTTTCGCAGGGCGATGTCGGTGTGTGGGCGGGCGTGATCGGTGCGCGGTGGGGCCGCTTCTGCGGGTCTCCGGAACTGGCCCCCCCCACGCCGGTGGCGCGTCGCTCCCTGCCCGGCGCCGTGCGCCTGCAGCGCCTGTCGCACCCGCGAGCCGTCGCCGCCTGTCAGAAATCCACTATGCTCATGATTGACACCGGTGTGCATTAGCGTATGATAAATTTAATGCTTCGGCATGTCTAACACGCATCAATCACTGACCGACCGTCACTGTCACAGACGAGTCTAGTCCGGCGGCCGGCGGCACGGCGGGGGAGGCGCTGTGTGCGGTGCTATGGGCGCACGCGGACGGCGCCGTACGCGTGCGCCGCCGGCGGGACGCGCCTCCCGTTACGCTGCTGCACGTGTTATCTACGGAGACCGTGGAGGCGGCGGCCGGCTGCGCAGAAACGGGCGGCGCGGGCGGCGGTTGGGGCGCAGCGGCCGCTCTGGGACTGTCGTCGGGCCGCGTGCTGGTGCTGCGAGCTCCGCCGCGCGCGCATCGCGCCCTGCACGCCCACGACGCGCCAATCGCAGATGTGGCGCTGTGCCCGCGCGCTGGTCTCCTCGTCACCGCTGCTGTCGACGGTGTCATCGTGCTGTGGGATCTCAACGAGTCAGTTTGATACGGCAAAGCGGACGCCCGTTTTATATGCTTCACCGACAATAATAATACTTTCATTGTAAATTCTTTTCCCCAGTCTCACTTACATCCGCACGCTCCCTAACCGCGACCTGCTGCCAGTGCGCTGCGTGGCAATCAGCGACACGCTAAGCGACGTGGCCACCGTGCACGAGCCGCCCGCGCCCGGCGGCCCCGGCGACGACAATGAATACGAGCGGGATAGCACCCACAAGTACAACTCGCTGATCCGCGTGCACACAGTCAACGCGAGGTTCGTCGGTAAGTACTCGTTTTCATTCATCTCTTCTCGTCGTTCCGATCGTCTAAGAGAGAGCTACGTGTCCGTCGCAGGCAGCGTGCGCGTGGCTGAGCCGGTGACGTGCGCGTGCTACTCGCAGGCGCCGGATGGCGTGAGCGTCAATGTCATCGCTGCCGGGCTGGGCACCGGCGGCGTGCGCCTGTACTCCTCCTGGGACCTGCGCCCGATCGCTTTCCTGCCGCCCGCCCGCCCCCACCCGCTGCTCAGGTACGTGCACACACACACACACACACACACACACACACGTACGGACGCAGACTCCCTAACTCGTCTTTGGTTGCAGCCTCACTTTCAGTTGCGACTCGCAGCTGTTGTTCTCGTGCCACGCGGACGGCACGGTGCTGGCGTGGGAGAGCGCGGAGGCGGGCGCCCGCGCCGCCGCCGTTCGCCTGCTGCCCGCACACGCGCTGCTGTGAGGCGACTCCGTCCCTCTACTGCGGACTCGACTGTGAACACTGTTCACCCACAGTCCTGATGCAGTGCTGATGCAGTACTGTGCGAAGGTGTGTCGCTCGGACCGACCGAGTTACACTCGCATCTCTAGTGTAAAGAAATCTAAGAAATATTAAAAACTTCTTTGTAAATATTGTGTCTATTAAGAGATAACATCGACGGCTACTAGGTATAATTAATTTTTATGACCGTTAATTATTGAAGACAAATATTTATAGACGCTAGACAAGTGGTCCTATAGTTTTTGGTGTGAAACTTTTACTGTTACATTTTATTAATAATATCGCAATATTATAATCAAATATTTTAAATTTAAAATATATTTTCTAAATATTTTATAAAAATGTTTGCCAAATAACGTAGATAAGAGATTTTACGAAAGCGTTTTGAGAGATATATTATTTTATAACATGTTTACGAGACGAGTATCTTAAGTATAAATCTTACAGGATATAGAATTATATAGAATTTCAATTATAAATTGCAAGTGCCAAAGTGCTCAATCAGTTTTAAGATAAACTATAAAGTTACAAATACACTGTCTTCCACCGAGCAATACATACAGACATGTTCGATAATTAGATGATTTAATATAGAGGATAATTAATTGGCAAAATATTGTATTAATACTAATAAACAAAATAAATTATATGATAACATTTTATTTAAAAAAAAAAAAAATTGTACGACATATTCCGCCGCTTGGTTCCTAAACGATGACTCGAGTTGACTCTTGCAATGTAATAAATAAGAACACATCTTCCAGCATCCATATTAAACAAGGCATTCAACGTAGTTACCTTTGAAATCAACATTGTTTCTGTATTTTGCCTGAGCGTGACGTCAAAGTGTAAAAAAAAGGAATACCACGTATATGGTAAATATTAGTTAAGGAAATTGAAGGTGCACTATTAATATAAATAGTTTCTATTCTATTCAAGTCTGCTAAATAAATAAATTATCACGAAAATATTGAATTACTTTATAAAACATTATTCCATTATTATACAAACAATCCCAGATATAACTTTTAAAATTATTGTAGTATCGTCATGGCCATTTTCGCCTGAACGTGACGTCACAAACGCAGTGTATGTTGATTTAAGGGTATTTTCATTATACCATTTTTAATATGAGAATGCTCTAAGGCTCACACATTAGATGTTGCATGTATAGTGTTGAATTTGCCAATTCTATGTTTGATTTGAATTATTTTGTTATAAATAAAAAAATAAAATATATTTATAGATCCTGTTGTTTTTTTACTTCACGATAATGTGTTGTTTTACCAGTAGTGGAAATTGCAATTAAATAATTAAACTTTTTAATAAAAAAGTCGTAGTTCATAGTAACTAAAACATGTGTATTCAATTTAAATGACAAAGAACATTATAATGATAAAACTATTCAATGAAATATTAGCTTAAAGTATAATAAATTCAACATAACTTTTTTTATAGAACTGCTGTGGTTGATATTAGAATAAAAGTGGAAAGACGATAAAGTGCCAAAAGAAATACATAATTCTAGTTCAGTAAATATGTGATTCTTCATTTATTTTTGCTATTTAAAGTTTAATAAAATTAGAAATATGACTGAAATATATAAATCTTTTAATTTATTATTTTACTAATCTTTCACTAAGTTAGTTTGGTTTGACAGTTGACATAACAAATTGACAAATGACATTGACATGTCCAAACAAATGCCCTCTCAGCGTTTGCTTTGTAACCTATTAATTAATCAATATTTCTGATACCTCCAAACGAGTTGTTGACGTTGTTAAAAGAGTGTACTTTGTCAAATAAAGAAATGGGTTCTAAGAAACATAAAAAAGAATCGAAGAAAAGGAAGCACAGGAGTAGGTCACGATCTCCTTTGGAAGGCGAGGAACGTGAACGAAAAAGACATAGGAAACACAAGGACCGCAAAAAAGACCGCTCTCCTGATGGTTAGTAGTAATTTAGCTGTAAAAGATAACGCTAGCAACAAGAAATGGTCTTTATTTATATCTTGTATATTTTTCACCTCTATTTTTCCATATAAGAAGACAAGAATACAATACGAAGATCATTCCTGGTACTAGCGTATCGTTAAGTTGACAAGATAATGGCATATTTTGCTCATTATTTCAGACTGGCGGCATTCGAGATGAAACGACATCCCGAGTGCTGTTGTGATGAGGTGGGTATTAAAGTCGTGTCGCAGATGGAAAGTCTTGGCACTGTTAAAAGGATGTTTTGTACAAACCTGTATAAACATAGTAAAACATAGCTAAGCCCCGTTTTATGATATCACAGAAAATGCTATTAAAAACCAAAATTGGGTGTTTTCATAGTGAGATAATGAGTCAGTTGGTCCGCAGCCAACTCATGAATTGATTCTAATTAACCAACTCAAATTGTAATTAAATTTCTGTACAATTTAATAAGGCACATGTAGTTTATACAACGTGTACCTTGAAACATTATCAGAGCAACTTATAAACACAATAAGCTCCTGTGTCTGCCCTAGTTGGTATATATATATCTTAAGATTTAAACAAAAGATAAATCTTAGCCTGGTTTAATAAAAGCAGGTTTTAGACGCTATGGAGAAATAACATATAATGGATCAGAATACAAACTAGTTTGTATGATATGATAGAGATAGTCTTTTACAATACAATAGATTCATCAAAAGTTAAGTTTGCTAATAACTAAACACTGTAATACAATAATCTTTTGTATGTTTGATGCATTTAGTATGGTTACTGTTAAGGGTAATTAGGTCATAATAATTGTTAGAAATTACATTCCAAGAAACTATATTGTTGGCTTTTTGTTTAACTAAATTCATCAAATGGTGAAATGAAAGGTTTAAATTGGTATTCTTACAGTCAGCAGCGGCATTAGGGCTACTGACACCCCGGGCAAAAATATTTAGGCGCCCACTTAAGGAAATCAATATTGAGTATAAATTTTTTGCTGAACCAAATAATCTGACAGCTGAACATAGTTGTGAATACGACACATAGAGCACAGTATTGAGGGTACACAGCGTGGAAGGCAGAAGGCCGAGTCCCCAGACCTCAGCGCCCCCCAAATTTGGCGCCCCGGACCGTCACCCCATCGCGCGCCCCCCTAACGCCGGCATTGCTTACAGTTGCCCTTTAATATATATTTAACAACATATTGTTTATACGCCAAAATGTGAATACTTTTATCATAACCAGGGACAGACACACAATAAATACAAGAAATAAACATAAATTTGTTACGCCTAAGTTTCAACATCAAAAAGTTAACAAAATCTTAATGAGATGTATGATGTATACATCAAATAATGTTTAAATTCATTTACAAAGATCAACTGTTGAGTTTCTGCGGCTGAGCGACTCTTCTCAGTAGAGCAGCATTCCGAGCTGATAGCTTACTCACGGGCTGACTACACTGACCTTTTATAATCTGATATGTGACAATTCAAAAGTGTATGCCAATCCCTACTTGAGTAAAGATATCATTAATAATTCGTATTTAAATGTAAGTTGAGAAATAAAATTTTGATTACATTTACTACATTAGTACCCGAATATACAGAGATATTTAACAAGTGTCACTTAGTGCATAATGATAGTATTTTATGATGCAATAAAATATCAATAATTGTCAGCGCATTAACTGGTGTATCATTGTTATAGTTGAAGAGGTTCCAGTGGACTCTCATCTGGTGTCGGAGCGGGCCGACACCTCCCCCACCCGCAGCAGCAGCTCCAGTGCCAGGGACCAGCGCAGCCGGGAGGATGGGTACGTGCCTCTTTGAGAATACTACTGTTTATGAAAGTAAAGTAATATTTTTCATGGTCAGTTCTAGCCAAAAATAAGGAATCATCTTAATTAAAATGAGAATTACTGATTTCTTTTCTTTGGTTCGTTTGATTGAATGCAGATAAGACGAACGTTCTGATATTTGAAAGAAATGAAGAAAGAACAGAATGTAAGATCAACGTGAATGATAAAATAATAGAACAAGTGAATGAAGTGGTATATTTGGGAAGTATGTTTAGCAGAGACGGAAGATACAATATGGATGTGGAAAGGCGTATTGCTGCCGGTAACAGAGTCAACGGTGCTTTGGCTGTATTGTTGAGACGGTGAAACGTCAGCATAGCTGCACGTTTGGCTGTACACAATGCGGTTTCGCTACCGACGCTGTTATACGGCAGCCAAACGTGCTTAACACAGAAGAAGAATGTAAGAAAGATGAATACTGTGGAGATGCGATTTCTTCGCAGAATATGCGGAGTCAGTCTAGCTGACCGAATCCGCAATGAAGAGATCCACAGAATGGCAGGTACTAGAGAAGTTGTCACGATGAGAATGAAGAAGAACATGCTCAGGTGGTTTGGGCACGTCGAACAAATGAGTGATGAAAGAATGATAAAAAAGATTTATACAGGAAAAGTGAGCCGTAAGCGAGAACGGGGGAGGCCTCTAGTGACCTTCGAAAACACAATATCTATGATACTGGAGGAAGGTCACGTAAAAGCATGAGGACCCCCCGGAGGGCATGTATGAAGAGGTTGATGTCTGTGGCCGAGGCGAAAGAGCTATTCAGGGACCGTAGCGTTTGGCGCTCCGTCGTCTCTGGCTACCCCGCAAGGGATATGGCGTGAAGCTAAATAAATAAATAAATTTCTGATTTCTATTCTATTTCAAACTTATTATAATTTCTAGTCGGGATAAAAGTCAAGAGTCCGAGCGTGCTCCGTCCCCGGTGGCGGCGTCCAGCTCGGCCCAAGAGAGTCTGTCCGTAGAGGACACCAACAAACTACGAGCTAAACTGGGGCTTAAACCATTGGAAACCACCGAGAAGCCCGCTGGTATATTATTATGACAATAATTCAATTTAGTATGCACGGTTCCCCTCTAAATTAATTATTTCAGGGTGCGATCCCTCACCGTAAACCTATATTAGTAAAGTCACTTGTTTGTTTTGTTCTGAACACAAGAACAACATCTTTAGACATCAATAAATTATGTTGAAAAATTCTGTCAAAGTTGTCACCTTACCATATTTTTCCAAGAAAGCAATCTTAGTTGTAAATACTTTATTATAAAGAATATAACTAGTCTACGGTGTGGTTACCGTTTGTCTGTAGTCCCTAAGTTTAATAAAGAAAACTTAATTGATACTGAACGAAAACATATTTTATGATACATATTTATTGTACAATAGAAACAATCGTAAAAACAAAGTTCCGTAATGAAAACTTACTTGAAACAAAAACACTGCAACTAGAACGTAAGGTGTTAGGAGTGTAATGTCTTGTGTCGCAGAGGACGGCAAGATCAAGGACGACCTCGGAGAGTTCTACCACGTGCCGGCGCGCAACCTGGCGCAGCAGCGGCGCGCCGACCTGCTGCGGGAGAGGCTCACGGAGCGGAGGGACAAGAGGGACATCGACAACAAGTGAGAGACGCACGTGCACACACACACACACACACACACACGCGCACGCACGCACGCACGCACGCACGCACGCACACCTCATCGTACACCCACTGTACTGTGTTGGTAGTTTTGATTTAATGTTTTAGGAATCTTAACGTTAACTTTTTCTTGGTCGTTAGTGTTACAAAATAATGAAATCACAAAATATTGATAGTTTGATGCGCCGGACTCAGTATAGTAGCAGTTGGGTTTATAAAGAAGTATTATTATGTTCATAATACAATTTTCTTAATGGCTATGTAGTTCTTTATGAAATGCTGAATGTGCAGGTTGCAGACGACCCTGCTGGCGGAGGGCTCCGACGAGGAGGACGCCTCCGCCTGGGTGAGGAAGACACGAGACATCGAGAAACAGAAGCACGAAGCCGCCAAGAGGGTGAGTGGATATAGATAATATGAATAGTCATATATTAACAATACATGTATATAAAATATGACTTGGTCCACAGGCGGCGCTGTTGGACGAGATGGACGAGGTGTTCGGCGTGGGCGCGCTGGTGGACGACGAACAGCGGCAGGAGCGGCAGAAGGCCTACGCCCCCGACCACCTACGGGGACTCCGCGTGGCGCACGGCCTGGACGCGGTACGGTATCCTGACTGATGTATAAAAGAGATACTTTGAGTTCTACGTAATATATGATATGTGCAATGACGTCGCAGCTGCCGGAGGAGCGTGAGACGGTGCTGACGCTGGCCGACAAGGAGGTGCTGGCCGAGGACGCGGAGGACGTGCTCGTCAACGTCAACATCGTGGACGACGAGAAGTACAAGAAGGTAGCCAGCCGCTTATACTTCACTATATCTCTTCGTACTCCTCATACTCCTCTATTATTTTCTATTTTACTATTATTACACCAAGAAACATTTATATGTCATTAAACCGGAGAATTCCAAATTTGTCTTTATATTTCCAGAACATAGAGGAGCGTAAGAAGGCCCGCGTGGGGTACCAGGCCTACGACGAGGAGGCCGAGCTGCAGGCCGCGCTAGGCTTCCAGCGGCCCGTGCTGGCCAAGTACGACGACGAGATACAGCCCGGAAAGGGGGATAAGACTAGGGGATTCTTCATCGGGGACGAGGACGCCATCATGGAGCAGAAACTCAAGGACCTTCTGGTGAGATGTCGTCTGTGCCGGCTACTTGTTACACTGTAGCACACTTATATGTCATATATACTGTTGGAGGAAGTGTCTACTTTGCAATAAGTGATGAAAATATTAAGAAGTCCGGTGTCTTATATATACAAATAAACCCAGTTCAGTAGCTCAGTGGTGTAGCGGATGGAGACGGCTTCCTAGACACTTATCATTCTATGATTATTAATAAAATAAGGGTCTTGACACACACACGGACACAGACAGACAACAATATCCAAAGAGCTCCGTTTTGTTTTAAACTACAGAATCCTAAAAAGCAATAAGGGGGTTCGAAGGTGACGTGACGTGAATGATAGGAGTGAGTAAACAGACGTGCAGTCCCGACTCCATCTAGTGGGAAAAGAGAAGAAGATGTGACTAATAGCTCAAGTGTCTCCTCAGCGTGCGGAGCTGGTGGCGGGCGGCCCGGACCGACGGCTGGAGTCGCTGCAGGCCGGGGCCCCGCGCGTGGCCCGGGACTACATGGACGCGGAGGAGATCAGCGCCAAGTTCAAGAAGCCCAGGAGGAAGGTACGCCGACATATGGAATATTTTACACAGAACAGATACGTTATTTATATAACTGTTGTGCAGGGCAAGATGCGCAAGAAGGCCAAGCAGGAGCCGATAGACGTGGACGAGCACGAGGCGGGCACGGCGCCGCTCGACACCGACGACACGGGTGCGTGTGCTTCGACTTGAAATGAATGTTGTGCGTGTCTGTCTGCTAACTGGTTCCGTCCGCAGAGGTGAAGCCGGGGCTGGAAGGGGGAGAGCTGGACGAGGACGAGGTGGAGCTGGACACGGAGCTTCACGCCGCCCTCGCCAGGGCCAGGAGGCTGCGGCAGGCCGAGCACGCGCACAGCAACACGCAGGTGAGGGGTGCGCCTCGACAACTGGTTTATGACCTCAATGTGATTCGCCCCGAACCTTAGTAATCTTTAACGTTCTGTTAATATATAATATAAATAATTTTAAATTTGGTACCGTCACATAAGCAGCTGGAGGAGATCCTGCAGCAGGTGAAGGAGGAGCGGGTGGAGGAGGAGGGCGCCCCGGAGGGGGGCGCCATGGTGCTGGACGCCACGGCGGAGTTCTGCCGCACCCTGGGAGACATACCCACCTACGGGCTAGCCGGGAATAGGGATCACCAGGCCGAGCTGATGGTGAGCGCCGCCGCCACCGCGTGGCGTACTCGATGGAATGAATCACATGAATGAATAACGGTGGTCATCCCTCAGGACTTCGATCGCGAGGAGGCGGAGGCCGAGGGCGAGGCGGCGGAGGCGGGCGCGGGCGCGTGGAGCCGCGTGGACGTGCGCGGTGACCAGCCGCCGGACCTCGCCGCCGGTGAGCGCTCCGCCCTCCTAGGGGCTTCGGGGACATTTGTGGATATAATAACCATTATCAAATAATTCAGTGTTGTGTAGATCTCACAGCGAGCTCCTCGTGCTGCACTCGACAGTTACTCGGGAGCACTCTTATGTGTATTTTAATTCTTGTTGGATGCGTTTTTTATTCTTACCTCCTCTCCCTCCAGCCGTGGGTGTCAGGTAGGGTAGTGTAGTGTTAAAGTAGTGTTCGAGATTACGTACTATTTCAACAATATTTTTTTTTCTCTTATAACAGATAGGTAATACTGCATTATGTAATGCTATTCCTAATAGTATTTTTATTTAACTTTTGTCTATAAAATAATATAATAAATAATCTATAATGCGGCATCCATTGGAGTCTTCACTTCTGTAAGTCCTACTTCTCAAATGCGTGTCGGCGCCTCAAATAAGTATAAATGCAAACCAAGTGTTAAAGTAGTATCATTTACTGTGAGAGAGTAAACCTCATGCAGACATACATACATAGGCCGGTACAGGATCATACTTAGGATGTTTCACCCTCGTGGAAGGCGTCATTAGAGCCCTGTGTGTCCCGCAGAGGGCGCGTCGGTGGCGGGTCTCGAGGCGGAGCCGGCGCTGGGAGCGGGCGTGGCGGGCGCCCTGCGACTGGCGCTCAGCAAGGGGTACCTGGAGCGTGCCGGGACGCAGCCCGCGCCCAGGCCCGCGCGCTCCGCCCTCGCCGCGCTCGCCGCCGCTCACTACTCCATCGAGGACAAGACGTACGGGTACGGCTACCCCCGCCCTCCCGCAGACCCTCGTAGGCCCAAGTTCCCCCACTCATCTCGTTTATCTGTCCAGCGAGGACGACAAGTACGGGCGCCGCGAGCGCGGAAGCCACTCGGGGCCGCTGAGCGAGTTTCGCGAGAAGAACGACTTCCGGCCCGACATCAAGCTGGAGTACGTGGACGACGACGGGCGCCCGCTGTGCCCCAAGGAGGCCTTCCGGTACCTCTCGCACAAGTTCCACGGCAAGGGGCCCGGCAAGAACAAGCAGGAGAAGCGCATCAAGAAGGCCGTGCAGGAGGGGGTGAGGCGGCGACCCGGCCCACGCGGACATCGGATATCGCGATATGCTAAATGTCTGATTAATTTCAGCTGATGAAGAAGATGAGCTCGACGGACACGCCGCTCAACACGCTGCAGATGCTGCAGCAGAAACAGCGCGAGACGCAGTCGCCCTTCGTAGTGCTGAGCGGCGCCAAGCGGGACGCCGCGCACTGAACACGCGCACCGGGACCACTTCCATTGACCACCTCCACCACCACCGGCTCCGCGCCGCGCCGCGGGCGGTGGTCCCGACCACCCGCCGCATCTCACTAATAATCAAGTCACATCCATCATTATTTTCATTAATAAATTATTTTTAAGGAAGTTTATTTTTTATTAACCCTATATGAATACAATAGATACGCGCGGATAAACACAGGTGGTAACTGAAATCTCTAATCTAATCTAATCTCTATACAATGTATTACAATTTATAAATAAAACTAATTACACGACAAGAAAAAAGATCTAAACTTTACTCTGGAGCGTGTAATAGTGTGCTGTGCACAGTCTCCCCAAAGTGCAACAACAGTTACAGTTGTGCACTGGTTAGTGCTGGTCTGTTATTTAAACTAAACCGAGAAACTTAACCGATTCAATGCGGCGGTCTTTTGGACAAACTTTTGCTCCTGGCGGCGAACAAATATTTCGCGGCTCCACTATGGTGCCTAACGCCAGGAACTTTGATGGCACCATTCAGGCGTTCTCCGCCATGAATTGTAACTTATCGTTTTTTTTAACTGTTTCCACGTGTTTTAAGTTTAGTATCCCCCCAAAACCGAAAGTGTATGGTTTATATTTTCGATTAGTGTTTATAGAAGTGATTATCTACGTGATATACATTCGAGACATGTAGAGCGTTCTTTTCTGGTGTGTTCTTTGAAATCAAAATTTAAATTAATGATAAGTTTCTAACAGAATATCAAAATTGATTACGCGATTTATTCAGATAAAGATAAAAACCAAAGTACGAATATCTTAATCCAGTTTCTACTAACTTACTGTTTACGAAAGGGACTGTTATAGTAAAACAACTATAGTAATTAGATATTTGGAGATGTAAAGTATCGCGACTCTTTTTGAACGCTAGTTTTATGACCGATTATATTTATGATAGATATTTGATATTATATTATATATTATTTTAGAATTACCAAAAAAAAGAAAATATATTCCTGAATCACAACTTGAAACGCAATGCGACGACGATGACGAGTTTAGCGAAGAGACTTATATCGAACAAAAATCTTATGATGTCTGGGAACCTAGTCCAGAAAATGAGGACGAAATGAAAGACGGTACAGATAAAACAACAAAGGATTGTGCGACGTACACCGGTATAACAACCAGAGATATTTCAACGTCTACTGAAAAGACTAGTAGAATAGTGGAAAGTGAACAGCATACAGTCGTAGATATTCACGGCTGTAAATATTTTGGACAATTCATATCCAACGAATTACTACGGTTTAATATTAATGAAAGATATATTATTATGCAAAAAATTATAGAAACACTAAAATAATAACTTATAAATTATGGGTAAAGTTATGGGTTTACGAGACAAGCATAAGACAAATTATATATGTTACAACATTTTTTGTGTGTATTCATTGAACACATATAGAACAAAAAATTATAAACTAGGAATATCATAAATATTAAAAATGTTGCAATCATACATTACATTTTTTATATTTATGATATTCCCTGAAGCATGGGGTGAGGCATAGCCCTGAAAAATCTGGGCAATTAGGACAACCAGTCACCATGGTTTTTTTTTTAATTTACTATACGAGGGCCAAACTGAAAGTTTTTAGAACTGGCCACTTAAAAGCATTATATTAAAAAAAATAGTTTAAATTTTGAAAATAGAACTCTTTACCAATATTATTGAGTGTACATTTCATTCATTTGTCATTTGTTTTACGATTTGGCGGCAAATTGAAAATTGTCTGTGCACGTCAGAATGAATTTAAGCCGAGAAAATTTTCGTGCAATGATTTTTTAAGACTTTCGATGTCATTTAAGTCAACAAGAAAGTTATGATAGACTTCGATTGGCTTTTCACGATGAAGCCCCATCTCGTGCCACAGTTTACAGCTGGTTTAATGAATTCAAACGTGGTTGAACTAATCTCACCGATGATTTGCGTGAGGGACGGCCTTCTACAGCGACGACTGAAGATAACATCAGTGTTGTGCGGCGTATGATAGAGACTGACAAAAGAGTGACCTATCAGCAGATTCGGACAAGTCTAGGCATAGGTATGAGTCAAGTGCACAAAATTTTCCATGAACATTTAGCGGTCAGGAAGCTTTGCGCCCGCTGGATACCGCATAATTTGACCGAGGCTCAAAAACTCCGCCGTGTTGATTGGTGCCGAGAAATGATCCAAAAATTTAACGGAGGTGACTCAAATGCTGTGTTCGACATACTAACGGGTGACGAAAGCTGGATTTACTGTTATGATCCGGAAACCAAAAGACAGTCTGCTCAGTGGGTGTTTTTTTCCGAAGAGTGAAGTGAGTGAACTAAAGTGAAGAGAGGTCGAAGTGTTGGAAAAAAGATGGTGGCTTCGTTCTTCGGAAAGACAGGTCATTACGCGACAGTAGTCTTAGAGGATCAGAAAACGGTTAATGCAGAGTGGTATACTAACAATTGTTTGCCACTTGTCTTGGAAAAAGTTTGAGAGAAACGACCTCGCAGCAGGATCCTCCTTCATCACGACAATGCCTCGTCGCACACCGCCAGGCAAACGATCGACTATTTGGTGACCTCAGACGTGGAATTACTGGGTCACCCGCCGTATAGCCCCGACCTCGCACCCTGCAATTTTTATTTATTTCCGAAAATAAAAGAAAAACTTCGAGGAAAACGTTTTATAGACGCCGAAGAAGCAGTGGCTGCGTTTCAAAACGCCGTCGAAGAGACCCCTAAGGCCGAGTGGGCAAGGTGCTTTTCTCAATGGTTCCATCGAATGCAGCGATGTATTGATGTAAATGGACGCTATTTTGAAAAGTTACAATAAAACTAATAACTTGCTAGAATGCTTAGTTTTTGATTTTCTAAGAACTTTCAGTTTGACCCTCGTAGCATACCCTACACCGTTTTCGCATTGTCCTTCCGCCACTCTTGGGAAATTTATTTGGTAAATGTATTTTCCCTTCACTGAGGGGTCGAGATAGTTCTGTCACACTTGGAGGCCGTAATAAACTTTTTAATATAAATTTTCTACAATCGTATAACTCTATCTTTGATTTATTTATTTTTCTATATAAAAGGAAGCCATTCACTAGACACATTTGCATTAAATGAATTATTACCTTATTATACCAACGTAGGGTTTTGTGCTCACAAGAATATTAACGTAATAGCTGGTCGTGCCTGTCGATTGATCGCATATTTTTATTATATTGTATTTGTACATCAGGCTTATATTTTATGGTGCGTATGCGGCGACTGGTAATTTATAGTTGCTGTTATGCTCCGAGCTCAAAAGCAGCACTTCTCGTTTATCTTGCCATTTGGTAACTACTATTTTTCTTTTATTATGAACAATACATGATTCACCTGCTTTTAATTTGGTATTAATTATAGTGGGATTATCAGCGCGCTTTGCCCTTAGAGTACCAGTTACATATGTATTTTTATTTAAAAGCTCCTCTGCTAAGCCCACGCTGGTATAATAATTGTCAATGTAAAGTGAATGACCCTTATTTATATATTTTTCGATTAGTAACAAAACAATTTTTTTGACGTGATTACGGCCAGTCACTAATTGGTCACCTGAACCAGCATATAAATGAATTTTAATTACAATTCCGTACATATCTGCTAATATATATAACTTAATACCATAACGATGGGCTTTCCCTTTTAAATATTGGCGGAAGGAAAGGCGTCCTTTCCACAAAATCAACGATTCATCGACAGCAAAAATTTTTGTAGGATAATAAATTGAACACATTGATTCGTTGAATAAATTTATCAACGACTTTATTTTAAATATGCTCTCTGGCCTTGTGTCATCTTGGACATTCAGTGCTCTTAATATCAAATAAAATCTGTCTCGAACCATAAACTTATGAGGACTTAGTTGCATTAAATAATCTCGAGACCAATAATCGGCCATTCTATTTAATTTTACTGTACCCATAAGTAAAATTATGCCAATAAATACTTTTAATTCGTCAATAGTAACGTCTTTCCATTGAGTAAACCGAGCTCGTGCGGTACGTGCTGCGATCTTTAATTTATTGCCGTAGTTATTTGTGCAGTCGAGAATTAAATTTAATAAACGCATATTAAAAAATAAAAAGAAAAAATCAATTGGAGCTTTGCCGTTCATATCATGAGACGGTAATAAGCCTGGAGTTCCCGAAAAAGGTATTTCAGCCATATGCGGGGGGTTTCCAGGATACCAATCGCTATCGGGTGCTTCTTCAGTCGTATTTTCAAGGACTTCTTGAACCGATAATAGATCTTCTTCACTACGATTGGCTACTTCATCTTCTGGATTTTCATTCACCCATTCGTCAACAGTATCCATATCCTCTGCTAAAATCCCGTACAAATCTGCATCACTTATACAATCATCTAAGTCTGGCATGTCTGTCGTATCCATATGACAGGGAGACATCATACCAGATAACACCGTAAATAAGGGATCCCAATTTGATGGACCAGGTTGAGGAGATGGAGAATTAGACATTTCGGAACCACGTATATATTATAGTATACGCACAATCACAATCCTATTGTCAGGCTGAAGTAGTTACTGAAGCAAAATCACGGAGTCCAGATACAGAGTCCACAGTCGTCACAAAGGCAAATCACGAGAGTCCTGGAGCGAGCGTTACATGTTATTATGAAAAACAGGAGAGCCACAAGAGAGTACGTCTGGTCACTATAGATAGCAAACAAGAAGTAACAAACAGAAAACAAATCACTTGTTTGACTTTGGGTTGTAAAATCATCCCCACGATACAAGTCATGAAAAATACGCATACCTATCTCTTTTTACCCAACTAAGGGAGGGTAATTAACCATTATGCATTTAATCTTTATTCGTGACCCGCGCCAAAAATATTAACAATAGTTGGTTCATACAATAGAATGCCGTCCGTCTCATAGATTAGTGGGTGCCGGCTTCTGTTAAGGCCTTTGTTTTGGTTTCTAGGGCGGCACGTCAATCAGTGCGAGATGTTTATTTATGGTATAATTTCTTTAAACTAATTAGTTAAAAATATTACTTAGGCTGACTTTGTGATGACCACAACAAACAACAACAGATTAGAAAACAATTGAAAGCGCTTTTTAAAAAAATAGTTTTTGTTGTACAAAGTTACAGTTTATCAAAAAATGAACTATATTGACCTGGCCTTAATTTTATGGCAGTCCAGGTAAATTTGATATTACTGGTGATGGTTATGTAATGTATGTAGTGGATGTGTAAGTAAATACGTACAACACAGATTTGAACTATTATAATAAATTTGCAAAACAGTATAATATTTTTTATAGAAAAGGTTTACAATCCCTGAAGTATGTAAAATCACGTGATCTGCTAAAACTGACACTCTAGGTAGGATCTGCGTGACAAATAAAGACACTTTTGTTTTCAAAACATCTTTCTTAAACGTCAAAAAATCGAGTTTTAGGGGTTCAAATTTTGGCTCCCCTCGGGTGCCACCCGCCATACCCAAAAGATATCCATGGCGCCACTATGGTGTCTTCCGCACTGAATCGGTTAACTATAACTCATGAACATTAAGAAGTATGACAATCCCAAACATCTTTTCGGTCGTCGGAGCCGCATTGCGTGTGAATCAATTTCGTAATATTTGACCCGCGGGTGTCCGTCATTCTAAAATAACAAGCAAGGTGACCAGTTATACTGGCGACTATCACGAGTGCGACGTGGACTGAGTTTTCCTCAAGTTTTTATTTTACTTAGAAAATTACTCCTCGTATATCGAGAACCCGCGACCACTCGCCGTTTTGTCGTTTGTAGGTCGCAGCACTCCTAACAAATAAGAAGAAATACTTCTCAGGCAAAAACGCAACTTCAAGCCTTCACGCACTATAACTAGCTGTAGGTTTAGAAAAAATATGAAACTTTAATAACGTTGTGAACATCATAGATCACGTTGGAAAATCATTGACTTTTTTCACCGCGAAAACGAAAGCTTAGACTTACCACGAAGATTAGGATTACATGCGCTCAACGGATATTAAAAGAAGTACAATAATATCAAGAAAGTTTTAAGTAAGAAAATGTAGCCACTAGCATATAAAATCAATATTGGACAATGACACAAATAATATTGAGTTGTATTTTATTATTTAACTGTGGGACGCAGTCGTAAAGAGCCTAAAACACCACCTGTGGAGAGTGCACGGTCACCAAAATGTCACTTACGAAAATTCACCATATTGTCAGCAGTTGTGTGCATATAATATTGCACCACCGAAATATTATCAAGGCCTCTATTTCAATAAAATTTTGGACATGTATCTTAGCAGTGTAGTACCTAGAGGCTAATGGTACTATTTCGCGTTATAAGCTATTATAACAAATGGCATACTTACCAATCTTCGTGTAATGGTTGATGTTTATCACGGTACAATGGGCTCTGATCTAATTAAAATAAGAACAAAGCAGAAGACAAATTGAAAACCCCAAATAACCACCAAGAGTTATGTCCATTTTTAGAATTAACTTGTTTTTTTCGATGGCTTAAAAAATGACTAAATAGAAATACTAATTGTAAGTGGTATTAATAACAGAAAGAAGACTAATAATTAAAAAATCTAAAAAAAAAATATTAAAAATTAAGTTTTATATAAAACATTTATTTATTATCAAAACTTCCACCAGCTCGGAAAGTTGCGACAGAAACTCATCGGGCTTGTCTTGTTCCTTTTTTTTAAAGCCATACTTAAAACCTAAATTACATTTATAATTAATCTTTAAGTAGCCTATCATCGAGCGCTTCATAGCCAAGGTCTACCATATTGTAGATATTCGGAAATACTGCAGTATCCGTTACGTTACAAACGTTCCTTGACAAGTTATTTAAATTGATTAATTATAAAAACTGAACGTTTACCGGGAGCTTGTTGGAAAAGTAAATACGTTGCCCCATAAAAGAATTACTCACTTTTTGAATCGACTAACATGTAAAGCGAGCTTGAGCCCTACAAAATACATCATGGTAATAAAATTATCCTTATTCTATGTACATACGTAAGATTTTCAAAAATATATTGACCAGCGACCGAGAGTATATTACATTGCTTAAACTTATCTCGTAACGTATCCCTAGGGTCCAGATTGTGAATTGCATGGATGGCTTTCTCTAAAATAATGTGTATTATTACATCGTTATACATTAGTTTTACTTTAAATATCAAAGAAACCATACTATCTCATTATGTTTGTTTACAAAAGTAGGCAGATCATTTATTTAAACAAGGAAGAGAAATGACCCTAAGATTAAACCCGGAGGTACCCCCATATCAATTGGAGCCCCAGGTGATCTCTTTTCGTTGACTTCAACCCTTTGAATTCCATTAGATATGTCAAAAATAAAAACTTTGAGATCATTGTGCTTAATGTCATAGTGGTTCAATTTCACACACACAACACAATCGAATGGCTTGGATAAATACGAAATACTCCAAGACAATCTGCTCTTCCTCCCAGGTCTCAAATATATGTCTTATAAGAAAGACGTCAGTAGCAGACCGACCTTTTGTGAAACTGAACTGTTTATTATGAAGTAAGTTATTTTAATTAAAATGATCTATATAATTGGTTTAACATGATTTATCCAAATATTACCATGGAGGTCATACACTCGCTATATACTCTTATGAATTCCCGGAGTCACTTATTCCTTAAACAACATGTGATTTGAAGTGAAAATAAGCTTACATTCAGAATGTATTATCTTGAAAATCTATCATATTACTATAGAGGATTTTTTGACGTTTCAAGTATAAGCATTTCTTAAAATGTTTCTAAACTTTACGTGTTTTTTAGGTTTTTCGTTGATATTAATTAATTACTGATTAAATGATGCTAATTGCCTACAATGATTACAATTTAAAATATTTATTATTTTATGTTTAGGTAAATAATTGTGAAAATATTACCAATGCAGATAGATGTAGACTCAGTTATTCTAATTGGTGCCGTTAATAAGTTTAAAAGGTTTTATGATTTTAACAACGACGTGAATGCAATAGTGGTAGAGGAATTGTCTAAAAAGTTAATGTTGAAGTCACCACATACTACAATGTTTTCATTAGATGCAGGTAACTTAAATAAAACATTCTCAAAGATAAGTTCAGAAGAGTCATATAATGAACTTTAGGGTCTGTGTGTACTAACAACAACACAACGCACAGCTCTGCACAGACTATTCCATTAGTACGTTCAACAGAGAGGCTCACAATATCTTTGCGTTCCTTATACTCATACAGTAAATGGTTGTAATAAGTACCAAAGCGCCGCCGCGTACAGCGCTCACTGCGAGAACGGGATAGCCACCTCGTGATGGCAAAATTAAACAACAATTCCTCATTATTAACATGCGTTACATTTGTTGCCACGACGAGGTCTATTTCAATTTCTTTGCCCGTCACACCGGGTGTATTAAATGACTTACACTCACATGGTTAATATGACTAAGCAATGGAGTGTTTTTCCGTGGAATGAATAATATATTGCCAAAGAATATCCCTTTGTCTTATTTATTAATTTAAATGGTTTGAAACGAGTCCCTTATTTATATATATACAAAATTATTATTATAAAATGTATTTTTTATCGAAGTGCTCAGTAGAAGCAGTAATCTTATTAGACTAATATTTGTCTGAATTAAAATGTAAATAATAAGATGGCACATTTGCAACCAGTTTTAAATTATAATAAGATATAAGATACCTGTCACATGTCACAATATAATAATTTTTATTTTAGTTTTTGTTAAACAATTTATGTAAATAAATGAAATTCAAGTAAAATTAACAAAACTCAAAGTATATATGATAATATTTTTAATTAATTGAAATACGTTATTACATAAAAAACCACAACTTTATTTATTTGTCTACTACTCGCACCTTAAGCCGAGAAAAGCAACTGCATCAAAGATATTTGGGTGATAAGGGTAAGGTGAATGTACCTAAGTAATGTAGTATTTCAAAACTCATCCACATATAATACAATTTTAGACATTAAGTTTAAGGAATCAAATCTTTAAAATAATTAAATAAAATTATGGCATAAATTTCTTTCAAACTTCAATCGTTTCCATCCACTATCACCTTTGCAGAAGTAACATTACTCCACAGAGAGGTCCAAACTATCCCTACATATAATTAAGATATACAAAATTAATAAAATCCTCCATTAACTTGAGCGTGTTGATCGACCTCATGTTACAAGAAAATATATATGTGACGTGTTCAGTATATGTGACATTCGTCAGTCCTTGCGGCGCTCCGGGCCCTGGAAGTGCGTGCGGGGCGCGCGGGCGGCGGCGAGGCGCTGGCGCGTGGCGACGCACAGCGGGGGCGTGGCCAGGCGTCGCACCGGCTGCGTCGACGACATACGTAGGTGCGCGTACAGCGGGATCTGATCGGACACACGGCGATTAAACATGTTTCCATGTAAAGGTCAGTAAATGAAGTCAGGGATCGCTTACGGTAGGCAGAGAGTCGTCCAGTGCGGGTGGCGGCTGCGGATCCGGCTTTCGCGGCAACGCCGAGTGCCGGCCCAGGAGAGGCTCGGCGGCGGGCTCCCCGAAAGTGCGCGTGCGCAGCTCCAGGGACGTAATGTCACGCAGCGTGTCGATGGGCACCCGGCCCGGCGTGTAGCGGGACACCCAGCCCCCGCGCCATACCTACGCAATGACGAATTGTTTATTTCCATACGAAACTCTCTGTCTACCGATGTAAAATAATATTTAAATTCTGTCACGGCTCGGGCGATGTGGAGTGGAGGAGGGCACATCTTGATTGAAATGAACTTGTTTTTTGACACAGGTCTCACGTTTTGCACTTAGTAGTAATATTTAATACTAGTCATCTAAGTGCAGAACCTGTGCGTGCGCGGCCGATACACAAATAAAATTAGACTTAAACTTCATTATAAAATCTCATTTACATCCTGTAACAGTTATTTTCTACTTTATGAATCTGAATGTTTAATGTGTAGAACTACAGAATTGTGTCGCATGTAATTCCATTCAAACGTTTTTTGTTATAACCTTGAACGTAGTAGAGCTGGCGACTTTCTTCACATCGGGAGGAAAACGGGTCACGTCCAGACTCCACGGCAGGAAGCCGCCCAGCGTCTGCAAATACTCGCCGGACAGCTTCCACACTCTCACACTGTAGTCGGAAGACCCGCTGCAAAAAACACATGAGCATTCTGAAGAATCCAATGCGTCGTCAATTTATTCTAAACTAAATAAATTTTACTAGTAACTACCGTGGACTGAAAAATAGGTCGATATTGTCTACAGTAGATTTTTATTTTATTTTACCCATATTTAATAATTTTCAAGTATAGGACGATATTTGGAACTGCCTCTGTTGAGGTGAACCTGAGCAACAGACGCAGGTCGTCGATGTAGGCGAGTGCGGTGACGCAGCGGCAGTGCGCGCGCGAGGAGCTCAGCAGCACGGGGAGGGGCTGGTCGCGGACGCTGCGCTTGGCGCGGCCCTCCACGCGGTCGCGCCACATGAACGGGAACGTCAGGCGCAACCGCGGCATGTTCACGTGCACCTGCGACAACCGCCGACGCGTCACGACGCCCCTATATTGCACCACCTCGACTCTCTACTCACCTCCTCGTTCCTGAGGTAATTCGTCATGAGCCAGATTTTAATGTACCCTACGGTGGTCCCGGTGAATAGATAGTCGTTATCCGCGTCAGTGGCGAAGGCGGACACGTAGTCCCCCGCCGTGTGGATGCCCTGGAAAGAGCCCTGCAGCCCGCCGGCCGGATGGTCCGACCAACATTGCACCTGTCCGTTCTCCAGGGCCACCATTAGAGACGCTGTACGGAGGAATATTAGTTTATTGGAGTTCGAGCAAGTCAGAGAATTAAATATCCGTTTGTATCTCTTTCTTCCCCCTACATCCCCCTCTCCTCTATTATTTTACGATCCACATGAGTGGTAACGCATTTACAGCGTCAATGATGCATTTAAGGGTGACGATGACCACCCACCGGGATCTCGTGAGTTCCTCTAGAAAAATTAAAATGCCAAAGTGCCCATGTACCGACGCGCATGTGACAGGGGCGTGTGTTGAGGAAGATGGCGGCGTGTACGGCAAGCTGGCGCATGCCCTGCGCGCGCGCCGGCAGTGACACTGTGGACACGCGGCGGGCGCGCGCCTTCTGCATCGCGGCCGACGAGTCGATCATGGACTCGCGCGCGCCGCTATGATTGATATATGTCATTATGTTTTTACAAAAACGAGAAAATCAAAAGCAACATTTATTTGGATATAACTATATAAGCGATTTACCACTCACTGACTCATCAATCTCCGAAACTATCGGCTCGATAAACTAAAAATTTTACATAGTTATTTATTTTGTGACGTAGACGTCCACTAAGAACGGATTTTACGGAATTCCTATCCCAACGGATTTCAACGTTACTAACTTTTTTCAACTAAACCTGTAGGAGCTATACACTTAACGCAGGGGTAAGAGTTACCATAGCAACGGTTACCATAGCAACGGTTACGATGACAACGGATAATATGACAAAGGTTACCATAGCAATCTAAGTTCACATTCAAATTAACAGCGTTCCCAACGAAGCGTGAGGGAATAAGCTAGTATTTAAATATAATTGAAAAAGTCAAAGCACACTTTTGTAGAAATAAATGTGTGACAATTGTACCTAGGTCGTTTTAGGGTAGATGTACTGCGTCGGGTGGACGTGGTGGAGGCGCCCTGCGGGGACGCGGCACGTTTGCTGTACTGCATCTTAATACGCAGCATGGGCTCTGTGCACGAAAAGCGTCTGCGGTCAACAGATGTTCCATCAGTAATGGGCCATAATTCACTCAGCAGCGAAAAACGCAATACCTGTAAGGCTGTCCGGTCTCCAGCTTCCACAGAATAAGTTCTGAGTTGTAGGAGGCGGTGGCGAGCGTCAGAGGTGGTCGCGCGGCGGCCGCCAGTACGTCGTCGCTGTGGCGCGTCTCCCAGGACTTGCCCGACCCCCCCGATCCCCCCGCGCCTCCCGCGTCCTCGAACTCCGTCACGTGGCGGTTCCAACCCACTGCGAGGATCCTGACGTGTTGCAATATTTTTGCATTTGAGAATATGAATATGATAGAAATCCTAATTAAAGAGAAATTTGAACGTATAATTAAAATAAAATATCGCACCTTCCTTCCACCCAAAAACAATTAGTCACCTCGCACATGTGCTCTATCGCCATACTTCTCAAACATAGGCCCGTGTTAAAATTCCACACCTGTAATATAAAATAATTTTGTACAACAAACAGCCAAATAGAGTTTATAAGTAACGAAAATAATTGCGTATACAGCCCACGAAGTAGTGATCGGAACACCTTGAGCGTGCCGTTCCTGGCGCCCGTGAGCAGCAGCTGGTGGCCGGGATCGAAGCATGCGGCCGTTATTTCGACGGGGATGAGCTCGCCGTGCAGCAGCCGCGTGTGTGCGTCGCGCACCATCGCATTGCGCTTACCTACAACACCACCACCATGCTACGGAGCACTGGCAGCCCCATCACTATCAGTTCATTATCAAGATTATCAAGTTACCGGTTAGTGGATCCCAGTTGATGATGATGCTGTCCAGGCCGCACGTGATCACCACCTTGAAGAGCGGGTTATACAGAATCTTGGACACGGCTCGCGAGTGCGTGAAGCCATCCGTGTGCTGCGGGTTGAGCTGCTCGTCTAACACCACGATGGCGATCTTGATGGCGCCCAGGATGAACTCGCGGGTCACCGGGTTATACAGTGCAGATATCGGCGTGCGCTCGCCCACTTGTGGAGGGATATCAATGTACGTCTGAAGTATCATCAGATCGATTAGAGACAATGCCGATCCCGGATCTGTTTTTAAATTACGACGCTTACTTCACCTGCAAGCATACTTGCCCCGCCACGTCCCACACTTTGATAACGCGGTCCCGACCCAGCGAGTACAGCAGCAGCGTGGCGGAGCGCTGTAGCACCAGTGCGGTGACGGCAGCACGGTGGCCGGGCAGCACGGCGTTGGCAATGCGTGGCACGAAGGGGCTCCACACGCGCACCGTGCAGTCCGGGCCGCCCGTCGCCAACACGTGCGATTCCTCGTCGAACGTGAAGCACTGGATACCCTGAGAAAAATACAACCTATGATCTCTCAACCTCTGCCCTTCAATGGGTTAGGTAGGAATTAAAGTTCCAGTTACCTTCTCGACGTGGAACATGTTATGCGTCTTTGAACCCGCGAGGTCGCACATGAGCAATGAGTCCGAGCAAGTGGCGCACGAAACGATGCAGTGCAGCGACGCATAGAACGACACCTGGCGCACCCACTCGGTGTGCACTCGACCCTTCTCCGTCAACTTAATTTCTGGCAATAAATGGGGCTGAAAAATTATATACATATTTACTAAACTATTTCGAAGTAGATGAAATAAAGTTCATATAAAAGTTTGAAATACAAAGTTAAATAAAAACTTAATGCAAAAATTAGGAATAAAGAAACCAATACAGGATATGTTACAGCAAAGGAAAATTTTGATTTTAGAGGAGCCACAACATGTAATTTGTAATCTTCAAGAAAAAACTTTCGACAGGCTAAAAAATCTTTAGTATAAATCTTAATATATAAAACACAAAGACACTCACTCACTGACTCATTCATCGCTCTACAGCCCAAACCGTAATACCTAGAAAGCTGAAATTTGGACACAAGATTCCTGACGTATTGAATAGGTGCAATAAGAAAGGATTTTACAAAGGTTCAAACCGTTCCAAAGTTACAGCTAAAAAACTGCAAAGTTTACCCCCCGATCCCTCTCTTCTACACTTTCGTCGTCTGTCGCGAAGCACTGGTAACCTGCTAGTATTTTATAAAACCCAAACTGCGCGAACGTAACCCTCATTATAGCGCACCGACACTTCTCACTCGCTAATTGCAGATGTTTTCCCTCCCTGTACAGGTTTTTAATTATGTGATACAGTTAATTACTGTACAAGTTCAAACTTCATTCTAGTGCAAACTGATTTATAACTGAAGAAAAAACTAATTTGAAGTTTTGATAATTGTAGAAGAGGTTCTAGATTTTTTTTATTTTCTATAGAGATGAATAAATATAAAACATAAAACGGTGTTTGATATTTCATAGGAATGGTAATACATAATGACGATTGATTTATTAATATCTGACAGTGATAGTCGGTGTTACAGATTATTAAATGTAATTATCTTTGTAGGGTGAAGCAATATAAATATTGCAATAATTCTTCATAAGCATTGGTTAGTTGCGATGTTCTCAAAGTGGCACCGGATTAGGTGGATACTGCTCTTAATGAATATCCTGTAAGCGACGGCACGGTCATCGGAGGCCAACATTACCTTGTGACTGTGTATGATCAGAAACTCAAAATAGAACGAAATGCAGGATCATATTTACCGTAACATTGGTTTTTTCACCCTGTACATATAAACACCGAATAATATAGAAATTTTAGTTCGACGTAAGTCTAATTTAAGACTTTTGACGAACGCGAGTTGGGTATGTTTGTGTGTCGTAGGGAGTGGAGTGAGGGTCATACCCGCCGCTGCAGGTCGACATGCCGGAGCTGAAGTAGTGCGCGACCGGGTTGGTTGCGGAAGGGTCCGCGCTTTACGGGAGAGAACGTAAGGACGCGCACGTACCCGCCCACGTCGCCCACGATCAGGATGCACCTCTCGTTTACGTCCTTGTAGAAGTGGTAGTGCATGGAACAAATCTACACACATTTCCTTTGTCATCGATTAGACAAAAATTGCAAATAATAAATAATAGGAATTGAAGCAGCATATCTCACCATGTACTCCCAGCTGGTAATAACGATCTTAAGGGTGAATGTTTTCGCAGTGCAATCGTAAAAGCGCAAGTCGCGCTCCGTAGAGCTCGTTACGACAATGTTCACGTCGGGCATGCACACCATATCCGTCACCCAGGTCGTGCGAACTTTTAAGTGGGCTGCGAATTAACGTATACTTCATTTATTTTGTGGATTTTTTGTAAAGGCAATTCGAAATATACATATAACTAACGACTAGAGGAGTAGGCGGTGCGCAGCAGCGACATGTCAAGAGTCCACCAGTTGATCATGCCGTCTCGGCTCACCGTCATATAGTTGCCCTGCATGGGATCAGTGCTGCGGTCCTAATTATTAAAAATAATATTATTTTAATCTCATTAGCCTGTGAGTGGCGCCAGAGACAGAAAAAATTAGAGGTAGCCGTCGAGAAGAAGAGAGTGTGTACAGAGATGACGAGTAACATATGGAAGGAAAAAACATACTGCGCTTACCCCAAAATTGGGATAAGGGCAAAAAGATGACGATGAGCTTAAATAATCTTATTTATATTGTAGTAGTAGTATCTTAATTTCCTTTGCAACATCAGGGCAGAAGCATATTCTAGATATCGGATGTCGGTGCTGCGAGCGCATGACCGTGGGCAGCCCCATGATGGGCAGCTGCAGCGAAGCACGCTGATTCTCGGGATCGTTGCCAAAGTAGCCCAATAGAAGGTGAGAAACGAGCTCGTCCCAATCGATCTCGCCGTTACGAGCCGTGTTTATCTAAAATGACCATAAAGCGTAATCTTTGTTAATTATCTGCATGTTATATATTACCTGCAGATAATTAACAAAGATCTTGTAATAGTTTACTATAGAAATAGACCTTCATAAACAATATATTGAATTCTTCGTCGTCGTATTCGACATTTATTATAGTCCTTAAGACATTTCTGAACTGCGAAGGCAGCATTTTATTTCTATAGGCGTCTTGGAAGGCCTGTTTAATCTTCACCATGTCCTCCATGCTGCATCTCTCGTGGAGGGGGGCGTTGCGCCAGCGTATCCGGGACAGCGGTCCGGTGCTGCCGTCCGACTTCGAAGATATCGACAAAATCGATTTAACATCGCTATCGTTTGCCATTGTTATGAATTCAATGTAAATGCGTTTAAAATAAATGTAGGAGACGTTAATTGTCAATGTTGATTATGGAAAGGTTTGTCTTATGTATTAGTATTTTTTTTTAATTTAAAATCTCTTTGGAACAGATACACAGGCTGCTAAAAATAGTTTTGCATAAATTTAGCATACTTCTAAAAATATATGATATAACAAAAATAGTTTTGAAAATAAGTTTTTAATAAAAAGCAATAGAGTTAACGCCCGAGTATATTGTAAACAATACCGTATGTGAGTGCACGCTAGCCGCTTTCCCTCTCTCTACTCCAATGGCTGTTGATGTTACATAAAAATGCAAGAGGCATTTTTTGTAGAAAAATGCACGACAAATAATTTTTATAATAATTTCTATTGACTTAATTTTCATGATCCTTAGACCTTTATAACTTTTAGCCGCCACGATATCAATGTTGATTTTTCAATCTCCATTGAAGCGCCGTTAATAGAGGTTTATACAAATATTCAGCTCCTTTGAATATTTCCCAAGATAAAATCTAAAACGACAGGACTGGATATATCCTTAAAAATCATCCTGCAATTTTTGTGTAACGCGCGAACGGATCAAAAACCTCATTTCATTTCAACTTAAATAACTTATTCAAAAACCTTTAATGTACAAACCTCGTTTCAACATTCGATGTTTATTATACAATATCGATTAATTTTTAATTAACGATCCAAAACTAAATTATCAAACTACATTTTAATGGACGTTGTAGGAAGGAGTGGTCCATTAAAATGTTTTCTTTTATTTTAGATATCTATCTATCTTCCCTTTACTTTAATATATTTCCTTTAATTTGGCGAAAAGCCCATATCGTTCCTATAAGTAAACTATACCTAAAGTCCAGAGTGCGGCTCCTATGGAAATGCGCTTTATATCATAGCTATCTGAAATATTCGAAAAAACAGTACATAAACAAAAATCTTCCTAGATTTATAGAAAAAATCATATCTCTTACTATCATTCTGAGTTTCGTTCTGGTCACAGCACAAGTAGCTTACTGGGATGATGATGGCAGATGACATGCATCCTGTCATGATGAAATGTGGCTAGCGTCCTGTAGATATTCCCACTTACTGTAGTACTTTTGGTGAAAGAAAATATCTAAACGTTTTCTGGGAACTTGTTGAAGAACAAATTGCCCTAAAACATTTACTCATTTTTTGAATTAAGTAGCTCATAACGCAAGGTAGTGTTGCTGGTTCAGCGTATTTATTTTATGTTTATCTCAATATACCTACTTCATAAATTACCAATATTCTTTACTTGTACTTGTTAAATAAATTAATTTAATTATTTAATAATAAATTTAATTTACTTGTTAAATAAATGGTTTTTTTTTAATATTGACCAGTGACCGTAAGCATTTTAATTTAATTAAACTTATCTCTGAAGATTCTCTCGGGTTCGGTGTGCCCAGTGCAGGTGCACCAACTCGATCGCGTAAAAGTAAACTTCAATTTGTATCAAAACACTATCTAGAGTAACGTAAGTAAAATTGTTATGTAAGCATGTAATGACATACTCATGTATAAACTAGGATCCGCCAACCGCGCGCGGCGGGTGTTGAGCTGAGCCCCTCTCCATTCTTCTTTTCTTGATAACTTTTGAATGGCTAAACCTTTTTTCTATCTGTTTTCGCTATAACATCCGCGTTCGGCTCAAACATACATGAGAAAATTTTTAGCTTATTATTTCGTCGCATTCTGGAAACAACTTAACACAAAAAAAGGTCTCCCAAACGATTAAGAGCAATAATAAAATCGTTCCAGATGATCAAATTTTGAATATTCTTCGCTTCCTAACTATTAATCTGTTTATTTTTAGTCTGCAGTTGCATTTACTTTCAAGCCATGGATCGTTTGGAGTATCTTCATTTGTAACATTTTCAATATTGTATGGTTTTACGTTAATAACTTCTTTTTTTTTTTCTTTTTTTTTTTTTGTGTGTCTCTGCTGTTAGCCCTACTGGCCATGACAGCGTCACCGGTGGAATGGACGGGTCAGAGACCCGCCCTTGAAAAAGGGGGGGCCTGAAGGGCCCCAGGGGAACGTGCGTCCTGAGGGCGCCGCCTGTGAGGCTCGGACCACGGCTCAGGACGCCGTTAGGTTAGGCTATAACATCCGCGTTCGGCTCAAACATACATGAGAAAATTTTTAGCTTATTATCTCGTCGCATTCTGGAAACAACTTAACACAAAAAACGGTCTCCCAAACGATTAAGAGCAATAATAAAATCGTTCCAGATGATCAAATTTTGAATATTCTTCGCTTCCTAACTATTAATCTGTTTATTTTTAGTCTGCAGTTGCATTTACTTTCAAGCCATGGATCGTTTGGAGTATCTTCATTTGTAACATTTTCAATATTGTATGGTTTTACGTTAATAACTTCTTTTTTTTTTTCTTTTTTTTTTTTTTGTGTGTCTCTGCTGTTAGCCCTACTGGCCATGACAGCGTCACCGGTGGAATGGACGGGTCAGAGACCCGCCCTTGAAAAAGGGGGGGCCTGAAGGGCCCCAGGGGAACGTGCGTCCTGAGGGCGCCGCCTGTGAGGCTCGGACCACGGCTCAGGACGCCGTTAGGTGGGAAGCGAGGGTTGGATGTGGGTTAGGATTTGACACTAACGTCCTCCGACGGCAGAACGCCGGAGCAACGTGCTTGGATGGGGGCCTCGTCTTCGCCGGCGAAGACGCTGTGTGTGTGTGTATGTGTAGTATTTATGTACGCTTTGCCGCTTTTACGTAGCGTTCCCTAACGTAATCGTGTCGTCCGGATCGAAAAGTACCGACTTGGGTCTTCTCTTTCTGACTTTAGGAGTCTTACGGGCCGTGTATCCTGTGGCCTTAACCACCAGCGGGTTTGGGTGTCCCACAGCATTGTCAAAGTAGCTTTAGGAGAGCCCCTTGAAATACTGTGCGATCGTCGGTAGGTCTAAGTCTCTGTGCAAGTCGATATTACGCATAAACCACGGTGCCCCAGTGGCGAGCCGCATGAATCTGTTCTGAAGCACCTGAAGGGGCTTCAGGTTCGCGTGAGCGAAGGCAAGGCAACGGTAATAACTTCTGATAATGTAGGCATCTTACATTTCTCTTTTGCCGATACTTTTTTGCTGCTTCACGGCAGTTCTTTCGTTGGATCCTTTGCTCTCTCTCTCTGGGCGATTCATCAGCAATGCTTACTATTTATTTCTTTTCTTTCTTTATATCTGTCTATTTCCTTTTCTTTTTCGAGTTCGTATCGTTCAGGATCAGCCTTTTTTTCAGCATAAACTATTTTCCTGGCAATTTTAACTTTTTTTAATATTAGACTTTCAGTTTTCTACTTGCTCATTTGTGATCTAAACAAACAAATAAAGATCCATCATTTAAAACTTCCTTATAAATCATCACCATAAACGGAGATGATGCGAATGGTGATGTTGTTTATCTATACTATTGGTTGAATTTTTTTAAATGAAAAGATATTCATTTTGTGATGTTATTATTTGACTAGTAGATAATCAAACACGGGAATTCATTCGTATATCAAAAAAAAAATAAGATGATTATTATGGAGTCCGAAAAAAAATGTGCTAATTGCGATGATGTTTAATGCGATTTTTTGATGATTTATGTTCAAAAATCATATTGGATTATTATTTATATCACAGTCAAAATCAAAATCAAAAATCTTTATTGAAAATAAGTTTCATACAAAACATTTTTTCATTGTCAAAGCTACCACCAGCTCGGAAAATTATTTCCACAGACCTGAGAAGTGCTGGCGACAGAAACTCAGCGGAATTGTCATGATGTTTTTTTTTTTTCTTAAATTCTAAATTACCTAAATACATTACACAATACTAAATAAATAATCCTGAAGCAGCCTGGCAGCGATCGCTTCATACCCACGGTGCATTGTCCTCTAAGTAAGTACATCAAGAAATCAACTTGGAGTATAAATTCATAATATTTTTGGAATTATCAAAAGCCGAAGTCGTAAAATTCTATACAATTTTACGACTTCGGCGAATTAAAATTACATGATTTTCTGAAATCGCCCACAAAATATACGTCGGCGTATCTGCAGTTGACGTTACTGGTTATGGTCAAGAAATACGTGCTATTTATCAGTTTTTCGAATTATTCGTCAGTATGAGTTTTTTTTTTGTTTATGTCTTCATTCACAAATATGCTTGGAATATTTAGCCCATTTCAAGTTTCAGTTTATGAGACTTGTTGTTGTAGACTAATAAATGTAAAGTGTGGAGAAAACATGAAAGAGATTGGTAGATATATGTTTTGTGGTGTACAATAAAGATTAAATAAATAAAGAAATAAATAAATATTTAAGACCTAATTACGTCGGTCATAACCGGAGGATCCAAAAGAATACAAATTTATTGACTTAATATTTAATAATTATAATTAAATTACAAACTACGTGATACTCGCTCAAAGTTAGAGACAAGAAAGAATATAATAAAATGAAATTATAATTAAAAGAATACAGAGAAATAAATGTAACAAACAAAGGTTTCAGATATTACATTCTGGGTTTTTAACATGATACAATTCAGGTGCATTCGGCGTGCAGGTGCAGGTGCGTCTAATCAGCGCTTCCACGGTTCGTGAGAATATAATAAATGCGAATTTAACAATTTTATAACAAATAAGAATATAAAAAATATTTAATTAATAAACACAAGTATATAGGAATATAACACCTCCCTCCGTAGATCAGCAACTATTCCGTGACAGAGTTGCTGAGGTCTTGCTGTGATCCACTCTTATCTCGTGGGGATGAACTTCATTTTTATCTTGAATTTTGTTACTTTCAGGGGGTTAACTTCTTTTAAAGTGTTGAAAACCAAATCTTCCCTACGCTAGATATAATATGCAGAGTGTAATCGCTCCAAATAGCATTAAATATACAGGAATCGTTGTATGATATGGTCTTCTAGTTGAGTTAAATTAACTGGAGTTTAAAGGATCATTTTTGAATTTATTAAACGGAGCTTTTGAATATTCAGAAATGGAATTGGAGCTATAATACTAAGCTATATTATCAGCATATTGTAAAGAATAACAGAAGCTTGAGACTGATAGTTTGTGGTCATACGTGTAAATATTACAGAGCAGTGGACTCATAACAGAACCTTGGGGAAGGCCTTTCCAGACCATTCTTGGTTGAAGATAAAATGAGGAAGTTTAAATATAAATGGATCTAGGAGAAAGAAAGTTTAATATGATATGGGTTAATCTCTTCGGAATATTGAGCTGTTGCATTTTCTGCTTGAGTATCGGAAGTAAAACGTTATCATATGCCGCTTCTATATCAAGAAATAATACAAGGCTACTTTACTAAAGGCCAGACGTATGTATATCTGTTGTTAAAATTCCCAAGCTATCTATAGAGCCTAAACCTTTCCTAAAACCAAACTGCGACTTACTTAATAACCCTTTGCTTTCAACTATCCAGTCCAGTCGAATTTTAATAAGATGTTCCATTATTTTAGCTAAGTTTGACCTTAAAAAGATAGGACGGCATGAATCTGGAAGTAGGGGGTCTTTGCCTAGTTTTAAGATAGGAATAATAATCGGAGATTTCCAGGAATTTGGAATAAATACCTTTTCAAAAAACTTATTTTAAGCTACTGTTCTTTTGCATTATTTAACTTAACATTTAATTTAACTAAAAAAGAGTAATGGATTCCATCCTCACCAGGAGTAGAATCTTTAAGTCCTGACACATTGCAGTTCATTAAATGTAAAATTAGAATCCATAGTGTCAATGGACTCAGAAAAGGGAATTAAAGATGTAGGAATTAAGTCTTTATAAGGAACAAACGAAGGAGCAATCTTATCTGAATAAGATTCTAACCATTCAGAAGGATCATTGCTATTTGGATTGCTGCAGTTAATTGCATTTCGAAAGCATTTAATTTTGTTCCATACTATGTAAGATGGAGTGCGGGCATTTAAAGATTCGCAAAGACTTATCCAGCCACGTTTTTTATTTTTTAAAGTTTATCTAATAGATTTTGCATCTTATTTCTTATAACTTATAAAATTAGTAGTTGATATACAAACCGAATATCTATTTTCTGCTTCTTTCCTATCACTAAACAGATCTGTACATTCTCTGTCCCACCAGGGAAGAGAGGGAACAAAATCCCGAGCAGCTTTTTTGATCGGAATATGTAAGTTAACAGAGGAGAGTAAAATATCAATAAACAGTTGGTACAATAAACAGTAACATTCCAACTTGTCAACAAATTCGAGACCTATAAGCGTCATCGAGAATCAATAATTAAATCAATTGAGGCAACATATGATTCCCAGTCGGCCTTATTGAGTTTATATTTCAAGCGACGTGAGGAGCTTGAGGAAGGGGAAGAGTTGCGAGATAGGGATAAAAGGATAGGGAAATGATCACTGCCATGAGTGCTTTTCAGTGTTTGCTAAGAAAAAAGTGATGATAAAGACGGAGAACAAACGGAGAGATCAATTGCAGATTTAGAATTTTGGGAAAGGTATATACTCTGCGCGTTAGAGATCCATCGTTAAGTAAACAAAGATTAAGATCATGAAAAATATCTAATAAAAGCAAAAAAAATCCGTCGCAATATGAGAACCCCAAAGATTATTATGCGAGTTAAAATCTCCCATCACGAGAATGGGAGATGGGAGCGAAGTAAGAATGGAATGTAACTCTTGAATAACTGAAGAATGTGGATGAGGAATATAAATGGAGAGCAAGTATATATTAAAAGCTCTCAAGGCAACAGCATTAATATGCTGCGTGTAAGAAGAGGGGGGGGGGGGGATTTGTATAAAAGAATAAATAATGGAACGTCGTATTAGAATAAAGCAACCTGCAAACCCATCATCCCTGTTATCCAGTAGGCAGGCATAACCTGGCATTCTAAATGAAGAACCAGACTTCAACCACGACTCAGAGACAGCAATTATAATAAGGTTGTATTAATTAATAAGTAAAATAAGTTCATGTTTTTTGCTGCGTATACTTTTACAGTTCCATTGAAGTATTTGAACTGGATCCATTTCTATAAAGGGCAGATAATTGAGAGAGTGAATTAGGAACGTTGAAAGGTAGGGGAATATCATTAAACTTTTTAACCATATTTAAAAATGATTCTCCTATAGACATCATAAGATTATCATCAGGAGACCTGGTGTATTTATCATTATTATTCACAATATTATACAAGTCGTTTACGGCTTTAAGAACTGTTTGTAATAATAAGATTTCCGAGATCAGGAGGTTCAGGGGTACGAACTGCGTCCATGACCACCCAGTAATTAGTTTACTATTTACATTTAATTAGTTAAAACTTACTTATATGTACAATAATTTTACCAACACCACACAAAACAATACAACTGGAAAAATCCAGCTAAACAGAAAAAAGACGACAATCACTAAAAACCAAGATGACAAATCGCGGGCTTGGGTAATGAATTTAAAAATAAATCCTAAACTCAAAAAATTTCCTAGTTCCTATTTCCATGACAACCCCGACAGCTTTATGAAACAACCACTCTTCAAATTCTTTATATTGATTTCCGAAAAATATCCTCAATTTTTTCATAATTCAAACAACCGACATGACAGTCAAGACCAACCATTTTTTTTTCCCGTCAATATGAGTTACAAGTTTGACAATTTAAGTGACAACTCATAAGTCTGAGACTTACAATTAGACTTGTTGACGTCACTCTTCACTCACAAACAAACTCTTTTTTTTACATTTTATTTTGTGACAACATTAAATTGATTAAAGTGACAGTAATTGTCAAACGCTGTGGGAATCAAAGATACTGGTGTAAACATAACCTGCGTAGTTACATACTACATTCAATTTACAATAATTAAAAATGTTTCTAACTCTTAAATTACTCGCGAATAGGCATCCTTCCTTTATTGCACGTACGGTCTTTGTTAGAAATAATGATGTAGAAAGCGCTTGTAGAGTGGTTAACAGGATTCTCGGCAAAGATGGAATTTTAGAACAATATAGACTTACAAGATATTATGAAAAACCTTTTCAGGTATTTTTTTATTATATATACATAAAAATAAGAAGGATTGCTGATTACTTAAATCAGTCTTCTAACCTAGATATAATAGTTAACATTTGCCAATCAATAAGTCAATAGCCCGTTTAAGTTAAATGAAATGTTTTGCAGACGAGACGCCGCGTCAACCACGAGAAATGTAAGGCCATTTATAACGAGGACATGAAGAGGAAAATAGAATTTGTGCTTCGAAAAAACAGACATGAACCTTTTCCTGGATGCCATTGAGATGTGACATTGTATTCAATAGATGTAAATAGAAAATAGGAGTTAATATAGAAATAATAAATCTCTGAAAATCAACATTTATTCATAGTTTTAATATACTGTTCTAGCAAAATATTTACAGATATAGATACAAGGTATTGTCATTTTCCAGTTTAAATTGTATAAAAATAAGTTAAAGCGACTAGATGCAACAATTGGCACATGAAGGAGCCCGGCGGGCCGGCGTGGGGTCACATATAGTTTAGGCAAGAGTCTCGGCGATGCACGTAGAAGTGATAACGATAACATCGGTGGCAGGTCTTGATACCGCAACGGTAGCTCAATCCACCCTGGGGCTTGCCTTTGCAGTACTTTAATCCACATGGGTACCAATTAACACATATCTAAAAAATTTGTTTACTGTTAAAACATGATATTTCATTTGATATTAATATTATCTATAAAAATAAAGCAAGTATGCAAAAAGTAATCAAATTACACTGCTTACCTCCAAATGGCAAATACATTCTTTGGCAGCATCTTTTTCTGCAATGCACACACTAACAGAAGGAGTACCATCAGCTGTATCTGTAGAGAGGACATGGGCCGGGAATGGTGTCACTTCTGACGTGTACGAAGACTGGTCCACACCTGTTCAGATGAATTTCAAAATAGTTAAAAATACTTGAACATCATTGTGATTATGTGACTATTTAGGTTGTACTTTAGATTAATAGAGAATGTGATATATGTATATTTCTTTTCCATTTAAATAAGAGATGGAATGACTTTATTTATGTGTATTCATTTTTATTTGTAAAATGAGTTAATTTTGACAATATTTTATTTACAACCTTTACAATCCATGATTATGTACAGTGCTACCAAACCAAGGAAAAAAGTGTTGGTTGTAGAACCAACGTTCCAGTTTACAACAAAATATTGTTCATAATGATAACAAGTATCATACATTTTACGAGACAGACAGAATTTGAATCTGCAAACTCTGATAACCCAGACACTCAAAACTTAACCAACTATATAACTACATCTCTAGATATATTTATTATCTATCTATCTATTATTCCTCACCGGGTCGTGGCCCCCATCTATTCAGATCTGCCGTTCTTAAGTACACTTTATCCCGAGCAGAAGTGCAATGTCGTGCTGCCGCTGGTGATAGCAGACGCGTGGCGCGCCCGGCCCATGCTGTAGTGGTGGTTTGTCTCCAACCTTTATCATCCTCGGCCACTCTTACAGTACCAGGGTTTTTCTAAAAATAATGACATGTATTAAATTTTTTAAATTTAAAAACAACAGATTTATTCAAAATTATTAAATTATATCAAGAAATTTAAATTGTTTTGTTTAATGAATAATAAAAAATTGTATTATTGGTAATAATACCAAAACCGATTCTACATAAGTATAGTCAGAACTTGGGTAACATTACATATTGAAAATTATAAAAAAAAAAATATTTTTATTAATTTTGCTCTATATAAAACATAACATGTAACAAGCTATTAAATAAATAAGCAAACATAATGAATACTTGAAGTCAGATGATACTAATCCAATGATTACCTGTCTGAGTTTGGCCATGGCATCGGGAGCAATGAAGTCTGCCTGAGCAGCATGTGTTAGGAAGCATAGGGTCTGGTGACCGGTCTGCCCTAGCTCTTCTTCTGCTGGTATCATAACTTTCATAGCTTCAACCTCCTACATAAAATAAAGTTATCCTTATTCTCATATATTCAAAAAAATATATAGAGAGGTAAATGTTGTTATATTACTTACATTTGTAAAATCGACGAGTTGTGAGACATATACTCCATCTAACCGTAAGAACTCCAGGGTAACAGTATCTTCTGATACATTTGCTGTTATATTTTCTTGCATAACATCACCACCCTGTAATGCATTTTATTTAGTTAATATTTTGTCTCTAATTACGTACACTTGGAATTTTAATATCATTCATTATAATTTTAAAAGCTTACCTGATTTTTTACATTAATTAAAAGCTGAAGATTTGACGGTCGAATAAACAGATATATTAATACTGTAGTTTTTAAGACATATCCGTCCATTGCCTATGATTTATTTATTTTATAATTTATTACAAAAAGAGAAAGCGTTACTCTAACATTACACTAATTCATAACAATAATCTGTTGTGCAAGGAGTATTGTCAAAGGTGGATGCATAAGTCTACATATTAACTATGATTTGACTATATTAAATAGTCTTTTAGTTTAATTGACAATTACTAGGTGCTCATACGTATAAAGGTTTTCATTTAATAACCAGCAGAAAAATATTAAAACCATAAATGATAATTAGAAATTTTCAGTCAGTCAGAGATAACGACTAGTCTCTATAAATATTAAATGCATGTCTTTTTGTGACAACTGTCAAGTGTCAAGGTTGTGTCAAATGATAGATTTCATAACAAGTTGTAAAATACAGTGGAGGCAAGGAATATTACTAGTCAAAATAAAATTCAATGTTTTAAAGCGAATACACATTTAAATTTTATAAGTCTAGCTAAAGAAATAGAGAAACTTATTTTTTTTTATTTTGTTTTAATCCTTTTTAATCTACTTTGGAATAGTAGATCTATGAATTTAATATTTTTAAAAGATATTTGGAAACACGAAATATATACTCGTATATTTTATCTTCCATTTTTAACAGCTGCTATTGTCAAAGTGACAGAAACACGTTTCAATAGACGCAATTTTTTCAATAACTTAAATAAATAATAATACTAATAATAACAAATAAAAATATTTCAAAAACTCTGCTAATAAAAATCACAGTTTCATTAATAATGCCATCATATGTCCTCAAAGTTGAACCTTATACACAAAACTTGTTATTGTTAATGCCCAGGTACCGTTTAGCGTGACACAATATTTTTATTTTGAGGTCATTACATTGCACACGATTCCGCCCGATGCGCAACCGAGCAACATACGAACGTCACTCGAAACATAAAGAGCAATGTTGAGAATATCAAATACAGAGTACAGACAGCTGTCGTTACATTTTCATCAGATTTTTGTGTAATCTTAGGACACCACAAGTGATCTTGCCATTTTTTTCGCCTTGTACTACTCTGTTCTCTAATTTATACTAGTAATCGAAAGGCCAAGCGCGTGAGTAGTGAAAACGATTGTGAAAGGTTTAGGAACGAACAAAGGGAGATGGTTCATTGAGTGCGAGTGGCGAGCAGCGGGCAGCGGGCAGCGGACGTGACGTCACGCCGCGACGAGGCCGATGCGGCGAGGATCGTGACCGGAGGAGCGCGGCGAGCACGCGCAGCGGAGCGGGCCAGCCTGGCCTCCAGTGACTCCGGGGACGAGGGCCAACGGCCGCCGCGCAAGCGGACGCGCAGGCTGTCGCCGGAGCCGATCATGCACCAGCCCTGCACCAATGGCGCTCACCTTAACGGTGATGCCGCCCGCAATGGAGACCTAGCTCCCGGATTACGCATGGGCCAGACCGATCAGGAGATTGTTAGGCTCATTGGTCAGCATCTTCTCTCTGTTGGACTTGAGTAAGTACTCCATCTTGCAGTTCATGGATGTCAAGGTTGGAGCCAGCATTTAAAAAACTGGAGTTTAAAACTAGATAGAAGATTAACAAGAGCTTTCCTTTTGTGGTAGCTATGAAATGATTTAAGCCTGATCATTTTGACTATCATTTTGATCAATAATATTTCTATCAGCTGTTTTATTGTGCAACTAAAGTAATATCTTTTTTCATCAATTAGTAATGTAATTGCTTAGTGATCTTGTAAGGTTAATAGAAACTAGAACAAAGAGTACTACAAAGGGATCAGGGTTCAATGGTTGTCACTTCAACACAAAGGATAAAAGAAATATATAATAACATTAATTGAGGGTTTCTGTGTGGTAACGTCACTAAAAATAACTTACATACTGGTAGTACACACTGTGCATTATATTACTTTGTTATTAATATTATCTGTTTCTTATAATATATTACCTTACTGTTGTCACCCTTTGTTACCGGAGACACATGGAAACTAAGTAAACAATTGTATTTGCATTGCAAATTGTATTTCTATGTTGCATTGCATTTTTGTATTTCATTTTTACGGTCATAATCTAAAGTAATTCAAAGTGCAAAGTGCTAAAATAAATAAAAAAAAATAGCTGATTAAAAAAAAACTCAGAATTGATGTTATTGTTCAATAAATATTATAGAAAGTGATAAATGGTTGTAACAAGACATTTATAATTTTAAAACATGCAAAATAGGGATAAACACTAAAACACTTACTGTGTTAAAAATAAATAAATTGTATTCCAACATGTGTAGGACCAAACAAAATAAAACCTACATGTTATGATCAAATAAATAGAGATTTTATAATAAATATGTATATACATGCATACAAAATATATTCAAAAATACATACAAAATAAATATGTTATTAATATGAGTTAGATACATGTATCATGACACCCGTAAGACTCCTAAAGTCAGAAAGAGAAGACCCAAGTCGGTACTTTTCGATCCGGACGACGCGATTACGTTAGGGACCGCTACGTAAAAGCGGCAAAGTGAACATAAATACTACACATACACACACACAGCGTCTTCGCCGGCGAAGACGAGGCCCCCACCCAAGCACGTTGCTCCGGCGTTCTGCCGTCGGAGGACGTTAGTGTCAAATCCTAACCCACATCCAACCCTCGCTTCCCACCTAACGGCGTCCTGAGCCGTAGTCCGAGCCTCACAGGAGGAGCCCTCAGGACGCGCGTTCCCCTGGGGCCCTTCAGGTCTTTCAAGGGCGGGTCTCTGCACCCGTCCATTCCACCGGTGACGCTGTCATGGCCAGTTGGGCTAACAGCAGAGACAAACAAAAAAAAAAAAAAAAATCATGACACAAACCCAAGAATAATGTATTTTTAAACTCTTGTGGTTTACTCATCATTTAATAACTACTAAACTTAAAATTAAAAGTTAGTGTCTTTACAGAAGAGATTATTTTTATAAGTATGGCATCCATATAGGCCTTCCTGACACTCCTAATTGACATACTCGACTGATTCAATGTGGAAAAGATATAATAAAAGATACTCCTGGAAAAAAATTCAGACAAATGAGTAATTCTCATTTTATAGAATAATATGATTTTTTTTAAACCACTATAACTGTGCAGCTTTCTGACTGTATTACTATGAAAACACACTTAAAACATTCAGTGACGAAGACCGACTAGTTTTTCACCAAGATTTACAAACTGAATAATTTACAGATAATCGCACCTTCATTATAAACACTTTATATTTATTATCAATGTGGTAAATGATATGTAAAGTCAATAAACATAGACCCGACTTAGATACAAGAGTGTTGATAAATAATTACACATTACACCACTTGCTAATGAATATGTACATTTACGATCAACACCTGATAGTATTAATATACATCTTTCCTTATTCTCTTAGATATTACACAAAATCGGGGGCAGAATTTACTACTGAGGTTGATTGTACTCGATGGTACATAATGTTGATTGTTAAATCAATTATTACTGCATCAATGACTCATTTAGGAACTGATAAAGTAGTTATAGTAAAGTTATAATACTTCGATTTTAACAAACGTGGTCTCCATTATCACGGTCAAAATTCCGAGCACCAAATTGACTTATATGATTTTATAATATAAAATCAATAATTCATTTTATAAACATTTCTGAATACAAATATCAAAATAAGGTAGGAAGAAATAAGTAAATTGAAATCAAATTGTTTATCCTATAAAAAAATAAGTTTTACCCTTCATCTGTATTCAGACGCAGCGCCGCGCTGTTGATGGAGGAGTCGGGGCTGCACCTGGAGCACCCCGCGGCCGCCACCTTCCGCACGCACGTGCTGGCCGGGGACTGGGTGAAGGCCGACCATGACCTGCGGGCGCTGCACGACCTGCTGCGGGACTCGCCGCAGGTGGAGCCCCACAACCTCGCCGTGAGTTCCCCGCCGAATCCGCGAGACCTCGGTCGCACGAGATCTACATCGATATGCGACTTTTTCAGGAGATGAAGTTCGTAGTACTGGAGCAGAAGTACCTGGAGCACCTGGAGGCCGGGCGGGTGCTGGACGCGCTCCACGTCCTGCGCAACGAGCTGACCCCGCTGCAGTACGACACGGCGCGCGTGCACCGCCTGTCCGCGCTCATGATGTGCGCCGACGCCGCCGAGTTGCGGCAGCGGGCGCGCTGGCCGGGCGGGCCGCGTTCGCGCGCCCGTTTGCTGGCCACCGTGCAGGCCGTGCTGCCGCCCGCGCTCATGATGTCCCCTGGGCGGCTGCGGGCGCTGCTTGCGCAGGCGGCGGCGCAGCAGGCGGCGCGCTGCCGGTTCCACGCCGCGCCGCGCCCCGCGCCCCCCTCTCTCACCCCCCCGGACGACGACGACGACGACGACGAACCCTCCGCCCCCCACCACATCCCCTTCTCTCTTCTGGCCGACCACCACTGCTCCGCGGATCAGTTCCCGATACATTCGCTGCAGGTGCCTCGGTCGTGCAGTATCTTAGTATTTCTTTCTAGTCGGAATCGTTCTGGACGACGCACGCCTCGTGTTACAGGTGTTGAATGGTCACTGTGACGAGGTGTGGTACTGCAAGTGGTCGCCGGACGGCACCAAGTTGGCGTCGGGCTCCAAGGACAACACCGTCATGATATGGGACTACAACCCGATCGTCAAACGACTGTCCTTCAGGTACATGTGCGACATTCGTTAATAAAAATATAGTAATAGATGATTTAGTGTAATTCGATAAATAATCTGCCTCGGTGCAGACAACTGCACGTCTTACGACAGACGACACTTAGTAGTCTAATGGACGCACGCGATCGTTGATGTTACAGAAAGTCTCTGGAGGGTCACTCGTACGGCGTGTCGTTCCTGGCGTGGAGCCCGGACGGGCGCCACCTGCTGGCCGCCGGGCCCGAGGACTGCCCCGACCTCTGGATATGGGACATGGAGGTACGGCCCCGTCACCTCCCCCCGCTGCCGCCATCGCGCACTAACAGTGTAGTAACCGTGCCGCGTGTGTCAGACGGAGCAGCTGCACCTGAAGATGACGCACTCGCAGGAGGACTCACTGACGGCGGTGGCGTGGCGCGGGCCCACCTTCGTCTGCGGCGGAGCACGCGGGCAGTTCTACCACTGCGCGCTCGACGTACGTACACGCACACGCACGCACGCACATTCATTCGTCACACGTGTGTGTGTGTGTAGTATTAGTATCAATCAATTGGCCCTCAGGGTACGCTCATCAACAACTGGGACGGCGTGCGGGTCAACGCCCTGGCGTGTCGGGAGGACGGGCGCCTGCTGGCCGCCGACACGCACCACCGCGTGCGGCTCTACGACTTCACCGACCTCACCGACAGGAATCTGTACGTAACGCACCCCTCGTTTGATAAATAAACACATTTGTAGTTAACCCCTCCTCTTTCCCTGCGCAGCATCCAGGAGGAGCACGCGGTGATGGCGATGACGCTGAATGACGCGGACACGCTGCTGCTGCTGAACGTTGCCAACCAGGGCGTGCATCTGTGGGACATACGTGCGTACCACTCGTATTACCAAATAACCGTAATCTAGGACGCGTCTAATGTTTGCGGGCGATGGTTTCAGGCGCCCGTGCTCTGGTGCGTCGTTTCCGCGGCCTGTCGCAAGGCCACTTCACAATCCACGCGTGCTTCGGGGGCGCCCACCAGGACTTCATAGCGTCCGGCAGCGAGGACAACAAGGTGGCGCGACCGAGCCGCATCGGCGTCGAGCTAACATTCATTTATGTAATAATAATAATATCCCGTCCCCGGCAGGTGTACATCTGGCACATCGACGGCGAGGAGCCCATCGCGGTGGTGTCGGGCCACACGCGGTGCGTCAACGCCGTGGCGTGGCACCCCACGCACCACGACGTGCTGGTGTCGGCCTCCGACGACTACTCGCTGCGTCTGTGGGGCCCGCGCGCCTACCGCGCCTAGGGGGCCCGGGGGCTTAGCGTCGTGAAAGTTTTATAATATGCATATGTGACGCCGTGTATGATAAATATATGAAGTAGAGGCCGCGTGTTTGCAGCGTCCCGTGTATTCGATACTAATCATTATGAGGTTTCTGTTACAACCGTGATGAATGAATCACCGGAATGAAATAAATGAAAATATACTTTGACGATGTTTATATTCAGATAAACGTAACTCGATGACAAAAAAATATATATTATTTGTATAACTTTCAATCAAATTATTTTATATTGTCAAAGAGTATTCTGCGTGTCTCTCGTCAATACTATATCTCGTCAAAACGCGCAGTGCCGCGTGCCATAACACGGTGCAATACTACCTTAGAACATCGAATGACCTCTGGTTATAATAAGATGCCTTTAAAACTGACTACAGTTTTAAATTCATTGCTATTGATTCGCAAGTGATAATACCTTAAATAAAGTGAAGGGCAGTAGATAGCACGGCGGGAGTCGGGCGGCGCGGCGAGTGTTAGTTACTTGGTAGATGTATAGTAGTAGTGTCGACCACCACTCGGGGGACCGAGTGTTTATTTAGGGGTTTAGTTTCGATTTAACAGCTTTTTGATGATGGGGGGGCCTTATGTAATTTCGTAGTAGTTCACCACCGGGGGGACTATTGGGTGTTTATTTTTAGTGACAAGTTAACATCCATCTTTATGATGATGGCAGAGCCACGTTTGTATGGGGGCGATTCGAAATTTTTTGACGAATACTATTTCGTTTTTATGAAACAAAAATGGAGAATGAATAAGGTGATTAGTGTTTAGAGCCGCCGCCCGCCCGCCGCGGACCCACAAGGACTAATTATTTAAGACTTTAATTTAATTAAGTAATCATAGTTATCAGAGAGGGGCCGCGTTATATTTTTGTACCGATTATCTCGCCGCGGGGTCGTGGGGTTAAATTACAGATTGAAAACGTCCGACAGATTGTTATATTTTAGCGGTTAACTGTGTGTCGGGACCGCGTGTTATACGTGACATTCACTTTTCGCCGCCAAAATGTGGTGTTTATATCCTTGAAGACGCTTTTACACTACATTTTAGATTTTTTTTACCCGTACATGTTCGCGACCGCGTCCGGGACGAAGCCCAACCAACTCCGGGGTTTATATTAACAATTAATAGTTTTTCTGTCCTAATTTCTAGTTTATTATACTTATGAACGCCCATTTCGAATTTATTATCTGTGATTCTAGGATACCAAAAAGATAATGTACTCTAATACAGTATAACCTTTAATGAAAAGATATGTCACGTAATGTATTTGTTTGAGTTGTGTTGAACCCCGGGGTTGTCGCTCCAAGGGTCGCGAGGGTCGCGAGGGTCGCAAGGGTCGCGTAGTGTCGAAGTACAAAGGTCGTTTTCTGATAGTGAGTAGAGCGAGGCTGCGGCCCACTTGTTATAAAATAATTATATATCAATAAAGTTTTTTATCTTAAATTATAGTGTTTCTTTTTATTTTTTTTATAACCTTTAATAGACAAAGAGGTGTATTTTTTTTAATTGCTAAAAAAACAAACAACTGTTGAGGGCGAGTTTGTCTGTTTCTAAAGCAAAGTATAAACAATAAAATATAAATAAGCTGTCTAAAATATATAGAAAATTAATTAAATAATTCATTATGAAAGAAATACATTAGTTACAATATAAAGGTTGTTGGTGACAACATTTAAGTAGTCAAACCAAGTTAGTTCACTCGCACTGACGTGACGTTTTACGACTACTACTATTTTTTGATTAATAATAAAGTATAAAGAGGTTTTATAAAGTTTGTTTTTTGCCAACGGTAGTCATATTTGAACAGGTATTACAGATCTGGTGGAAATATTGCCTGATATCTCCACAAGTAGGTTGGTTTGTTTTCCATACTTTCATAGAAATGTGTTACGGCATTCTGGTTTGAAAACTGGGAACAGAAGTAGAATCTATTTTGTATTTTGCAAAAAAAGCTATTCCAGCTACCGTGGACCCTCAGACATCTCTCATATACTCATTAAAGAGGAGCTAACTTTTAAAGATGAGCTTGAGCCTCTGTAAAATAAACTCCTTCTCAGTTTTAAATTACAAAATATAATGCAGGTCCAGATAAATTGGCAAACCATTTATTTAAAAAGCAACTGTAATAGTTTAATAAATAATTGTTTATATAGTAAAACTCACTAAAACAGAAAGTAATAATGACTGCTTTTATAAACGCGTCCTCATATTTAGAATGTAAACAAGGACTGTTGGTGACAGCCCGGTAAGTGATAATACTAAGAGCCACTTCTGAATTTTGAAAGTTAATTACATTGTTATTTTAGAATTATTTTGGTTTTTATCTAATTTGAGCTCACAAATATTATTGAGATCCAACATTGAGGAGTTGTTAAGTTTATTGCACTACAGGACTCCTACCTAGGAGGTGTGTACCTTAATTTAGGAGGGGTGATCCTAAACTTTAATGACTCAATGGTTTATAAACCAACTTAAGCAGCACTCCAAATTAAATTATTTATTCAAAGTATGTTTCTAAATAATATTTATTCAGTATAAAATAAATAAATATTCTATATACATAAAATCTTAAATAAAAATTTATAATTTCTTATTTATTTATTTATTATGTATTAAATTATAATAATCTACATTATATACAGACAATAATTATAAAATAATTGTTTTTAATTACAAACATCATACTCCTCTTTAGTACGCCAAAATACTTAGTGATAGAATTTAAAAAAATCTTCTGTCTTCAACAAACAATCACTGTTTGGTTTCAACACACAGTCCAGATTGTAGAACAGATGAAATGCAACTCAAGTTTGTTGCTTGTAATTTTGAAATATTTTATAAAATAACTGTAATGTAAGCAGCCCAATAGTCCTACTGGGCTATCCAGTACATTGAGAACCAGGAACACAACATGGATCCAACCATAAATTTTAATAATCAGCTGACTCCTGCTTATAAGTTACTATAAATTAGATGTTCCAGATTTTTCCACCAGCTCCAGTAACGTATGTAGCGAGGTGTCAAATAATTCACACCGGATGGGCATCTCCAGAGAGTAAAAAGGGTTCTTGAGAGCATAGTCCGAGTACAATTCGTAGATCCGTCGTAGAACAATATCAGAGCCCTGCATGTTTGTGTCTGTTACTACTATGAATTTCACACCTGAAAAACAAAACAAGGAATATAAGTTACATAGAAGAATGTATTCAAATATATTCACAGAAATTACCTGTTAATGTTTGAAAACATGATAGTTTGAAAGTATCAGCTGTGAGCGTCTCAATGCCTGACGACTTTGGAACGGGGCTGAGCTGGCTGGCCAGTGCAAACAGTGGATAGAACATGCTGGCCAGTACTATCTTTTCATTGGTAGTAGCTCTTGGTCGACCAAATTTTAAGCTCAAAGGGTAGCTTTCCTAAAATTAATATTTAAACAAAATAAGCATAATATTGACGTCCTAATAAGTATTGTATTTTACCTTTAGTTCTATTATTTCGAATACGTCTTTTCCATCTTCTGTAGTCCGACCGTTAACTGGAGAACCATTTACAGTCAGCAGTACATGACTAACTACAATCGAACAATTTTGTATATTTTACTCACGGTATTGCAGATATTTTAAAAGCAACACATAAGTAAATATTTACCATTTATTCCATCCCTCTGCCCAAATACAACAACCACTTTTTTATTTTCATATCCTAATTTGATATCTAGAGGATATCCGAAAGTTTTTTCAGTTTCCACTTTTGGTATATTATGGTCATAATTATAAATCAGTCCACCAGATTTACTGACTATATACACCCCGAAAATAACCATCTTTGATATTTAACTGTTGACACAATGTTAAAATCAAAACTTTTTGTAATCAAAACTGAAACATTCCCAAATCAACACCAGTCAAAGTAATAATAGTGTCAAATGTCATTGCCACAATGACAATGTCAATGACAATTTTACCTTAACGAAGGAATATACTACACTTAATATCTGCTCTCGACTTTTTAAGGGTAAATTACATAAGGCATTTTGTAGGCCCTTTTGACTCTTTTTCCTCCCTATTGTAAAATTTAATAAGATTACAATTACTCTCCTCCAATTTGTTTTTGTTTTGTGTTCTGTGATAAGATTAATAGCATCAACTCTTCACAGATTCGACCAGAATCAATTTAGTATCCTATTAATTAGGTATTGAGAAATAAAGACGACAAATAAATAGCAAAATCTTCAATACAGAATTTGAAAAATTTAAGACGTCTGACTGTCTAGCCCCCTGCCTGTAGTAAGAATTGATAATATTTAGTCTACATCGGCCTTCTCCTGAAAACCTTACATAATTTAAGAACAATCGCTAAGCGGAAATTTTATTAACCAACTTACCTTACTGATAAAATAATGGATCGAGATTATTAGTTTTTTTATCATTTTACATGTTATTGTTTGTGACAGATAGAACGTATTCAGACAAAATCGAGAGCAACATAAGTATGCTAAAACCATGTACTAAATTGAGACACTGGTTGATAAATTTCTTTTAAATAATGGGATTTCATTTCGAAAGTACATTTAAAATTTTTCGCAAATTGTGTCTTAACTCCTTTAAAGATTCGAAAAGTGATTGGATGTTCTGTATTAGGGTGTAGCAATGACAGTGAATGGATAGTTCGTATTTATCTTTCTTCGTACACAATGCTTTTGTTTATATATAATAACTTGTATATAATAAACGATATATATATATAATTGCATAGACAAAAAAAAACAGGTATTATGTTGAGCCTTAAATTAATAAACTGTCTGTTAAAAAAAAATATCAGACTACATTATTAGCTTAAAATTAATAAACTAAATTTCCTCGAAAAGGCAAAAAAATTTTAAACACAAAGTAGCAAATCGTAATAACTAATCATATTGAACCATGTCTATACACCTGATCCTCCCCTGACTTTTTAATTCTTATATTTGCAAGTCAAAGACGTCGCTGTTCGGTAAATAGTGATAATTTTTAAAATAGGAACTACTTCGAGTAAAGAGAAGATAAATATGTACAGGAGAAAAGAAAGGAGATGAAGACATACTGCTCGCACTTATTTCAAGACGCGTCATTTAAAACCGATACTCTTGGAGGAGGTACTGCTTGGTGAAGACTACAATTAACCTCTAGCGACTCAACCCTAAAATGCATGATTTTTTATAGTATTGATACATTCTGTCCGCTGCTGTATTAGTTATGATTGATACTACAGAATATAGTACGGTCGTCAAGTTTTGAACTGTCCTGAATTTTTCGCAAAAGACTGCAAATTACATACTGAGTGAGGGAAGTGGTAGGGCTAAGGACTGCACAAATAAACAAATCTCTTTATAGTTTTGTTTTAAAATGTTAACAGGTTTATTAATTATTGATCTAATAATATTAAAATAAATAAGTTTTTTTTATCGTAAGTAGTTTTAATATCCGCACAATTCATTAAAATAATTAGATTTTAGTTATATTTCATACATATATATATATTTATTTATTTCTTACATTGGCACGAGGTATCGTTTGTCGGTCAATTTAGTCAGTAATTTCATTAGTTCAGCGATTCTATCTTTATCATTCTTGGTAATATATTTATTTAAATTTCTGTTATTACTAGTATCTGAACCAACCTGTATTTTTTTGTTACATCTAAAACGAAAACGAAAAATTAAAATACCACGCCTCGTCAGCATATGAAATGAACTTCGTGTAAACTTTTGAAAATAAACTTCTCTGAAAACTTAAGGTCCAAACAGTTTTATTTATTTTCTAATAAAGGAGGATATTAATTAGGATATTTTTTTATATTTTCAGTGTCCTAGTGATGAGATCATTCTAATCTAATTTACTTGACGATCACGACTCAGTGTGACTTACGAGTCAGTATTTACGAGTCACTCTGATGTAAATGCACGTGAGATGATTGATGTTATATAACAACTCATTTGTTATCTCATCTCAACTCTAAAACAAATTATCCAAATACTTAGCAAAATTATTTAAATAAGAATATAGTACAAAGTAATCAAAGAGTTTTAAGTCTCATTTTAATCAGTTAATGAGAATGAGTAATGTGCAATCAACGGGTGTAAAAGTAGGCTTCAAATAAATATTATCTCTATAGTAGTATCTTAACCGAATGATAATGATTCACGACTGGAACTACTCACTGACGACATCTTAAAATTACAGATATATGAGTGTGACTGAAATGACAAATTTATAAATGAAAGTTATTCTATCAATTTTTTAAAATTTATTAATTTAATTTGAATATATAATACCTTCATTTATTGTTGTTATTTTTTAGTTAACAAATTCGTGGAATATACTTTTATTATTTTTATGATATCTTCTAAAATAATACTTATATTTGTATAACCACGATATCAAACTAAAATAGAACTATGATTAATTATTGACAGACGCATAAAATGATTATAATCTTATCAAATGAATCATTGTTATATCTATTTACTTAGTTCAGCTATAACTATCTCTTATCTCCTATCTCCTATCTAATGTCGACAGTTAAACACTGACCTTTGTTATTTGTTTATGTATTTACAAATTTACGTCTGTCTGTCCGAAATATATATATTTTAAAATAGTTGTAGATATATATATATATATATATATATATATATATATATATATATGTACAATTTAAACATTAACGATCAGACATCTTGATCAATCGTTTCATATTATAACAATTATTCTTAAAGACTAGTGTTAGTATTAAAAAAAAAATAAAAGGCAAATAATAATTAATAATTATGCCAGCTATTTAACATGTAGTTTAATCCAACGTTGCAGCATTCGACTATCCCGTTTATCAACAAATATATTAAAAATACTTATACAAACAGATATAAAAGAAAAATCTTGTGCACTTGTTCGGTACATCCTTGACACTGACTTCGTCTTGACTTTACTTAAAAGATAAGTTAAGTAATAAAAGATAAGTTAGGTACATGCATAGATCTCTGTAAAGATAAGCGCTTCACAAATTAACATCTTATTTTTGTGTATCAAAATAATTTTGGGAACAGACACTTTAATAGACAGGAATCATAAATAACGCACCGACGCCAGGTTTTCCCGACCACACATTAACATACGGGGCTCCTCAGAACACGCGCCATTAACTATGTATCAGCTGCGGTTGATTTGATAATATGTACAAAAATAACAGATTTAATTTATTTTGTACATGTATAAAGTCTTTTGAATTCCGTCTTCAATATAAATTTATTTTTTTCGTAGACTCCTGTACTCTGTAGACGAGATTTTAGATAGAGTGAAGCCTTTGTAGATAATTACTTAGATGATTTGTTCCTAGTTACAATTCATCGACTGATCTGTCACTTATTATTATTAATTTGGAAGGTTTAGAAGTTTTATGAATATGTTACCGTTATATTGGTGTTGATTTGTATATTCATCTTCTCCTCTACAGTACCAACGAGGATTTAAGTAAAAATTATTCAAAAATTAACTTGGACGCAAGATTTAAATGCAAAAAAGCAATTAATAATATACTAAAATATATTTCAATATAATAGTACAATTGCATAAAAATTAAAATATAAAAAGTTCGCTGAGGACAGGATTCGAACCTGCGCGGGTAAAACCCATTGGATTTCAAGTCCAACTCCTTAACCACTCGGACACTTCAGCCACGAGCGACGCGCGCGAAACTACCTACGTACTACCACATACATCAATATATTGACTCTTGGAATCTTACAGCAAAACAGCTGTTTTTAGCCAAACTCATGATACAGCATAACTCTCATTATTCCCAAGAACTATCATAAAGCTTTTTTTTTATATTATGAAGACTTTTAAAGTTAATTATGTTTGTCAATCTGTGTATAGTTGTGTGATCGCGGACGCAGCTTCCCAGAATGCGTTTTCCTCGTCACGCCGCGCCAGTGACGAACGCCGACGTCACCTCTGACGCGGCGCGCGAATAAAACTCTGCGGGAAGTCGCGCGCGGGCTATAGCACCGCCGACACTGGACGTGTGTGTTGAGGAGTGCAGTGCTGGTGTTAGTGTCAGTGTCGAAGCAGGCCCCGGCTCCACCCTGGCCCCCCACAATGCCTGCATGGAGCCCGCCCTCGTCGCAACCCCCTCCGACCCCGAATCCGACTCGGGGGATGAAACCGTGCCCGCCGGTGAATATTATAATATAGACACGTTCTACTTTATATTTTATATGATTTCCTATATTTTGTAATTTATTATAATAACCTAAATGCCCAGAGCACCTGCTATCACAAGATATGTAAGATATGCCCAAATCACAGAATTATTTAACAAGTGTTTGCCAAACCCATGTTCAACAGGTGTGGATAATATAACACGTCATTGTCATTGGGAAGTATCTTATCTTTTAATGAATTAGGGAATATTTATTTTAGAAGCTAAGTAGGTTCACTGTTTATTAGTCTGTGACACAAGAATTGCAACTAAGACAGAATTGTAGGTTAGGTTAAGACGAGAGAACATAGCAATGATTTTAAAGAAACAATATGTACCTACTGATACTAATAAAATGTTCAAAAATATTAACTAAAGTCACAAATGCGTAAGCTTTTTATAAAACTCCTGAAAATACACAATAATAATGTTAGTTATTTTAAAAGGTGTAATTTAAAAGTTAAAATGAAGTATTGTTGTTATGCTACTTTTTTCAAATTAATCAAATGCGACAAATACTTTAATTGGTTTCAATATTTTTTAATTGAATTATATTAAGTATATATTTCAAACTCTTTTAACGCCGAGAAGAATGTCAACACATCTTAATAAATACATATTTATAAACAGGGATTTATAAATTTTAATTATTGATTAGCAAATTAATTGTTACTAAATAAATATGCAAATGAAATGGTTTAGTACATTCACTCAGCGTGTTCAGGGTTCAGGGTTCAGTTATCAACAAAATGACACAGCCAAGTGTGCATCGGACGGACACTTGTAGATGTTTTTAAAATTTACAATTCTACAGTACTTTATTCTGATTCTTCTTCTAAGATTTAATCAGTTTGTGATATAAGCACTAAAATATATTTTAAGTGAACCGACCATAACACGTACCGGTAAAGCCTAGTTAGTTGTGATAATTTTCCTTTTTAAATTCGTTATATGTACTATTATCGTGAATTTTTCATACCTCCAAAACTCTCGCACTCCAACTATTTAGCTGACGGGAGAGATACTTGAATTTAACCTAAAGTTGCATTTTAAAAGTTAATATTTCACACACAAATGTTTTAATCGGAAATAGTGCTTTTAGAAAACTTACCATATTTTTTAAAGCCTTATCTAACTGTACCCCCCATTATGGGGTACTCGAGAAAAAATACAACCCCACTATGTGTAAAGAAGCGACGCTGAAAAAATAATTTTAAAAATGCTATACACTTTATAAGCGTAGCTAATATGTACTTATTGTTTTATACTACCGAGAGTCTCCGAGCTAGACTGCGGACAGACGGACCGATATAACAATATATATATAAAAGTTTCGACCAGTGTTTCTAGTGGAGTACGGACCTTAGGGCGGAGAGTGTTCCAAGTTCTATTTAGTGATAGTGCGCGGGATTAAAGGTCTTAAATTTAAACTCAAAATAATCGTTTGGTTTGTTGTGTTTAAAATAATTTTGGTTGTTGATTAATTAATTACAACGTCACTGGGCTGAAGTAAAAGTGTATTGTTATCAGTAGTGATTATAGTTTTATTTCGCCAGCTGGACGAGCCGGCAGCCGGATTGATAAAGTGATACTATGTTGTCTTGTTGTAGGTGGGGGGTAGACTTTGAACTTAAATGAAATAAACAACAACAACAATGTAATTCGATTAACTTTCTGTTGATGTTAATGAAAGCGATCCGCCAGTGAAATTTCAGTTAAAATCGATCTATCCAATCAAAGATTAGCCGAATCAGACGTACAGAAAAAAAATTGTTTTGTTTTTGTAGTATCTTATATACTTACATATATATTAATTGAAAAGCTGTTAATTTGCTACACACAGACTTCAGCTTCATTTATATGTATGGATCACGAGAAGACATTTTCACGTAGTAGTTCAACTGAAACAACCAGTTAGTTGAGTTACCATAATCTATCTGTAAGAAATAACGTAAGCTAATATTAAGAATGATTACTTTTGTATTTTTTTATCGATATCGTTATCACAATATTATAAAACACGTTTGTATTAAAGTGTTATTTAATAAGCATTATATAATTGGAAACTTAAATTTGATAAATATAGAATCAATAAACAATCTTCTCATATTGATATGATTTAATCTTGATAAAATGGACGTCAAAGAACGGTTATTTCCAATTGTGTGATTTATAAGAACAATATCAAGTAAATATGGAGAGAAACGTAATCACAATACAAATATATTATATATTCATACATAACATTGTTTATTGGACTTTGTAGAGCACAGCACCTTATATCTTCACAATCAGATCTGATCTATCTGCAGTCTGTTGACTGTTCTAGACCCTGAGAAGTGGCAGGCGGTGGATGTTCTGCGCTGCGTGCGCTGGGTGTCCCGTCGGTTCAGCGTGCCGGCGCCCCGGAGGCACCTGCTGCCCTCGAGTGGTGCAGCCCTACTTCAACTCACGCCCGACCACTGGCTGCAGGTACACGTGCTCAAGTATATACACGCATTAAAGGGCAAAATCAAAATAATAATTTTGCCTACTAAATATATTGTCGTTTGTGAAACAGTGATTACTATAAAAAAAACCTAGTTGAGTTTGTTGTGTGGTTCATCTCAGACCAGGGCGTGTTTGGAATACTCGCAGTCTTATTTTAAGTTGGAGAGTCTCTTTATAAAAGGGCTTATGTCTATAAGTATGGTATCAATAGTCCTGACACTCCCATTTAATATACAAGTGAGGAGTATTAATTCAAAGTGGAAAAGATATAAATAAATAATTGAAAGTCAGTTTTATACGAAACATTTTTTCGTTGCCAAAGCTACCGCCGGCTCGGAAAGCTATTGATCTAAGCTACACTGATCTGAGAAGAGCTGGCGACAGAAACTCAGCGGACTTGTCTTGTTCTCTTTTTTTAGCTATACTTAAGACCTAAATTACATTTATGACAACTCTCGAAGTAGCCTGGCAGTAGATATTCCGAGACATCAAACAACTTACAATTTATTTAAAATTATTAATGGGTAAAGTTTCAAAGTTCACCGGGAGTTTGTTAAATAAGTGTATACATTGCCTAATAAAAGAATTACTCATTTTTTGAGCCAAGTAGCAGGTAAATAAGCCTGTGTTTGTTCCTCGTATTTATATGATGTCTTATCCTTGTACATATTAATGACGGACAGACATAAAGACAAAATGGTTGTTCAGGTGTGCTCTGGTAACGAGCAGGCGGCGCGTATCTTCCACGCGTACGTGGCGCACGCTCACGCCTCCGCCACGGGCCGGCCTCCGCCCGCGCCGCTGCCGGAGCACCAGGCCACGCAGGCCTCCTCCTCAAACTTAGGTCAGACACTAATCATTCTCTTTTAATCCACTCTAGATGGCATATGGTTTTTTCTTCCACTTGCTTCTGCCACACGTCAGCGCGGCCTCCGCTTCTATCCAAATAGTTTATGTGTACAACTTCTGCCACATACCACACTAATCTTGCATTTTTAATATTTCTTTCAAGTAGCAATACAAATACTTTTAGTATTCCTTAATGAATACTAAAAGTATTTGAAGTCTTTACTTATTAGAGGTTTTTGTCGAATTACAAACTTCAAATGTTCACTGTAGCCTCCTTTTAACACGTCGATTCCGACACTCGAACGAGACTAGAGAGAAAACTATTAAAAGTTAAAATATACGTTTATCAGGAATATTGGAAATTAAGTAAGTTTAATTAATTTAATAAGATGTTATCGAGACATCTATATTCTACAATTGGAAAATCATACTTACTATAATTGATAGTTAAGTGTGATTTCAGTGAATGCAGTTAAAAATCAACTCTTACATTAGCACATAAGTGCAACCGAAAATACTCAGACTCAGATAAAAATATGTGGATTACACAAAAAACTCGTCTTAAAATTGAACCCATGACTTCTCGGTCTGGCCAATGGTCATGCAGGTCCGCTCACCACGATAATAACAGTTAAATATTAATTTAATATAGTGTATAAAATGATATTTTCATTATTGTACTTTGTTTTAAGCGCTCAATATTTATTAATATTATAATTGTTATATAGTAACAGAATTTAAGAGCACGCCATCTATCGGCCGGAAGTTGTAAACAATTGATTTCGCGCCTAAAGCTTATGAATGGAGCGTCTTAACGTGAGTCACCTCCGACGCACGGCGCACGGCGGCGACCGGCGTGAGTTCCCTTCATCTGTGAGCGTTGAGTCAGGGCTTTTCTCCGAAATTATTATATTGTGTAAAAATATAAGACCAACCAAGTCGTATTACATGGTATCTAGCACACGAGTGTATTAACAATGTAGATTACTTTAGAAAACGTGTTCTATTTAGGTATAAACAGCTAATCTTTTTGATTTGATGTTTTATTGTGTTACAATTGTATTGTATACAGTTAACCGAAGCATACCCCTGTCAAGGTCTTTCTTAGCTATCTTGCTATATTTTATTATTTTAAAGAAAAGCGATATCAGTAAGTATTCATACGTAAAGGTGAAAAAGTTAATTATATAATAAGTAAGCACTGTCTGTGTATGAGAAACGATCATTCGTCAAATATCAATTTACGTTTTTGTTATCAATAATAAATCTAATATTCAAATGATTCTTCTAAAATGTAAAACAGGTGGGTCGTACTGACGTTAGAGTGCCCCTTACAGTCGTGCTGAGCGACGAGAAACATAATATATTAAAAACTTTAGCTAAAAGAAATTATTTATAGACATTAAGGTCTTAGTTTAAACGTTATTGTGAGAAGCAACACGTTGATAATTCACTCGGAGACAATTTGATCAAGGTCATAAATAAGTAGAATATAATGGATTCGGTATCTTCGATGAGAGTAGCGCGCGTCGAGATCAACGTTCTCCCGACTATGCGTGTAAAGAATGCATCGCTTTTATTTGTTGAATGGAGGTTATTCTGCGCCCAGTGTTTGAAACCTGCTACTATTTTTTAATTTAACCTACTGTATTAATGTTTCTTAAGCTCATTTATAAATTAGATGGTAATGATGTCGCTGTTGCCTCTAAGGAATTTCTAATTTATTTTCGTCTTTAAAAGTAAAAAAGAAACTAAAAATAAATGACCAGGATGTCTATGAAATATTCACGAAATTAATAAATGTTTTTATAATATTATTTAAAGTAAGCTTTAAAAACTATTAATTTAAAGTTTTGGCGGGATTGTCTGAAGCGAGTAGTTCCGATCCGGTGGATCCTATCATGCCTAAATTGGCGAAGACCTCGTATTTTGGCAAAATTAATGTATATAACTTTATTAGACCATGTGACGTTTTTTATATTGAATACCAGCTGCCATAAAGTCGTTATTCCCGGCGGGGGACAACTTTATATGCACCCTGACCTCTGATGGAAAATTAAAGATAAGGATAAGTAATTGACAAGAAAATAGCAACACTACGTTGTACTCATTATGATCACTTTATAATTATAACGGTTAATATGTAAATATTTTCTAGAATCTGCGTGTTTGGAAAATCATAGTTTGTGTATTTTTATCAGGTAACTAGTCCCATAGAAAAAACCTCACTTATTTTGAGGCTAGATGGGGAATATACTTGAAATTTATTTATAAAAAAATGTAGCAATATATCACAGTAGTAAAATAATAATGAAAGCCTTAAGTATGATGTAATGATAATCGTACTGCCCTCTGGTCTTAAACAAACATTTATGTGTTGAAAAAATCGAAAGGAAACCTTTAGGGTCGGCACAATCACTTAACGGATCAGCCATCGGCATTACCATCACTATCATCACTATCACCACTATCGCAACGACCTCTCGGACAGAGGTCACTGATAAATGACATCGATTCCCTTATCACTTTCCTACATTTCTTTCCCAATTCAAGGAAGATTCGATTAAATTTATCACACGAATCTACTGGAAGTGAAGATTTAATACCTATGTATTATGTATGGTCTCTTATATACTGGATTGTCGTAAAGACTAGGGTGTTTTCGCTTGGCCTTCGGCGCGATAGTTGGCGCCAAAATTACAACAGCTGGATGACTACAAGCAATTCCAACAATTTTGTATTGAATTGATATTCTAATGAAGAGCGCGCTACTCAATGAATCACGACTCGCAGCGTCCCTCCGCCGCTGCCAACAAACAACATTCTCAGTTCATTGATCATTCATCACGGTGTTAGTTACACCAAATATAAATGTAACCTATTTAATCATAACACGAACTTTGTAAAATACTACAACATATAAATTTGGTACGTACCCATTACGTGTGTTATACACAGAAAAATGAATTGTAATTTATGTCTGTTTTTAAACATTTTAATGAAGTTTTCTACTGAGTTGTAACAAAACTACTTTGAGTCATCGATGTATGGTTACGTTACTCCGAGGGTCACAGGTGAAGGTGCAGAAAGTAAACGTATATATTAAGTAAATATTTCAAAATGTATTTGATTTCATTAAAGCTATTAAACGAAATGTTAAATCGGTTGCGGGCCCGAGGTAAAGTGGGTTTTTTTAGGCCGCTGATGTATCTATGAGTCAGATATCGATTGCCTCGTTTGAGCGGACTTGAGGTCTTGCAACGTGCATTTCACACGCTAAGAGGAGGTTTTTTGTGATCCCTCTCACTATGAAGAGTTGTTGGCTCTTTAAGTTGTGCAATCTACTGTGACTATTACCTTATTATTACCTGGAGTCGCGTGTCTCCCGACCACCTCGGTACGGTGCACTCGCTCCGCAGATGTTTCGATGGCGGAAGTGACTCAACGTTTCCTAGAACACTGACTCACTGTTCCGGATTGAGTCAATACATCTACTCTCACGACTGAGTTACAAGACAATGATTAACTCGTATCGGCGCCAGAAGCATCGTGGGAGAGTAACGACCGTGTCTCATCTTATTCGGCGAATATCGCTACAATTATTATAATCAACACATCAAAACTGTTCGTATAATTTGATTAATTTAATTATTAAATTAAATATTATTTTCTGCTCGAACTGTATTAATGGAGTGGCAGATTTCTAGTCATCAAAAAAAAAACATAATAATATCGTGTTTTATGATGTGACCGCCGCGTCCTTTAATTTATAACGATGTCGCGGTCGAGACTTTCCTGTTGTGTTTTTAAACGAGTGGTGATATTAAATAGGTTTTATTCTAAACGCCATTGGTTGAGAGCGCCGCCACTCCCTCCGCCGCCTTCTACTGTTCGCAGACGAACTGTTAGTCATGAGTTATCGACAACCACAAACATAAAACTCGCATTTATTTTTCTTTACCTCTATTATAACTTTTTGCAACAAGTGTGCTGCGTAGTCACGTAGTTTTTGTATCTACTTTGCTTATTTAAAAAATTTGGATCAAATTTTTAACAATTGTTACCCATTTAATGCGAAGTACTTTATTACCTTCGGCCGTATGTTGTGTGTAACGGACACCATTTTGACTTTCAAGATGGCGGATTAATTTGAAACTTTGCACTCATCAAGGACAATGATATGAAATAAAAACTAAAAAAATATACGCTCTTATGAAACAGAAATACTCGTTTAATTAAAAACATGCGTTTATAAAAGTCCATGACTTTTTTCTTATTTGCATTGTTCTTAATTACAGTTAATTTATATTTTTTAGTTCTGATTTTATAACAGATTGTATTTTTAGTTTTTATCAAGTTGTTTTTTGTTTTATACTAATATTGAGACGTCTGTTAATACAATTATTACACAATTCTTATTATTGTTGCATGATTTGAAAAAAACAACCACTCACTGTACATTTGTCTTCTACTTTCCAATCTGAACTAAAAATATTTTACATGGATAACTCTCTTTAAGTTTCAGTTTATTTTTTATTATTTTAAATCGGCGTCTCGATTTATTTTCAACAAAAGCTTCAATATAATATTATTTTATTTCATTGAAATAAAATATGAGGAAACTATACGATTTAAATTATACATAAACTTGCGCTTAAAAGACTGAACAAGCTTTTTAGTAAGGTATAGGTACGAGTACGTAGCGCTGCTTTATCTTATTGCTATTTTCCTGAGTCGGAGAGTCCAGGCAGTTTACGTAAATAATTCTAAATCGTCTGGTTCTCATCTAAAGATGGGTGTTCCACAAGGATCTATTCTGGTACCCTTTTTGTTTTTACTTTATATTAATGACTTGCCCTTTTTTGTCGAGGGTCTGTGTGACATTGTACTTTATGCTGATGACACGTTGCCTGTTTTTAAAGTTGAGCGTGATGGGATTAATTATGACGAAGTAAACAGTACTTTGTCACGAGTTTTTCATGAGTCCGAAATCAATAATTTAGTTTTTAATGCTAAGAAAACTAAATGCATAGACTTGAAACTTTCTAATGTTAAACGTAGAAATTTTAAGTTGCTCCTTCACAGTCAAGTGTTAGAACGGATTGACTCAACAAAATTCTTAGATAAAAAGCTCCAGTGGGACCCCCATCTCTCAACACTCGCAGCCAAACTCAGCTCAGCCGTCTTTGCAATTAGAAAAGTTAGACAATTAACGGACGTTAATACGACTCGACTTGTTTATTTTAGTTATTTACATAGTATTTTTCTCACGGTATTTTATTATGGGGCAGTGCTGCCGAAATTAATTATACATTTATTTTATAAAATGCTAGAAATTCTCTGAGATATGTTTTTAAAGAAATAGGTATTCTTACAGTCGCTTCGTAATATTAATAACATATTATATATACGCCAAAATTTCAATAGTTATATAAAAACAGCGACAGACACGCGATAAATACGAGAAATAAAAACAAACTCGTAACGCCAAAATTTCGTCTTCAAAAAGTTAATAAATCCTTCATGGGTTTGAGTAAACACATATATAATAAAGTTCCGCAAGATATCTTAGACTTTCCTTCTCTTAGTTTTAAATCTAAAATCAAAAGTTTATTATTAAATAAATCTTATTATAGCATTCAAGAGTTTTTTAGTGGATCGGAATGTGTGGAATTTAGGATGTTGATTCATTTGCAGAATTTATACTATAATTTATAAATATATTAAATTTCATATAAAAAGAGCAACTGTTGAGTTTCTGGGCGGCTCTTCTCAACAGAACAGCATTCCGAGCAGGTGGTACTTACTCACGGACTGACTACACTGACCTATTTTATTATAATAATTAACGGCCCTTACCTTAGTTATTCATAAGTATTATATATTAATACATTTAAAATACATAATTCGATTTCCAGACTACGCATTTTGTGTAGGTTTATATTTTCCTTTTAAGCAGACGTGATCTTTGAATGTTTTGCAATAAGTATGATTTTGTTTCTAAAAGAAAGTCTCATAGAGAGTTTATGGCTTGTATATTTACATTTATATTGCGGAGGAAGGTCGGAGGACTTACCTCCGTAATGCCCTCACCTCATTTGACACTTCACCCTCGGACCCTCTCTACTCGCGCCTCACATCCAGCACCCCTACTACTGTCGAGAAAAGAAATAATACATTTTTTAATTTTATTATTCTAATAGAATTGCTTCTCATATTTAATATTTATTTTGCAATGTTTAAAACTTTTTATTTTTTAAATATTGCAATATAAATAATATTTTTTAGATATAATTCACATATTTATTTATTGACTATAAAAAACTACACTCAGACATAAAATAGATTTCAATGAAGGACATAATTTTTTTTATTCTAGTTACATAAATTAATAAGGGGACGAAAAAAATTATGATAAAAATAAATAATGTCTGAAACGTTATCCCGTAGTAAGGGATATCACAGCGGGAGAACATTAGCAAGTCAATACTGGGATTCCGGGATCCGGGATCGGCGGGAGACGCGCCGGGACGCGCCGGTCCCGTATTAAGTGGCTTTGAATTTCATTACAACGCTTTGTTGTAATATTAAATAGTAAGAGACAGTTAGCGTCGTGCGTCTAAAAGTTATATTATCATTTAAAAGACTCCGACAAAGACGAAATATATTAAAGTAATGCGGAAATTTGAATTAAAATTGTGAACAACTTCTTTGGGTAATACTTACTTACCTTCACGCCATGTCCCTTGCGGGGTAGCCAGAGACGACGGAGCGCCAAACGTTACGGTCCCTGCATACCTCTTTCGCCTCGACCACAGACATCAACCTCTTCATACATGCCCTCCGGGGGGTCCTCATGCTTTTTACGTGACCTTCCTCCAGTATCGTAGATACTGTGTTTTCGAAGGTCACTCGAGGCCTCCCCCTGTCTCTCTTACCGCTCACTTTTCCTTTATAAATCTTTTTTACCATTCTTTCATCACACATTCGTTCGACGTGCCCAAACCACCTGAGCACGTTCTTCTTCATCTTTGGGTAATATACTATTATAAAGTAGATTAAGTCAATCATTTGGTTATGACACCTCTAGTTACGACTCGTGTGTGTCTGACTGCTCGTAATACTTCAAGGGTACATCTTCTTACTTCAATTCGTAAAACAATAACTGATATACCCCCTTTATAATTTCTATCTGTTATTACAAATGTGTACAATTTAATTTAATTTTAATTATATTTTTTAACATTATCGCATAATTCGTGATTTTATTTAGACTTGATCAAAATGTACAGTGTCTGTCTATGTTTGAGTAAATTATTTAAGTTGCCTAAAACCAATAGTTCATTGACATTACATAATAATTTAGTAATTCCCTGACTACATTTAAGTTAGGCTGCTCCACGGCTTGGTGACACCTCCATCAACACTTTGTTAACACTAAACCTACCGACAATTCTTGTATACCTGTCCCTACCGCACGCCGTCAAATTGACCGGTAATTAAAAGTTATTTTATTATATAACGCAGGTAATAACGGAAATAACTAAAAGTAAAGAGTGAAGAAAATATTATATGTATATTCTAAGAATTGTCATGTAGTTTGATAACGATATTATAACGTTTAAAAATGTGTAAGTTTTACAAAAGTTTAAGAACGGTCAATTTGACCGGAACTTGGTAGGTTTAGTGTTAATATACTATGTGATTATATGTAATATGTATACATAAATATAATTAAAGTGTCTGTTTGTAATTTTCATGTGACAATACATACGGTACTTACAAAAAACTATTTTAATAATTTTTCTGTGTGTCTGTTTGGTTCGGCTGAAATATGAAATGAACTATTTTAACTTTCACTGTCGGGAGGCTGATGTTATAGGAGTAAATTAGGATTTTATTCCAAACGACGTCGCGGGCACGGCTAGTATGATTATAAAATAGAAGACACATAGTAAGAGCGAGTCAGTGCAATCGCTTTCACATTCCGATGTGTGATTCAGTAGGAATGCGGGCCGGCGGCGCTGCCTTCAGGAGCACTCACCATATGACTAACACTTAATTGATCTTATATTTAACACTAAACCTACCGGCAATTCTTGTATACCTGTTCCTACCGCACGCGGTCAAATTGACCGGCAATTAAAAGTTATTTTATTATATAACGCATTTGATGATGGAAATAACTAAAAGTAAAGAGGGTAGAAAATATTATATGAATATTCTGAGAATTGTCATGTAGTTTGATAACGATATTAAAACGTTTGAAAATGTGTAAGTTTTACAAAAGTTTAAGAACGGTCAAATTGACCGGTACTTGGTAGGTTTAGTGTTAACAATAATTGTCTTAGCCAGTGTGTGTATTATTTGAATTCTGAAAAGGTTACAATAAATTTTATATAAAATTTCAGACGATAAAATATGCCTCCTTATGTATTAAGGTCTGTCGGATCGCGTCTACCTTTTTAACAGTTTCGTTTGATATCAGTCATAAATGTTGAGAGCAAGTGTCTTTTCTTAGATCGTAGCCCGACAATCCTGCTCCGGGCACTGTGGGCGGAGCGAGGTCCTCCTCTCGCTCGCTCCGCCCGCCGCCCTCTCGAGAGGGTCGTGGTGTGAGACACAAGCGGGAGAGTATACTCACTATATCAGAATAAAATACTAAGACATCAGAAAGCGTGGTGTTTTCGTTAGGAGACTGGAGGAGGAATGATTTCGTAGTGTTTTATTAACAACAACGTAGAAGTGTCTCAGTAAGTTACATTTGTTAGAACTAATCAACTCACTGACTTGATTGACTTCTTCTGTGAAGCTTGTTGTAGTTTGACCTCGGAGAAACTGAGGCTTTGAAACATGCAGGTCCGTCTTAGCCCAGTATCTAATACTATATATATCTGTACACGGAAAAATAGTTAATTTTAATAATATCCTTCTCCTAATTTAAAACACACAGAAGTAAACACGCTCCAACTTTAATGATGACAATCATCAACCACATTATTAAAACCCAAAAAACTGTAAATCTATTATACATAACCAGGGCTTGTTGCACATTTATATGTAGATATTCTTTACTCTTTAGATTAGTTGAAACTAATGATTTTAGTTTAATTACACCAATCAAAATTTGAGCCCTTATCAGACGAGTTTTTTTTACACCACTTTGAAGAAATATCTCAATAACCTGAACTGTCTTTTTCTTTGATTATTAATTTCTTAGAAAAAATCTTTTAACTAAAATTTTCATCCCTAATACATTTTTTAACCCTGTATATAACTTATAAAGCGCGTCAGTCGCTCACAACTCATAACTTGTACCACGCCCCGGCTTCTGAGAACCTAAAGTCTGCGTCGGTCTAATGTATTCCATCGACGCAGACTTCAGTTAGATCAATATTTATTTATATTATTATCTTTAAAGACCATTCAGCTATTAACAAAATATTAACGATGTATAAAACAGATAATTTACATAAATTAAAGGAATATATATTTATATATATATATTTTATATATTTATTTATTAATTTAATCAAATATCCAACAAAGATAAGAAATATAGAATGTATTAAAAAGGTGCACCGCAAAACATTCAATGTGTAGACGAAACAGTAGACGAAAATTTTGTAAATATTACATTTGGGTGTAACCCGGTACGCTATCATTCTAATGTTAAAGTCGATTTGACAAAAGTTAATCAGTGTGTTGTGTGTGTTGTGTGTGTTGTGTGTGTTGTGTGCTAGTGATGTAACACACATGACACTTATTATACTATTTATTATTTATTTTATTATCATTATTTGTACATTTCTTCTGGTGTGCGTCATTTGTTAATACTTATATAAAATCATACGTTTTTAAAAACGATTTAAAATTATGGTCCAAAACTGTTTTAACAAAACCAATTACTTTAATATACTAAATCATATAATAAGTTAACACACACCATTTTTCCGGTTTTGTGCCTTAAAACGAAAGTGAACCCTTATTACATCTGTTAGATTTTCTGTCCGTCTGTTTGTCTCTCCATACACTTTATATGGGGATAGCGTGGAAATGTCGAGTTCAAATTAAAAACATACGGAGTCTATAACATTTGAAGATGAGAAAATAAAAACAACAAAAAAACGTATTTCGACACACGAAGGAAATAAAAATTGATAGGGCATTTCTCGTTGACCTCAAATTATAAAATTTGGCAACTAACATCGTCTCGTAGTACAAATACAAAAAAATTTGAAAACTATACATTTGCAATTAAATTAAAATCCGTGTGCCCCCCGGTGTCCGAGGTCTGTGAAGTGAAAAATGTCAAATATTAACATTGTACAATTCAACGCTTGATTCCAAAAATATTTGTAATTTACAATTTTATACGGAACCCTCTTCGATCGGACTCGGGATTGTTTTCTAACAATACAGTCGTCCAATTACTACTCTTGAAGTGTTGCAATCATTGCTGAAGTATGGTTTTTCATGAAAATGATATTGATTCGGATTTAAGAATAATCAATAAGTTTAAAATTTATTAAAAACACATTGTGCCGCGTTAAGCCTAATTACAGCAAACAATATCAAAACGATCAGGAATCGAATTCACGACGATTCTAGCAAGCCGTTCCGTCGCTACACCAATAAGGCACAGCTGAAAAATATATTTTTTTAAACTCTTTTAAGGTATCGCGAACTTATTCGTAGTAATTGTTTTTCTTACAATATAAATAGAGTTAGTGGAAAAATGGTACCAGCGGGAGATCTCCCGCGGCGGCGAAGCTGTCACCGGGACCACGGGGATTCGGAACCATTGTGATTCATTGACTGATATTAATTAAGTATTCATACACATAATGAAGATAAAAAGCCACTACAAGTTATCCTTCTTAAAATATAAGTCAATTATTTAATTATTTGTTGTAAAGGATTGTTCCTGACGAAATGTAGTTTTATTAGATTCGTAGAGATGTCCGTGATCCGCGCAGGATATCTGAGCCTTAAGAGTAATCCGCAGGGGGTCGCCTCCGACCGAACCGCCGCTTCCGACACTCACTCACTTCCGGTCGCCCGTCCGGACGCGTCTCATCTTACGGTGTACGGAATACGTAAAGTTCGAAGAATTCCGTAAATTTTGAATAAAAATATCTATTAATACGTATGTATGTATGTACGTATTAGTTGGAGGAGTGTAACTTATCTGGTGTATGTGATGTGATGTTGTGGCTGACCGACCGCCGCCTGCAGCATCTCTACCGCGGTCTGCACCACACTATATATAATACAATTAACATAACTTTTACTACTTTAATGGTCTCAAAGTCGTCGCGTGGTCGCGTGGTCGCGTGGTCGCGTGGTCGCGCGTCCAGGAAGTATAATTTTCGGTTTCAATCATACAAAGACCGTAATGAATAATGTTTTGGCAAAAAAATATCTTGTATACATAAATTATTAAAAATAATTATCACAAGCTGTTAAGTATATTTAGGTTATTTTTTAATGTATCTATTGTGTTTGTGTGTGTAGAACCTTTCCCGGTCTGCACTCGTAGCGGAGGACAGGTGCAGCTGTGGCAGTTCCTGCTGGAGGAGCTCGCAGCCGGAGCACCTGGAATCTGCTGGGAGGTAAGTTCAAATATACGAAGTCTAGATAGAAAGTTATATTTTGCTGCGCTCGATTATGATGATAATATTTCAATAAAAACTCGTGATGCCTAAATTTCGTTTTCAAAAAGTTAATAAATCCTTCATGGTGTCTAGTGTACCTACGCATATATAATAAATTTCCACAAGATATCTTAGACCTTCTTTTTCTTAGTTTTAAATCTAAAATTTAAAGTTTATTATTAAATGTATCTTATTTAAAAGTTATTAATTGGTCGAAATGTTATTGAACTTGGGTAGTTGACTCGTTTGCAGGGTAGATAGTAATTGTATGCAGCACACATTAGTAAATTTCGTTTAAAAATAGATGTTAAACGGTTGAGTTTCTGGCCGGCTCTTCTGCCGGTTCTGCATAACAGCATTCCGAGCATTGGTAGCTTACACATAAACTGACTACACTGACCTTTTAACGTAATAATTGATTCAAAAGTGCGTGTAAATGCCTACGTGTTCCTAGTACTTACACTATGTCACGTGTAGGGCTCCCCTGGCGAGGGCGAGTTCCGTCTGTCTGACCCGGACGAGGTGGCGCGGCGCTGGGGGCGGAGGAAGCAGAAACCCAACATGAACTACGACAAGCTGTCCCGCGCCCTCCGGTACTACTACGACAAGAACATCATGACCAAGGTGAGGTCTTCGTCTGGGACAACACCTTGTCCATTGAAGTTCTTAGTGCGTTTAATAGTTTAATGTAGATATGGTTTTGTATAAAAAGGCAGATATTTTTTCTTTTATACAATATGTTAAAAAAAAGTTATTCAGACGCCATTCTTAAAAGCCTAAATTAGTTTTGTGTGTCTAGGTGCACGGTAAGCGGTACGCGTACCGGTTCAGCTGGGCGGGGCTGGCGGCCGCGTGCCAGGCGCAGGCGCCCGACGCGCCGCCCTACTGGCACTACCTCGCGCGCACCCCCGCCCCTCCCGCGCACCCTCAAACTCACCCTCCCGGACCCGCACCCTCACAGAATTCGCAGCCTCACGCGCTCGGACCCACGCCACTCATCAGCTGCACTCAACCGACGCACCACATGCAGCAATGACTGTCGAAATAACAGTGGCTTGACCTGCTCCATAACAAGTGACCTCGGATAGAAATGTGCATCTGAAGCCACATTGAAGCACACAACACCTACCGCTCGTTATGAAGATTACTTGGAACGGCGCGAGTGGATAGGATTCCCGTGATTCATACAACATTCTCACATGTGTATTAATAACACACACTCATTTAGTTATATTTAAACTTTTCAGAGTTGTTATGAAGTAATTTAATGTGTAGAAACATGTGTATTCTTGGAAGAACAATTGAGTCGGTGAGTTTAAGTATATGATAATTAGATATCGTCAGCTCGGTTCCTGTTTCGTTTGTTTTAATAATATATTTGTAAATATGCTCTCTTATGAGATTTTTTTAAGATAATAAATTGTTTGTAGATTATTATTTTAAACTTTGAAATATATATGTTACTTGTAGCATTATCTCGTAACATTGAAACATTTATTTTATTTGATGTTAGTGCCGCTTAATTTAGTTTTATATAACTTCTTATTTCCAGATGAATGTGGTTTATACTTTTGTGTAATGTAAATATTATGTATAGCATGATCTGTTTGGTTTCCGTTGTGATTGAATGTATTCAGGATATTAAAGCTATCGAGTTAAGAAGCCATCTTTAATCAGATTTAAATTAAAATATTATATTGTATTAAAGTTAAGTTTACTTGATTTAGTTATTAATAATTTCCACGGGTTTTTGTATCATACATTATATTTGTAATATAATTATTTAGTTGGAAGTTGGAAGTCGGATGTTAAAAAGATTATTAATATTTTCTTTGTTTTACCATTTAGTAGCGGTAACTGGTAATGCATTTTTATTTGTTAGGGTAGAGCCTAGGCCTATATCTCAAGGACGGATGGCTATCCGTAAAAAGGCTTTTTTACGTAAGAAAAATTCGTAACTAAATTTGTCAGTAGCTGTATATTTATAATTATAAATTTTCGCCTTATTTTCTAAGTAAACTAATAAAATCATCTCAATGTGGAGATCTTCGAACAGAGTGAGAAAATCAGTTGCAATGCATTTCACTTTCAAATCGAACATTCATGATGAATGGCTGAAGAGTTATAAAAGATATAATTATAATTGTCTCCTGTGTCTTTGTCCATCCTTAAACCGTGAATAATCCTTTTTTTACCACAAAAAGTTGTTATGATTTGTTTAAATAGTTGATGAATTGCAAATAAAAACATAAGTGTTTTTTTCTGAAGTTCGCGCGGCGCCGCCGTGCAGCGGCAGTTCTGTGCACTGGGTATTCGGGTGACAATAAATCTATAATATTATTTAACACTTGAAGTTGATACTTGTATTAGTAGAAATGTGACACAAGTGTGTTATGACGTCTAAAATACCGGTAACATATTATTTTTATATTATTTTACAACTAATGTCTTTTATAATTAAGGAGAGATTTAAATAATTTTATAAGCGATGATTGTTTTTTTAAACTTATGTTATTTTTATGAATGTTTTGAATACTGTAATGTTATTTTTATGTTGTTATTGAGTGTTCTCATTGAGATTTGTTCTGTAATTGTTTATTTTAAGAAATGACAAACTTGTTGAAGCTTGTATCATCACAATAAAGTTCCTTCGTGAGGTTTAGTTTTTTTAAAGTCCTCTTATGTCAAATCTTACTATCTTTACAATAGATAAGAGAAATCACAAGTTAGTTAGTATTGTGTATAATAAACCACGATTTACTTCACAGCACTTACTTTACAAAGGTTGTCTTCTCAATTGTTGTTATTGTTAGTACAGGTCGCTCTCGAATCAATCGTTAATATGAGGTGTATATCTGTAATGTGATCATGTCAATGAATGATGATCTCATATTGAAGCGACACTTAACAAAAGTTATAAAAATCTCATTTAAAAATAAAAAACTTCTACAATTGTCAAAGAAAAGCACAAACTCATTATCCTATTATATTATAAAATATTAAAAATGGTATTGAAAATAGCAAAAAAGTCTAATTTAAACAAAATTACATATCTTACAATGAAATACGAACGATGTGGCATTTCATACAGGAAAAATCTAATATTCAGTTACGAGTTAATAACAATCTACTAAACGTTGCAGAAGAATTTAATAAATACTTCATTAACATTGGGAGTACAACAGCTACTTTATTAACAAACCGAGGACAACCGAGCCAACCGAGCCAACCGAGCCAACAGAGCCAACCGAGCGGTACACACTTACTCGTACCTAACAACTCTTTGCATTACACGTCCTTAAAATAAATAGAGCTTGTAAATATTTAATAAAACCATTTACATTACTAATCTATTAATCATTTAGAGAAGGTATTTTTACAGATTTATTGAAAATATATATTATACGACCCCTTTTTAAAAACGGGAATAAAGAAGATACATCAAATTATAGACCGATAGCTTTGTTAACAATAACCTCAAAAATATTCGAAAAATCTATGTGTAACAGACTGTACCTACTCATTCTTAGAAAAAAATCAATTATTTAATAAAAACCAAATAGCTTAACAAAAAAATAAATCCATGATCCAGCAGTTTTTGAATATACCAACAAAATATAGAACACCTACATGAGAAGCACTATGCCGTCGCCATATTGCTTGATATGACAAAAACGTATGACCGGGTGTCATATAACATAACTGGTAAAAATTTGGAACATTCGAGGATTAGCGTACGAGTGGCTAAAGTCGTATTTAACCAACAGAAAGCAATTATTTTCTCTACATTACAATAATAAAAGTAATGCAAACGTAAAAGCAACACTCACTCAATCTATTCCACAAGGTAGTGTACTAGAAAGTGTTTTATTTTTAATTTATTTAAATAATTTTCCTACATTATTTAATACTCATACAATTTTATTCGCCGATGACATTTTAATTATTTTTAAGACAAAAAATTAATTAAACTTGACTTTTATCAATTTTTGAAATTATTACAAATTGGTTATCCAACAACAATCTCATTATAAATTTTACAAAAACTAAATTAATACAATTTCATTCAAACCAAAAACCGGCAATGAATTTTACGTTTAATTTTAATGACAATGACATTTCACTTGTTGAGAATTTTAGTTTGTTAGGTATATATAGGTTTAGATAGTAATATGACATGGAATTCACACATTGACATAATTGAATAATTTAAAATAATAACAATGCCTTCCATCTATATCTTAGAAATGTTAACGTTTACACGAAAACAATGACACTTGTTTCACTTAAATTAAACTACATATAACAGTCGTAGAAAACAACACTTACATTATTGTATGGCTACGAAGACATAATAAGTTACCAAATGAAATAAAAGAAATTAAAAAGAAATATTGACATCAAAGCTTAGACATACAAATGAGTTAATGATACATGTGTTTTATTTATTTATTTACCTTTACGCCATATCCTTTACGGGGTAGCCAGAGATGACGGAGCGCCAAACGCTATGGTCCCTGCATACCTCTTTCGCCTCGGCCACAGACATCAACCTCTTCATACATGCCCTCCGGGGGGTCCTTCCTCCAGTATCATAGATACCGTGTTTTCGAAGGTCACTCGAGGCCTCCCCCTTTCTCGCTTACCGCTCACTTTTCCTATATAAATCTTTTTTACCATTCTTTCATCACTCATTCGTTCGACGTGCCCAAACCACCTGAGCACGTTCTTCTTCACTCTGACTGTAACATTTTCTCATGTGTTTTAAATTTATTATTATTTGTATTTTTTGACATTTTAGTTTAATTATAATGTTTTGAATATTTTAATTGATATTGTTATTAAAGAATGGTAGTTAATCATGTAATGTAAAATTTAATTTCTGACAAATATTTATTTATATGTTTTCCGCTTTCGATCCATACCAGTGATCACTTGAATACGTCACACGTTACGTTAATGGCAGTCACAGAAGGGCTCATTTTGATATAAGGAAGATTTATTTAAAACCTTTTTAAAATAATAATATAAGATATATAAATAATTAATTAAACACAGTGTGAGAATTTGGTAAAAATAGTATCGCGTAAGAGAGCTGGGGCTGAACTGAATATCAGGGTGGTCGGATTGTGTGAGAAATGAATGTTAGGAATGCATGGGAAGCTGAGACAGGAGTTAGGTCAGCAAATAGGGTCACAATCCAGGGTTATAACAACCCCCCGGATAAGAGGAAACTTACGCGGTAAGAAAAGATCGCGAAGTTTCAGGAAGAAATTCTTAAACGTGGAAGCGGAATTTCATTTTCATTATTTACTTCTCTATCTTGGACTAAAGAAGAATTTAAAATTAATCTCTTACCGAATTTCTGTACAATTACATAAAAGAATAGAAATAATAGTAAAATAACAAGACATATACGAGGGGAGGTCCAAAAGTTCGTGGAATGAAAGGGATCTAAATAAAATAAAACAATAAAATAATTTTTCCTTTTCAATATAATCACCCTTAAGCTCAATACATTTATTAGACCTATGAATAAATTTTTCTAAACCACTATAAAAATATGTTTTATCTTTTCCGTCAAAATGAGCCGAAATTGCCTCCCTTACCTCATTGTCGTCGGAAAATTTCCTTCCCCTTAAGTCTTTTTTTAAATTGCGGAATAAAAAAAAGTCACTTAGGGCCAGGTCTGCATTGTAGGGTGGGTGAACTAGGAATTGACTCTCGACCATGTTTATAAAGACCATGCCACTTCTAAATCATTGATTTACTAGAGCACTGTTCCCTATAAACGACTCCCATTTCATTCAAATGGTTTGAGAGTTCTTTCCTTGCTTGGTAAGGAATTTTATCACAGAGCGGTGTTCAATTTTCTCCATAGTTTCAGTTTTCTTCCGGATTGACAGCAGGCGACTGTTCGTAAACGAATTACGCAATCGGGTTGAAACTCGGTATTTATACTAATGATGAGTCTTTGATTCGTATGACACCAAGCGAGCGCCCCTACCCCCGCTCCATCCTCTCCATTCCACGAACTTTTGGACCTCCCCTCGTAGTTAAAATAGGATAACTTGAATGATATTCCAATATATTCTCAGGTTCGTTTAATATTTTATCCAATTTAGGAATTATTTGATTAAATGGTAGTTCAACATTTTTAGTCATTTTATTATATAAAGCAGGTAATAATGGAAATAACGAAAAGTAAAGAGTGAATAAAATATTATATGCATATTCTAAGTATTGTCATGTAGTTTGATAACGATATTATAACGTTCAAAAATGTGCAAGTTTTACAAAAGTTTAAGAACGGTCAATTTGACCGGTACTTGGTAGGTTTAGTGTTAAAGATACCTGTCCCAAATACAGTAAATTCTGTAAAATTTGATTTGCATTCCAAAGTTAATTTTGCAATCTGAGATTGTTACGGTTATTAGTCAACTTTTACCAAATATCTAAATCACCATGAATTCTTTTGGGATAACATAATTCGGGTAACTTGTTATTGGTAATTTTCATCATTATATCTGTTTTACAATTAGGATAATTTTCAATAGAGAATTCATTTTGATTTTTACAAATATAAATATTATAAGGTAAGTTCTTACATAAATTAAGATTGTTTAAATTTGAGTAGGTAAGTTTATTTGTACTTAAAGAAATATAATTACTCGATGGAATTAATAATGTATAACTATTATTATTATACTACACTATAACTACTATTAATATATTATTCCAGTTTCTGATGTCATATACATCAGAAACTGGAACAGAAATACTTTTATAAAGGTTATAAATCTCATGGTTTACCAGAGGAATCCTAAAAACAAAGACGATTTTATTATCTTTAGAGTATACACTTAACTTACTTAAATCTAAAATTAAATGTATATATATTTTGCAGTTCTAGTTTGGTAGGAAATTCTTTAGAATAAGGTAAGTATCTGATATTATTTAAGAATAAAGTACTAAAAGTACGATCTTATTTAAAAGTAAATTAATAAAAGTTTTAAAATAAATTATTAATTTCTAATGTTTAAATTTTAAGATTCTTAACTAGGATGTATCCGCTGACTTAACTTCATCATAATGATGGCGAACGTGACGACGATTGACAACAACGGATAATGTGTTGTTACCATGAATTTCTACGACCTTGTAAGGTCCTTTCCATATTGATAAAGCTTTTCTGAGCCTAAGATGGTTTTTGATACATACAAAGTCACCTACTTTGTATTTTCTGAGTATTGACTTTCAGTCATAATAAGTTTTAGATAAACCTTTGGCTTTGAACATATTTTCGACTGCTTTTTCCCGTGAGTAACTGAGTCTCTACTGTAGGACTCTGATATAATCAGGATAAGTTACATCTGGAACTGATTCATAGACCGAACTCGGAAAGAATGCTATGTGGTCAAAAAGAAGCTCATAGGGAGTAAAACGAGTAGTAGGTACAGTGTACACTCGTATTATATGCAAACATTTCAGTATACACGTATCGAGCCCAGTTTGTTTGATTTTCATTTCATTTGAGGATGAACGTAGGATTTTAAATATTCTTTGAGTGTGGAATGACTTCTTTCAAGAGCATCTTGGGTCTGGGGATGGTAAGGAGAAGCTGTTTAATCTTAAAGCAAGGAGCAAGTCTGTTGAAATAATTCTGCTGTAAAATTTCTTCCTTGATCAGTAAGGATATATTTAGGAAGACCAAAAATAGGAATGAGATGGACTAAGCATTCACAAGTTGATTCAGCAGTAGTGGTAGAAGTAGGATAGGCAAGAGAGAATTTTGTAAGGTCACCTTGGATGGTTAGGATAAATTAAAGCTGTGCAGTAGTTGATTCTTCTAATGGACCTACCATATCTACAGCAATTCGCTCAAGAGGGTTTGTACAAGTGCCTGTGACATTGGGTACATTTCAATACGAAGTTCTATGTCACTTCTCATATTTCTCCAATAAAATTTCTCCATGACTCTTTTTAACATACGAGTATTTTCAAGATGGCCAGCAAGAGGAATATCATGATTTTCTCGTAGATTTTTTGGAATTTCAGAAAGAGAAGGATAGATTGATTTTTGTAAATATGTATATTTATTTCAGTATTGCAAGATTTCTTTTCTTGCGGAATAAATTGTTCTTTTTCACTGTAATTAGAGGCTTAGAGGCGACCTCGAGAATAACGGAACTTTCCCGGGATCCCATCGCTGCCACCAAAAATGTAAGGACTCCTCGAAATAAGGGCTTTTTTTAAAAAAAAAGACGATTTATTTAAAACACTTTTAATGTCCTTTTTGAAATATTAATATATAAATAATTAATTCATTAAACACAGTGAAGGAATTCGGTAAAAGTAGTATCGCGTAAGAGAGCTGGGACTGAACTAATTATCAGGGTGGTCGGATTGTGTGAGAAAGAAATGGAGCTGATTAAGTATGAATGTTAGGAATGCATGAAAGCTGAGACAGGAGTTAGGTCAGCAATAAGGGTTACAATCCAGGGTTATAACAGTACGACTCAAAATAAGACACTCTAACTTAAAATAAAGCTACGAGGATTCCAAACGCGTCCTAGTCTGAGAAGAACCACACAACAATCTCAGAAGGGTTTTTTTTATAGTGATCACTGTTTCACAAACGTCAATATATTTAGTGAGCGATGTACGAACAACTAGAAGCATCGCAATCTATTCTATAAGCCGGCGTAGTGACGTATAATATGAATAAGAGTGGAGACACTTCTGGTAATCCTCTTGATGTCTATTGCAAAGTCGGCACGTATCTGATGTTATGGATATATCTTTTATTAGGTGTTTTTCATATTTTCTGGTCTTCATAACACTGTCTTGTATCATTACCATAAATCTTTCTGTTTCGTCAAGTATGTTTCTTCTAGTTGACTGCATGTTTGCTGCTTTGAGAGCCATGTGATTCAGTAGTTTGTGATCATTGTGACGATTGTGGTGTCTTCCGTAGGTTTTCGATTTCCAGATGTATATTTTTGTTTCATCTCTTCCCATTTTAGTCAGAGGGTGAAATTCTTGATCATTCAAATTCAATGGCTGTGTGTAAAGTTATGACTGACTGTACGTATGTATCGAGGTGTTTTCGGGAGGGTTATGTAAAACTATTCACGTAGGTGTTGTAGCTGACGGTAGATGGCGGTAGTGTACATTTTTATTGTAAATTTCTCTTCCCGCTGTTTGTCTTTTTATATAAATCTTTCAATTGCCTGTGTGTATTATGTGTATTGTATTCTTGTTATTATATTTAATATGTCTATTTATATACATTTTTTACGTAATTTATTGTTTAATAATTCATATTGTTGTATAAATATTCAAAGTTTAATATCAGTTAGATATTATAATAAATTGATTACTTTATTTAATAAACAAGAATCTATAATTTGCATCCTACTAGTGGTGCCATCTGTTGACGATCTGTGTAAGGAATGGACTTTGTTTATTCAAATAAATGTAATTTGTGTAAAATAAATTATTAAGAGTTATGTAAAAATCATTATAATATTAATTTTGAATACTGAACTATAATAATACCATTCGTGCGAAAATAAACTAAAGTTATCTTCTGTGTATATTTTCATTCTGATGGAGTCTGAACATATGATCATATACTTTTTCTAGATGTAAATGTACTGCTGTTAGTTTTTAAACCAAAAAGTTATGTATTTTATAAAGTGCTGCAGCTTGCTAGTTATTTACCTTTTCTATTGCTACCTACAAATGTTCAATACCGCTGATGAAGTCTGCCAGGTGGGTAAATTAAAAAATAATAAAAATAAACAAAATTGGAAAGCAACTTATGAAGTTGGTATTTATAATTCTAATAGGAATAATTTAAGTTTAAAAGAATTTATTGATTTTAGATATCGCAAGGATGGCGGAAGATTGTTCCAGCATTTAGTTGCGGTGTTAGGGCTACTGACACCCCGGGCAAAAATATTTAGGCGCCCACTTAAGGAAATCAATATCGAGTATTTATTTTTTGCTGAACCAAATCATCTGACAGCTGAACATAGTTGTTAATACGGCACCTAGAGCACAGTATTGAGGGTACACAGCGCGGAAGGCAGAAGGCCCAGGCCCCAGACCTCAGCGCCCCCCAAATTTGGCGCCCCGGGCCGTCACCCCTTCGCGCGCCCCTCTAACGCCGGCACTGGTTCCAGCATTTAGTAGTGCTATATTTAAAACTACCACGAAAAGTGGCTGTGGTACACAGAGGCAGACTACACATGAAAGTAGATACTGTTGATATGTTAGTTGATTTTTGTTTACCGACCTACAATAACTTGTAGTTGAAATACGGTGGCATTATATATTTAATTTTATATGCAATATCTACGGTATTGCATTTCAATTAATCGCGCGGAGTTTATGAAGGGTGTAACATGTGATCAAGTGATCGCGGAGGAATCTTGAAGCAATATCAGCCGCAAGCGTTTGGCACAGTTCGTAATAGGCGCTTAGTAAGTGTCAGCAGTCCAGGCACGGTCACGGCGTCGACGTTATTAAGTTTTGATAAAACAAAAATCCCGCAAAGATTTATACTCACTGTATGTTTATATTTCCGTATTCGATATAATATCTTGAGACGACAGAGAAACGTCCTAATGGTGCACTTCATATGATTTTCGAATCTTAAATTTTCATCTACAATAACCACATTATTTCTCTCTTCGTTCTATCTTCGTGTTTTGGATAAAAGATGTAAATAAACTTGTTATTTTACGTACTTGCAATGGAGGTTAGTAACATGTATTTTGTTTTGTGGGCTGACTGCCAGTCGGTCGACAACGCCTATAAATGATCGTTAAGTTCATTTAGAGCACATTATAGATGAGAAGGTTTAAATTACATATATAACTGCACATCACCCATGTCTTCGTATTACAATTTTGTATAGTATTAACGATATCAGCGCAATACAAAGTAAATATAATCGAGCCCAGAATTGAGCCCTGCGGGACACCTATAGACACAATGCTACGATCCGATTGTTGGTGAGATCCATCCTTCAGAGTAATTTCTACAACCTGCATTCTTATTATTATTATTTATTATTTAAATAACTGTTAAAACAAGTGATCGTTTGTTTAGTAAAGCCATAGTAAAGTAATTTTGATAGATGTAATAGTAATTTTATTGTGTCAAATACACTAGAGAAATGTAGGAGAACGAGAATAGTGATCATCTATTAGTGGGATACCATCGGAAACTATTGCCTTTGACGTAATATTACTCAAAGCCTTTTACACTGTTACATCATCCACTTTAGTAAGAGTAAATATCATATCTTAAAATCTATTTGTTTCAAAAAAATCTGAATACTATTGAGGGATAACAATGTCCCCGAAGACACCTAGAAGTATTCGTTTAATGTATACGAGTCATAAAGATCTACTAGTGGGAGATGACAGTTGTGTCTATTTTTACGTGTAATATTTTTTTTGAAATTGTTTCTTATGACTTAAAAGTTTTTCTTGTTATCTATGTAATATTTAAAATAAGCAACATTCACACTACTCATTGCCGTTTCAACTAAGGATTTAAGTTCTTTGTAATAAGAAATGTGACTGGTTTTAATCGTGCGCCGAGCCCTTATGTGTGCTACATCTCGCTTTTGCATCATTTATCTGGCGTTATATGTAATCCAGGGAATTGGTATGCTTATACAGAGTCACTCAATACAGGAGCCAATATATCGAAGACTGTTAGCATGTTTTGAGTAAATTCTTTTACAATAGCATTGAGGTCACACTTATAGATGTATTGTAAAACAAAAAACTTTCAAATCACTGATCTCAATATTCTAAATATTCATATAGAGTTTAAAAGCTAGTTTTGTTCTTTCTTTGTAAACGTAAAGGTTACCAGAGTACGTCGCGAGGCTACCTAAAAGGGTTTCCATCTACACAAATAAGATAAATGCATGTTTCGTCGTGAATGATAAAATTCGTAAGCTCTGAAATTATTTGCGTAAGGTTAGTGCACGAAAGGAGGTCATTTAGAATGTTAATGTGTATATTATCAATATCAAGTAAATTTATATTGAAATCGCCCATTAATACAACGTGATCGTAAAATCCTAAGGAAGAGAAAGTATTTGAGGCCAAGTCAAGCCAAGTAGCCAAGAGGGTCTGTGAGCTGAACCAACTTTGAGATTCTTACCGTGGACACTTAACCAATTTTGTTGTACACACTCACTGTAGGAAGGTAGGCAGAGTCCGGACAGAGACATTACTTATTATTAATAATACTAGGTCACGCAAGCGGGGTCGTGAGCTGAGCTAACTTTTGCTCTGTGCACGGCAGGCTATTTACTACGATGTTCTTTAGCTTAGTCCTTACAAACGCTACGAGAATTATATTTAAATATAGGATATTATCAATAAATCAATTGCCAAACATGTCAAGCTTAATATTCGTTTCAGGTCTTTAAATGAAAAATTTTCTACAGAATTGCTCATAACACCCTTCTTTTTCACCTGCTATACTATTGATACAGTAGAAAGCATTCGACATCCTTGGGGATAAAACGAATTATTATGATGATATCGTGGCACGTTCTCAAACAACAGTAACTATGTCAACTCCCTGTGGTAGATTCACATTAAATTCTACTTTTTTGTAATTAGATTTAAATTCTACTTTTTGTGTTCGTTTACTGCAGTTAAAAGTAGCCTTGCCGGTCGGGAACAGGTGTGGAAAACATTTTGCAATGTAGCCTTCCTCTTTGTATTCGTCAATCGGCTGAGCAGTTGACGATGGCCACGCTAAGCGATTCGTTACTTGTAGATTATTTGTAACATAAGGCAAATGAATGGCTGCAGTTTTAACTACGTCATCATCTTCGGTAACGTCGTCCATACCGCTGTTGCCTTCTTCTGCATATGTAATGAGGCGTGTTACATCTGTATCATCTGTAGCCTGTCCAGTTCTCTCAAATCAATCGGAATGTCTTGATAGAATTTGTTATTTTGTTTCAGCCATCGGAGAGCGTCGAGCACTTTCTGACGTCTTACACGAAAGTTTTGAAAGCCTGTTGCTGCTTCGCGTCGTACAATGATTATTTGCAGATTTGCAAATCGTTGAGGAAGTATAGTTGCCATCGTTTGAATTTCTTGTTCAACGTTTAAAATATGTCCTGCATAATGAAACTGTCCGGGCCCACCGCTTGCCCTGAGCCGATACACTCGCATAATTGGTTGTATGCGTGCAATGAGCATCTGTGTCAGCCCTTGTAATTGTGGTGGTACTGCCCCAGGATCCATAAAATTTTCTGCGGTGAACATTTCTGTTGTTCGAATGGAACAACATGCAGAGCAAGTATAGGGAACTCCTGCTTCTTTTAAATCGGTTATTGAACATTTAGAACAGGAAACGTATGCCAATTTTTCTAATTCTTTATTGAATCGACGCTTATTTGGTGCGATATTAGGAAGCGTGATATGTGTGATCTCGATACTGTTGTGAACGGACAGAAGCTGCTGTGTATCGCGATATGCCACTTACACGCCGTCTGCCTCTTCCTCTGCCTCGTCCACGTTTTATGATAATGGGATGATATAATAAGATTGAATAACAATTAAATGGAAGCTTGATGAAACTCGATGAAATGTATAGCGTGTTTATATAAAATATTAAATTGGGATAGCAAAATGAAAAATAAAAGTGAAAGAAAATATTGGGACGGAACCTTGCCTGTTCGAAATCTCACACGCAACTGAAGCGTTCGTCCAGTTGTTCCTTCTATTTTTCTATTCTTTTAACTTGAGGTGCGCGCCGGTATGAGACATTCCATATGATAAGTCTATGGACGATTTTCTTCAGTTCTTATATTTATAGTCAGTTTTGCTATGTATGAGAGTAGTTACAAACTTTCTTAGATTTCAATCAACTCGTAACTCGTGCATCGAGCAGGTCCGCACTGGTGAGTCACTAATCGAACTAAATTAGTTCTGTTAATTGTTCAAGAACTGTTGATCGAAATTATCCGAAATTTTGTACAGTCATAAAGCAATGTATGCCACATTGCTTTATGACTGTACAAAATTACAGTACAAACACCATCCTGAGTTTCTAAACTGTGGTAAGCGTAGTTTCTAAGCTAGCACGTAAATTGTCCTAAACTGAATTAGTAAATTATACCGAATTTATAATTACGATTTAAAAAAAATTAAATATATGCTTAGCGCCTTATGCTCGCAATCGTTGTGGCGAGTGTCGTAAACGTAGCTCGAATAGTTTTTAAGAACAGAGAGTTCGCATTTTTTGCGATCTGACCAGTAAAGACCAATTATTTTTATTATTATATTATCTCTTTATACAGTATTCAAAACGATAATTTTAAATACTTTTGTCTGTTTAAAATTCTGTATGAAATGTTAGCCATAACTTATTGCTAAATACAACATAAACACATATACAAACGCATTTTTTATACAAAATATCCTCTAAGTTGGACAAAAGAATAAGAAATGCAGGATCATAGTTACTATACAAGCTATACAAGGGAAAGCTATTACTAATTAGGATTTTAGAAGATTCAAAGATTCAAACTTTGATAAAAGTCGATTGACAATCAACTTTAACAAGTGTCATTCAAAATAAATTTTCAGGGTAAATTAAATGTGACTAATTGAGGAAAGAATTCAGAAAAATACATAAATACTGTTTGTTATGATAAAACCACGTTTCCAGTAAATAGAGACTCCAGAGACCGACAGTGACAGTGAAGTAGAGAGTAACACATCCCACGTCCAGCGGGATATTAAATATAGGAATATCAGATATTTAGTGTCTGTAATGTTGGGACTATCCTTGCGGCGCCGGACGCGGGACCGATACTGCGCCCACGCACTGCGCTTACAGAGACTGCAAACATTTTATATTACAAAAAAGTATTATATTATGGGATTAATTATTAAATAATTTTATCTAATGTATATTGTATTGAATCCACTTCGAGGTACTGTTTCAATTATTGTTTAAAAATAGAGTTTATTGAACTAATTCCAAGTAACACGTTTCTATTGTCTTAATCGTGTCATCCCATGTGAGGTGTGATATTGGTTCCTATTATGGGGAAAATAGTGTCTGTCATCCCAGCAGGGAGCCTGACATGGGACTATTAGAATAGAGACTAAAAGACTGACATTTTAAGCCTTAATCTAACTAAGACGACAGAAGACAGACGAAGCTTCTTAGCATTCCATGGATTCACCGTGCGGGTGCCGGGCCCATCGCGCTGCAAGAAGAGGAGCGCACACAATGCCTGGGACTTGCGACCCAGGTGTAGGTTTAAGGGGCCCCTTTGTATGCGCATACACGCTCACCTTCACTGTTCACGCTCCTCGTAACTAAATATCGTAAGAACCTTAGTAGGTTCTTACGAAGCTGCCTTTGAAATACGTTCCAGAAATGAACTGATGATCGTTCTAGAAAGGCCGAGATCCTTAAATAAATTGTAAAGAGATTTTGCTGTTATACCTCTCGCTCCTACTTCTACAGCGTACAAATTAACTATAAATTTATTCCTGATCAGTTCGTTACATAGTTCGTAATACTTGTTAAGCTTAAATGTATGATCTTTGGGTATATTTGTTTCCCAGGGTACAGTAAGCTCCACAAGTATAACGCGCCTTAGTTGTTTTGAGTACAGGAATAAGTGCGGCCTAGATGACGAAACACAAACATCCCCGAGGATGTTGTATTGCCTTTCATACGTGTCCATCATGAGAGTCCAATCAGGAGATGCGTCCAAGATGGAATAAGGTTTTAGTTTTGATTTTTTGGACGAACCTGCCTTTACGAACTCCACTGATATTTTGGTGGTTGTTATTATACCCTTCTGCGCTCTTGCTACAGAAAGACTAACCGCTTCTCGTATGATTTCTAATCCTTTATCGTGGCGACGCGAGTATTTACCTCTATTTAAAAGTACCCTACAACCTACTAGCAAGTGTTTCGCGGTTCCTACTGCCTCCCCGCAAATGTTGCAAGATTTTTCGGTGGCTTTGCCCCATCTTACTAAGTTACTTTGATCTGGGAGAGTCATTTGGAATGCGTTAAGATAAAATTTTAATAATGCTGGGAACCAATCATGAAGCAGGGTGCACCATCTCAAAGCTAGTGGAATACAAAAATCTCCCATGGTCACCCATAACCCATTTTAATAAATTATCTGAACAACTACAACATTTGAGTGTATTTTGTACGCGTCATTCATATCATCATATTCCCTATAACGTACCATTCTTCAATGCCCTAACTGCTAAGCTTCCATACTTACTATGTATACTTTTTTAAATTTCCTGCATGATATGACATGGTAAAAAGGTTAACTTGTTTGTGATCTATAGTTTTTCAAAATGTGTTCTTGTCAACACAGTGTAAAAGTATTAGTTGCAAGGTTTAGCACCCCTGCTTGGAGCTAGCTCGCGCTCACATATCCTCACAGTCGGGACAAGTAACATGGCGTCGCTAAGCGCGCTCCTAGCAGCAATTTTCCTTTTCGGTAACTTCCTTTATATAAGCTTCACGGTGTAATTCTTAAGTCGGCTTAGATACGAAAGTTTTTATTGTGCTTATGGAAGTTTTATTAAAGTGTTGTTTCAAGCGTAGTCGTAGAATAATTAGCAATTTTATTTTTATTTAATTCATATAGTTTTTCACTCTGAATCAATACCAATGATCACTTGTCTACGTCAGAGGGGTGTGACGGGAGGGCCGGACTATTTTAATACCATACTTATCGAAGTAAAGATACTCTTCAACTTAAAATAACGTTACTAGGATACCAAACGCGTCCTCTGAGAAGAACCATAGAACAAAATCAGCTGTTTTTTTTTATAGTGTTCATTGTTTCACAAACGTCAATATATTTAGTGAGCAATGTACGAACAACTAGAACCATCGCAATCAATTCGATAAGCCGTCTCAATGATTAGTAAAACTATTGTTATTCTAATTATTATTATTCTCTACTCCTCAGCTTATTTGATCACATGAATTGAAATGTTTATTATAATGAACAGTGCTGTAAACACATAAAAAATCAATGGGTTTACTAAGGTCGGAATTAAATATTATGTATCGACAACAAGGTAGCTGATAACCTACATGGAAATTGGGCACCAATAATTTGATTTGAAATTAGTTCTCAAAAATCTATCTATCGACTTTAACCTACAGGTGTGGAGAGCGCGTGGGGCGCCTGCGTCAACGTGACGCAGCTGTCGACGAGGTTGGACCTGCTGCTGGCGGTGTACGACCGCGCCGCGCCGCCCGCCGCACCCGCCGCCGTCGCCGCCGCGCTCAGCGTGAGACACGCCAGCATCAATGAACGCGACGCCACCGTGCGGCTCATGGCCACTATGTATTTGGTCAGTTGGCATATTCGACTATCGATCGTATAAATAATAGCTTAAATACTTTATTTCAGAAGAAACATGCGTTCGTGTCGAGAGTAGTTCATTTTAATTGATAATTTTCTGTAAAAAAGGTATGATAGTCAATAAATATTAAAAAAGTGACCTAGGACTAATCCACTTTACAGACGTGGGAAGATGGACGGTTATCGTGGAATGCGAGCGAATGGGGCTGCGACAGCACGACGGTGTCGGCAGAGCGGCTGTGGCTGCCGGACGTGCGTGTGCTGAGCGCGGCCGTCTCTTTAGCGGAGGAGGCGGGCGTGCGGGCGCGCGTGGCCGCCGCCGGCCGCGTGTCCTGGGCCGTGCCGCTCGACCTTGTGGCGCCAGTTACGCTGGACCTGCGCGATTGGCCGGCCGACGTGCAGCAGATCACCTTCAAGTTCGGCTCACAGCTGCATAGCTCTGACGAATTGAATTTGACCGTAGTGGAGGACGAGGTAAGGTGATGGAAGTGGCTTAAGAAGGTCGTTCGGTATAGACGACTGAAGTACATCCGATTCATACCTCAGCATCATCGTCGCATAGACGAACTGGTCAATCTGAATATATTTAATTTTTGCATTTCAGCATTCGAACATTTTCGAATCGGGAGCATGGGAATTTACGGCGTTACAGAGTGATCAGTCGACGTGGAAGCGATTGGAAGCGGAACATACCGTGCTGTCGTGGACTATTAAGCTGCGGCGACGGGCCACGGCGCACTCGTTGGCGGCGGGATCCGTGCTGGCCGCCGCCGTGCTTCTGCTGTGCGGTGCCGCGTTGCTGCCGCCGGCCGAGCGCGCACCACTTTGTGCAACCGCCGCCCTCACCGCCGCTCTGTGGTCAGTAGATATTCGAGGGAGAGTGGAGTGGAGAGAGAGAGAGATGGGTTGACACGAAACAGGGCTTCACAAAATAATTCACCCTAACTTGTCAGGTTAGTATCGTGCCTACCTCGGCTGGCGAGCGCGTCTTCGGCGCCGCTGGTGATGAAGCTGCTGTGCGTATTGAGCTGTGCGGGTGCAGTGGCGGCAGGAGCCGCGGGTTTGGTGAGGCGTCTCGCCCGCCGCAGAAACCCTCCGCCGCCCGCGATTCGTCGCGTCGTGGCCGCCGCTTCGGCCTTTTGCAGTCTCGAACCTAAAGAGGTAATGTGGAAAAGAGTAGCCTTCTAGAATGACAAGTTGGTGAACTGGTATTATGACGGAGTGACTTATATTGATGACGGGGGATCTTCTCGCAGGGCGGCACCTCGGACGAAGGGGGCGAGCACGGCGCGTGGGCGGCGGCGGCGCAGCTGCTGGATTACGTGTTTCTGGCCGCGCTCGGTCTGACGCTGCTTGTGGTCGTGTGTCTCCATCCGTAGTGCACGTACCGCCGTTCTGTTCGCGGCATACGAAAGATGTCGATCGCACCGAAACGGTCGTCCGTGACCCGTGTCGAGTAATATATGCGGTGCTAATTAAGGACAGCTACGAGTATAAAATGAAAAGCGATAAGTGTTTAACATTTTAATAACATAAGGAGTGTACAGAACAAAAACTATATTGAATATCAAATCCTATAGACTTTATTCGCATTTTTATTTACGATGTCACCACAGGTCTATTGTAATTGAAAAACAAATCTACAAATCACAAGCGTTTAGTAGTAAAGTAGAAGCAATTTATGAAAAGCGTGTGCAGTCGAACGACGTTACTGGCGGGGCGATCGAGTAGATTTTCGCCAGCGTTGTAGCGGCGTGCCAGCGGTGCTCCGGCAACGCTCCAGCAGCAGCACCGCCAGCGCAAGCAGCGCACCGGCCAACAGCGCATGCAGCGCGGGCAGCACGTCCACGAGCCCGACGCTCACGAACGCGCCGCTCCCGGCGTCGCACTGCGTCCGCGCACTCATCCACACCCGCTTGTAGCGGTCCATCAGACCCACTTCGCGCTGCCATCGCAGTCTATCGGACCATGACGATAAACTTATATCGAAGGACTGCTATCTATCTTAAGAGATAATATATATATATTTTTATCACCTAGCACCGAGCAGGTCTCGGTAGCCCGAGTGCTTCCGCACAGGCACGGCCACCATGGGTAACGTGAACGCCTTGATCTCCTTCAAGCCGCATTTCTCACGCTCCGTGTAGGTCTTGCTTATGATGTCGTAGGCAGAACTTTGCTCCACCTTTAAAGTATAAGTTTGTTTTATATTCACTGATTATCACTTATTAGTAAAGCTGAAGAGTTTTCCCGCCTTTTTATTACCAAATCTCAATTCAATTAATAAGTTGCGCAACACCATACTAAGTATGCGTTTACAACCAATATTAGAAAATGCTAATGGTGGTATTACTCAATAAACAAAGCCCACCGATATCTTTGGATTACGTTTCGTAGGTGCAGTAATTTTTGAAACAAACCCCGGTGGTAATTGATATGTCAAAACTAAAAATTAAATTGTTAAATTATTTGATACGACGTCGAATAATTTTCCAACCTGGAAGGCAAATAGTCCCGTTCGCACGCGCGCGATTCCGTCGACTACACTGAGGTAGGCGCGATCGCCAAGCGGCAGCAACTTGCGGCGGTACAGGGCCTGGGTCGCCGGATCCTTACTCTCCTGAAAACATTAAAGTCTACGCACCTGACAAGCGATCTAGAACTGTACAAGAACAGTGTACTGTACAATCGTTTGAAATGGTTATCGCATATGTGAACTCGAATTTAAATCGATCGCTCACAGCAAAATAGACTCTCTTGTAAGTGGTCTCCTGCACGCCGAGGTCCATGGGCGAGCGGCCGAGGTCGGCGAGGGTCCGCAGCGCGTCGCTGGGCGCCTGCAGGATGGCTACGATCTTGGCGGAGTATGACGTGAACGCGAACAGCGCCGCCAAGAGCGTACAGAACATCAGCAACCGGACCGACAACAGGCGCGGAGAGAGATCAGACCCTGCGTCATTATAATGTATTAGATATTTATAGCTCTTAATTTACGATACCTGTTTTTATGAGAGATAACGCTTTACTTATATTGTTATTACACTAAGAAGAGCTATATTTTATTATATATTCTAATATTCTATATGTATACCAATAAAACTACAGTGAAACGTATAGGTTCAGTTCCTTTTATTTCAACAATGGACTTTTACTCTAATCTGTCATGGTACCTTGCTGACAAATAGTGCCGACGGAGTAAGTGAAGCTTTCGGGCAGGGTGAGTCTCGCAGCGGCCGGGTCCAGGGAGAGAGCGCGTGCCACCGCCCCCGCCAGCGCGAGCAGAGCACCCGCTCCCGCAAACACCCCCGCAGCCGCCGCCCACACCCCGCGGCTGAACGGCAACGCGAAGACGTTGGATACAGCCGACCGCGACGGCTGACGAAACAGGAACGCACCCCTGGGGGAATTACAACATGGCATCCGTTAAGCTTATAGGATAAACATCATATTTAGATTTTTGCCGAAAAGAGATACCAATGAGCCGGAATGACCCAACTTTAATGATCCTTGTCTTAAGTCTCGCTTATCGTGAACCCTTACCTTTGTCTGTTGTACTTCGTATCATCAAATGGACCGCTCCGTTCCCTAATTATGTAACTTACAAAAAATTACTTTAGTTCAACGGTCTCGGCACAGAAGTGCAAGACGCGCCACCGGTCAGCCCTCATGAACATGGAGGTGATGCCGACCTCCAGCTCCCCGCGCTGCATCCCTCCCACCAGCCCGTCGAATGTACCGTTGTGTTCCTCTCCGTACAGATCCACTTGTTTCAAATTGAATCTTGAATAATGTTCCGCCGATGTCAGTAGATACAAATAAATAAATAAAAGACACAAGTTTAAAATAAGATTATGTTTACCTAATGACGTAGTTGTAAGTATCATCGGTGCTCCATTCTTACCTGAAGTTGAGATCTTCGCCACAGAGCAGAAGTAACGGATAGGTGAGTTTCGGAAATGTGTCTATTTGGCGATTCGACAGATCAGACCATCCTTTAAAATATTGGGGTTGTGTTACCTACAAACGACGTATTAGACTGTTACACATTTTCGACAAACCAAGACATACTAAAATGCTTAGGAATAAATAACGAATCACATCACATTCTATTAAACTCATAAGTAACCAAAATTCAATCAGTATAAATATAATATTAACTATAGTAGCCGACTTCAGATAAACATTTTGTAGATTTTTCCTTCTAGTTACTGCTGTGGGTAAATTTCGCCACAGTCTTTCTAATTCTCGTTGACTCTTTCTTATTCCTAGTCCTGTCACCACCAGCGGCTGATCCGCTCTGATCTTATACACATCTACCATCTTGTCTGTTGAGGCCCAAGTGACATCCCCATCAGGTAAAATGACAACGTCGGCTAGAGTGGCTTCCACGTAAGTCGTATTAATTGGAGAATCATCAATCAGAAGCCAAGAATGACGCAAGTTAAAGGCACGACTAGGTGATGCCTGTAAAATAAGATTGATTGTGAAGCTGTCTGAATTTGCCTCCGAATGTATCGATAAAACAAGAGTGCAACTTCGTGTAAGACGGCCGAGGCGCCGCGGCATCGCACGTCGAGCAGCACTCCCTCCCTATAGCGTCGGTAGGGCGGCAGGGCGGGCGGACGGTCCAGGCGCGTGAACACACGCAGCCGCATACCTGCCGCGAGCCCGCGCTCCGACAACTTACTTATCTCCTCTGTAATTCAGAGTTAAAGACTCGACGATGATTTATTATTGAAAAAATTTTTGTATTATACTTTGTAGATGGTTGCTACCTTGTAATTTCTCTAATTCTTTGACAAAGAACTTCTCTTTCTAATAAATCTCATCAGTCAACCCGACAAACCATAAAAAAAATAATTAATTAATAATAATAACAATCAGGTCAAGGTGTTTGGTATCTGTACCTGGTTTCCAACAGAGAAATGCTGTTAATAGCGTTAGGTTTTTAGAAGTGAAGAAAGCGATAATGAAGCTGATAACGTCCATGTCTGCGCCTCCTCGCAGTCACAGAATTGATTTTTTTATTCGTATTACAACCTATAGGTGTACGTTCAACAAAGAAAAGGGGTAGAAATTGGTTTCTCTATTATTTACAATGAAAGATAATGGTTACAATTTCTCTATTAAAGATCTCAAAGATACTAATTAATTCTTCGATACATGTGTTACATTATTAGAATCACGTCAACTGAATAACTATATACTTTCTGAAAAATATTTAGTATTTCCTTTAAGAACGATATAAAAACGAATTTTAAATAAATTGTTACCTATTGATACTTACCTCCAAGATAAAATATAACCCTAAATATGCTACTACAAAACGAAGAAGAAATATTATCCTCAATCACGAATTATATTATTTTAATTAGCGGGTACTTCCCTTAATAGACTAAAAGCGGTTGTTTGCAGACCGATCGCCGTCTTATTACGCGGGCCTGCGATTACCAAACAAACATATTATGTGATGCATTTATAACAATCAGATGACATTTACTCATGTTAATAATAGAGCTTAACTGATCGGTTAGGGGTCGGGGGATGAGGGTTGGGTGGTGCCGTAAAACAAATATATCATTTTAGTATCAAATAAAGATTTTATTAAACTTTTCTTTTTTAACACACTTTTATTACCTTCGGTCGTATGTTTATACGTAACGGAAACTTCGAACACGATAATTAGAAACTTCATAACAATGAAATAATAAGAAACAAAAAAAAAACAAAAAAAAAACACACTTTCATAAAATTCAAACTAAAATATACATATATTTAAATTAAGAATAGTACAAAAAATAAAGTGTGGGATGCACGGTGTCAGTAGATCAATCATTTTAATTTTTATATATGTTATGTTTCTTCTAGACTTTATGTCTGTGTGATGTTTCCCTTGACATAACATATATCAAAAATATATTTGTATAATAACAGGCACCCGCCTATTATGTACGCTGCAGAAACACTATGAACCTTCTAATCCAGACGTAGGTCTAAAACAGTTTACTTATATGTAAATCCTGATTTTTTTTTTAAATCCTGAAAGCACGCGTGCGCAATGTAGAGTGCCGCAGTAGCCGACACGAAGTCTGCTCTATTAAGCGAAATAGAGAGAACATTGTAGGTTAATAAAACAAAAATATAATATGTTATCTTGATTTATTGTCTATTTGCTCTCCTAAATGTAACAGTTCTAATAAGAAACTCTCCGTGGTATTTGTGTCGGTGGCGTATGTGACTTATCTTACAACCTTTAAATATATTAATGATATCTGATAACACAATAATGTCTGTAATAATATCTTAACAACTAATGTGACCCAGATATCATATTATCCAGTATTTCTTATTACAATTATTATATTGTGGTCTACCTCGAGCTCCATAACCGGTAACGTACATTGTAACACTAATATATATGTTTCAAATTATCTGTAAACATGTGTAGACATTATAATATCATTTAAGCTTTAAATAGGTATTAGAAAAGTTTATTGACCCGGGCAGGAATCGAACCGGCGGCCTCTCGGGAACCATGACGTCCGGAACGTCGTCCCCCTTCTTTGCATGATTCATTGAAATTTAAATATATATGTTTACTGTCAATGTTATCGAAATTTTTACGATATGTCTCAGACATATCGTAAAAATGTCGATACATATTTTACGATAGCATACGTTCAGTTAAGAATAACACTGAAATTTATAATACAACTTAAATAAATTGATTACAACAAATAAATTAATAATAACTAAGAATGTCTCGCGAGTCCGCGAAATATTTCGTGTCTACATGTATAGGGTCAGTTGTCTCCGATTGAACCAGGCAGCTACATTTTTTCACCATCCAAAAAACCATCCAACCATCCAATCATCGCCGAATTGAATTGAATGTGACATTGTCAAACCGTGTTAATATGACTGACAGAGAGTTGTGTACGTTCCACTGGTGCTCCCCAGTACGTGGTTGATTTTCGCGTAAAATTTTGAGGGTTATTTTCGTGGTGTGTCTCACATTGACAGTGGTAGACATGTAACCATGATCCATTGTGTACACCCCAGTCGTTAAATGAGTGCAGTGCTTACAATTTTAATTTGTTATAGAATGGCGCGAAACAAGGTTTTAGTAGGCTGCCAACGTGCTAAGACAAATGCAATCCCAGATAAGTCTTAACCATCCAGTAGCAGGATTATCAACAATGTCTTTTATTTTACCTAAGCAATTTGTGCCACCACTTAAAGCTATGCCGCGATCTAGTAACAGGAAAGTTAGAATATTAGGAAAAAGAAAAATTGCAACGGATACTGCCGAAAAAAATTAAATTATAGAAAGCAAGAAGAAGCGTAAGGAAACTGAAGCTAGAGCAAAAGAAATGAAACGTGCTTTGATTTCAGACAAAAAGGTGAAAATAAATGCCGCACAGAAAAAGAAAACGGTTGATAGAAATGAATTTACATCTGAAGAGGAGCTTCATGAAGGGCTATAAATAAATAAATAATAAAAACTTCAAGTGGTGCCAGGAGTCAGTGAGACTGAAATTAGTTAGATAGATGAGTCAGTCATGAATCTTTGTATAAGAGATAATTTCGAGAAATTGGCCCGTAATGCGTTTGAAGTCGACTATGTTGGCGTGATTTTTGACGCAAAATATATTAAGGTTTTTATGTAGTCAAGAAGTTGACAAATTTGACTATGGAATTTGGAGTTTCATTCATGAGGTTAATTAACAACGAAACCAAGAAATTCCGGATGCCTTTAGAACCTTATTTGTACCTAATACCTAATGCCAGCAGCGGCGTTAGGGCTACTGACACCCCGGGCAAAAATATTTAGGCGCCCACTTAAGGAAATCAATATCGAGAATTTATTTTTTGCTGAAGCAAATCATCTGACAGCTGAACATAGTTGTGAATACGGCACATAGAGCACAGTATTGAGGGTACACAGCGCGGAAGGCAGAAGGCCGAGGCCCCAGACCTCAGCGCCCCCTAAATTTGGCGCCCCGGGCCGTCACCCCATCGCGCGCCCCCCTAACGCCGGCACTGCCTAATGCCTAAGTAAAGTATATTAAAATGATTCCGCCGCCACCGACAGTACATCACTAAGAACATCGAAACAACAAAACCAAACTCTGCATATAACTTGCGTTATATGCAGAGTCCTTCTTGTGTTATTTGAACGTCTCTACGAGTTTAGACTCGTTAAATATTAATTTAAGTTAATTTATTTTAAGTTAAACTAATTTAACTTTAACGAGTATATATTAATATACTCGTTAAAGTTAAATTAGTTTAACTTTAACTGTCATTAAAAAGTTATTTAGTTTTAAGTGTCAAAAGTATTATACTTTTGTTATTATTACCGAAATATACTATTAATATGATAAGAACTTGACTGATACAAACTTTATGTGGTGTATAAAAACAAAAAACTCAGGTTAATAGCATAATATTTTAAATAATTTTGATAAACTTAAGCTGATTAGATTGTAAAACAGTTTTTTATTATAAATGGAAATACATCATACACTTATCCTGCTTTCTATTATAGTACAAGTACAAAAGGTGCTTCAATGTGGAAAATACCCAGTTTATTTTTATTTGAACATATACAATGTATACCTACCAACTTGTACTGCTTACAATATATACCGAGGTCGATGGTGCCGTGCCATGTGGCCGCTGTGGCGTAGATCAGATCTATGATAATGATTGGTAATGAAGGAGAAAAGTATACACGATTTACGAACACATTTCCAACTTAATAAAAAAAAAAATAACTGCGATGATTACAAAAAGTAGTCGCTAAGTATCATTATTTTAAATAGCCGATGAAGTCTCTATAGGTCAGGTGCTGGACAATTTTCGAGTTGAGTGAAGACGTTACCGAAGTTAACGATTAGGAAAAGGGTCAGTGACCCCAGAGCCGATCCCACCTGGCCGGCCGCGCCGCACCAGCGCATGCCGGACCCCCCGCCGCGACGAGCAAACCCGTAGATCCACATACGTGCATACGACACCACTCCAAGCACGGAGATCCAGGCACACACCTACACGGAACATCACTTAATGTTGTGTATATCTCAAAATACCCAAAGAGGTTTCTGCGTTTTACATATTAAAATAAGGTACCATAGTAATGTTATTTTTAAAACATACTCACAATTAATACTTTGCCACCGGTGTGTGTATGTAACGGCGGCGTCGGGCTGAGTACGGCAGTAGAGAGGATGTAGAAAAGCGGTAGTAAGATGGTGAGCAGCATGCCGGCCAACACACGAGGAGGCGCCGGCTTCAGCCAAACTCCTGCCATGCACGCCACTGGGTTCGCCATCGTCCCTAGATTAACCGCTAGGTGGTATACGTTCCTGCCGTACGGCATACAGGAATACGACTGCACGGACGGCAACACTCCATTCATTAACCCATTCAAACATGCCATCAACAAAAGCACACCAATAAACGACTTCTGCCAAATCACTGAACGTTCTGGTATTGTCTCCTTTTTCTCATTATCTTTCTCATCTTCTGAAATCTGAACACGCTCCGATAAGAAAGACTTAAGATTGTCGATAAGTGCGAAGCTCACTAAACTCACTAGTCCCAAAGATCCGAGTATAACGAGAAATATGGTTGAATCGAATCGAGGCGGGGGGAAGACGGCTTCCACAGTCTTATTATCCGGGGAGAATATGCAGTCCGGGCTGCCTCCGACGCCCTGTATCAACGCGAGTATACTGGGTAATAAACCACTTAAACCTTCACCCACTAAGTACGTCGCGAGATAGACGTCGCGAAAGTATCTCAAGTACGGATAGAACAACACCGAACTGGTGCACCCCACTAGCGCGACTCCAAAAGTCAGCGCGAGGAATGCTATGGATCGCTCGGTTCCTCCTATCATCGCAGTTTTCGTGTACAGGAAAGAGTTGAGATAAAGCGAAGTCGTAAGAATCACGAGTAAGATATATATATAAGGCGCGTCTGAAGCTCGCGGTAGCAGTCTTCTAAGAAAAGCGTAGGCAATGAGACCGCTATTGCCGAGTTGGATGGCCAGTGTCATGGAAGACGGAAGCGCCCATCCCTCCGGTAGTCGCTCCACGAGGAGTGGTGTTTGTACAAAGAGGCCGTTCACTCCCAGCCACGTTCCATAGCCCCAGAACACCATCAATATGTCAAGAAAAATTCGCCTCTGTGATGCCACCATCCTTAGTATGTTATTTTTTCCTGGACACGAAATATCTCTTTACACTCGGTTGTCCGGACGGACTGACATCCAGATCGCCTTTGATTAAATTATATAAAAGGCAAAATAGAATAGAATAAAAGGTGACGACTTTCCTCAAATATCAAATATACTTAAATGTTCCGCTTCTTATACGTATCCTCGTACGCCGAGGTGCTGCTTATCTGAGCGGTAATCACGATTGATAAACCGAGTTCAGTGCACATAGATCGAGTGCCTCGAAATTTCAGTTTAAAAATGTTACGTATAAAATAGTAAGTAAGAAATGTATTGTCAAAGTTTTGGTTAGCTGTTAGAAAAGAATTTCTAAAATATATTTTACATATATCTCTAAATGTATAAGAAAATTTGAATGTGTATATTGTGAGAATATTAATTAAGCTGGATAATACAAGTCGTACGAGCGCTTGTCCCGGAAATGTTCAAGGATTAATACTAAGGGCAGAACACGTCATGCCTTTCCCAAAAGGTCAGAAGTGAGAACTTTAGTCAATATTATAAACACTATCAGCACACTGCGAAAACGTTTGGGATATCACTATTTCTCTATTCTGTTCTTCATTTTCTTGTTGTTATGTGTTTCTTTACTATATATTACAATGTTACTGTAATACATAATTGTATGTGACTTCCCACTAGCTTTTTTTCATTTTGAAATATTTTCAGCTCATTTTAGAACGATACGGACTGGTGGGGTTACAGTTAAAGAACCTTACTTTGTAGCAAATAAGTTAAGTTTAAAGAATAATTATTTATCAAAGCGACTCGTCCAACATTTTTAACATGTTGTATCTCCAAGAATCATATTATATGTGGACTAGTTAGCGACCACAACTTCGTCTGTTAATTATATTTTTCCTCCGAAACCAAAAGGTAAAAGTAGCACGTCACACACACGTACACATAACTACGTATAATGTGGTGACGGCGTCGATTTATCAACCGCATTAGAAGCATTACCGACACTTCATATATCAGTATCAGTAATGATATCCCGCAATAAAATTTCATCAACTGTCCAATGATACGACACGCGTCGGGAAAAAAAATAGAGTCATAAAACATTTTATCAGATACAATAATCAGTTAGTGTACGTGGAACCGATCTAATATATGTGGGACAAGAAATTATGAGATTAATTAAATAATATTGTATGATTAACACTTTCACAGCCAGCTCCGTAGCGTGTACGGAGACGCAAGTTTCACCCCGTGTTTCACCCCAGGGCCGTAGCATGTACGGAGCAATTAAAAGTCATTTTTTTATAGTATTTAATTGGCTAACATTTTTTTACTATTTTTCCGTTTATTTAAATGCCTTTATGCAAACCTTTATATGAAAAATTGAAACAGCACACAGGGCTCAATTTCTGAAAATCTGGTGGCAGCGAAAGTGTTAAATATAATGTGTCTCTCTGTGCGGTTGCGTGGTGCCCTGGTTCTCGATTACATAAAAAAACTTATTATGAAACTAATACCCTGAAGGAAAAACAAAGTATGCAAAAAAAAAAATATTTCGCATCAAATTTAAAATCTCGGTAGTGCGTTAAATTAATAAATAATTATTTGACTTTAACACTAAACCTACCAAGTACCGGTCAAATTGACCGTTCTTAAACTTTTGTAAAACTTGCACATTTTTAAACATTATAATATCGTTATCAAACTACATGACAATTCTTAGAATATGCATATAATATTTTCTACACTCTTTACTTTTAGTTATTTCCATTATTACCTGCGTTATATAATAAAATAACTTTTAATTACCGGTCAATTTGACCGCATGCAGTAGGAACAGGTGTACAAGAATTGTCAGTAGGTTTAATGTTAAAGTCACACATAAATGTATCAAAGAAAATGACTGCTTTTCAATAGTTTTACCATTATTTACACCCACAACAAACTGCAGCGAACTCAAACTTACAAATTAAATAGTTTTTAAAGCATTTTAAATATAATTTTAAATGTATGTATTATGTCTCTACTTTCCTGTATGGACTTTGATTTATACCTAAATCCTAATAATACGTCAGCGGTGCAGTTCCGAGTAACTAACAAGAGAAATCAAAAGTCGTTACTCCCAAACAACTCTTAGTTACTTGTGGATAAACATGATATAAATGTTGTAGTATAAGACTGCTACAGGTAGCAGGACAGACGAGTAACAAACCATCATCACACTCAATTTAGTAATTTTTTTTATTTTATAAATAAAAATGTATATGTGAGAAATATATTGTCTTTTTCTTGAAAATGAGTGTCTTCGAAGTAAAAGGCATTCTATTTTAAGATCGGAGCGATAATTTGTTATCATATCAGTATTCATAACAATCCGTTCAGTCACACGTCTGTTTTCTCGTGTCTGCACAGACACCGACAGACACACTGACAAACGTATTATATCTGTCTGTGTTTAAAAAACGACTAAAATCAGCTTCAAGTTTCATTGATATCACTCGATTTTTATTATGAGTTGTTCATGAATACCATTATTACATTTTTATTAAGTGTTATAGTATATTAGTGGATACCATAAAATATTTAACAAGTACAAAACATGAGATAAATTTATTTTGAGGTCGCTAGTACAAAAAATATTAAGATTGGTTTTATTCAATAAAGTGAACAAACGAAATAAACATTAACGTGTCGCTGCGACACAATAACACAGCAATACAGCAACACGAAAAACACAACAACACAGAGTAAGTAAGTAATAATAAGAATATTGAATTAAGTTATTCTGAGATAACATTAAACATGAGTGCAGCTCGTCTGCTGAAACGTACTTTTTACGTACCTACTTCATATTAAGTTTTTTCTTTTTTAATATGCGGTCGTCGACCTCCATCTGGAACGAAGTTCCTTATTTTTTTCTTCAATTCCGAATGTAATTCGAAATGAAATCTGAATATATCAGTTTTTTGAAGGAAAATTGTCTAAAGAAAATAATTACATAAAAAAATTTTATTAAATATTTCTGGAAAAATATTTACTTATAAAAAATATATATATATACAAAATAATAAATTATACATTATATGAAGATAAATACTAATTGAAAAAATATATTATCCTTTTGTTCTGTCATCGCCATTTACAAAACATTATTGCAATAATAAAACAAATACTTTTTCGAAAAATTTCCACATATTGAAGTTATATCATAAACAGTCAGCCTCAGGGAGAGAGTGACGCGCACTCTACGGCATTTCGTAACGCGTCCTTAAGGATCACATATAAAATATTTTCTAACAAATCTTTCGTTCCGCAGAAATTTGTTCACTCATCTTAAAAGGCTCAGAATCAAAAGATGTTTCTAGGTTCACCTTTCTAACCTTACATAATAATGTAAGGCGTAAAACGTTACACGATTTATACTTATTTATTTTAAATAACTCGTCGTATGTGTAAAACATTATCAAATAATAACCTTGTACAAGTGTTCAAAGAAATATTTGAGTTTGAAATCTTTATGAATTGACTGCACTTGTTCAATTCAAGTTGTCAAGTCAAGCTCAATTTTTCACTGTCAGTTCATATGCTGGGTGGACCATCTGGACAATCCTCTTCGATCGGCCTGGATCTACTACGACTTAGTCCTTCAGTGTTCGCATCAAGTTCATCAAATCCTATTTATTATGAGGTGTGTTTTAACTTATACTATCTGTGTTGTTCAGATAGTTGACACGACGCGTCGGTCCAAGGTTGTTGACTCAAGTGTCTTTAATGTGCATTTTTATTCAAAAGAACAACATTTTTATACAAATTTACGGCGAGTGTTGCGAGTGTTGTGAGTATTGTGAGTATTGTGAGTGTTTTGAGTGATGTGAGTGTTGTGATTGTTGTGAGTGATGTGAGTGTTGTGAGTTTTGCGAGTGTTGCGAGTGTTGCGAGTGTTGCGAGTGTTGTGAGTGTTGTGAGTGTTGCAAGTGTTGCGAGTGTTGCGAGTGTTGTGAGTGTTGTATGTGTGAGTCCGCCGACTCGTAACAGCTACAACTAATTACAAGAGCAAACGAGCAACAATTTAACGAAAGTAAGAATAGCAATAATATATGGAATAATAAAAATAAAATTAAATTAAATTAATGTGGTAACAGTGTTTATTGTCCATCTCAAAAAAATAAATCGACAGATAAATATCTTACAATAATACAAAAACGGCGCCCCGGCTCTGCTTATATTTCATAAATATTGGAACTTGAGGCGCGATAACAATTCATAATAACCAACTGAAGAATCCTTTTTTATTATATTTGTTATTCACGTGTCGAGATTCAGTACCATTTGGTTTATTTAAGACGGACCGATCGAGGATTTAGATTTAATTTCACACAAATAAGTCATTAAAATAAAATCACTATAGTCACGTACCATTAGGTGCCTTGGACTGATCCGTCTTCAGAGCTAAGTAAAACACAGCACATACGTACAATGTAAAAATATTATAATATAAGACATCGCCCACGCAGCGGCGTCAACAGTTCCGCAAACAATAACATTAATCCAAGCTCTCCGCGCAACATCAGACCTTGGACTCTAATAAATACATTTTTTCCTTACTCCTAATATCACCCGGTCTCTTTTGGGAGGAATCATATATTGAAATAAGTACATTAATAACAAATCTATTTGGTAATACAATTCGTTTGTTATTTCTAAATTCCATTAAATAAATTCTCCTACTTATAAAATAAAAATATTCGAGTTAAGTCCGAAGTTAATAATCCAACCGCAAACCACGGACCGATTGCTCGCACCGACCACGCAATATGTAGTCATGTATGCAGTATGTCAGTGGCAGTCATTGCGTCAGCATTTCCCGTTTATCTCGGCCGGTCGATGATCAAATTTTGAATTTCTATCAAAGATAAACTAAATATTATTGCTCAGTCAGCCTAATGGTGTTACCATTAGGCTGACTGAGCAATAATTATTTAGTTTGATCTGAGGTGGAAGGAACATTAGCCTCAGTCGCAGTAACAGTACTATAGTTTTAGTTTACAGGTTTATTCGATCTACCCGCGTTACAAGTTGAGGAGGTTTAGAAAAAAAGAAAACCCTTTATAGCGACCCGAGATGGTGAAACATAGTTAACAAAAACAAAAAATGTTCAGTGGCTCTAGTGAAGTCAAAGTATAAAGTCATATAAAGCAGTCCAATTTGATATCACATGATCTCCAAGGAGAGGAGAGGAGAGGCGGGCGCTATGTGCCGGAGCAGGGCTTGACCTGCTCGAACGCATTAGTGTAGTTGACGATGTAGAAGAGCGTCAAGGAGCCCACTGCGGAGCCGAGCTGTGTGGCGGCGCCGCAGGCGCGCATCCCCCCCGCGCCCCCCCGCCGCGCCCACGAGTACACCCACATACGGGCGTACGACATCACGGCCGACACGCACACCCACGACACCACCTGCACGCCAATGGACATTTACTCAAGGAGAATATATACTACTACTAATACTAACGACGACGGCACACAAGATTGGACGATGATATACGATATATGAGTTATCGTAGGGTTCTTAAAGCAGATTCACTTACCACCAGAACCTGCCCGCTGGTCTCGGTGTGCAGCGGCGGCTCGGGACTCATGGCCGCCGTCACGAGAATGTAGCACAGCGGCAGCAGCATCGCACACAGCATGGCGGCCAGCGAGCGCGCGCGCACCGGCCGCAGCCACACGCCCGCCAGGCACGCCGTGGGGTTGGCCATCTCCCCCAGAGACACCGCCAGGTGATACGCGCCGGTGCCATACGGCATGCACGAGTACGACTGCACCGACGGCAGCACCCCGTTCATGAAAGCGTTTAAGCACGCCATCAGCAGCAGCACGCACAGCCACGACGGCTTCCATATGGACTCCGAGGTGCTCGCTTCTTCCTCCTTTGAGACTTGAGAAGATTTAGCTCGCTCCGTGAGGAAAGACGACAAATTGTCTATCAGTGTGAAACTCACTAGACTCATCGTCGCCAAACATCCCAGCAAAATAAGAAATATGGTGGAATTAAAACGCGCCTGTGGGTATATTGCTTCGAGCGTCTTGTTATCGGCCGAAAGAACGCATTCCGGCTTGCCTCCGACGCCCTGGATCAGCGCGAATACACTGGGTATGAAGCCACTTAAACCTTCACCCACTAAGTACGTCGCGAGATACACCTCGCGAAAGTGTCTCAAGTACGGATAGAACAACACCGAGCTGGTGCACCCCACTAACGCCGCGAAAAAAGTCAACGCGAGGAACGCCGTGGAGCGCTCACTGCCTCCTATGAATGTAGTCTCCGTATACAGGAATGAATTTAGATAAAGCGCCACTGTTCCGGTAAATAGTAAAATATATATATAGGGTGCGTCAGAGGCTCGAGGTAACAGTCTTCTAAGAATGGCGTAAGCGACGAGGCCGATGTTGGCCAGCTGGATAGCGACGGCCATGGACGAGGGCAGCGCCCACCCCTCCGGCAGACGCTGTACCAGCAGCGGCAGCTGCACGTAAAGGCCGTTGACCCCGAGCCACGTGCCGAGACCCCAACACGCCATCAGCACATCCAGAAGTACGCGCCTGTGAGACCCCAACATCCTGTTCGAGTTGTCGCTCTCTCCCAGACACGGAGATCGCTCTTTTTCTTCGTTTAACCTGATATCGTAACAAAAATCATTCGTTACGTCAAAGCTAATTATTAAAAATGTTATAATCTTCATGTAATTAATATTTAGATGTCATCGCTGGTATGTATTGGAGAGAACGACACAAGTGTTCAGTGCGAGTGTGTGCTGCGTATCAAACTTAATACTCACGGTCTTAACAATAATATTTTTTGTTCAAGTACACTCCTAACAAGTATCATCCAGATAAAACATAATTAATCTAAAAATAGGAACAGTTTCAAAAACGTTGCACTTATCGGAGAGACGTTTATTTGAGATATGTGCGATGTTTTTGGAAAAAATTATCTCTTTGATTTCAGTTTTAATTTTTTTTGGATAATAATATCAAATCGACTTCGTCATGTCTTCCCTCGCATTACTTATTCAGCAAACAAAAATGGTAAGATAGTTTTCCTAAAAGTATTTTGCCACAGTATCTAATACTAGTAACCGTAAGGCTGTGACTCCAATCCAGGTTACATTACATTTACATTCTAATCTCCGGTTACATTATAATTTCCGGGACCCTGTTCATTAGGTGTAACTAACTATCTGTCTGTTTTTGTAATTAATATGTGGGACGGACAGTCTGTTCAAAATAACCAAAAACTAACAACAAAAATATAAAAAATTAAACAAAAAACACGAGTCCAAGACCCACGCAACATTGTCTTTTAGTTATAAAATACTATTAGCTTGACGCCATGACGGTGCTCCGGACAAGCTGTCAAAATGTATTGAGCATGAATATTAAAAAATGAAACCTTCTGATTGAACTCCTTCATTTATTATATATAAAACAACTGTAAAATAAAAAGAAAAAAATATTTCTTTTATAAATTCATACATTACATGAAAAAGAGGAACCCTTATGACCACCGCCGTCCGTCCGTTCTCCTCCGAGTGCGAGCACTTAACCTTATTGACTCTATATCGACAATTGGCAGATTAATAATGGAAAGAAAATACGCGTCGGTAATAATGATGATATTGTTGTAACAGAATTCAGTAATCCAATGTCTATAAATATAATATACGTTCCGTGCAAACAAAAACTTTATTAAACCAAATGCCTCCACGTAATGTAAGTCATTTTGTTTAAAATTCATTATAATATGCAAATATTTAACATTTACTCTCTCACTACACACCCGGTACGAGCCGCAGCTGAATTGACTCAAACTGGCTAACTGGCAAGCCGGGGGAATAATATTAAAACGAGTCTTTAAAATGAACACTAGGTTTGGTGAATTATAGTACAGGTTATATATTAAGTTATTGTGCGTAGATTACGTACACGGCAGTTACAGCAGGTACAGCAGGTACAGCGGGTACAGCGGGTACAGCGGGTACAGCACCGCGACTAACACTGCGAGCGCGCAGACGAGTTACAATAAAGAATCTCTCTCCAATTACTTCAGATAATATGCGGGGTCATTAAAAGTGATTACCATTTAATACCTTTATCAATTATGTAATAATAATAATAAACACTAAAATAATCGGTTGTCTCATAAACGTACAATAGAAGTGAAGTGATATATAGGTATACATACCTATACATATATCTCCAAAATCACAATTCACACAGATGAGTATTTGTGATTGTTTAAACAACGACGCAGGAGGAAAAACTGATCCAAATACAAAGATCGTAATACGCGTTATGAGCTTCATTGTAGTGACAAGTATTTTCATCATATCTGTCTACCTCTTGTGAACAATTCTTAAGTTTCCAATTTCTTATATATAAATATCCTATACTCCACGAAGCGTCCTGGGACGGTCGCAAGACTCCTAAATTCTTCAAGATATCGAAACGATAAGATATTACAAGATCGCATCTCGCACGCTTTGATAAATTTATCACAATACATACATATTTTATGTATTTTATGTTATTGTGATAAAGAGTTTGTTAACCTCCGGCACGATACCGTTAATGCATGCAACCTGCAGACAAATACCTTTTAATATGCATTTAATTGAGATTCGAACGACAATGTTTATCTCCAATACTTATCTCGATTTAAGGAAATTTCGTGTACTTTTTAAAATTCCTATAAAGTTGTCTTTGGTAAAAGAATCGCTACAAGTATTACACCCGTCAGAGTATTACTGAGGAGCACCCACGGTAACACCTCGTCTGCAGCATACTGTACCGGTCCAGTCCCAGTGATATGGTCCGCTGCAGCGCGCTCACGACGCTGGCGCCTTCGCCCCGCGCGGAGGGCATCTCGCCGTCGGGCCTGCTTCACTACCACTACACGTGCAACTCATCTACCACAGCGCTACTTGCTCGCCCAACTATTTTATTCCAATTATATTCTCTTTTGTTTTTACCTGGACAAGATTATTAAACTTCACAAAAATATTTACTGTATAATTTTATATTTTTGAGGCAAAGCCGGGAAAAAGATTGAACAATTAACTGTAACTTATAATACTTATCAATAATAATTTAATAAAAATAAGTAAGCAAGAAGAATTCAACTTTTGAAGATATTTTAATAAGATATCCACTGTTAAAGATTTAAAAATATCTATATAGAAAATTATGGAATAAAATATATGAGCCAGCAAAATGACCACATGAAGATATCAAGATTAACTTTCAAATGTATCAATGGACTGAGTGAGAAGAACACACCAAGTGACAACGGCCCTTCACTATCTAGAATTCATTCCCTTATCACTGTTTAGACAAGTGAAGAAGCCGTGCGATGTTGCCTCATGCATGATAACACTTCTTCAAATCACTACAGGTGCCTCCATGATAGGGATTTGTTTGTTTACTCAAGAAACCAAACTAGACAAGTAAATAATTGTAAAGAATTTGATAAGAAACGAAATTACAACACATGCATATGAAATGAACTAGATCAGAGCAGTTGTTATGCTTGATTACAGTACACGGCAAAACATGTTATCATTGTCATTACCCAAGTGCACAGAGGCAGTGCAGCCGTCCTCAACACTGCTTTAAATGTTAAATGCTTAAAAAGTTCAAAACTTTAAAGTTTACAACTTAGATATTTTTCTAATAGCTTAATATGTTTAAAAGGTTTTTCCTCAAGACACTTCATTCTAGATTTTTATTTAGATTTTTTTTTATATTTGATATTTAAAGTTTTATAATCAAAATCTTAAATTTCAGATTTTAGGACTGTGTGGATTTGGGGGGTTGACGGAGCCCCCCTTTGAAAATTTAATATCTTATTTTAAAAATATGTTTTACAACCTTCAGAGCAAATAATCAGCTTGATCATCCACTTTCAATAAAAAGAACTAATAATTATAAATATAAGTTCACACAGCCGACATGGACCATGGCAACCAAAACAAGATATATTTTTTTTATGGAATAATACAAATAATTTGATAATACTTATTTAAATATGTTGATTTTTAATAATAATTGTGAAGTTTAAGCAAATGTTAAGTTTCTTGTGCAAAAGCTATTAGTACAAAAAAGACTGAAATTAGTAAAACAATCTGAGAATACATGAATGGAAAGAGGAGACAAAGCCATCCAAAGGAAATTCCTTTTGTCCCCAAAACATTATGAGATTAACCAAGTAACCAAGGCCGACCCAACACCAATTAATAGAAGTTAAGAAGCACAAGCTAAAGTCCACATGCATATAATTATAATTAAGGTTCACATGTAGCAAATACCCACGGTTGTGCTGAAAGGTGTTTCATACTCTTCGAGAGGAGAATGTGGTGCTAACTCCTGCAAGTTGCAAAAATCCCTAATGTAGTTTTGATAATATTGCATAATTGCATTACCCAATTGCTTTATAATGTAGTGTAAAAAAATAATGAATGCGTGAACATGCACAAATATTTTTTTAATAAATTTTCGACTCACCCTAAAAGGCTGCCCATACTAATGATATTAATTATTTTTACTGTGTTAAGCAATAAATAAAGTTATTATATCAGTCCACATTAACGTCACTGCAACTCAACACTGGTGAGGATTTTACAGTTTTAAAAAGGAAATATTGTTTTACTTATCGAATGTAATTGAATTCGTAAAATAATATGCATAAGTAACGAGGCCAAAAGATTACAAATTTAAAATACTTTGTAAACTTTAACACTGCCTTCCTGACTTGACTGCCTAAATATGACTAATGTCAAATGTCAAATGACAACTTTGAGTGACAACAGTGATAATGATAAGTGACAATTATCAAATTCTTAACAGCTGACAAGAGACACAAATCAGAATTACAAAGTGTAGACAGACTAACAGTTTGTGTGACCGCGTGTGATCTTTATAATAAAAAATACCGTCAGACAATGTGTTCGGAATAGTTATTAATTAAATTGTACAGTTGCTAATAGCAATCGTCAGGCGCTAAATATATTTTAATTATTAACAAATCGAGGGTAGATGTTACGTTTTTGGTGGTGTGACAAACGCACGCGTAACGGTCGAGACAGTTCTCGAACCAGTTCTCGAACATAGTTCTCGGTGAGCGGTTCTCGGTGAACCTTGGTGCTTAACGATTTTGCGGAGTAATCATTATCGGTTCTAGAAGTTTCCAAAAGAGTAAATTACATTAGTGTCGAGTGTTTGAATTGTTGGCTGCAGCGCCGAATTGGTGGCTGCCTTCTCACTCGAAGTGTGCGTGGAACCGAAGGTCACGCGACGGAACACTTAAGTATCAAATTATTTGTCCCATAATTATTTCCCTTTTATTAATTTTATACAATTTATCCTATTCTCTGGGGAACCCCAAATCCTTTACTAGTACAGACTGACTATGTGACTTCCTTCTTTGAAGCATAACAGAAGCAGACAGGTAAGTCGTTAGTTTTAATAAGCAAATTAGGGAGTAATCGTATACGTAGCTATTGATGACGTTGCCCGTTTAGAGGTTGTGTCGTGGGGTCAGCCGAGCCCCTTTGTACGATACAATTGCTGGTAGCAGAGCGTGGTTGTTAACCGAGTAGGTTTAAAACGTTAATATTCGGTATTACGGGTTGCATAATCAATTGATATACGTTTGTTATACGCGGCTATTACTAATTAATTATTTTGTTATTTTATTATTAAGGGTTATTTGTTATTAACGGCTAATTAATATTTAGTTGTATAATTTCTATTATTTTCGTAAAAATAAATAGCTAGGATTACTTTCTTTGTGACGTTTATAAAATCGTTGTACGCTTACTCGCCACGTAACATATTTTTAAACCGGTTTGTTAATTAGTGTAACTTAATTTATTTTCAATTTAGTTGTTTCAGTAAGTAATTAGTTAGTATTATATTATTCAATATAATCGTTGGTTATTGGCTCACATATTATTATTTTCGGGAATTCTTTATTTTGGATTTAAATTTACTTTTTTTATTTTATTTGATTTTTATTTTTATTTTTATTTTCGCGATGAGTGCTAAACATACCGCACGAATTGCCGGCGTATTGCGTTGGCTAGGCTCCGCTGTTCTAAATATTGAACGTAAGGATCGTGCTCAGGCTTTATTATCGCGTTATAAATTATTAGATAGTCAGTTGGCTGATTTGTATGATGCGTACCGGTCTCTTTTGGAAATGGACTTGGATGGTGACGTTCTGAGTAAAATCAATTGCGACGTTAATCAAGCGGACGATCTGGCGGATCAATTACGTCAGGCAGTAGGCAATATCAATGCTTCTAAGATAAATGATCCTCGCATAATTCCGGATACGGATAGTTCGCCGGCATTAATTAGTAGGTTGCCAGTCCTCGACTTACCGCACTTCAGCGGCGATTTAGGACAGTGGGTTGCGTTTAGTAACTTGTACGATAGCTTGGTACATTGTCGTAAGGATTTGACCCCTGCTCAAAAGTTAGCTTATTTGATGGCTTCATTGACTGGTGAGGCTAAAGGGTTAGTGCAACACTTGGAGCTCGTCGATGCAAATTATGACATTTCTCGGGACTTACTCAAGCGTAGGTACCAGAATGTTCGAAGGCTAGCAGATAATCATGTTTCTGCCATTTTAGGTTTACCAAGGATCGTTGGAGCTCACGTCTTACGAACGAAGCTTCTTAACCCGTTGTTAATTGCACTTAACGGTTTAAAGGGATTAGAATTGCCAGTGACGAGTTGGTCATTTTTGTTATTACACATCGTGTTAAGTAAATTATCACATGACTTAAGAAATCGGTTCGAATTGGAATACGGTGGGGACTCCGCCACTCATCTTCCCCAGTTTGATGAATTAATTGTTTTCCTGGAGGAGGAGTGTCGTCGTATGGAGAACGTTCCTCTACCCGGACCCTCAGTTGCTTATTCTCGTATACGGCCCGCAGCTGAAAATCGTCAGATGGTTCGGCCGCGTGAGATACCTCGTATGTACACTGCGGCAGCAGCACAGAAGGATGATCGTAGGTGTTCATATTGCCGAGATTCTGGACATGGTGTTACGAGCTGCCATAAATTTAAAAATCTTCGTTGGCAGGCGCGGCGCAGTATTACTCGTCAGCGTAACTGGTGTTACAATTGTTTAGGCAGCCATCTCGCGTTTCAATGTCAGTCGGCCCGTCCCTGTGCGCAGTGTAGAGGTAATCATCATCTCCTACTTTGTGGCAATCGCAATGGATCTCCTCAACCAGTTGCTACGGGTCGAGTATCACCATCAAATTCTCCAGGGTGTGATATAAGGAACTCGCCTCAGCCTTGGACCGGAGGCGTCAAGTATGTTTCACCACGAAATAGTAATTCGTCTTGTAATCGAGGTGACAATGGTGGTCGTCGTTCACCACCTCGTACGGGCGGGGGTCCTCACGGTTCTCGGAACAAGGCTGGTGCAGATACGGATCGGAGCTGCTGGATTGAGCCACAAGCGCAGCTTCCTTATATAGATCATCCTCGCTTGGGGCAACGCAATCAACATTCTCATCGACGTTTGAAGGAAGGGTCTGGTAACGTTCTCTCACCGGACAGCTGTAATCGTGATCAGGATTGTTGACTCCTTCCTCGTTCTCCATGCGTGTCTCCATCTTCTCCTATAACCGTTTTGCTACCTACTGCGTATGTTCGTGTTGGTTCTCTTCGGAGCGAACAGGTTACCGCGCGCGCGATTTTGGATTCAGGCTCTCAGGGGTGTCTTGTGTCAACACGGTTGATGAAGAAATTATCTTTACATGTTGCTCCTGGCGCGAACTTTATTCATGGGGTTGGTGGAGTCAAGGTGTCTGGGTTGGTGGGGAAAGTCTCACTATCCTTTTCTCCACTTCATTCCCCTTCTCCTCGGATCACGACGACAGCGATCGTCTTGGATAATATTTTGGGACAGCATCCAGTAGTTTCATTACCTCCAGGCGTCGTAGGTTTAACGTCTAAACTCTCTCTTGCCGACCCAGGTTTCCACATTCCGGGACCAGTTGATGTTCTACTCGGAGCAGATGTTCTTGGATTGTTACGGTTGGAAAGCAGTAAGCTTCTTCAAGCAGGTGGTCTTTCTGCAATAAATACTGATCTTGGTGAAGTCATTATGGGTCCAGCATTTCCAGTACTCTCCTCTCCGGATAACGCCAGCTTTCAAGTAGGTCTATCCCTCGCTGACGCAGTTCAGCGATTTTGGGAAATAGAGGAACCTCCTACAGCGCCTCGTGTCAACCCGCAGCACCAGGAATGCGATTTATTCTTCCAGAATAATACCGGTCGGCTCCATTCAGGTCGGTTTGTGACACGGTTGCCCTTCTTGCCCTCTCGTTCTCCCCTTGGTCAGTCCAGGATGCTGGCAGAGAAAAGACTAATCTCCATGGAACGTCGTATGAAACGTGATGTGGGTTTCAAACAAGACTATTTAAATTTCATGAGGGAATACCTGGAGTTGGGCCACATGTCGGTTTCCAAATATGATTGGCGTTCTAAAGAGCATTATTTTATCCCTCATCATGCTGTGTTTAAGGCAGGAAAGATTAGAGTAGTTTTTGATGGTTCAGCACCCACCTCTAACGGTATTACCTTAAACCAATGTTTGCATGCCGGTCCAAAACTGCATCGTGATATTTCAGACCTCTTAACCAGCTTCCGCCGACATCAAGTCGTTTTTGTTGCGGATATAAGGATGATGTTTCGTCAGACTCTTATTCATCCAGATGATCGGTGTTATCAGCTCATACTGTGGCGAGAGGATCCATCTCATCCAATGACTGTATATGAGCTAAATACGAACACTTATGGACTCAAGTCTAGTCCGTTCATTGCTATAAGGTCTTTACTGGAACTTGCGGATCGCGAGCGTATTTACTTTCCCAGGGCAGCCGCTATTTTATCAAGCGATGTCTATGTCGATGACATATGTACAGGTGCTGCCAGTGAAGAAGAGGCGAAGGTTTTAAGAGATGAGTTGATCGGTATCTTGAGGTCTGGTGGGTATGAATTAAGAAAGTGGATATCCAACTCGCAGGTTCTTCTTGAAGATTTACCGGAAGAGCACCAGCAAGCCCCACATCTCTTTCAAAATATAGAAAATCCTAACGTAGTCACTCTTCTCGGAGTACAGTACCAACCAGTCCCAGATGTTTTCACATTTCGTGTACAGGATATAACTATCTGCAAGGTTTGGACTAAGCGTATGGTACTGTCAACCGTAGCTCGGATTTTTGATCCCAATGGTTGGTTGGCGCCGGTTGTGTTTTGGGCCAAGTGTTTCCTTCAGAAACTTTGGTTGCAGGAATTGACGTGGGATGCCCCTCTCATTGGTGAGTTGCTCCAGGCTTGGTCTCGGTTTGTAACATCTCTGCCAGATCTTGAATTTATTAAAATGGACCGAGCCTTCTTTCCGACGTCTAAATGTCGTGTCAGCCTGCATGGATTTTGTGATGCTTCCGAACGAGGTTATGCGGCTGCCGTCTATCTTCGTGTTATGGACCCGAAGGATAATGTGACTATCAAGTTGGTTATGGCTAAGAGTAAGGTCGCTCCTGTGAGATCAAGGCTCACGATTCCGAAGTTAGAATTATCCGGGGCAGCCCTTTTAACAAGACTTCTAAATCATTTGAATTCTACTTTGGGGCAAGTGGTGGAAATTGAAAAGGTATTTGCTTGGACTGACAGTCAGATTGTTCTTGGTTGGTTAAGAGCATCTGTCCATGCTTTGGAGGTTTTTGTGGCTAACCGGGTATCACAAATTCAAAATTCAAAGGCGGTTATTAATTGGAGACATGTTCCCGGTGATTTGAACCCTGCAGATTGTGCGTCACGAGGCTGTGAATCTCCGGGTTTGGTTGACCATCATCTCTGGTGGGGACCAGCTTGGCTTTGTGAACTTGAAAGTTCTTGGCCTCATACGGTTCTGGATATTGTGGAGCCTTTACCAGGTTTACGTATTTGTACGGTTCAGAAGGAACTTACTGGTGATTTGCAACCTTTACTAGATCGGTTTAGTTCTCTTAATAAGTTATTGGGAGTTACGGGATGGATTAAGCGATTTATTCGAAATTTACGGCAAAAGTCTAATAGGCTATCATCTCCGGTGCTCGATCCCGAGGAGCGTCACGAAGCCTTGGTTTTCTGGGTTCGCGTAGTGCAACGTGAAAATTTTAAATCAGTTATTTCCAGTTTGCAAAACGGGTGCGTCAAGTTGAAAGGTACTGTAGCTCGATTGAATCCGTTCCTCGATGACAAGGGTTTAGTTCGAGTAGGAGGTAGATTGCGTAACGCAGATTTACCTTATGAGGCGCGACATCCTCTCCTACTGCCAAAGGGTGGTTCACTTGTGAACCTTTTAATTGTAGACCGACACGTAAGAAATGCACACGCGGGGCTAAATACGCTGCTAGCTATCCTACAGCGGGAATTTTGGATTTTGTCAGCTAGACGGGCAATTCGAAAAGTTATTTACCGATGTATGCCGTGTTATAGATTAAAGGCTACCCTTACTCAACCTCAAATGGGAGACTTGCCTCCAGATAGAGTAAAGATTTCTAGACCTTTCTCTGGAGTTGGTACGGATTTTGCGGGTCCGTTTATGGTTAAAACTTTTACTGGTCGAAGTGCTCGAATCTGTAAGGCGTACTTGTGCGTGTTTGTTTGCCTATCTACTAAGGCCGTACATTTGGAGGTGGTCTCAAGTCTTAGTACTGAGGCTTTTATAGCTTGTCTGTCTCGATTCGTCAGTCGGCGCGGTTTACCTGCTTTGATTCGGTCCGACTGTGGTACGAATTTTAAGGGAGGAGATAGGTATCTCTCAGAGGTACACAAATTCTTATATGAAAGTCAGGATTGTATAGGTCAAAAAATGTCTCAGCAGGGTATCCGCTGGAAATTTGATCCTCCAGCATATCCTTCTTGGGGTGGCATATTTGAGGCGGTTGTAAAGGTCGCGAAGACACATCTTCGCCGGGTTATTGGAGATACGGTACTCACCTTTGAAGAATTGCAGACGGTGTTTTGCAAAATTGAAGCGGTCCTTAATTCGCGACCTCTTTGTTCAGTCTCTTCGGACCCAAATGATTTGGATGTATTGACTCCAGGTCACTTTTTGGTCGGTGGTCCACTCACAGCTCTGCCAGAATATCCTTTAGAGAATACCCCACTTTATAGGCTCACACGTTTTGAACTGTTACAACAACTATCTCAAAGTTTTTGGCGTAGGTTTAATTTAGAGTACTTACATTTGTTGCAACAGCGTGTACGATGGTCTGATAAAACTGACCCACCTAAGATCGGTGATCTTGTCTTAGTTAAAGAAATGAATATGCCTCCACTCTCCTGGAGACGGGGTCGTATTCTAAGGTTATTAACAGGCGCAGATGGAATTCCAAGAGTCGCAGAAGTACATGTGGGCAATTCTGTGTTAAAGCGGGCAGTAGCTACTCTCTCTCGGTTACCAGTAGCTTAGACACTTTTCAGGTGCCTGGTATTACGTTTAGACTCAGTCAGGTTTCGCCTGGCTGGGGCGGGGGATTGTTCGGAATAGTTATTAATTAAATTGTACAGTTGCTAATAGCAATCGTCAGGCGCTAAATATATTTTAATTATTAACAAATCGAGGGTAGATGTTACGTTTTTGGTGGTGTGACAAACGCACGCGTAACGGTCGAGACAGTTCTCGAACCAGTTCTCGAACATAGTTCTCGGTGAGCGGTTCTCGGTGAACCTTGGTGCTTAACGATTTTGCGGAGTAATCATTATCGGTTCTAGAAGTTTCCAAAAGAGTAAATTACATTAGTGTCGAGTGTTTGAATTGTTGGCTGCAGCGCCGAATTGGTGGCTGCCTTCTCACTCGAAGTGTGCGTGGAACCGAAGGTCACGCGACGGAACACTTAAGTATCAAATTATTTGTCCCATAATTATTTCCCTTTTATTAATTTTATACAATTTATCCTATTCTCTGGGGAACCCCAAATCCTTTACTAGTACAGACTGACTATGTGACTTCCTTCTTTGAAGCATAACAGAAGCAGACAGGTAAGTCGTTAGTTTTAATAAGCAAATTAGGGAGTAATCGTATACGTAGCTATTGATGACGTTGCCCGTTTAGAGGTTGTGTCGTGGGGTCAGCCGAGCCCCTTTGTACGATACACAATGTATAATCAAAATAATCACTTTTTTATTGCAAATCTTGGTTTTATTTTTTGTTTTAGATTGTTTTTACTTCTTGTTACAATATTTATTATTTATTTATTTATTAATCACTTTAAAGTATTTTGCTGAACCATATATATTGTACTGAGTAATGTAATTTTTTATATATGAAACATATATATATATATAATTAATTTTATAATGATAAGTGTAAACTAATTCGCATAACATGTTTGTTTAATAATGTTTCATTTTTTTATACAATTTATCAGATGATGTAACCACAACATGTCATTATATTGCCATAAAATTTACTACTTCAACTCCAGTTTTATAATAATATAGCCCGAAGTGTTAAAACTGCATTTTCCAATGTATCTGTCCAACTGATCCACAGGCAACTGCAAATGCTTCAAGGTGGTTTTTGTCTTTGAAAATATAAAATAAAAAAATAAAGGTAACATTTTTAGTTGCTAGGGAAAGAAACTGCAGTATTATTTTAGCCACAATATGCCAACGAAAAACCCTTTGTTGATAGTGTCAAAGAATATACAAGATTTTGTCTGTTACTGTGATTGTACAGCAGGCTTTATTGTATAGAAGTTGAGAATGAAACTAGAAAACTGGCATTTGAAATTCAAATATAATTACCACTTCAATCTTAGTGTATATTGTGTGATATACTCATCTCATAACATTTCACATGAAGTGGATTTCTACAAGTTAGCAGCCTGCATTTAGGAACCGAAAAACATACACCATCTGACAGAGAAAAACAGATCAATGCACCAAAATTACGCAGGCATCAGACAGAAGATGAACAACAGTCACCGATATCCAAGAAAAAATAACGTATAACGAAAAATAACTGTAATATAACATAATATACAATGAAAAATAATTGTAATCAAAATAATATAGATGTGATAAAAAAATAACCGTTCCACTTTAAGCTGAATAATAAGACAAAACCTAAGCTGTTTAATATTATCCATCAAAATATACAAGGCTTAGGTGGCAAGGAATTGGAAGTGGAACTTTTTGTTAAAAAATACAATATTAGTTTATTGTGCATTACAGAACACTGGTTGCCAAAGGGCAACAATATTACAAATATAGAAAATTACAGACTGTCAAGTTCGTTCTGTAGAGAGAAAGCTATTCGCGGTGGCTCACTTATCTTAGCTCGTAGTGATGTAGCTTTAAAGTCTCGATCAAATATAGTGGAGCTCTCTGTCGAGCGAATTATTAAATTATTTAAATATTTAAATAACTATTATAATTACTGCATTGAGCTTAATGAATATAATATTTTATGCGTGTAATTTGAAAATAAAATGGAGGATATTTTAACAACACTTTGTAATAAAAAAATTGTCGGTGATAGTGTGCGGTGACTTTAATGTCGATATATTATAAGTAAGTTCGTGTAGTGTACGTTTATTAGATCTGTTTAAATCTTATAACTTGTTGAACGTATTTTCGGAACCTACTCACATTACTAGAGTTTCCGAGACTTGTATTGATAATGTGTTATGTCACTGTAACGTTTATGAAGAGATGATAAAATCGAATTTAAGTTCAGACCACTATGGTTAACAATTTTCTCTCTTAATTAATCATGTTTTTTTTTGTATAAGAGGAAGGCAAACGAGCTGACGGGTCACAGATGGTACGTGATCACCGCCGCCCATGAACTCCTGCAACATCCAAGAATTTACAAGAGTGTTGCCGGCCTTGAAGGTAGGAGTAAACGCCTTTTTTGAAGGTACCCATGTCGTACCGATCTGGAAATACCGCCGGAGGGAGTTCGTCCCACAAGCGAGTGAAACGTGGAAAAAAGGTGCTTGAGAACCGGACAGTGGAGGATCGCCAGGCATCCAGGTGGTAAGGATGGTAAAGGAGGCGATGGCGCGCTGTGCGGTGATGAAATTCGGCGGCAGGCTTCAGATCGAATAGCTCATCGGAACACTCCCCGTGGTAAATGCGGTAGAAAACTCACAGAGAAGCAACGTCTCTACGCAATGCCAAAGAGTCCAGCCGTTCGCAGAGCACTGGGGTCCCGACAATCCGACATGTAATTGAAAGGATCCAAAAACTTACTGGCAGACCGATTACAAACAATATAATACTTTAAAAATAATCTTGCGCAAATAGTACTGAAAGAAAATGTAATTGATGATAATCCAAAAAATTTATATAATAAAGTATAAGATTTTTGTTATTGGGCTATCGTAGGAATATATCAAAGCAGAGAAAATAATATGATTTATATAGTGAGAGGCAATGGAATCATGATCCGGTGTTCTTGAAAAATAGTTAGGAATTTCTTTAAAATATTTAAGAACGTTTGCGTAAAAGCTAAGTCTATTTGTATAAAAAATAAAATTTTTAATTCAGAGGCCACTTGAATCCATTTATTGAGCGAAGCAAGCGGAGCGAGCGGAGCGCTCTATGTAAGCCTTTTTCCATCCCATGGTTGGCATGAAAACGGCTTTAACGATTTTTATGAAATTTTACACATTTATCGCGAAGGTTTATAAAAAAAAGAAAAAAAAAACTCATGTCGTTGAGCAATAATCATCAAAAAATGATAGTCCCATAGACTTCAATGTAAAAAAAAATGGTATTTGGATTAATTGGGTTATTTTATAATTTTGCCTCAGTTTCAGCTTTGAACGCTGAATTCGCCAAACTTTACCAAGATTTTGCGAGAGCAGCGATTCAAAATCGAGTTCTAGTTCAAGCCCGCAGTCTACTGTTGCTGGAAAAACTAGGGCTGCCAATGGACCTATGAAGTAAAAAAAATATAATATTGAAATAAATAAAGATACAAATGTGGCGTTGTTGTTCCAAAAATAGTCACGCGTAATTTAAATTCTTCATCATGTGATGCAATCGCCGAATTGAACAAAAGTAAGAGTCAATAGTAAATGTTTTACTTTTAAACCTGTTTCATCAGATGAAATAGTTAAAACATTTAGAACCTTAAATCCGCAGAATAACTTTTTTCAACAAATGTATTGAAATCGGTATATTTACAGACTTGATGAAAAATAGTAGAGTTCCTTTATTTAAAAGTGGCTATAGACTTGAACCTGGAAATTATAGGCCTATCTCTGTTTTACCGACCTCAAGTAAGATCTTTGAAAAAAATATTCTAAATCAGTTTGTGTATCGCAATAAAATCATGCGTAGTGAACAATATGATTTCACCATGCAACGCATGGGAGAAGTCGCAGAATGCAATCGGGCCGTTTTACGACTTGTCCTAAGCCTTTGATTGCGTGGACCATCGGAAATCGCTATGCAAACTTAAACACTATGGTGTACGTAGCGCTGCGCTTCATCATATTGCCTCTTACCTGAATCAAAAACAATAGACAGTTTACGTAAATAATTATATATCGTCTGGTTCTCATCTAGAGATGTTCCACAAGGATCTATTCCTGGTCCCTATTTATTTTCACTTTATATTAACTGACTTGCCTATTTTCGGTAAAGGTCTATATGACATTGTATTTTCTGCTGATGACACCTAATTTATTTTCAAATTTGAGCGTCATAAGACTAATTATGACGAAGTAAAAAGCACTTTGTCACGTTTCAATGATCCGAAATTAATAATGTAGTCTTAAATGCTAAGAAAACTAAATGCATAGAGTTTACACTTCCCAAACATAAAAAGTAAACATTTTAGCTTGCTCCTTAACAATGAAGTGTTAGAACTGACTGACACAACAATTTTCTTAGGTTTAATTTTAGATAAAAAGTTCCAGTGAAACCTCTATCTCTCATCAGCAATCACAAGCAAACTCAGCTCAGCCCTCTTTGCAAATAGAAAAGTTAGACAATTAACGGACGTTAATACGACTCGACTTGTTTATTATAGTTATATTCATAGTTTCTTCTTTTCTTACGGTATTTTATTAGGGAGGCAGTGCTGCCGAAATTAATTCTATATTTATTTTACAAAACAGAGCTGCGCGAGCTATTTATAACTCTATTCTCTGATACATGTTTTAAAAAATAAATAGGTAATCTTAGTCACTTCTCAATACATATTTAATAACATATTATTTATACGCCAAAATTTAAATATTATAGTTATATAAAAAAAGTGACAGGCACGCGATAAATACAAGAAATAAAAACAAACTCGTAACGCAAACATTTCGTCTTCAAAAAGTTAACAAATCCTTCGTGAACTTACGCTCATGTACGCTTATATAATAAAATTCCACGAGATATCCTAGACCTTCTTTTTCTTAGTTCTAAATCTAAAATCAAATAGATATTATTATAACGTTCAAGAGTTTTAGGGGATTTAAGAGAAAGAGCTACTATATTGGTTCTTTTCATACCATCGGGATCGCCAGCAGGCTGTTTGAATTGACAATACTTTGTCTGACTGGTGCAACTTGGCAGCTGGAGTCCCGCAAGGTGGTATTCTTTCCCCACTTCTGTTTTCGTTATTCATTAATTTCATCACTATTAATCTTTCTTCCTCTTACCATCGGTATGCTGACGATCTGCAAATATATACTCATGCAAAGCTGGAATGCATTGATTCTGCTATCGCTGCCATTAACAATGACCTGGAGCATATTCTTGATTGGTGTTTAAAATTTAGTATTAAAGTAAATCCTAATGTCAGGCAATTGTTATTGGTAGCAAACATGGGTTCTCTAAGTTTGATAGTTGTATTACGCCACCAGTTATGAATACAAAATTATAATACGCCATCAGTAAAAAACCTGGGTCTTTATATTGACAATACGCTTAGTTGGAACGTCCACATAGTCGAATTATGCCGAAAAGTAACGCATTCACTACGATCTCTTTATCGGCATAAGCACTTTTTACCCATTCGGACCAAAACTCTCTTAGTGCAGACCCTAATTCTTTCGCTCATTGACTACGGTGATGTATGCTGCTCTAATATCTCAGAATCTAATTTAGATAAATTGGACCGTCTTCTTAACAGTTCCATTCGTTTCATATTTAATCTCCGAACTCCAGAACTTTGTCAGCTTTTCTCTATCCTAAATGATTCAGCTTCTCCTCGATACTTGAAATGTAAATTTCAGCTACTGAAGTCAACTCACGATTTACATCTTCGTTCAGATTCTAATCTTAGCTTATTTGTACCTTCGCACCATACTGGCTTTCTTTCTAACTCTTTCACAGTACACGCTATTAAACTCTGGATCGGCCTCCCTGATGTGCTTAGACGTGCCCCGAATAAACTTCCCAGATAGCAAAATGACGTATTAAGTTATTCTGAATGAGCTCAGATTTCTGATTTGGACGTCAGATCTTAAGTCAGAAAGACGTTCTCAAGACCTCCTGAAGAAGTCGAATGCGCCACCTAACGTACATCTTAGGACCTCTTGAAATAGAGCTCTTAAAAAGCTCATTTTTACGAACTCGTGAAAAATGGAATTCATATTTAAGAAGTCTTAAATATGATTTCTTTTAGAACTCTTTTTTTGGATATTAGTTAGTAGGGTAAATATATCGATTATTGAAATTTTATATAAATTTTTGAATCTCCAAAATGTAACTTTCAATTTACTAAATATCTCATATGCTTATATTATTCAAATATATATACTATAAGGAAATTTCCAACAACAAAATCTTATGCAGTGGCAATGTTTAAAAATAATTATAAAAAACATCTCTTTAAATTTAAATAAAATGTCAAAAACCGAGACATGCAAGTACTCGATATACTTGAAGAATTTCAACAATTTGTTCGGAACATAATTTTATTTTATTTTTTTATCAAAAACTATATTAAAGAAGGTATAAAATAATGAAGCTGGTAATGCTAGTTTGATATATAAAAAAAAACTTAAAAATTATTGAGGGTTATGCATGAATTTTGTCGATTTTTTTTATTCGGTCATTCGCGTGCTGCATCCAGGACATGATTGATTGCTTGCACTCATCAAGAGAAGACCGTGATGTAGCAGTGACAGTTTCTAAAAATAATAAATAATCATATTAAGATGCATAAATGTTGCTTGTAAGAATTATTTTTAAAGATAAGTAAGTAAATCTGTTAAAAAAGAAGAAAAGAAGTAGATTTCCCAATTCTTAATTTTTTTATTTTGTTCGTATTCTTCTTATATTTTTTAATATGTAGGCTCTAACTTTTATAAAACAAAATCGATTGCTATGATTTATCTATAGATATATCATTTGTAATTAATTTTAAAAAATCAAAGTATTTTGTCAGAAGTAAAATATTTTTTTTGTACAGTATTATTTGCTTGTTTGTTACAGCAATAGTTTGGATTCAGTGAGTAAAATTCCAATACAGTTTAATTATAAATGTTTTTATCTAATATCAAATAACTACTATCAAATTAAACAAAATGACGACGAGAGTAAAATTTCATTGAAATGATCCTGAGAGGAATATTGTTTGAGTTTAGAAATAGAAATGAGTATGAAGTATGAAAGTAATCTACTACCATTTCGGATGCCGAATGGCATTTTAAAGCATTATGCAATATTTATAAGATTTTATATTTAAAAAAAAATACTTCAATATTTTTTTCATTAGGGGTCAAAGTTATTTTAGCTTAAAATTGTGTGCTTACCTCTCAAATATTTCACAAATGGCATTTTTTCAACTTTAATCGTATTTTTTTGACCACTCCAAGATAATTTACAGCTGAGTTCATCTGATAAAATATGTCCCAGTACGATTCGAATACATTTTTTCCCATCTAAATGTCGTCGTTGTTTTATAAAATCGTCCTGAAAAATTATATATTGCATAATCGATGTCCATAAGAAAATTATTCAAGTTAGACAGTAATAAGCAATAGCGTCTTTATTAGCATTATTCATAACATTTTCTTAGTAGCATAAAAAAATTCAGAAGCATGTATAATGAATATATACTGTTGAAAAACTTTGTATAAAGGCAGCTATTCCTTCTTTCTTCTTTTTTATTATGTAGTTTCATGGTTGATGATGTAGTTAATTTGCAAGTAAAAATGATAATAAGTAAAAGACCGTAAGAACTTGTTGAATTTGTAAAATTTTAAAAGTCAAAATTTCATATTTGCATTAGAGTAAAAAATCTTCATAAATTAATATTTTGTAAAAGGCGAAAATTAATTAAAAAACAAATCAACCATAAAATTTGGCTTCATTCACCAGAATAGAAAAAGTAATTACGTATTGAGTGCGTGCTGCTTCTTTATCTGTTAATAAATCGTTGAATTTTACCAAATCTTCATGTTTACATATTGGAAAGTTTGGCAGTACGTCTGATGCTCTAATCGTATTTGGCCAAGGATTATCTCCTACAATATTCAACAATGTGTCAAGCTTACGAGAAACGGAATATAACACCGATCGACATGCAGCTGTTAAAAAAAACAAATATGTTTTTTACTATACAGAAATTGAAAATTTTCTTCCAAAACCAATTTTAATGAAACAAAGATAAAATCAGAAAATTCGAGAGATCAATAACAAAATCAATTGATACTTACAGCAGCAGTTGGAATTACATGTTACAGACTGTCCAGTAGAAGTGTCAACTTCATTTGTCGTATCTTTGTTTAAGCCCGTAAAACCAGCTGCAGCACTATTTTGGTTAACTTCATTTATCTTTTTTAGATTATTATTGGACTCGCCTGCAGAACTAGATGCTAGTTGATTCTCCAAATCATTCGAACTTTCGGTTTCACCGAATTCGTTTGGCTGACATGAACTTTTTGCTATTCGAACATCATTGTCCATACTAGCGTTTTTTTTCTCTTCAATTCCTGATATTTATAGAAATTAAATGAATAAAATTATGTCAAATACAAAACAATTATTTTAGCATTGGAGATTTTTTGTATGCAACACTTATGAATACGTTCAATACCACGTATTACACGAACTATAATACTCCCAGTATCAAAAAATGCATGTATTTACTTACTGTTATATCAAGTTGTATAAGGAAAACCACTCAACTATCAAAAAAGAATAATTGATTTAAGCAACCAAATTTAATAACACGATTGCTTTTTAAAATATATTAACAAAAACTTAATTATTCTCTGATATATTGAATATTTATCAAAACTAGCAGGTTAGAATACAAAAATAAATAAATATTATATACGTATAGAATTACAAGATTTTACGCATGCGTCAAACAGTTCATGACGAAATCATGAATATGGCGTCTCTATTTTGAATGCTGTAAGAGTTAATAATGTAAATTCTTTTAGAAGTGAAAAAAAAGAGTACTTCATAACGTCATAAAAATGAAGTCTTATTTATTATGTCTACAAGAGCTCATAGTGTGCAATTCAAAAAGAGGTCAGAAAAAAATATTCATTTGGATGTCAAAAAATCGACTTCTCATTTAAGGGTTCATTAAGAGCTCTGAATTATGAGCTCTTAAAAATGAGCTGTTTAAGATGTCATATTAGGACTTCTGCAAGAAGTTTTTTATAGGACTTCATACTGAAATCTTTCTGACTTAGATGCTGACTGGGTTGTGTTCAAAAAGCGTATCTGTAGATATCTTCACCAGAAAATGACATAACCATTCTTCTAACTTTTCATAATTATTTTTGCGTGGTGATATTTATACCGATATTTATCTTTTGGCATAATATTATCCTTATTTTTATATATACATCATCGCCTTACTATCGCCCTATGCATGTATGTATGCATGTATGTATATGTGTGTATCTTTTTATATATTTAATATATTTATATGTAGTACAAGTATATGTATTGATTGTTATGTACATAAGTTGTGTGTATTTGTTTGTTGGTTTTCTATTGTACCCCTCATTTGTTTTTTCTGACTGACTGACTGACTAATAGAGAATGCTTTAGCATTAAGTCCTCCATTTGTATAATTTATACAATAAAGTTATTAAATAAATAATCTCTGCTTTCTGGCGGTGAGTGGAGCAGAAACTGCAAATGTTTTGGAGTGTATTAAAACCTCACTCCAAGTGGAAATTACCGATGTCCAAGAAAATAGTCGGTTTAAACATAACACGGAGGAGGCGTCTTACTACGAATTTTTGGTATAGCCCGTATTGTTAACATAAAACTGAACTAAACTAAGTAAAATAGCTTTAAAACTATGTTTGTACTTGGTTTCACGTATAATTATGAAGCAGCATTGTCAAAGATCAATCTATTAAAAAAAATGCGTGCGTACAAAGTACACATGTCAGAAGTGAAACTTCTTTGGCGAACTAATTTATAAATCTTGTTTATATTTATACAAATCTAAAACTTTAAATTTCCAACATTAAGAGGAAGGGAAAAAGGAAGATAGGTTAGTAATTTAATTGTCATTAAAATAAATAATTAACTAGTAAACGAATACACAACCAATAGGGCGTGTATTCTTTCTCGATATCCCGTATTCTCTCTCTCTCTTGTTCAATCTTTCTCACTATAGCTCTCTCCCACCTCACACTCCATAGCACTATGCGTGATACGACGTTCGCTCTGTCTCACTTTTTCTCTCAATCTTTCTCACTCGCTTGCTCCCTACTTTCACTCCACGGCTAGTTGCTCATGCTACGTTCGCCCTGTCTTACTCTCTCTCAATCGGTCTCGATCACTCTCTCTCTCTTTTCCGACACTTCCGTTGCATACCGGCGTGACGTTTCATCTGTAAAAATTTTACCCTCATGCGCCTAAAGAAGTCTCACTTCAAAAACCTACCATATTTTACACCAACTTCACTCCAAATGTCAGACAGAATAGTTAAAAAATATTGCATTTTTTAAATTGGTATTAGCGAAGTTATGGACGAGGGCGTGGTTAGTTAACATATCGTCAACCGACGCTGGTCATCATTTAAAAGATACTACCTTGATACTAAGGGCGCCAACACATCCTCAATTTCGACTAACTGCGCTCGCGAAATCTCGGGTGTCGTTTGCATGTGAGCGAAGCGAGCCCAGTGTATTGACTCATCGTTTCCCATTGACTTCAATGGGATATCAGTTTTCTGACATTTAAAAAAAAAAAAAAAATTTAGGACATTTTTCATTTTTTTTTTATTTTAAAACCATCACTTAATGTGTATCTTTTTGATTGCAAAGTTTCATAATTTTCCGTCAAGTAGTTTTCGAGCCAATTCGTGACAAAGAATGTAAAAAGTCTCCAGTAAAACGCTCCGCTCACTTCGGTCGCTTCGCTCAATAACTATACATTTCCTTCAATACTTTTGACGTCGTCGTTTTACACGTCTCTTGTTTAAATTTATCTCTTTATACTAAAACAATAACAATAAAATATCAAATTACATTATCTTGAAAGATATATTTTTGTTTTTAGGAAAAAATTGTAACCTAAATTTTAAGTCTTGATATTTTCAACTACATGAAATTCCTAAACTTCACACTTCACAGCGACAAACAAAACACTAATTGATAATATTTCGTATTACTTGGGTGGTATACAATCTGTTCATTCACCAGTTAACTCATCAAGAAGACAGGAGTAGTAGTAGTAGAAGTAGTAGTGTAGTAGTGTAGTAGTAGTAGTAGTAGTAGTAGTAGTAGTAGTGTAGTAGTAGTAGTAGTAGTGTAGTTACCGCGTCCGTCGTTTCGGGGCGTAAATGAAACAAGGCGCATAGTTCGACAATTATTTTAATTTAAAATTTCAAAAAGCAAATACAATAGTCTCCGCCCGACTCGCCTCGTAAAGCTTTACACGTAGAGTAGGTGTACCTTTATTGAATACGGTAATAATAAATATAACAAACAGTGAGTGAAACTCCGGCGCTAAGGTGTCGTGTCACGTGACGCGTGGCGTCGTGTCGTGTCGCGGGCGCGTCGTGTCGTGCGCGTCACGTGCCGGACGCTCTACTTGTCCTTCTCGCTCTCCGCCTTCCGGCCCAGGGGCACCGCCGCGCGCACTCTGAGGGGAGGGAGGGGGGAGGGTCAATACATCTCTCTTTCTCATCTCAGCTCGGACGGCACAGCGATACGTACTTGGCGGAGATCTCGTTGATCTTGGCACGCGCCAGCTCGAGGTTGGCGTCCACCTGCGCCTTGTTCATCTCGTACGCCTTAGGCAGCGAGAACAGCGCTATCCATCCTGTAACAGTAGTTGTATGGGTTATAGCGTGGGAGAGAGAGAAAGAGAGTTTAACAAAAAGAAAACGCTAGCACACGGGTTATACGTTGAGAGAAAGAGAAAAAGAGAAAGGAGGGAAGGGAACGACGAGAACACGAGAGAGTTGCGATATGAGAGAAAGAGGGCAGAGATGAGGGAAAGCAGAAACCCGTGAGGAGAGAGAGAAACGTACCGAGGATGATGAGCGTGATGCCGTTAAAGCAGGCGCCCACGTACGTGAGGCACCACAGCAGCACTCCGAACTTCAACGAGTCCACCAGGTCCTCCACCAGGAACAGTCTGCAACCACATGAGCCATGGTAATTACTATTGTTGAAGAATAGCACCCTACTTAACTTTGATCGCTCCAGTAAGGATGGCTGTATGTATGTCTGTGTTTGTGTGTATCGCAGTAAGTAGTTACCGTCGTAGTTCGGTGAGCGCTGCGTTGGTGTGCGCGGTGGCGGCGGCCGCGAGGGACTGCGCCCGCTCAGCTGACACACTCAGGTCCTTCTCCAGCAGCCATCTGCAAACACGAGACACGGTCAGCTCGGACCGACACCTCTCGAATGTACGAGACGCACGAGTACGACACCGACTTGAAGGGGTGTCCCTCGTTGGTCTTCTGCACGGCCTGCAGCACGTTCTTGTAGATGCGGAAGGCAACGGCGGCGCACAGCACCAGCAGCGACGAGTACGCCAGCACCGACACCACGGAGCAGCACGCCAGCGCCACCAGCAGCGCCAGACCCGCACCTAGCGCCGCACCCGACCGCGCCGCGCAGCGCCAGTAGATCAGCGACTCCACTGGGAACACACGGCACACACTCAGCACACTTACTGATATGGATGGAGTGTGATTGACTACCTCATTCTACTTTCTACAATGTTAATAAGAATAAAAAAAAATATTTATATAAAAAAGATGATAAAATTATAAGGTTTCTTTGACGAAATTCTAAAATATCAGATGCTGTATAAGATGAAATAACACGACGTGAAAGAAACATTATATCACTTGGATCAAGACGAGGCGCTCCGACGACTCGGCGTCGGATATTGACAACTATCGAATAAAATTAATAATTAAAATGCATCTATGTGAAGATACGTTCAATGATACTAGAAGCTGGTGTTATTTCACTTATTTACTTTCTTTCTGCGGCCTTACCGGGTGTCTAATAGAGCGAGACGTGCGGTGTCTCACTCACTACACGTGCTCACCCATCAGTCATTGTTATAATAATTAGATTAAGACACGACCAAATGTAATAAATCGTTTATCACAACCCAATTTACACTTATTGAAAACATTTTTTTTCAAAAACATTGTAAGTTTCGTGACAGTTGTAAAGCCTAACGGGACTGACACCGACGAAGCCTCGGAACCGCTGTCGTCACTCACAACGCCTACCTTAATCATAACACTAATATCCACACAGTAAAGATATTACAACAGACAACAATAAACAACACCCTAACATGTCCAAATAAACCTTAAAAATGTTTAAGGAAAGACAAATCAGTAAATCTAAGATACAAAGAGATTGACGGAGGAAATCTCTTAAACGGCGAAATATTATAAATTGACATTAAGAGAATATATATCATCAAACAAATATAAAAAGAAATATATAAAAATTGATTTAAAAAATATAACATCCCGAAAAAACACAATTTTCATTCAACAATATGTTGTCCACGTAACAAGCAGTCCGGGCGGCCTCCCGACGGGTCCACGCACGCACACGCACACATACACACACACACGCATTTACAAACCCACAAGGGCCTTGATAGTGGCCCTCCCGGGGTGAAGGACAGTACCTGGTCCTCGGGGCGGCAGGTCGTTGAAGCTCGCGTGGCGGGGCGACTGCCTGGGACGCGCCATGTTCGCGGAGTGAGGTGAGCGAGGTAAGCGAGGTCGGGCGCTCCGCACTCCGCGCTCCGACACGTCACCGACACGCGGCACCACTCACTAAACTCGACTCTACGGCCGCCGAAGCCCCGGCACTATCCATTTCGATTCACTCACAAAAAACCGACGCATACGACGGCCGAGTGACAGCCGCCGACACCTCCGCTATACCTCCACGTTATTTGACACTCTCCGAACATATCAAGTTATTATTTGACGACAGTCTTGAATAACTTTAAAGTGTGAGGAGAGACGGGTTCTCTGTGATAGTTAATATAAATTACAAGACAATCACAGTAAAGTTAATATTTTTTATATTATTAGATTATCAATAGAAGATGGAGACTGAATCTTCCGACAATCTTATCTGTTTCTGAATCAGAGGCGGGGTTATTGACATACGTATTATGTTAATTGATTGTTAAAACATAAACTTGTTTCTTAGAATCTGTACTGAGACGTGATTTAATAATAAAATGTGTATTAAATGCATTATATTGTTTAATGTGAAGTATTCCGGCACGTAGTTGCTACTCGAGTGCAGAAATACAATATCACGTAAAGCGCGCGGCTATCTCATGCGATATCTTATCTATTTGACATCTTAATACGATGTAAAAATATGTCTTGATAAAGTTTTACAATATGTTACGCAAATACCACGTGGACCGAGCAACGTCAGTGCTAACACGAGTTGTGGCATGACATTTTAGTTTATTGTAAAATGTATGTATTTGTGTCTGTATGTGTGTACGTGTGACACAAGCATCCCAACTTCTTTACCGAGTGAAGATCCAGTTATTATTGCAGAAAACGAAAGTTGCCCTGGAGGTAAATACAGGTGGCCTAGGTCGGGCGGCGCGCTGCCAAAAAACAAGTGGAAAATGTATTGTACCGACTGACACGTTATTTTGAATGAAATAAGCAATTATATAAAAACGGTTATTAATAAACTAGACCGAGTGAATCTAAAAATAAAAATATATCTGAGAAATAAAACTAATATTTCCAAACTAAAATATCTTAAGCAGTTACTAAATATATTCATATATTTAGTATAAAAATAAAAATATATGAATGACTTTATAATTGAACTCGAGGACGCAGATTCGATAAAATATCGGCATAGCTGTGCGACGAATAATCGAATTAATTGGCGCAAATCTTAAAGCTCGGTCCCTTGCCAAAATAAACACGCAGGCGAGCGGACCGAGCGGACCGACGCCGCCACTGCTTCATTTTTAACGACTTTTACCTAATAAATCAATAAATACTTAATTTGAACATTTAATGATTAATCATATGAATAAATCTGAATCAACTATTAATTTTATTTATTGGATTTATATCTTGATGATAATTATTGAGGAGCCAACGATACAGTTATAAGAATCGATCTATAGTAATGTCCTTCACACGCGCCGGTGCTGCCGGTGCTGCAGGTGGTGCAGGTGTAATATAAAATATACAATATACTGCGCTCGCGATATCTCGCATGCCGTTTGCATATTGAGCGAAGCGAGCCCATTGACTTCAATGGGATATCAGTTTTTTGATGACATTTTTCAAAAATTTTTTTTTAAAACCCTCACCTAATATGTGTTTTTTTGATAGCTAAATTTCATAATTTTCCATCAAGTAGTTTTCGAGCCTATTCGTGACAAAGAATGTGAAAATGTCTCTGGTAAAACGCTCCGCTCATTTCGTTCGCTTCGCTCAATAAACATCAGATCACCTTCAACACTACGGGTCAGTAACCTTTAATCAACAGTTGAGAGGTCAGCGTTATCAGCCGGGTGACATGTTGTTTATATCAATCTCTTTTCACTCAGTAAATTAATTGACTTTCACATTTTTAAAACTAACAAGGGCTATTGAAGATGATCGGTTCTCGTTGCTACATTGTACACTAGTATACTGCTTCTCTGGTACACTCGTACATTGCCTCTGGATTTATTATATACATAGGTTAAATATTTTGTGGTCTGATGTCAGGTTTGACCTAGGATACATCCTAGATTAGATTAGACTAGATTAGACTAGTTGGAAATATAATTAAATAATTGTTGACTATAAAATAATAATGTAACTTCAATAAGCGTCGGACGCGCAATTAAAATTAACCTCTGAGTGTAGCGAGTGGAGCAATATAACACACTCCCACCACTACAACTTAACAATAAGTAACTATTATTCGTTAGTGTTATTAAACAAATTGTACCGACATTTAAAGTCAATAAAGGGAGGGTCGGAACAGTTGGTACAGCTATGAACGTTTGGACCTCGGTTGTATCGCTTTAAGGTCAGAGACGGAATTATCGCAGCAAGCGTTCATGAAGACTACATCGTATACAGTAATACCCCGCTTTACGCGAGGGATACGTTCCAAAAAAAATCGCGTTAACTGAAATTCGCGTATAACGAGGTTTATGATTAAACATAGTCAAAAATTATTACAAAAAAATACAAATCCTTTTAATCAATCACTTTAATTCTAGGAACACTTTATGCAATACATACTCTTATTTTTTACGGAAAAAATACATTATATTTATACACACTCTTTCGCGTAATTCGAGGCATTTGAGAGCGAAATTTGCATCCGCGTTATAGTGAAACCGCGTATAACGGGGTCGCGTAAAGCGGGGTATACTGTATATATATGTATACATGTTGATACAATTGAAGTGTCCATTTGTAATTCAGAATAAGCAGCTTTTCACTAACGCATATCAAACTATATACGTACTTACATTAAAAAAAAAAAAACATTTTTTATAATTGTTGTCTCTTCCGGCTCTCTGAAACGGCTGGACCGATTTCAACAGGACTTTCGCTGGTAGCTAAGGCTACATTTATTTAAAAAAAAAAAAAAAAAAAACGGCGCGAACGGAGTAGTCTTCACAGCTAGCATGCAATATGAACACGGAACTTTAGCTGTACCGGCTGCGTTTAGAAGTGGTATTTGTTTTTTCGTACAACATCGGCCCCTCGATCCACAATACCCGGTAGCCGGCCGTCCGTCCCCGCGGGGCTTCACGGTGTCAATGAAGTAGATTAATGATATAAGAACAGATAAACTATACAATGGATAGTCACCGGTATGCGATGTCTATTAATACCCGTCGGTCGGTCGGTCCGCGAGTGTCGCGGAGCGCGCGTCTGTGAGATCTTCACTTTTGTATTTAATTGTTTACAGATAAATTTGTCTGATACATGACCGGGACATCGATCCATACATATAAATAAAATTATGGTGTCCGTTTGTAATTCCAAATTAACATCATCAATAAGTATATGAAGGTATATATGGTACTTAATCAAAAAAATATTTTTCTTTGTCAGTCTGTTTTTTGTTCCGGTTAAGAACTTTCAATAAGTGACTGAAATTGATTTCGACGCTACTTTCACACACTGACAACATTAAATATATTAACTAAAAGTTTTAAATAACTCAATCGTTCTCAATCGTTCTATAATAAACATGAGATTATCTTGGAACTAATAGTGATAGTTGGTTATTCTCGACCTATTGTGATACTACACTCGGTACACCTCAATTATAATCTGTTGTTATCCATTGATATTGATAAATGTATCCATGGATTGTATTGATACCGTCCCGGTCTGCCGACACCTCGCCTCACCTCACCTCACCTCACCTCACCTCACCTCACCTCACCTCGCCTGGTGATACGCACTTGTAATATTCACTTCATCTACCCGCCATCAATTAAACATTTAGCGGCAGTATATCAGTGTATTTAAAACAAACAACAATAACGTATTCTAACTAAAATGCACTCTGCTCAAATGCTTACGATCATTATTTATATTAACAGAGAGATGTATTAAAGTAACGAGTATTATAATAGTGAGTGACCTCAAACTAATCGCTTGATACGGCGCGGTGATGCGGTGATGGTGATGGGTGATGGCGTGATGCAGTGATGGGATCAGACACTTGTGACTGTTTGAAGTTCGCGAAATAATGTTTAATTCGGAAAGTTATTATTAAAATTTGAAAGTGACCATAAATGTGTAGCCATGTGTTAGGCTTACTTAAATTATTCATAACGCCGAATCGAACCCGTGTCCTATGAGAACATCAGTCGAATTACTACGTCTCTATGCACATAGATAAATTGAAACAATTAATAAATTATAATAAGTGGACGATGTTCTGGACAAGAGATAAAAGTATCGTAGATAACTGTTATTTATTGTACATGATTTTGCTTAAAATAAAATCATAATGTGTGTCCCGAGACAATTACAAAAAGTTTAACTTAAAATATAATGTATGAGGATGGACTGACGGAGAAGTGACACGCATTCGAGTCGTACTAAACTCTAGATAGATGCACATAGTTTCGGATGAAACACTGCTCGGGACCCACCGTGCTCGGGACCTCCGCTCAGAGGATTATTTTACTAGTTTAAATATTAAGATACTTCTCTTTATATTTTTTACAACAACAACAACGACAATGAAAATGTTCGGCCACATGTTTAATTTCACGCAACAATTGTTAAAAACCAAAAATATTTTAATACTAAAATTTAGCTCCGTTTTTTTAAGGACGCAAAAAATGTTCCTCCACTTGAAAATAATAAAATAATGTGGTTTGAATGGACGTATTGCTAAAGTATGGTTTATTCTAAACTCAGGTGTGTGTGTGTGTGTGTGTATGTATATATACACGGCAGTGTAGCTGTGTGGGTGAGGGTGCACCGCGTTGATGGTCCTTGACGACCAATCAATGTTAATGTGTCGCGAGGAGCCCGCGGAGCTAATGTTGTGATTTGATTCGTATCCCTGGTAGTGGAGGGGACAAAAATGGGATAATTACTTGTTCACAGATAAAATTGCATATTCTTATCCAATTTTTCTCTCGAGAGTGACCAGTGGCAGTGGCGAAATAAGCAATCTTAAGATAATATTAAAAGAAAAAGAAAAGATTACACTACGCTTTCATAAAAAAAAACAGTACCAAAGTTAACCACAAACAAATTTATGCAATACAAATGATATTAAAATAAATAAATAATGCAATCTAAACTCTTAAACTTAGTTAAACGGCACCGCTGAGGTAAACAGTCAAGTCGTCAAGTTACTGCAAAAACAATGTACTCACTATAGTACCAGAAAAAAGTTTAGCCGTCATCGACGCCAAACGACATTCAGCCTTAAAGTTCTCCGATACTGGCGGAATTTGTACAGGATGAGGATCAAACGAGCCCCGTCAGATATCACATTACTGAGCCAGTGGAAACCGGTAGACAAAGAACTACACCTTCCGTCATTATTAGCTAGCGCTACCCAAAAGATCCGACGACGTCAAACTACAAACCTATTAGATCTTTCGATATAGGAAAATATTTATCATTACTTTTGGGATCATGTCTCATCTCAAATCTGCTATTAAGCAACAGCGATAGTTGAAGAGATTTCATTGTTGCTAAGAATGATGCTAATTTCATCTTGGCAGATGGCATGTCTGCGGGGTGACAGACGGCCGCGCAACTGGCCACGAGCGCTGCGGAGCCCTACAGATAACAACTACAGCGACTTACCAGCGAGATACTATCGACACTTGACGATTCCAAAGTCTATAACTCGTGAGTGTGGAGATTATGAATTTAAAATCAATATTTAATTACCTATCTGATATACATTTATTTAAAACATGATGATAAGAATAAGTCGATGTAAAAGTGCAGTCTATGACAATTAATCAAGTGCTTTATCTGTGTCAGACTACCGCTAATTAATTAGTGATCTTTGTGACGAGGAACAAATGACAGTGGAGTTAGCGATACAATTAGAACGGTCATGTGGCAGTGACAGGGACGTCGGAGTGAGGAGCGGTGTCAGGTGGAGTGCGGCGCGCCCGGCCGGCCAGGACCCGCCGCGCTATCGATCGCCTCTGCTCCGTGACACCGACACCAATGTTAACACTGAGGTGGCTCCCGCACTGATCGTCCAGATACACCGGGTTACAGCCGACCCGAGCTCGGTCGCGACCACCATCTTTACTTAACATTTATCAGCTCGCCTCCATCTTTAACTCACCTTCGGGGTGTAGCCTTTGCGGGTCGAACCAAGCATCTGCAAGAGAGGGCTGCGAGTTAGCGGGTTAGTCGCGACAGATAGAAACAAGCGGGCGAAGCGAATCCTACGCCGGCACTTACGCGGGTCGAGTACGCTGCAAAGGGTGGGCCCGGAGTCCGCCATCGTATATTTTACGTAATCTTAAAACAGAAACAGAGGCGGCGGACAGTGCGCGCGCCGCGCCCGACACTCGCGTCGATACTGGCGGCCGCGGCGCAACGTCCCCCCCACCACCCACCGCGGCGCATGCGCACTACCGGCGCCACCATTGCGCACCTTCCACTCCTCTCATGCTGCACCTCCACCACCACACCACTACAATCACCACCACACCTCATACAGCCACACTACACTTACAACTTCTCTAACGATTATTCTGTTAGCAGGGACAGTTAGTAAAAGCGCAGAACTGCGGAGATAATTTTCCTCAACCTTTTAACAGTGTCATCAATGTATTACTAAAAGTACACACACACACACACACACACACACACACACACACACACACACACACACACACACACGCACACAGGAACACGGAAAAAGTACTTCCAAGCTTTGTTTACAAGCAAAGGATTATAATACATTATATTATCAGTAAATTAATTGTTAGTTAATAACTTACGCACACCACTACATATCATTATGTATTATTGCGTCTCTATTTACCTCTGAAGTAGTCTCGGGATGCGCTGCGTCACCTCTTTACGTAATCTTATCTCTCGAGCGACATTACACTTATTATGTTTTTTAATTATATTGATGTATATAAATGAAACCCAATGTATATAATATATTCACTGGTCGTTGGAATGCAACAGACGTCTGCGAATATAATGAACCGATGACCAAAAGTTCACAGACAGCTGCACTAGGGCCTTGTTCAAGATGATCGCTCGTGCTCGATCGCTCGGTCAAGTTCAAGGATACTTTTTATTAAAGTTGCTTAAATTTTTTGTGATCATGATAATACAAGTATGCAATGTTTATAAAGCTTATATTACTATGAGATAAGAGGCTGATGGTTTATAAAATGTTCTTAGATGCTTCATATAGTTTTTAAAACACCACTAGTCGTTTAATTTAATTGAAATTAAATAATTTAAAAAAAAAAGAAGTTTATTTTAAAACGTATTAGGGTTTTAATAATATACAAATAACTGAAGGACCGACATTCCGATTACTTATATAAATGAAACGGTCGTGGATGAAATCCGTCGAACACTAGTTTTAGTCTTCGAGTTTAGTCATGTTAGTAAAAATAAATCATGTTAAAAAAAAGTTTTTTTTATTATTTTAAAGTCATACAAGATAATACGACGCAAAAGCTCACGAGGACGAGCGATTAAACAATGGGTCTACACCTCCATCACATCACCGCCGGTGACTCACGGTCACTCGGACACGATGCATGCGACGTTTGCTGCCATTAAACAATATCTAATTCAATATTACATTGCCTTTTTAACATAAATCAAATAATCCGATGGGCCGATCGACACGTGTACAATAAAAATATACCATACTAGGGGCGCCAACAAACCCTCAATTCCGACTCGATGCGCTCGCGAAATCTCGGGTGCCGTTTGCATATTGAGCGAAGCGAGCCCAGTATATTGACTCATCGTTTCCCATTGACTTCAATGGGATATCAGTTTTTTGAATGAGATAAAAAAAAATTTTTTTTTGAGGACCTTTTTCAATTTTTTTTAAACCATCACCTATAATGTGTGTCTTTTTGATTGCAAAGTTTCATAATTTTCCGTCAAGTAGTTTTCGTGACAAACAATGTAAAAAGTCTCCAGTAAAACGCTCCGCTCATTTTGTTCGCTTCGCTCAATTAAAATTACATTTTAAATAATCAAATCAAACAATGCATCGGGACGGTAGTGATGCTTGCAGCGCGCGGGGCGTGTGGCAACCGAGTTATAAATACACCGGCGGGCGCTCGCTCCGGCGGCAGCGCCCGGCGCTCACGTCACCACCTGCACCACCTGCACCACGTGCACCATGTGCGGGACACGGGCCGGCGAGTGGGACATTAGTGGAACCTCGCTCCGAGATCGACTGCCGTATACAGCCTTGACTTTCTGCCTCCTTTTACATCAGCACTTCAAAGACTGCTCGTTGAGTCCGCGTCCGGATGGTTATAACCAAAGTTACTTTAAGTGAAAAGATACTAAGTAGTAGTCGGCAGCACTGTGCTAACGAATTCGGACGGAGGTCGCCGGTGTTGCTCCGACGGTGACTCACGGCACATGACTATGTACGCTTACATTAAGTTGCAAGGATAATTAAATTTTCTAAAGTGTTAAGTTTGTCATTTTCCATCGGGAGATAGACACGGGTTATATCGACGAATGGGACGAAGACTAATTACTTCCGATAACTAACAGACAACAGACAAATCATTAAAATCATTTATGTTAATGGAATAACGTTATTCATATAACACATAGCGAAGATAAAGCTATAAATGAATGTCACGTTATACCTTAAAGACCTCCCCAATATTTAATTTCTCTGTCAGATCTACATTTTAAAGTTATTCGGGATGGTAATAATCAATATTGATCTGAACATTGTCCTCGCATCGATCATCAAATAAAATATCTTGAACACTTCCACTGCGGCCTCGCGACATTTGTGTGACTTTTAATGCAACGCGAATGCGGCTCCAACACATATTGTGTTTAATAAAAATCCCTACAAGAATACGACCATTAAAAATTTATCAATGCTGTGAGTGTCGCTATTTGATACTGCGGGTCTCATTTTTCAACTTTTTGTTTTATTAAAAGTGCCGACAAATAATGTACTAACATTTCTATAGAACACATCTATACATATTAATACACTTCAAGTGTCTTTTTGTGTCCAAATTAACACTAAAAATATCAATGTTAATATTTTATTTTGTCATTTTGTCTGCTTGTACCGGCTAATCTGTAACGGTCGGGCCGACTTTACAGAATTGTCACTGGAGGACAGCTGACGTCATAAGGAGTAACTTAGGCTGCATTTATTAAAAAAAAACATATACCGTGCGAAACAAGTCGTGGGCAGACCTAGTATTAAATGAAAAGGCAAGTGCAGCTCACTCGACACTCGCGATCGTAAACAACGCTGAACAAAAGGTAAAGCTAAATCGACAAAATTTGTAACAGCTTGCTTGGTATTTCGAATGAAATTAATATTAACAAACCCCAAGCAGTGGGTGAGTCATGTCGATCTAGTGAATAACTAGTGTTTAACCTACACCATTCCCTCGAGTTGTGAGGGTACTGACAAATTTCCTATGAGTCACTGTACTTCCTGTACTTCCGCCGTGTTATCTTCGCACCCCCGTACATAGATAATAACAATTTATTTTGTAGAGGGGTTGGTTGTAGTAGCGTTTTAATTTTAAGAGATAACGAACTCGTATCATTGAAAATCCTTTCATTTGCTCTTTTAATATCGATAGGGAGCTGAGAATTAATAAAATCTCTGAAGGTTCACGTCGGAGAAGACCTGAAATTGTCGTATAGAGATATTGAAACTAGGCGTAGCGGCCGGCGCGTCTGCGGGCGGCGAGGGTATCGATCGCCCCCGCCCTCCTCCGACTTCACCAACTTTATTACTAAATGCGACTGGCTTTCCCCGGAAAATACACGGTAGCTTCGGAAAATATTACAAACGTCGAGGACCGCGAGAGCAATAACAAGGTTTTTCAAATCAAAAACATATTTTAAAACTTGTAGCCTTTTTCTCGTATAGAACTTTCTTTTAGCAAATATATTTCAACCTTAACTGTTAAAAGATTTACAGTAATTTTATATCAAGCAAAATTTTAATTTTCTACTTACATTAATCTTAATGCAAGTGTGTTTCCGTCGAACGTCAAACGCAACAGAGCAAGTTTTAATTTCTCTTTGTCGCTGCGTCATTAACAATAAGTGCAAATAAACAAAGTAGGGCGCGGAGCCTCGTTCAGGAGAGAGTAAGCGACACAAAGGGACTGATATCGCAGCATATTTAAAAAATCTGGATATAAGTGTGTCAATGGTGCTCGCCCTGACACTAAGAGCACTCAGCACATACAACTCAACGACTAAACGACATATTTCTAACTAGATTTCAGAACATTTTCAAATTTTAATTTCTCAATAATTGCGATGAGACAATATTTTCTAACATATAGGAAAGGAGAATAATATCTGTAAGCCATATTGATGAAAATGCTCTTCATTGAATCGTCTTTAAAGTGTTTTATTGGTTAGTATGCGGTGATTACCGGCAGAGGGCGCTCCGCGCGGTCGGTGTGTGCATAAAAATAACAATTCATAAAACATTCATATTATATAGAGTATATTTAAATAACGTCACAGCCCGTCGCTGGAGCACTCGCCTGGACGCAGATTCATATCTTCCGAGGTATTTAAGTAATATTATTAGATTCTTTTCGGTGGTGATAGACGACTTTGAGAACGGATGATATAAGATCATCTGACGTAATAACCAACACATGTACACACTTACCAACATGTATAATTACAATTTATCACGGACAAGTGATTAAAATGTTTGGTTAAGGAATATAAATAAATATCTAAAACTATATAATAGAATACAATGAAACTCACGGCTCATCGCGTCGCCGTCGGACCCCATGGTTAGCTTTGATCACGATTACACCCACGAAGAGTACAAGGTTCGATTCACATCAATCCGATAATTACACAATGGCACAGGCACACACAGAGTCGAAGCTGACGTGAGCTCGCCGCTGAGGATTTCTTACTTGTGAGCGATCGCGGTTAACGCTTCGGAGTCGCTTCTAAAATTAGCATTCGGCCACCGTTGGCCGAGCCCCGTGCTGCCCCGTACTGCCCCGCTGTCACGCGTCCGATTCATCACTACTAAGACATGGGGCACCTTTCTTTTTTATTTGTTTATAACATATTATTTACGGCATCTGATTTGATTTCGGATAAATAACTGACTATTTTTAGCATGCATTTTCCATATTTGTATCTGTCGCGTGGCGCCGGCGCGCGCGTGACCTTCGTCCGTTGAAAAGTTGGTTATCGTGAGCAAAATATCAGTTTAAGTAAAATATCTCTGATAAGATAAGAAATATTTAATCTTTTCTCGCAGCGATAAGTTAATAAATAATTCACAATGCGCCCGCTGTTGTAAATGATTATCGAGAATGATCTCATCGTAGGTCTTAATGTGGATTGCGAAATAATATCGAGACTGTGTAGGTTAAAGTGATGACTAATTACTGACTGTATTCGACCTCACAGTGCACTTATTTGAGACGCGTCAGTAAACACAACCGGGTCAGTCGGCAGTTTTGCTGAATATGCTGAATGTGATACGAATATGCAATATTCTGTATTTGTAAGAATCATCAGATTTGAAGAGTGCAGTGAGAGGCGTTCTAGCGCTCCGCCGGCGGCCGGTACGGTGCGGTCATCGCTCCGGCGGTTCCGCTCGAGGAGGCACCTTACCCCGCGCCGTCCACTCGCGAGACTATCTCTTTGTCGATTTAATTATTTAAAAAATAATACATTTATAACGAAATTAATATTTTATTTTGATTTCGTTATTGATATTGCATGTGGTGCGGCTTTTAAATTATTTTACATAACCTGAAAGACGGATACTTCACCTTGAAGGCAGACTGTAGCCGAGTATTCATTGCAAATTATACAAAAAACGCGTGCAGCCGTCACGCTGAGCAAACTTCGAAATCGGACGATGAAATCACACCGACACTCAGAAATAAAGACGGGTCATGCATTCGGGATAGTTATCGATCGCTGCAGCACTCCGCACTCCGCTCAAACATCGCATACTTTATAGTGACGTAACTTACGACTTTTATCAACATATGTTTAGTTATAAATAACTTAAAGAGTCAAGAACTCACCCAGCCCCATCTGGCAGAAGATAACCTCGGCCTCGATGACGTGCGCGATGGGGGCGCGCGAGGGCTCCGGCGACGCCGGGACGGCCGCCGCGGGGGGCGCCGGCTTCGGCTCCACTTTAGGCTGAATCGGTTCCGGTACGGGTTCCGGCTTCGTCTCCACGGGTTCCGGTTTATGAACAGGTTCAGGTTTTGGCTGCACGGGCTCCGGTTTGGGGTCCACCTGTTTAGTTGGCACCGCTGTTTCAGTTTTCTGTTCAGGTTTGTGATCAATAAGAGACACTGGGACCGCAGCGGGTGCGGAGACTGGCGTAGGAGCGAGAACGGGAGTCGCGTCGTGTGTTGGTGCCGAGGGTTCGAAGATCGCGGCGCTAGGTTTGGGAGGCTCCGGTCGATGTAATGGCGACTCTCCTGCGGTGTCTGCATCGGATTCGCTGTCAGTGAACTTATCAGCGAGATGTTCGGGCTTATCAGTTACGGATGGCGCTCGCGGAGTGTCCACGAACTCGTCCCGCTCCATGTCGAGGAAGCTCTGAGTGGCGTTCCTCGCTGCACCGTGTGAGTGGAGAGGAGATTCTTCTGGTCCATCTCGTTTTCCCTCGCGGTCTAAATGTTCAAAGTCGTCCGTAGAGTCCTGCTCGCGTTTCATTGCCGTAGGAACGAGGCTGTCTCCACTCGCGAGTCCTCCTATTAGATTCTCGGTGCTATCCATGTTAATTTATATAATATAAATAAAGACGAGTGAAATGAAAGTAATCAATAGTGGGTGCGGTGTCACAAATTAGGATATAGGGTGGAAGGTGGTCCTGCCGTGCCTCCTCGCAGTTTCGAACTGAAAGGTTTGCGCGCCGCTTGCCGGCTGCCGCTGCACGACGTCACTCTGCACGACAAACGGGATTACTCATCGCATTCGACCCAACCCGACAGACGAAGTGGGGGCGGTGCGATATGCCGGCAAATAATACAAATACGTTCTCAAAAAATATTACAACTAATATTCTAAAAATATAAAATTAAATTAGTAATGAAATCAAAATCTCTGTAAGTATGATGACTCCAGAGCTTCCAAAAATTAATATGAATAGAAAGGCTTTGGAGAAATTATTGACATATTCTAATTGACTGTTTTACCGACCACTGTTACTGTATTGTAATGTGAGTAAAATAAAACTTAAAATACTTTAAAAATTGTTTTTAATATAAAAAGTCTCTGTAATACATAGTCTTTGTTTCTAAATAAATCGTATATATTTTTAGATATACATACATATAAGATTGTATTCAAAATTATCAATAGGTTTTTAAACGCATTAACGAAACGTCAAATACATGCTAGAGCCATGTCGATAAAGCAGTTGATGTAATTTAAAAACTTCGCTGCGGCGATTTATCTTTCAGTACATAGTTTGATAATCAAAGGAATGTGTTATAGAATTTTAAATCCAGAAAGATTATAGTTTCTATTGAGAAACCACTATTAACAACTACATTTTTATATTTTGGATAAATTGTATCCAACTTGACACTTTAAAATATATGTTTTAATTTATCTTTCATCTATCAATAAATAACTTAAGTATTTACTATCATTCGCGATTCGACGCTTAATGAGGATGGGGGTCAATGAAGACTTGGGCAGTGCCGATTTAAGTAAAACAAATTTAACATATAAGCGGACAGAATGCAACGGAAGCGGCGATAATCTGCATGGAAAAACACATAAACAAGAAAATGGATTTATAAAATCGCAAGCTGTCAGGAATGGAACGGATGTAAGTAGATCTTCATTTATTTTTCTCTAGTATTTTTTCTTACACTTTCGCCGATTTTCTTCAGTGCTCGATGCACATAACCTCGATTTACACGTTACTTACTCACCTTTGGTTCTCCAAGTTTATTAGATTAAATCAACTAAAATAATTTATCAGATGTCAAGGTTACTTGATCGTCTGTGTTAAATTAAATACATTTGCAGCAACTTGCTGAAAATGAAACTTATTGTGTAAACTGTAATTTAAATATTTTTTGTTATATTCAGACACGAATGCAGTAAATAAGGATAAATAAACCGTTTTCCCCTCAAAATCTCAGGTGATGTTTTCTGGTTATAGATAACACAAGTGGTGAGATTACGGTCTACACCAATGTCCAAATATAATTAAAGAATTAACAACTACATATTCTTGTGTATGTTTGTGTAGTTTATAAAGTTATATGATGAAGTATAAACTAAATTGTTTATCACGCTACATTTATTTCAAATATAATTCCATAACATTTGAAATATTATTCTTGCTTCAATAGATGCACGGTCCCAGCAGTGCCTGGTCTCATCTAATCCTATTCACATATAATCATGAAAGGTAAAGCATTGCAATGTCATATGCTAAATGTGTATTTCCAAAAAGTTATACCTTTTATTTTAGTGTACATTATTTGATGAATTTTCACACAAGAGACATCAGAATGTCGAGCTGCAGTGAACGGTGTGTCTATCCTTCAACAGTTGTATATTAACCTCATACAATACATACATTGCTCGAGCTCTTTGACTACAGTCGTCACTGTCGGTGTGTTTGTAACGTTCATTGTATTTTGTTACCAGATTAGCATAAAAATAACTTTTAAAACCTGTTTCGGTATCTTATTTAAATGATAATTGTTTACGACAACTTCATTACGTTGTTTAAGACATTTATTTAACAGTGAATATGTAATATGTATTGCCCCAAGTAATTCCTACTTGTAGTGACTGTCTGTGGACGTCATTGTCACTATAGCACTAGTAATCAAAGGTACTGTATAGTTGTGGGCGAGCGGCTCGGACCGGTAGTCAATTGATCAAACCATTTATTTATTTGCCCTAAATACTTCTCTGTATTAAAAAGAAGTCATTCATGTTCAGTTCACTAATGTCTATCTTATCGTATCTTAGATTTACTGAAAATATTATAAAATCATTGTAATATGATTGTAATTTAAACCTAATCACACACACACATACATACACACAGGCACATACATGCATACATACATATATTTAATATCCACTCCACACTTGTCATGTGTGCTTTGAATTGTTCGGTGCAAGATTAGAAAAAAATACAAAGTATACAAACAAAATATGTTGATGGCGGAGCTGCTAGTTAGCTAACAAGTCATTGAAAACAAATATGAACAGAACTATGGAAGCATTAATTACACAGGCGGAGTCGCGAGCTTCAGCTAGTACATAGGGTTTGAAAATAAAACAATTTAACAAAAATACCATATATTACAACAATATACAACTAGCTGTGCCTACGACTTCGCTTGCGCGGAATGTTTTAAAATAAAGGTAGCTCAAGTTACTCCTTATATATCGGCTATCCGCCAGCGAAGTCCTGTTAAAATGGGTCCAGCCGATTCAGAGAATAGTGGAAACAAACTGACAGACAGTAAATCTTATTTATACTTTCATATACATTTAATGAAAAGCTGTTTGTTAGTTTGGAGTACAGACAGACACTTCAACTTTATTTATATGTATGTGGTTGGCGCAATGTTGTTTGTTTTCCCCGTGTGACTCCCCGCAGCGCCGAGTACTCCTTGTGTTATCCTCGTGCTTTTTGTGTAACATTACAACTCGTTCCGTCGTCGCGGCGAGTACTCTGACATGGGGGACGCGAGGAGCGCGCCGGTCCAGGTCTAACAATTTCTTAGATTATTAAATATTATTGAAACAACCCTAGTAAAATTAAATTATTTTGTTCTAAATCTGTTAAATAATCAAGTAAATGCTTCGCTAGCAGAAGATGTCCCGCGAGGGGGATGAGAAGTTCCCGTACATGGAGTGGTCGAAGTACGACACGTACCCCGGCTCGTTCGAGGGGTGCTCCCTGATGACGGCGGCGCTGACGCACGTGGGCATGTACCTGCTCATGTTCCTCGGCTTCGTCAGCCAGCTGCTCTTCAAGCCCAAGGTCGCAACGGAGAGGAATAGAGAGGTGGGTCGCTCGTTCACGTACAGAAATATAATTGTGTCAATAAAGTACTTAGGCTTAGGCTATTTAGGAAGTAATATATATGTGGTGTTATGTAACACGAGTCGCTGCAGTGCACTGTTGATTGCGAAACTTTTAAGAGAGCAAAGTCGGTATTTATTTCATGACTACAGTTAATAATGTCGTGGGTCCATTATAACATCGCTAAATGGCGATTATCTTGGACTGTTCCGACCGCTTGGGCTTATACAATGCCCAGCATTTTAGAACATTTGGTCAGATATCAACGGACGAGTGAAATACGACAAAGGCACGTGTATGTGACCGACTGAGGTTTGATTTGTGACCGAGATTGTTTTATGAGTGCTTAATTGGATCGTTTATCAGAAATATACCGGCGCTGGTCTCTCGAGGTTGCGACTTATCTGATAAAGTAACAACTTATCTCATCGCCATTGGCGGAAGGTGGCGGAAGGCTTACGATTAAAAAACAATCACGCTTGTGTTTTCCACAACACCTAATGAGGAGGTAAATTGGTTCAGATAATGTGATGTGGTAATAATTCTATTTTAAATCCACAGCTTTTCCTCAACTTAACGTAAGGAAAATAATATATTATTTGATATAATTGGCCGCGGTGCGAGTGACATGGGAATAATATTTGTTTAGATCTAGGTAATAATATGAGTGTCGGGTTTAGTGCAGTCGTAAGAAATGTAATGAAAGGCGGCAGTCTGTTCCCTCGAGACATCACCGATGTCCAATTAATATTGTCCCAACTATACAAAGAGCTACTTTTAAACGGAATCACTTTGAAATCATTTTAATACAATATTTGTTTGCGTTAAGTATATTTTCCTATTTGCAGGTCTGACTGGCCTCTGTGTAGAACCTTTAACTGTTAACAAGCCTCCACGCCTCCAGGCCTCCCAGTATCCATTTATACATTCATTTCTTGTAAATACTTTACGATTATGTGAAAGTACTTGTTGATAATATTATTATTATTATTTAGCTTCACGCCATATCCCTTACGGGGTAGCCAGAGACGACGGAGCGACAAACGCTACGATCCCTGCATACCTTTTTTGCCTCGGCCACAGACATCAACCTCTTCATACATGCCCTCCGGGGGGTCCTCATGCGTTTTACGTGACCTTCCTCCAGTATCATAGATACAGTGTTTTCGAAGGTCACTCGAGGCCTCCCCCTTTCTCTCTTACCACTCACTTTTCTTGTCTAAATTTTTTTTACCATTCTTTCATCACTCATTCGTTCGACGTGCCCAAATACCTGCTTGTTGATAATAACCTATTGATAATCTATCTATATATATCTAATACATTTCTTACGTCCGTCCACTCAGTCGTATAAAAAATGGTTCTTCTTTATAACTAATAAAGAAATAATGTATATTTTTAAGCAATTGATATGAGTATTTAGGTAGGTAGGCGAGTGTGTAGTCGATAGATTGTTAATCGGCACTTATTGCGTCTTACTTCGTACCCTCGCTTAACAGATAATGAACTAACAATTTATAATTTAATGTAATTAAAAAGATAATCAGCTTGAAATAATATTAAAAGGTTTTTTTGTAGTTTTTTCTCCGCGAACCGATCCCCTCGGAGTCTGAGCAGAGTCCAAGGTTTCACAAACAAATTATATTTTAAATAAAATAATATATATTATCCATAATGTGGTAAATATAGTCCGTATTTTTTCCTCTTATTAAAATGTGGTACTAAGATTATAATTATATTATAGAAATGAATCACATCGCCTACGTCAGTCCTGTGTTTCTTTATCCGTTAAACCAAACAGATTGACGAAAATATTTTTTTGTTGTATTAACACTAAACCTACCGACAATTCTTGTGTATCTGTTCCTACCGCACGCCGTCAAATTGACGTTATTTTATTATATAACGCAGGTAACAACAGGTGGAAATAACTAAAAGTAAAGAGTGTAGACAATATTATATGCATATTCTAAGAATTGTCATGTAGTTTGATAACGATATTATAACGTTTGAAAATGTGTAAATTGTACAAAAGTTTAAGAACGGTCAATTTGACCGGTACTTGGTAGGTTTAATGTTAATAACCCGATAGGGTGACCCGCCGTATTATCCGCGGTGCGCGGAATTTCACTATTCTGTTGTGTATCTATATCACTACGCCGGTGACTCGGGCGCGGGACACTGCGGGTACGTCACTGATATTTCATTCGTTTTCTACATAAAAGGTCATAAATTGAGAACGGATCGATCGATTTGGTTGTTTTTTTTTCTATACTAATTGCTTGTTTTCATAACATGTTATGAAAATAATTATTTGAAATGAAACGAAGAAATGAAAAAGAAAATATAACACAAAACTACACTCAGTTTGAGGACAGCTAAGGTTTTTCATTACTACACTGTAATGACAGTTGTGCGAAGTGGGAGCGGGTTGCTAGTATTAAATAGTGTGTGTGTGTGTGTGTGTCCAGGGCTACGCGCCGCTGTACAACTCGTTCGAGCAGTTCTACTCGCGGTACGTGTACCGGCGCGTGAGGCAGATCTTCAACCGCCCCATCTGCTCGGCGCCGGGGCACGAGGTCACGCTCAAGGAGCGCCGCACCGACGACTACAACTGGACCTTCAAGTAACTCACACTCACCAACATATTCAGACCCACTCGTGATCCCTCTCCAGACGTACAGTTATGAGGAATGCCAATTAAGTCTCTATTGTATTTCATACAATAGACAAGAAATATTTTGACGTACCTTCTTAGTATTGTGACGTTCGATCCTCATATTTTTTAGACAGTTAATAAAATTGTAGTGTGTCCCGCGTCGTAGGTTCACGGGCACGGAGAAGCGCTGCATTAACCTGGGGTCCTACAACTACTTGGGGTTCGCGGAGGCGGCGGGGCCCTGCGCCGACGCGGCCGAGGCGGCCGTGCGGCGGTACGGACTGGCGCTGGGGTCGCCGCGGGCAGAGTTGGGTACCACGGCCCTGCACCGGGACCTCGAGCGCACCACCGCGGACTTCCTGGGCGTGGAGGACGCGCTCGTGTTCGGGATGGGCTTCGCCACCAACGCGCTGGGGCTGCCCGGGCTGCTCGGCGCCGGCGCGCTCGTGCTGAGCGACGAGAACAACCACGCCTCGCTCATTCTGGGCCTGCGCCTGGCCAGGGTCGCCGTCCGCGTATTCAAACACAACGACGTGCGGCACTGCGAGCGCCTGGCCCGGGCCGCCGTCGACGAGGGGCGCTGGAGCAAGATCGTCATAGTAGTGGAGGGCGTGTACAGTATGGAGGGCTCCGTGGCGCCGCTGGCCGCGCTCGTGGCGCTGAAGCGCCGCCTGGGCCTGCACCTATATCTGGACGAGGCGCACTCGGTGGGCGCCATGGGTCCGCGCGGGCGCGGCGTCACCGACCACTGCGGCGTCTCGCCCACGGACGTGGACGTGCTCATGGGCACCTTCACCAAGAGCTTCGGCGCCGCGGGCGGGTACATCGCGGGCTCACGTGCGCTGGTGTCGTGGGTGCGCGCGCGCTGCCACGAGCCGCGCTACGCCCACGCCATATCCCCGGCGGTTGCGGCGCAGGTGCTGAGCGCTATGCGTGCCATAGCGTCCCCGGCGGGGGCGGAGCGCGTGCGCCGCCTGCGCGACAACACGCACTACTTCCGGCGCCGCCTGCGGGACATGGGCACCATCGTGCTGGGCCATGAGGACTCGCCCGTCGTGCCCATGATGGTGTACACGTTCAGCAAGATGGCGATCACCGTGGAGCGCCTCACGGAGCTCGGCGTGGCCACCGTCGGCGTCGGCTACCCGGCCACTCCCCTCAACAAGGCGCGCATCCGGTGAGCGACGCGGGCCCCTTCGAGGTCGACGGCCGCGAACCCAGTTTTTTATGCTTATATTATAATAACTCCAATTTGCAGATTTTGCTTGTCGGCGGCTCACACACGCGACCACATCGACCGCTGCCTGGCCGCCATCGAGGCGGTTGTGGAGGAGGTGGGGCTCCGGTACTCGAGGCGCTAGCGGCGGGCGTGCCCGAGTGCGCGCGCGGTGCGGGCGTGTGACGTCATCACTGCCGGCTGTGACACGGTTGCTTTAGTTCTCTTCACGTTTTAATGTTATCCCTTCCTAGAATGTACGTTATACTTAATAAATTATTTACTAATACTCTTTCTTTTATTTGTCCGGTAAAATTTTCACCGTCTAAAAACCCATTCCAATATAGATCTAAAATAGTAATCTCTAAAGAAATCAGCATTGAAAATTAATAAAAAGTGTTCAGATACAATGTATATGCCCATATATCGTAAATCGCGGCAGATAGGTTATCGAGGTGTCGTCTAGTGATGGCCTGACCCACATTGTAACCGCACGAGCGCCGACTCACTCCTACGCTCTGGTGATGCGAACACGTTGCTTGTCTGCGAAGATAACATTTACAATCTGTTGTACACTTCAGAGGTGAAATGTAACAGGAATTGACCGTTTCAATATGTGAGTGAGGTGTCACCTGCGGCGATGAGTAATATTGAGTTATCGATATCGAAGTGGGCCGATAGCGTTATCTGATAACCGCCGGGGCGCGCTGACCGCTCCGGCATTTGACTATTCATATTAGTGTTCTCTCATGTCGTCGACCGCAACGTATTTTCTTTATTTAACCTAATATATAATTGGTTATGAGACATTAAGTGAGCGCGATCTCAACACGGAGTATAATGTCGACTGAGCGATGAGGTTGTTGGTGTTGCTGTGTGCGTGCGCGGCCGCGAGCCCGCCCGTCAGCGTGCAGCAGCTGCGGTGAGTACGCACGCAAACATGTGGAACAGTATGAAGTGAAAAAGAATAACGTGATGAATTTCTAATTAAACTTGACCCTTATTGCCCGTGAACCACTCGTTAATTTGTTTATTAAGTTCTGACCGTTCTTACAGTCGACAATATTGCAAAATTTTGTTTTGCGATAATGAGTCTTTCCGTCACAGCGTCATACTATCAATTCGTCGGGTCAAGGACTCGCGGACTAGCAAATTGATAATTATTATGGATATTGTGTAGTTTAGAATAAAAATAATCAATTAAAAGATGATAAAGCGTTGTACAGTTACAATAGTTGCTCGGTCGATCCATAGATGTGTACTTTTATGTTTCATCTCTTGAAATTTTTATTAAATGTCACGAAATATATTGTTTTCGATGTACGTTGAGGTACTTTTAATTTAAGAACAAAATACTATAAATTGTCAGTTTGCTGTACGTTCTAAGAATAAGATTTAGGTTAGTTCACACTGGTTGAACCGAGTAGAACGCTGGTTGAGTAGAGCTGTTCATTTCCTCTAATTGTACTAAGTATAAATAATTTGACGAGTTGGACTAGCGGGACTGAATAGATAAATTGTTTGTGGTGGCCGTTGTGTTTACGTTGTGTTTGAGACCCAGAGAGATATAGTGTGTTGTTAAAGTTACCGTTTGATTTTGGCAGATTAGCGTTCAATGAGGTGCACGTGCTACAACTGAACAGTACGGTCGAGTACATATTGGAATTTACACTGGTAAGATTGCAACGTGCGTCCAGTTGTTGAAAAGGTTAATTCACCTTTTATACTGCTGCAAAGAAAAGAAGTAAAAGGCTCACTTGGGCTAATTAATTATTATAGCCAATACAGTAAAATATAGTTTTCTTTCAATCAATATACTCATTTCTTTTTATTTCAATGATTAAACTAAACCCCTTAAATAATTAGTCAGAGCCCAACTAAATTTTGCAGGAAGCCAAAATACTGATTGTAATTTTACAAGTCGCTGTTCCAGCCGGGGTATGACGTGAGCGAGCCCAGCAGCGTGTGGGTCCGGAGCGAGGGCGGGGACGGCGCGCACCCCGTGCTGCTCACGGCGCGACAGCGAGCAGGCGAGTCAGACTGACCTATGTCCTACGACCTAGTCGGTCACATAAGGTGTTTCTGTAATATCAGGGAAAAAATATGTTTGACAGTTTTTATACAAAATTTCTCTCAAAATCAAAAAGTTGTTCCATAATTCTGATATGTCAGGATTTAATATTTCTCTGATATCGTCACTTATTTAATGCAACGCCAACGTAAAAGGTTTTGTTTTATTAATGTCCGTAACAGGCGCGGTAACTTGGCAGCTTCCGTACGAGGTGGAGAACAGGCAGCTGTTCGAGTTGGAACGCACGCTGTGTCCGGACAACACGGCCGACAATGATGCCGAGTCCGACTGCGGTACCTTTATTTTGTTTTTATTTGAAATTTTATGTATCTCGGAATTATATTTCAGCTTTGTAATGTGCATTTAGGTTCTTTACGAGAGCACTAAACTCTCCGTCCGTGTTCCTGTCCACCCGATGCTGTCAATCATCTCTCTTCCATTACAACATGTGTATTTCTTGTATGCAGCGGACGTCCCTAACTCTTCGGAGCGCGTGTTCTCTCTGCACGTGTCGAGTGCGTGTGCGTCGCCGGTGCGCGTGTCGGTCCGCGCGTCCCGCCTACCCGCCTGGCGCCTCCGCCTGCAACGACCCGTCACGCTCTCCGCCACGCTGGTAACGCTGCAGCCGCACTCGTATCTCCTACACCATATTATACATATATTATTGTTTTTTTCACTGTGCTTGTATCGCAGTCGTCGCCGCGCGTGCTGTTCTACGAGTTCGAGGAGGGCCAGAGCAGCGTCCGGCTCGTGCTGGCGTCCAACGCCGACGTCTGCGCCATCGTCTCCGTGCAGGAATACCAGGTGCGTATTTATAAGCGAAGCTTAAGCCTCTTGCCCCGGGTGATCCGCTTGGAAACGTTACTAATGCTTACACTTTTTACTCTCTCCAGTGTCCCATTGCGCAAACTGTGTCAGAGGTGTCCTCGATCGGTCAGCGCATGACCATGATGCGGTCCGGCGCCGTGCAGTTGTCGGTGAGGTTCGCTCCACTTGAGACACGATTGAATAGAACTTGGTGTAAGGTCGACATCTCTGCTGCAGAGAAATGACTTCCCGCGTGGGTTCTACGTGGTGTCGCTGGTGCGAGGATCGGAGAGTCCGTGCGGGGGGGAGGAGGAGCCGGGGTCCGACTGGCTGTGGGATGAGGTTTTTAGGGGTCGGCAGATCGAACAACACAATGAACAGCGTCGGAAAGATTTCACTGTATCAATTGAGGTGAGAACTATTATATATCTTAGAAATACGAATATCTATTAATATCGGTCATACGAAAAATTTACATTATCTAAATGCAATACCGTTTTCACCACAAGGGCCGAGAAGCCCTGACCACACGGGAGCCCTGGACGGCTGATAGAATTGACTTTAAATCTATCAAAAATGAGCGCTGAACTTCTATTCCGAAATAAAATTATAACTGGATTCTTAACTACAATGGTAATTTCGTATCAGACAATAGAAGATTTGGTTACTCTCAACGTATAACAAACACCGTTTGCAGGATACCTGTCCTGATAGCACGAGTTCCTGAGCAAAAGTTGACAGTTAAAGATTTACTCTCAAGTTAATTTTGAACTCTGGCGAAAAATTAAGATACTGTTCGAATTTTAACACAAGTGTAAGGCCACACTTAATAAAGAGTGGGGGGAAATTACCGAACACCTTTACAGTAACGATCAACACACCAGTAAAAGTTAGTTCCTTTTAAAAAGATCAATTTCATGATATGCCTCTGACAATATTTTAGTTTAAACATTGAGCACTAGATCGCACCATCACATCAGTTGACAACATGTCTTCTATCTCATTCTCACCTATACATTTACGTGTTTGTTTCTTTATCGTGACGCATTATTCGTTACATCGAGTTTCAAATCACAATGATTCTAAAGAAGTTTTACTTCATAAAATATCATGCCAGTGTACATACGGTCCTTAATAGTTTAATGACGGCCTGGATCGATTAAAACTGAGACTAGTTGTCGTAAGATATTTTATCATCGGCTGAAAATATAAAAACCCCGTGTGCGTAGCCGACCCTGACCCGCTCGCAGTACGTGGTGGGGTCGGTGGTGACTTTAACGCTGTTCCTGGGTTTCTACGTGTTGTTTGGCGCGCTGGTGTTGGCCCAACGCTGGCCAACCTTCGCACGCCACGTGTCTCCGCTAGCCGTGCTAGCCGATCCCTCACCGGACACCAGCGGTAAGATGACAATATTTGGAACAGAAATACATCGTATTCCGCTTGCATGCCTTTTTGATATACTTCTAAAGTCTTCACTCTTTCAGTAGTGGAGCAAGGAAGGGACAATCGCGTCAACGGCAGACCCGACGGGCCCGCGGAACGACGTCGCCGTGGTTCTGGTAAATATAATCTATGATAAGCATTTAACTCATGTCCTGTGTTTATTTTCTCTAATTTTACATCAAGTAAGCGGAGGTTTTTCTCAGCTTTGGAGAATGAACGCTTATTATCACCACCTTAGAGGTAAAGAGTATTCGTGACTAAATAATATATCATTATGCAAACGAAATTGTGAAATTATGCGTAACTGAAGTGAATTGAATGAAAAAATATAGTCTTATTAAGAACCTTGGCCTCAACTCTTGGCTCAGCCAAAAAGATACCGGTACTCAGCAATCTCTGTACCGAGTTAAATATTATTATCTTTTAAGATTAAGGTCCTGCTAGTCCAGACCGTAGTGATACCCATGATTGACCACGCGGAGGTTCGCTACTCAGACCTATCTGAGGAGCTGCCTAATGAACTGGAGCGCCTCTAAACAACTGTGTCACATCTCTCAGTATATGATAAATACTCTTCTTAATAATTCGACGTATCTCTCCTACTTCTTATCAAACTTTTAGTTATTCTGTTCAACAGACAGAGTACTACGCTCTTCTATTAACACTAGGTTTATTATTTTATTGCACACAACGGCATTTCTTTATAACTCCTGCATTGTTCAGGCGGTACTGCTCTGGAACCCCGTAGCTTTTGACATTTGAAAATCACCGGTCTAGTTGTCAGTTAAGAGACAGGTCCGGCAACGGCTTTTGATGCAACACACTTAGTATCTATTTAATGAAATTTATACGGTTGTAATATTAATTATTCTGTTTTTGTAAGACTTTATACACTTATATAATTATTATATCTAGTCTTTTTGTTTAGTTTTATATTATTATTATTATAACTTTGATTGTACTCACCTGCTTCATTCCCCCTCTAAGTCAGTCTCCGGGACAGGACTCTCTTAACATTGAGCGTGTAAATGCTTTATTACATACATTGGCCTTACCTCAGATACTGTGATAAGAACGTGTAACATAAATATATGAAATTATTAACTTCCATTCAGATGCCACGTTCGATAGCAGCGACGCCAGTGACTCAGACGACGAAGATATCAACAACTCGACGACGTCTCGACAAGCCGGCGGGCCCATTACGACGGAGCAAGCCGCTGGCGATGCCGCCGCCGGCAGCACCGAGGGGGCTCCGACGACGCAAACTAATCCCACCGAGGAACAGGTACCTCTCGAGATCCGTCGTTGACGTCTCTCGGATTCCGTGATGACGCCGGCCTTCCCCTGTGCAGGGTCCCTTCGGCCTTCCGGCGCGTCTGCACCTGGCGGTGCTGGCGCGGCGTGGGGGACGCACGCTCCGCGCTCGCTCCGACCGCTACCTCTACATGCTCTACACCGTCGCCGTCTTCTACGCTCTGCCGGTCGTGCAGTTCGTCATCGCCTTCCAGATCGTACGTACAGCGCGCTCCGACCCCCTTCCCCTCCCCTCTCGGGCCGCCCTCACGCGTCGCTCTGTGACAGATCCTGAACGTCTCGGGCTCGCTGGACATCTGCTACTACAATTTCCTGTGCGCGCACCGCGCCGGCGCGCTGTCCGACTTCAACCATGTGGTCTCCAACGTGGGCTATCTGCTGCTGGGCGCGCTGTTCCTGCTGCAGGTGCGCCGCCGCCGCCTGCGACGCAAGCAGAAACCGAGACATCAGGTACTCCCTTGTTTGAACCTTTACGACAGGTTTTTGTATTTTCGTAGCTAGTAGTTATTTAATTATTACGCCTTACTTAAATTCTAATTTGTTCTTACATATTAAATACGACTATGGCTCAATAATTAATATTAAAGTATAATAATAGATAATAATCAGTTAAGAGTGTCCAGGCAGTTTCTTGGCGGTTCTGTTTTTTGGCTGTACTTTATTGGAGCCGTAAGGCAAGAATCTTACGTTTAATAAGTGCAATATCTTCCTAATTAAACTAATAAAATTACTTATACAACATTTAATTTTTGTAATCCTATTAATACACTTTTCTTATAACACATTTTGCTGCAATTCAAAAATTTAAATTGTTTTGTGGCTTCCCAGAATGGTTATATAGTTAATAATAATAAATAATTTCGCCGTCAAACCGAGATATAAGAAGTATTTACTATTTTGTTTTGTCCCTCAGGACTACGGTATCCCTGCGCACTACGGACTGCTGTCTGCGCTGGGCGCTGGCATGATGGTCGTGGCGCTGCTGTCCGCCAGCTACCACGTCTGTCCCAATAGACTCAACTTCCAGTTCGGTGCGTGCGTGTTCGTAGTAAAAGCCGACCACGAAGCTTAACCGGTAAAAAAACCATTGTGTTTCATTTCAGACACGGCGTTCATGTACGTGCTGGCGGTTCTAATAATGGTGAAGATCTACCAGTCGCGTCACCCCGACGTCAACGCGCGCGCACATGCCACCTTCGGCGTGCTCGCCGTGCTCATAGCGCTCGGTGAGGACGCATTGCGTACACTGCTTGTTAAATATAAGTTCACTGTTAATCCTTATTAAACGATGATCATATTAGTGGTGTGGGGAGTGCTGGGCGGAGGACCCATCTTCTGGGGCGTTTTCACTGTGATGCACGTTTTTACGTTTCTGCTGCTGTCGCTCCGCATATACTACGTGGGACAGTTCAGACTCGGTAATCATGATGGATATTTTGCGACCTTAATTACAATTACATAATTGATTTAAAATGACTATGTAAATGTATTCGCCCAGAAAAGGACTCGCTAGCGGCGGCGGCTAGCGAGCTGCGGCGGCCGCGGTACAGCGCGCGATTCCTGATGCTCATCATTGCCAACGCGCTGAACTGGATGCTGGCCATCTATGGGTACAATCCACTCCTTATCCTGCTCCGGTCCAATGGAGCGCCCTTTGCTCGGAGATAAATAAATAACATCACGCATCCGACCCGCAGCCTGCTGAAGCGTAGCAGCGACTTCGCGGGTCACATGCTGCAGGTGCTGCTGGGCAACGCGCTGGTGCACATGTGCTGCTACCTAGGCATGAAGCTGGTGCACGGCGAGCGGCTGCGCTGGTACGCGTGGGTGCTGCTAGCGGGCGCGGCGGCGGCTTGGGCGCCCGCACTCTACTTCTTCCTGTCGGGCTCCACGGACTGGGCGTCGGCGCCCGCGCTGTCCCGCCACCGCAACCACGAGTGCGTCGTGCTGCAGTTCTACGACTCGCACGACCTGTGGCACCTGCTGTCGGCCGTGGCTCTCTACCTCACCTTCAACGTGCTACTCACGTGGGACGACGGACTGTCGGCCGTCAAGCGCACGGAGATACCCGTCTTCTGATACCTCTCCACGCTAATACATTAGGCTTATAAGATTTTACTACCTCTTGTTTTATTGTGTCTTACTAAAATTGTAAAAAAATAATAATAAAAAATAAAAAAGAACTAACTCGGTGCATTGACTTTCTTGTGTAATGGATGATGCACGCGGATCGGGAACGCTGAAGAGTACGCCTATTTAATTCTGTTTCTTTGGAAATAGAAGATATTGCATTAAAACAAGAATGTGACCCACATATTTCAATGTTCAACACAACGCTAACAGCTTTTGTTTCGTTCAGTTGACGATGTTTTCCCTCATATTACACGACTCAGCAGGAATTAAATCACGACTCAGCAGGAATTTAATTTATAAAAAAAATATTTCATAATAGGTTTAATTTCGATAAAACTAACTTGTTTGGATATATGACAATTATTTAACATCACGTCTAAATTGGCCCTTTCCTCGTTTATGATATAATTAAGAGCATAAAGCATCTAGCTTTAACAGAAGGGCTGTTAAAGCTAGATGCAAGCGTCATAAGGACATTGCAGTCATGGCTCGGGTTAGCGCATCCAACGGACTCAGCTACTTTATTTAGAGACTGACACAATTTTGGGTTAAAATTAAAGAAACCATCGGAACTCTCTAAACACCTAAAAGTGACCAAAAGACATATCATCTCAAAATCGAATGATGATACTGTAACATCTCTCCTAAAAGATAAAATTGCCACAGAGCTGGAGTCACGACTTCAATTCCATAAACAATTTATGATAAGTGCTCAAACAAATAAAGCAGGGCTAGGATCAAATAGGAAAGAACAAGACATAGAAATAATAAAATGTTTTATACGGCAAGATGAAAACGATAATTACCGGTTGCACGCGATGAGCCTAGAATTGTAAAATGAATGTGTGACCATAGGAGGTTTTTGTATTCCACTAGCTTTAAGATGGTGCACCCTGCTTCATGATTGGTCCCCAGAATTATTAAAATTTTATCTTAATGCATTCCGAATGACTCCCAGATCAAAGTAACTTAGTAAGATGGGGCAAAGCCACCGAAACTCTACGAGTGTTCAACATATTTTTGTTCCCTATAGCGTTTCTAGCATGCTCAACGCACTGTACATCTCAACTATATATGTCGGCAAGCCGACTACAGCGTTTAAAGGAACATTTTTATTGATTTATTTTTATAAGAACATCAATCAAAAAAATTGATACAATCAAATAACATAATATTAAAATTTACATACCGGTACTTACCTATTATTAAGTATACTATCGAAATGACTATTTTTATGGCAAATGATTAATATTGTTATTGACATGATGATGATAGCTACAAACATATAATGTAGTCTTATTATTTTTATTTACCATTATTATTTTTTATTTAAAAACTGAATTTGGATAAATTATAAAGCCAATACGAATTTATTTTTTTTCAATAAAAGTAACTTCTCAAAACTTGTTTTATTATTACTCTGTGAACTGTAAGGGAAATGTCAAATGACGTCAGATTAGCGACAGTAACGTTCTCATTATTTTTATTTCGCAACTTCCCGAATATTGTAATATTTTTGTTATTTCTCTTTTAAAAATCAATCATACAAATAAAGAAATGGATAATCAGTACTATTATAAGTTAATGGCTAGTTATTTGTCAAAAAGAAACTGTGACGAGTCATTTATGAGGTACTTTTTTGGAAAAAATGCAACAAAGAAAACGCCTGAGGAGTTAGAACGGGCAGATGAAAGAAAACGACGCCTACAACGTGAAAGATCTCGAAGATATCGTGCTCTTAAAAATGCAAGAAGACAGCATGAAGGAGTACGAGATAACCCCGATAACGAGTCAACGCGGAGCAAGTCCCGCGGTATATCCGTTGACGAGGAACTGAGCGACGGCGATGAACCGCCGACGCTGTGTCATCTCAGCTACGACGATAAGTGGCGAGAACCTGTACTGTCTGACTGCGCGTCGGACGACAACTCGGCTCACAGTGCCGCAGAGTTAAAGGAGGCTGCACTCTCTGGTGATATAACCCTAAATTTAAAGGAATTTCTAAGCTCTCCCAACATGGAGTTGGACTATCCAACTGTACACAGTCTCATGTTCCACTGGTTGCAAACGTAGCATTGCTTTTGAAGCCGTCACCACTTATGAATAACTCACATTGGCCCGTGTTTAGATATAACCCGCAATAACAAATTCATAGTTTACTAAAATTCTGATATTAATAGAGTTTGTAGTGTTTACACATATCAAGAGTTTATTAGAGTTGCTGCTTCTGTACAATAATGTCACACATCAGTTAAGAAAACCGTCCTGCCGTTGTTTAAAGGATATATTATATAATGAATCATTTTAATGTTACAGCCTCTTGGTGGTTTTGTAAAATGTGTTGTTTGAGAAAATAATAGTCTTTGAATTATTTAATCTTTTGTGTAATGCAATAATATTATATAAAGAAAAGATTGAAAGTATGCAGGTTACTCGTAGCTCTCAAAGGGTTACTTAAAAATAGTCAGTTAAATATGTAAGTCTAGACTACAGGGAGCAAATTTCGGGAAAAACACCTGAAGTTAATCTCTTGCTTGTGCATCTTGAAATTAGGCCACCAACTGTGTGCATGACGTGCACTGTACGACGACGTTGAAGGCTTTCAACGCTAGTTGATAAATATTCCACTAGACAATAAGTTGTTGTTAAGTTGCCATATCCTAATGTTAGACACTCAATTATATATGCAGATAGAGAATAGAGTATATACGTATATATATATCTATATATATACCTATAGTTTGTGATACAATGAATTTACATGTGCGAAATCTACAATATTAACTGTAATAAGACTTAGTGTAAGTTACAAGTGAGCACCGACCGATGCTCGAATGGTGCTCGTGCTGTGTGTGATCGCTCCATCGCATCTTCACTGCCATCCGTAATATAAACATTCCTCAACATAAGAAATTAAATTTCTTTATCAAATTAGTTTTCTTTATGAGTTTTCAATCAGCTTTAATAACAAATGTATTGCATTTAATATATTAATACTCAATAAATGCTCTCTTCTTTTTAAAATTTTATTAATTATTAGTTATTGATAAAGCCCGTAGATGCACTTGAGGTGAATGTTATATTGGATTGCTTTCTATTGTATTCATGAATAGCGTAAGTTTATATTTTAAGTTATATTAAGTTTATTTGTAAAGCGTATTCCTCGTGAGGGCCGACCTACACTTGTCAATGTAATTTAACAACATAAGAACATTGGGGATGTTTGATTTTGTTTTTAAAGTCATCAGTCCATTCCCTTGTTAGTGTGAATCTCTCTCGTTACACATTGGCCATATTTTATTTAATTACTTTTGAGTCAAGTATAATTTATACAATGTAGTTGGCGCTAATAGTTGATATGTATAATTCTTCGATACGTCAGGGTGCATTGCCATTGAATACAAAAAATCATAACAAAATTTAAATCATTTTTCAGTAATAAAAGATGCACCTTGGCCTTAATCTAACTTTCACTACACCTAAGGATGTACAAGAGTATTGAAAGAATTACGTGTAATTGCTTTGAGCCTCACTTTTGCTGTAATTACACTGGTACAAATTTTCATATCATTTGTAAATGTGTTTAATACAATCGATTAATTTTATCATTATTATTGATAATAAATAATGTTTTAATTTTTGGCTCTAATCCTGGAATTATAAAATGATCGTAAAATTAGCTTCCAGGTCACTACAGGTGCTGCGGTCGTAGTGTTGTCGGTAAGCGATGCGTTGCCTTTCATGAATATCGATGTATCTTGCATAAAGAATATTAAGTAGGTAGGTAGATAGGTAGGTACTTTAAGGTAGTGCCATATTAAAGAGCTTCCTATTTTTAGTTAGTGTTTTTTTACCCTCTCTCCCTGTTTTTGTCGATGTGATGTAAATTTTACATAAAAACTTAAATGTAAGCCGTATAATATAATCTGTGGTGTCATTTTAAAGCCATTCAACCCTGAAGGACGATTTTACACTAACGCCATCTGTTAAACTACAAAATAAGTATCATTGTATTGTGTTTTCAATTAGTGGTATTATTAAAAATACATCAAAGTTTATTAGAAATAAAATACAGATGTTGGATTAACAACACTCGTATTTACAAAGTTGCTCAAGTCGAACAACCAGCGCAGTGTCAATGTCCACTCAAATTTACTAAAGTTATTACATTATTTAGATAAAACACATAAAAATGCAAATGCGTATTACGTTTATTCACGAAAATTTAAAATCTCTTCTGTCTTATTATAAGACAGTTAAACCTGTGACGCACGTTCGGATTTACAGTTGATTTGTTAAATTTATAATACTAGGACCTATTAACTGTTTTAATTAGCTAATACTAGTTATATATGATCACGAGAAACGAATTAAGACTAGCTTTTATCACAAGATGAATTATGATGGAAATATATTACTATTTTTACTTTTTATATTAGTCGTCAACTCACTTAGTGCTCTTACATAAAATAGGAAGAAAGCAGGACCTACTTCGACGCCTTTTGTATCGCCAAAATAAATAATCTTTTCTCCAATATCTACACGATCATTAAATTTAACTACATACTTCACTAACTTCAATAAGTCAACTTTTAAAACGTGTGAGTGACATCTTGTTATTAACGACGTAAAACTAATTTATTATTCTCGAAGCCGATATTCAAACGAAGGCAGTTAATATCTAATATCTTTACTTTAGAGGGTAATTGAAATCGATTACACGAAAATATTCTCGAGACAGCAAAATTTTGTCTTTGATACACAATATTTTCATAACTCTGGAAAAAAAAAAGAAAATTGAAATGAAACCGCCCGCGTTCCAGACGGTAGACGCACTCTGTGAGTGACCTACGTATGTGGTCTAAGTTTTTGACCTGGACTATTAACAATTAACATAATACCTTCAAGGACAGCGTCAGCAGATCTGTTAATTGTAAAACCAAGTGGTTGCTTCGATAATGTTCAAATTTATTAAAAAATGTCTTATTTTTTATTAATATTTTTACTTTGTTATATGATAACATTTTCTCCGTTTCTTGTGTTTCTAATACATCTGTGAAAATACTAAATCAATAAAGTTTTAGTGTGGGTAAACAATTTATTTAATAACACAGGCACACAAAAAAAAATCATGAACTAGAGGGGAGACCCCATTATGCTTAGGTTTTTGGGATCGCTGAAACCGAATATGACAATAAAAACTAATTTTAATTGCCCGTTTTCCCGCTAGCACCCCCTTACTACCTCTTAAAAAATCAAGATAGATGTGTATTTCTACGTTTTTTGGGATGCTGAAACCGAAAAAGATAAATAAAAATTAATTCAAGAACTCCATAACCTATTAACACTTTATTACTACCCCTTATGGGGAGTGAAGTTTTCCATTTTTGTATAAAATAAAGATGAATGTGTATTTCTATGTTTTTTGGTATGATGAAACCGAAAATGACAACCAAAAGTGAATTTGATACCTCTTTTACTCAATACCCCCCCCTAACCACCTCTTACTGGGGGGTGGGGGTAGTTTCAATTTTGTAAAAAATCAAGATGTATGAAGAAATTTTAACGATTTACAGTAAATGACATGTTTATCAAACTAGTTTGAGGTTACTCTTAGCTCTGATATTAGAAATTCAAATGCTTTATCGATCAGAAGTATCTGATATATATTCATGATTCAATTCTACTCTTAGCGTAACCCAGGAACAACGGCGTGGACGTGGACCTTTTGGGGTGCTGGATTGAAGTGAGTCCCCTTGCATCTCACTATTCAGCGTCTACCTGTTTCTACGATAACGAACTCTCTTGTTTTCAAAAAATCTTCTAAGTGGTTTCCTTTTATTGGCTCACATATTGACATCCCATTTACGCCGTTGAAAACAAACTTATAAAGTAGTTTAATTTACGTGTTTGTCGCAGTATTGTTTAAGAAATAAATTAAAGAATCTAAAGAATTTAAATACAATTCAACATTTCCTTGTCTAAAACTTAAATAATGATAAGAAAGTTGGTGATAGTATGTATTCATAAACATATTTTAACGGGTTCTGTTTTTAACGGGTTTAACCTCTTCTGTTAAGAAGCTTTATTTATATAAAGCAGTGGTCGGAACGTGTTGGTGTTAAAGGTGGTGTCATTAAAGTACGTTCCGAGCCACCCACTTGCAGTCTCAATGATATTTTATTCAATGTCAACCACATACCCACGGTTTTGGGTATTTGCATATTCTTAAAAGGACACAAGTATTTACCTATTTATACTACCTGGCCATAAGTATTGCAGTGATTGAGCTCAAATTAGTAATTTTCCTTCCTCGTGTGATTGTGACTCACTTTGTAAAGCTTATTCGAATTATAAGATTCATTTTCATTTACAATAATAGATAAACTATGTATTATGTATATATGGCTTTAGAGTTCGATCACTCGCACAATTGGGGAACAGTAAAAAGTTTATTTGTTATTGTAAAATTAAATTATTATTTGTAAGATAATGAAATGATGGAAAACAAATTGAGATACAGAGCTTAGAAGGTACCTAATACTGAACTTTCATTGCTATTGATTTATTGAATAGATTGATCTTTCTTTCGGTAATAACGGTGTATCGACTGAGTACTCGTGTGTCGATATACGATCTAAGGCGTAACGCATCTAGCGTTGCGCGGGTCGACTGTCTACTAACTGTCAAGAGTAATAAAAAAAGGAATATTTAAATAACAACAATAATATTTTATTAAAATCAATTTAATCTTATAAATTTAGGACTATTACATAAAATCATAATAATAAATTAAACTAATAATATTAATAGCTCACAGCCGCGAATATCATTTAACTGAGTTTCGTTCATTTGTTAACCACCGTGAAGAAAGTATTAAATAAAGATAAACAATGATTGGGTGTTTTAGCGTAATTAAATTATAAAAAAAAAGATATCCAAGTGACCTAGAATAAGTTACGGTCCGGAATCGCTTACATCAATTAAAACTGCGTATCGGAGCCCGCGGACGCGAGCGCGGCGCAGGCGGTGGAGTGGAAACCCCCACTTGAGGACGATGGAACGGTTTGTAGTTTTTTAATTGTAAAAGTGCGGTATGCGGCGAGTGCGTGCGGTGCTGCTCTGTGCGGCCGAGCGGCGCCAGCGAGCACCCGCGGCGTGGGCGCCCCGGACACGACGACCCCCCGCACTCGCACGAGGCTCATCTTGCACACAGTTTCGCTATCATGAAATCCTGCACCATGTACAAAATCACCTACGTGTCGAGGAAAGAGAAGGTAAAGTGAAAATAATTATCTTACGACTAGGCATTTCGTTACATTTAATAACAATTATCCCTGGAGGGTATTCCTAACTGACTCCGAAAGGGGAAACCTATCCTGTCCCAACAGTTTCTGACAAACGCCATTGTAATCATCGGCGTTCAGTGAATATATCATGGCACCGCGCAATTTCTGCTTTCTAATAAACTTGGCCTTTTCAATGACACTGTTAGTATCGTCGTAGGAGACCCATTCAGAATGCCTGGAGAAGTATGGCACCTTGGCTTCCGTGTCTTGTTTCACTACTATATTATCATTTTGGTGACTTTTTACAAATGTACAGATGTCTGGATAGTTTACAAAGCCCAAGTTGCCGACTCCACCAAAGCCCATAGCAGGGCTGCCTATCCGTGTATTATTTTCATTGACAAGAGTAAATGAATGTCCATAAGTTGGTATCCCGACCACAATCTTACTCAGATCCAATCCTTTGCTTTTGTACATTTCTACAGTATAGTTTATGTTCAGAGTGGCCATATACAGTTCCTCGGAGTGTCTTGCAAATAATGGAGCATTGAGTCCCGTGAATGGTGTGAACTCCGTGTAGTAATGGAAATCATATGTCATGATGTTGACATAATCCACATACATGTTTATTTGATCCACATCATAAGCTGCATCCACAATGATCTTCTGCGCCGCAGTGGCAACAGTTAGCAGGTAGTCTCTCTTCTCCCGAATATATTCTGCTCTGATTTCTCTCAGCAGCTGGGAGAAGTGTTGTCTTTCTCGCTTGTTCAACTTGTTTTGATAATTCTTTACTGCGGGGAACTCCCAATCTAAATCAATTCCATCCAAGGAGTGGTTCCTTAAAATACTCTTTATAGATTTTATAAATATTTTTCTGGACATGTGATTGACCACCATATCTGAGAAACCGTCATGAGCTCCTGCTCCACCAACTGACAGAAGAACTTTTAAATTTGGATTTTTATTTTTTAAATTAACAACTTCATCCAACACATTGTACTGAGAGCTTTCTAAATAAATTTCTTTATTTACTATTTTAGCAAATGCTACATTAATATGGGTGCAGAGATGGGAATGAATATCTGAGGGCATTAGTTCAGGAGCCCGCAGTGTGCTCGGCATGGTGTAGTAGCACGACACAACTCCATTGTCTTTTACGAAGTCCGAGATATTTACATCCGATTTCTCGTTAGGATAACAGCATATTGACTTTTTTGTAATCATAACTTTGTAAACAACAATCCCTGCAGCTAGGATACAAAAAACTAAACCAATAGCACCTAGTATAAAATTCCTTTTATATTTTTTATTTTCGTTTTTTTCTGTGATCAATTTCTGTACAAGAAGGGCTTGAATTTTAAGATCCCATTTTTCGGATTTCATATTTTGAAAAACCATGGCAATAATTAGCAATATCCTTACTTTGGAGCCACAAATTATCCAAGGTTAAATAGAGCGTTTACATTCTATGCAATAAAAATGTAAAAGTTTTGTACTAAATGTTATTGATATCACAATGTGTAAATATAATGTATTACACTTCACAATTCACAAATCAATCGCACTTTTGCATGCGAAGTTACGCATATACGCCACCCACATAATAAAACAACAAGAACAAGGTCAAATAATCGATTTATTGTTCCTTGTTGAATATTACGTATGCGTGTTTATTTTGTTGTAAAGCAGTTTTATATTATTATGATTTAAATGATAAATATACACATAGACTAATAAATTATCCTATCCTATTGTAGATTATAAGTATTCGTGTTTATGGTAGGATGATGTAAATTCATAGATCTTAAAATCTTTATGATACTCAACAACATACCACAGTTGAGTGTGGCAACAATAAAATAATCTATCTATTTCGGTAACCGCACCATAATCGAGCTCATATCGGTAGAATTATTTTGTATCAATATGTTTCGTTTACCTCTACCTAATCTTTGAAATATACTTAATACTTCTTTTAAAATATGTTTTTGTAGTTTTGGCTTATAATGTATAAGAGACGAATGGTCCTTTTATAAATATTTACTTTATCTTAAAAGCGTCTAAATAACGAATAGTTACTATAAACATAACATTTTTCTACTTATTATGTATAGATAAGAAAGAATCAAAGCTGTGTTAGAAAGAGATACCACTATTTTATATGGTTTTATATCTAAGTAAACAAAATTGATGTTTTATATCCATAGGATGTTTTTTGTCTATGAGACCTCAAAACCAAGAAGATAGAATATACTAACATATATTTATATTTTACAAGGATAAATAACCCTATGGAAAAGGAACTTTCAAAAGTAAAACATCAATAAAGTAGGGGCGTCAACAGACCTTTTGACTCGCTGCGCTCGTGAAATCTCGGGTGCCGTTTGCATATTGAGTGAAGCGAGCCCAGTATAATGACTCATCTTTTCCCATTGACTTCAATGGGATATCAGTTTTTGACATGTAATTAAAAAAAATGTTTTTTTTTTGACGACATTTTTAAATTTTTTTAAACTATTGCCTCTTGTGTGTCTTTTTGATAGCAAAATTTCATAATTTTCCGTCAAGTAGTTTTCGAGCCTATTCGTGACAAAGAATGTGAAAAAGTCTCCAGTAAAACGCTCCGCTCGCTTCGCTCAAAAAACAACATTTAACATTTCTAACAAATTAAACATGTATTAGATTAATCGAACTAAGATTGATTTAAAATCGAATTAAGATAGGTTAGGATACTATAGTATAAGATGGGACGGGACGGTTCTGTAGCGGTGTTGAAAAAGGATTAATTATGTACTACCATCCTAATGTATATTGTTATTTTCGTCAATTATGAGTTTAACCTTGAACACTGTTGAAGGAATATTTTTTTTGTAGACAGTTTTACACACACATAGGAGGTATTACTCCAGGACAATAAAAAAAAATCCGTAATTATTCTTACTCGACTTGTATTTTTACTGTTTTCATTTCAAAGCTATGCTGTCATGATATAATAAAATTATACACTATGCTGACATTGCTATGACTTTGAAGTTAAAATGTCAAATTTCAATGACAATTGACAACAATAGAAGAATATGCAAATTGAAAGAGTAATTCAGAGTGACAGCTTCAATACTAAATATACCCGTGTATTTTAGATTTTTTTACAATAATGCAACATGTGATTGCCTTTTAATAATGTAATACTTTAAATGTTTCTCCAGTTAGAGTGTATGTTCAAACGATTTTCAAGATATGGATAGCTCGTCTATGAATCATTACGAACAACAGCTGTACAGTGTATTTAAAACCTTCGACGTAGATAACGAGGAAGCCTTAAAAAGATCAGCAGTACTTCAACTCTGTGAATCTTTACAGCTCGAAGATCGGGGAGCGGCGCTCGTAGATACACTTTTCGATCGACAGAGCAACCGTGTAACATTTGCGCAATTTCGCAACGGGCTCCTTTCCGTTCTGGACAGAGATCCCATACAACGTGAAGAGAATTCTATAACCGCGGAGTCCGGTGCGACTACTTTAGCAAAAGCGGTTACACCACCTCACAGTGACGACGATTCGTCCGGTAGAGAAGTTGCCCCTAAATTCGTATTCGGTTCGAAGAAGTACGGCCGGCGATCGCGTCCGCACCGCGGTGCCTCTGAAGACTCACCGCGGCATCGCGTCGCTTCAGAATCTCGTCTGGATAGTGTACGTGCAAGACAACGTATGAGGTGCAAACGAAGTTCATCCGCGATGGAGAGTCGGGACGACTCTATAGGCGACGACGATCCTACAGATCTCGATCACGACCAGCGCGTAAATCGAGAGCGCGCTCTTGCACTATGCCGAGGACTTCACATGCACGGTATTGATCAACCCCTCGTCGACCGAGTCTTCGCCAGCTCGGCGACCGATGAAGTCACAGTCGGCGAGTTTTTCGATCGCCTCAACGCATCGCTCACAACATCCATAGCTACATCTTTAGACGGCGTGTCTACAGATGGTAGTTCTAAATCAAACTCCGATATAGTTTCCAGTGATGCGGTCATAGAGACCTGGAAACGGGCCGGCGTTCAAAAACCGATGGGTTTACTTTTAGAGTTAGGGTTTGGAGATGCGGCGTTACGCCTGCACGCACTCGAACGAGTTTTAGATGATGAATTACAAACAAACTCATCAATACCAGACGGCCGCTTACTTTTAGCGGCTTATACATTGTCACGTATGCGTTTAGAATCCGCTTGGCGATTTCTCGACGTCGCGCGCAGCGAACGGGATAAACTTCGAGACGATCTCGCAGAAGCCAACCGACGGGCGAGGCTCCTGGCGCAGGACGTCGACGAGAACCACGCACGCATCGAGACCGAGTTGAAGTCGAGTCTCAGACAGATGGAGATCCGACACGCCGAGACCCTACGAGCGGTGGCGGCGGAGGCCAGCGCCGACAGGGAGCGAGCCGCCGCGACTCGCACCGCCATGGAGGAGGACGCGGCGCGACGGGCGGAGACTGAAGTGCGACTTCGAACCGATATCGCCTCACTCAGGGACCGTGTCAACGAGTACCAGGTAATTATTCAACATCTATAATAATATACAAAGTACCGTAACGACGTATACAATATCTAATATCAATATAACGTAAAACATCTTTGTATTTATGAAAAGGGTTGGGAACGTAACGCTGCGTGTTCTGATCGATCACATACTACGGGTACTCCTTTAAGATTTGCAAGGGTCTAAGTAATAGCAGTAATAGTAACAAATGTCACAACACAGGAGCGCGCCACGGTCGCGGAGATTCGCGCCGCTCAAGCCGAACGCGAGCAGGCGAGGCTGCAGGAGGAGCTGCGGCGGGCGGAGTCGCGGCACGAGGAGCTGGAGGCGCACGGGCGCGCGGCCGCCGGGGACCTGGAGGGGCGGCTCCGGGATCTGCGCGCCGAGCGGCAACTGCTGCGGGACCGCTGCGACGAGCTGTGTGCCGCACTGGAGGGGGGAGCGGGGGGCCAGGGCCGGCGAGGGGAGGCGGCCCGCTCCTGGCAGGACGAGGTGGACACGGCGCAGGTTGTCCGTGAGATTTTATAATTTTTTACTAATATGTGTATCTTGTGTCAATAATTTATACATTATTTTGCAGATGTGTAATCTCTCATTGAAATCTTTTGAACGAAAAGAGTCCCGAGAATTAATGGCGAAGTTGCGGACGTTTCTAACTAATATACGAGAAATATCAGTCCGAGACAAAACTAAATGCGAGTCGTGTGATAATGTACTGGGATCGCTGACAGTGTTACAAAATGCAATTCAGGATTTAAAGGAACGAGGCGAATATACCGAACCCTGTGAGGTATTCGAAAGAGTGGATGTGGGCTCGCAGACCGAAGGCCAACATTCTATAGAGGACGTCGAGGTTCTCAAAAAGTCCCTCGCGGACTGCAGACGAAATCACGAGCTAGAAAAGGAGAGCCTATCTGGTGTCGTCAAGTAAAATATTTTTTCCGATTATATACTTCCTCTAGGTGCGGTGCTTCCGCGGGTTATTGATGATTGATATTGTTTTAGGGAACTGGAATCGAGTTTGGAACTAATGAAATTAGAATATGAGAAATGCGAGGAATACTGGACGAGCAAGTTGGAGGAGGAGCGCGAGCTGCTGGCGGAGGAGCAGCGTGCGGGGGACGAGCGCCTCGCGGACCTCAGCGCCAGGGTCGCGGACTACGAGCGGCAGTTCACGGCCGCGCGGGCGCTGCCCACCATCCACGAGCGGGACGGGCTGGAGGCGCAGGTCAACGACCTGCAGGACGAGTTCGACGCCTACCGGAAGGCCAAGGAGGCCGAGCTCGCCGCCAAGGTACGAAGACCTAGCACCCCCGAGGCGCACGCGGAGATGTGGATGTGATAGTTACGGACGATACGGTTTCAGACGGAGGAGCTACGGCGGCTGCAGCGCCGGGCGGAGGGTGGCGAGGGGGTGTGCCCGTGCGGCGGGGGGGCGGCGGCGCGGTGGCGCGCGGCGGCGTGGCGCGAGGCGGGCGCGCTGCGGGCGCGGGCGGGCCGGGCCGAGCGCGCCGCGCAACGTCTGCACGCGCGCCTCGCCGCCGCGGACCTGCTCGTCAAGGACCTCTACCTCGAGAACTGCCGCCTGGCGCACGCGCCGCGCCCCTGACCGCCCCCGGGCTCCCCCGACCGTCCCCGAGCGCTCCCGGCCACCCCCGAGGCGCGCCGCCCGCGGTCTCTGCGATGTGTCTTTTTCAATCCAGTGCATTCCCTGGACCGCTGATGATATCATATCACTTAGCATTACGATAGTTATCTACATTTAAATTCATAAAGCTCGTGAAATTGTGTAAATGGGAACAAGTATTATATAGGTCATAATATTAAAGAGTCCCTCGCCTCGAGGCAGTCGGTAGTGATTCACATTCAGTCGCCGTCCAGTGCCCTGCAGCGGTGACTGTTGTTGACCTCCACGTTATATTACAATTATTGAAAGTAGACATTTCTTTAAAACTTAATGATAATGCGTAATGTATTTTTTAGTATCTGTAAAGATAAAAAGTATATTAATTATACTTAACACCTTCCACAGACCAATTACCTGATAGTGGAGGCGAGGTCTAACGTGTGAGAAATTTGGCAAACATTTCAAGATATATATATAAATACTTTATACAATACAAACTTACACTGTATTGTCTGGAAGCCAATGTGTCACTTCAGAGGTGACCTTCATTAATGTTAATAATTCTAAAATGAAAATGGCCATCTTCATTCATGATGAAAATGTAATGCAATACGTTTGGAATATTTTTCATTTCAATATATGTTGTAGTCATTAGCACGGTAGCAACGCCGCAGGAGAGAGACGCGACCCGACCAGTGCCTTCATGTGTAATAAAACTAATAGCATATACTAAATAATTATATAGTGATATAGCTTTGTTATTGATTGAGCTTGTTCTGACTACAATGATGACTCGCTCGCTCCTTACACTTCAGTGCCGAGATAATTCACTTAGTTCCAAATACATATATACTCGAGGGGTATGTTAGTTTGTCCTGACTTTACACTGACAACGAAATGGCTTACTATTATCTTAAAATATGAAAAAAATCTTCCACAGCTTCTTAAAGAGATGGTATTTCTGTTTGGTTGTCATTTACCGGGTACTGAACTAAAAGGTTTCAACTGCTTAAGAAATTCTATATAATTTCTATTAATTATTTATTGATGTATTTACAGTACAGATTGTATGAGATTTTTTAAAGATTCTCGATAATGTTCGGGAGGGAGACTATTGTAAGCGACTGCTGACTTGTGATTTGTAAGTTAGATATTCCGTTGTCAATTAAGAATAGTTTAGTCGTTCTGTAGACAACCCGAGGTAGTGCCTATGAGATAGGCTCCTCGGCATTGCGTCGAGTGATTTAACTGTCGTAAGTTTACATTAAGAGTTAGAACAGTCTTATTATTATTATTATTGAATTAGTTAATGTGCCTTATTTTATAATCTCCGACATGAATGTTCCTAGCTTTTGTTTGTTTGAAAACTGAAGTTTGATGATTTGAACAAAATTAATATTCTGTTTCAATAACATGTTTAAACTATAAGACGCGAAGGTAATATTTTGTGATAATTTGATAAACATAGCCTTATTGAGTACTATTGTGTATTCGTGTTTCTAGTTCCTTCTTATGAGTTAAGTACGTAATATAAGTGATCTTGTAATTAATTCTGAGTCTCATTACCCGGATTGACTGGGCTAGGCTCGGGCTGGGACCTAGGACTGGGACGTTGGACGGAATATTGGAGACAATATTATCTCATGCCGCTATTTGGATGTTTCATGTTTGACATAATTATATTTTAAGTAGCAGTTGTGACGCGACCCGGTGACAGTGACGTTGGATGACAGGACGGCAGATGTGTTAAAACAATTTATAAATTAATAAAATGTTGATCATGTGTCTTTGTTTTTTTTTTACTCTGTTACATTGTTCTGTGAAATATTGTGAAGGAAAATCTTTTCTATCTCGATTGACAGCAATTCAAAATTAATTCATCTAAAATCAATGTTTTCAAAAGATTATATTTTCTTAGATGTAATGTGCAGGTAATCAGGTGAGCAAAAAACAATTAATACTGGAGGAGGAGTATAAGTGTGTAGTTAGGCGAGATTTAGATCTTATGAAATTCTGAAGTAAATTACATGTTGAGTTTTGTCCTTCCATTAATAAATTGAATATAAATTTGACCTTTCCTTTTTTATTTCAGTTTTACCCTTTCAGTGCTATTATTTTAATACAATGTGTCATTTTGCAATCAAAAAGACACATTGTATTAAAATAGTAGGAGCGCCGTGTTGTGGATTGAAGTGAAGAACGGAAGACAGAAATACAGATTTCTTTTTATTCTTAAAATTGTAAATCGTTTTTTTATATAACGGTTTACTATTATTTTAAAATCAGCTAATAGTAATTAATAATGAGTTATACTTCTCACCAGTGTCAATAAAGTATCTTCAAATAAAATAACCTTCTAAAAACAGATTTTATTAAATCATACGTGGATAGTTTTTTGTAGATTAAAAGAAAATATTTTTAATACAATACATTTAAAAGACAAATAAACATTAGGAATTGGGATAAATATTGATATATCTATTGTCAAAGCAGTACAGGGAACAGTACACTTGTGATATTTTTAATATCTTCACTACGGAATTAAACATTCAAACAATATAAAACGACTTCGATGTAGATACTTGACAAGTTGAAATATTTCAAAGTCTAAGATTACAAATACAGGCCTCGTGTAATGATTAGGCTGACTAGTCTAATTACATTAACAGGATGGGTGGTTGGATTTGTAATTGTTACTTCATTACAGTAATTCATCTTACCTTTAAGTATTTGAATAACTATACAATATTATACAAAAAATTGTGACAGTAAGATTCTACATTTTTACAATTTTCTAATTATACGACAACATTTGAAACTTTTTTTAAACATAAAATTACCGTGTCGTTTTCTGCTTCGACGAATCGTGCGTTTGAACGGAGGCGACTCGTACTCGCTCTACTCGTATATTTATTTAATTTGAAAATGTTAACAAGCTGAACATGGTGTAATGTAACTCAATGTCTGCGGACCATTCGCTGTCTAACGAAGTACAATAATATGTAGGATGCCAGATTGATCGAGGTGCTTATAATGTTAGTAGCTCTATTGGTGTGACGTCAGGTGGCCCAGAGAACGCGAGTTCGAGATACGCCCGTGTCCATAATTTTTTAATTCCAATTTTTTTAGCAATTCGTCGGCAAGGTACAGTCTTACTGCGGTCGAATCGTTCGTTTCCACATTCCGGATATACATTCATAATAACTCCCTCCTTTTCGATGCCGACGACTTCTTTAATTCCAACATCATCGGAATATCACAAAATATACCTATAGTGTTTACAGTTCGAGGAGCTTAGTGTATAATGGAATTACAGGTACATGCCGTTGACGAGGTAGTCTGCGTCAAGTGCGAGGCGCGGGTGCGCGCGCCGGCGGCGGCGAGCGGCGCGGGCGCGGCACCCCGCCAGCGCAGCCAGCGACAGCGTCATCAGGGAACCTGCGGGACCCGACGGGACTGTCTGAGAAGCGGTGCTCGTTATATTGGTAAGGGATAGTGAACGGTCAATCAGCGTTATCTTGTTAGACGATTGTGGAGACGAAAGAGAGCTCTATTGAAGAAGGTTGAGCATCGTCTTCTCACTTTATTGTGGCGTTAATGGCCGAAAATCCACAGTCGATTTGCTGGAGCTGAGGCCTATCTTCTTTCCTGTTATGACCATACCTAATACTAAAAGCAGTACGGCGGCGGGCGGGTGCTCACTGAGTCCATCGTGGTCGTCGTTGGGCCAGCGCGCACGTGCCTCCAGCGCCGCGGCCGACCCCGTGTTCCCGTCGCCCCCCACAGCAGCAATTCTCGCATCACCCTCCGCACTGCCGTGTGTCGCTGGGGCGCGGCCGCCCACACTCGCATGGCCGATTTCTACTTTGGCATCGACTTTCTGTAAAATAAATTTGGTCTTGATTATGAATTCCATAACTTTTTCCATTTATGAATTCCATAAATTTTTGATTATGAATTTCATAATTTTTATAATTTAAAACAACAATATGGAAAGACCTACTATTTCTTTGAGAGCTTTCTTTTTTGTCGTATTTTCTATGACGACAAGTTTGTTCTCCTCCCTGGCGTCGAGGCGCGGATTCACGGGGGCGGGCGGGGGGACGCGGCGCGGGGGCGGCTCCGAGGGGAAATCCAATATGTTTTTATTCAATATCTCGAAGCCTTTTTTTGGGCCATCTCTTAGCGTCTGCTGTTGGCTCGAATATACGATGGGCATCTCCGGCATAGTCTTCGATGATAGGTACATTTGCACGTCCTGAAAAAGACAGCAAAAAAGACAGCTGAATTACAGCAAATCTGGTACACTATGACAAGAAAATCAGTAGAAGTTGTAAGAAACTGACCGTCTCCGGTCTAGGTACAGGCCAGGCGCGGCGCGGCTCCACATCGGGCCACTCGCGGCCGTAGCCGCCCCATCCGCGCTCAGACTCCGGGTCCACGACTGCGCACAGACATATAAGGATCAAGTAACCTGAGCAGCATAAAGTCTATAAGGTCAAAATACTATACCGGGCCCGGAGAGCGGCTGCCAGGCCCGCCGGGGCCAGCCTGCCGGCGGTGCGGACTCGAAGGCGTTCTCTCGCTCGCTCGGCTGAAGCAGTCCACCCTTGTGACTGAAGATATGAGACCCTCCCATGCCACTGACTCCTCCTGTATGATATTACTTCTTTACTAACGCAAATACACACCTATAGTACAACATCAACAACACGTTAGATCTCCTGGCAATGGACAATCCTGGTGATTAAGTAAAACGCCGCTATCTATAGCTGACATTTATATCATCTTTAATTTGGGATTTATCCTCTGTACATTAAAATTCAAATATAATAGTGTCTTTAACAAGTGTGAGCGTCCGACCAGTGTAGCGGTGCGGCTGTGCCTGCGCAAGGCGCCGCGGCCAGGGGTCTGCGCCCTCCGCCGCCTCGGCCTCCGCCGCCGCCGCGAACCCACTCTCTGCGAGCACCTGGCGAATAATCGAAGATGAGGAATTGCCGGTTTATGGAGACCATATGTGCTGTGCTCCACTGAAGTGGGGGGCAGAAACAAAACGAGATTAAACAAATTATGTGCCACCGGACATTGCGAAAATTCTGACTTTAAATCTCTAAGCCAATATGACTCCGTATGTCAAGCACCCTCTATGGCAAAATATAATATCTGCAGTCAATGATTACAACATTACGATTACTGTCAGGATACAGAAATTACACAGGTAGGAGACCAACTGCCTTATATCATTAAGACACACCGTCGGTCTCCACAAATTACAATGGTAAAAGATAAATAGAAACTTAAAAGGTGAATTTCGTGTGAATATATAATTGTACTACTAATTATTTAAGCCTAAATTAAATACTCAAAATCATTCCGAGAACCACCAGAGAGCCGCGTGTGTTACCTGTGTGAGAGGTGACAGCGGTGGAACACGCGTGGAGGCTGGCGTAGGCGCGGGACGAGGAGGAGTTCGCGCGGGGGGCGGACGGGGTAGCGCAGGGAGCGCGGGTGGAGGGGGGGCAGGGGAGGAGGGACAGTCTAACTCGGGCGCCTCGTCGCTGCCGTCCGCGCACTGCGGCACGCCGTCGCACGCGTTGTAAACAGCGATGCACTCGCCGCCGCGACGACATTCGAACTGGTACCGGCTGCAGCGACCGCCTGCGTGTTGAAGAGAGATTAAAATTTGTTGCGTCCTAGCTCACATCAATGATTTGTTGGATATTTGCAACACACATTGTGATGACAGTTCAGTTTAATCCCCAAAAGACACAAGTTTGCTCGTTTACCACTAAGAAAACGCCATTTGTCGTATCACCGCTTTTCGAAAGCACTTCTCTAATACCTCGCCAAGTATCAGCATACTGGGCCCCGTCAGTTGTCACGTCAGTCAGTCACGGCAAGGCCAAGTTGACCTTGATAAAATTGAGAGTGTTCAATAAAGCAATATTGCAAGCCTAGGCAAAGACTTGCGCTCTATAAGGAGCAGGTCCGGCTAACCATGGAGTATTATCTGTTCTTATCTCTGGTCCGGATCATCCCAATATCAGTTTTTATCGTTTCACCGCGTACAATGGTGTTCGGATCGCCGGGGACCCGGTGCTCTGCCAACAGCTGGACTCTTTGGCATTGCGTAGAGACGTGACTTCTCTGTGCGTCTTCAACCGTACTTACAACGGGGAGTGTTCCGAAGAGCTATTCGATCTGGTTGATGCCTGCCGTGGAATTTCACTGTTCCGTTTTCAAGGACCTTTCTTCCATATATCATTATTACTAAGATGTGGAACGGATTCCCTCGGGTGGTATTTCCGGATCTATACGACTTGTGTATCTTTAAAAAAGGCGTATACTCTCACTTTCACGGCCGGTAGCGCTCTGGCGAACCTCGGATGTTGCGGTAGTTCATGAGCGGCAATGATCACGTATCATCTGCGGCCCGCACGTGCATTTGCTCTCTTCTAACATGAAAAAAACATCTACAGCAAACAGGATTATAGTTGTGCAGATTGCACTTCCAATAATTTGCTATATTTTTAAAGAGACGTATTTGCCAAAACTTCGGCTACACTGGAAGTAAACAAATACTATACTAATACTACTAATAATAAGTAAACAGTACTTTATTCAGGATGGATAGTGTTCGACGACCTAGTCTCATAAAGTTTGTGCTAAATTGTGTTATAGTCGGTGGAGTGACTGAGACGAGACCGTTACCAACAAATTCACATTCGCAATTATAACAATTAGAATATTAGAAAGTTCCTAATACGAGTATAAGACTTATATAGTTAGTGACTTTTAGGCAACCTGAGGGTCGCACACCGTAATGCGATGGTAATAGATGGACTATCCGTTACAACAATATTCAGTTAGTTCCTAATTTTAGCTTCTTTTTAAAGGAAAAAATTATAAAACCTTCATAGTGTTTATATATTTGCGTAGCATCACTGTTATGCTAAGTAATTTAGCAATTTACAGCATTACCAAATTAACTATTAATTACTTTTAATAGTGTTTCTAAAGGTACACCCAACCCTTATTAAGTATTTCATATCACCAACCGTATGCATTGTCTCTGCCCTGTGACCAGATAACTTTTAAATCATCTACTATTTTAAAACTTTTCGTAACATAAAAAAAATTATTGAGCAATATTTGAAGTTCGTCCTGATTATAAAAGGTAAGAACAAAGGAGAGATAACGTACGAGTCCACACGAGCAGCGCGCCGCCCGCTGACGGGTCGCGCTCCACTTGACTCATCTTTACCGTTAAATCATTAAGTCACCGTACATTCACACCGTACATAGCAAAAACTTTGCTTCCAAACAAATTAATCTATATTGAGTATTCAAATATTTACTCGCTGTGGGCTGAGACGACGCCGGAGGAGGGTCCGTGCCGCGCGCCGACAGCGTCGTGGTCGCTGCAGTGGTGGTCGGGTTACTGGAAAGAAACACTGCCCATTTTAATGATGTCCTATGGAAACATGTATACCTAATATTAATATCTTATTTTAATTTAAAAATGGTATTTATCATTAAAATTATTCTAAAAATCAACACTGAAACGGGTATAGGAAGGTATAAGGAATGTCAGTTTAACATTTACCGGAGATTGGCGAGTTCCCTCTCGTGCGTGGCGAGCCGCTCGCTGTCCTGTAGCTCGGCGAGGCGGCGGCTGATCGCCAGCACGCCGCTGCTGAAGTTCCCGTGCGCCGTGAACTTGCAGCGGAAGTCCTCCGGCGGCCCGCAGCTGAACAGGTAGCAGCTGCCGGGACTCTAATTCACAATATCATCCATATTTTAATATTAAATTAATACAGGAGATAGCCCTGTCCCATTCGCCTGCACCTCGATCACGCGAGTTAATTACGCCATTTATATTTATGCTCAGGAAGGGTTGCTTACGTGTTTGTTGTTTTGTTTCCTGGAACATAACCGGTTTCCCCTTGCTAATATAAAATGTATATACCCAATTTAATGTTATCCCTTTTCCCTGAAGCTCCCTTTGCCAATTAACAGCAGCTCATCCCTTGCATTTACTAAAACTTTAACTAAACATCTTAAACATTCGTTTATTTTACTCGTAGTTACCTAATACGGGTGTAACTAATGTTGTTAGTTACTGAAGCAATAACTACTTCATGTACTATGCTTTTTTAATCGAATAGAATTGCATATTTGATCAATGTTTGTTTTTGTAACCAATTACTTTATTTAGAAGTCGCTCACTTGTTTTGTATGTTTAATAAAAGTTTGTACCAAAAGTACACATGGAAACATTTTTAGAATTTAGTTAAATTAATATTGCATTCATTATTGAGGAGGAACATTGGGACGGCTCAATATGTAACCTTCTCTTCGAAGACGAAGACGTCGCAGGCGTCGGTCTCGCAGCAGAGGCGCAGGCACTCGGCGCGCGCGCCCACGTCCAGCTCGGAGAGGTACCGCGCGCCCATCTCGCGGGACTCCTCCGTGCGGATGATCTTGTCGCGCTGCACGTCGAAGCGCGCGCCGCACGACGCCGGGTCCAGCTCGCGCGCGCTCACCACCGCGCCCACCACCACCCACCACGCCCACGCCCGCATCGCACTCCTCACTTTATTGCTTGAACTTCGGAGTCTTCCGCCGATATCTGCACAAACCTTACCATTTGGTATTGGAATATATTCGGTATACTTGTTATCTTCTGGGCCACGTCGGCCGGCGGTCGATATGTCGACGCATGCGCGCGGCTCTGAGCTGCGTAAGTGACATTCCGTCACATGTGCAAAATTCGCATGATTTTATAGGCTGTAGAAATCCGGTGCAACAATTAATTAATACCCCTCCATACAACAAAATATTGCAATATTTTTATTGTTATAGTATAAGTTATTAAACAATTCCGCAATGATAGGATATCCATGTTATCGCGACGTAAATAAATAAATGAGCCACTAAACCTGCGCGCGGTGTTCCCGCGCTGCGCGTGGCGCCGGGCGCCGGGCGCCGGGCGCGGCAGTCGCTAGTCGGTCGAGCGCTCCTCGCCGCCGCTCACATGTCGCTGTTCTTCAAGTTCAGGAGCGGAGTGAGTACTCTCCCTCACCAGCACTCTATCACACTATCACACTCACCCGCACGCTTGCACCTTCCGCACGATGTACCGTTCCTCGCACGCGCCAGCTCTTCCCGTGCTCCAGCTTCGATTTCCAAATCTCATTATATTGTGGTTACGTTATCGTATTTTCTCTGATTTCATAGCAATACTACACACGGTCAATATGTTAGGATCCAGCTTATAATTCTCTACTATCTTTTATCTTTAACTATTGTGAGAACAATCTAAAATCAAAATTAGATTTATTGAAAGTGAGTTTTATACAAAACATTATTTCATAGTCAAAGGCATCGCCGCCACCGCCGTTAACAAAACTACTCCTATTAGGTAATTACAATTTATGATTTGTGATATGCATATTGATAATAGCATTTTAGTATTCCTTCATTTTATCGTTCCTATGGTTAAGAGGCTCGAGATTGCAATCTCTCAGCGTCGACGCGTCCTTAACTATTCACCGTCTAGCAAAATTAACTCACAAATTATATACTTACGCTTCGTTTATATTATATTCATTCGTTATCCGACTAATCTACCTCCATACATGTTTAAATATCTTTATAGTATGTTTATTATACATACGTATAATAAGTGTATGTGTGTAGTATGTAGTAGATATGTGTACGTCGGGTACATGAAGCGGGGGTGTTATAAAAATGATTAAATCAGTGTATTTGTTTATTTGTTGGGTGAGAAAAGTTATGATTGTTAACATTTATGAAGATATATGTTGGAAAATTTGTACATAAAAAGCTTACAGTTTAGAAAACGATAAATTCTTTTATGGAAAATGAAAGTTTGTATAAAGATTTGTATTTTTAATATTAGATTCCGGTTTCGTGTTTACGTCGCGGCACCTCGTCACGTCACCTCGACTCACTTTGATAGGACTTTCACAAACGAACAACTGTTTTAATTTAACATCCTATCATTATGTTTATCAACAAAAATTTTTATATTTCTAATTGATTTTTTCGTCAACGGATTAAAATATTTAAAACTGTGCAAGAAATTGAAACAGACTAACATTTTTAGGCAGGAGTTGCACTCCTTGTGAAGAGAACAAAGCACGTCAGTCCGTCCGTTAGCTCTTTAAACCGTCTCCCGCTAACTCGGCTCTTCCATAATTACTTTTGTTTACACAAACTTGTCTGTAGCGTCTCGCCAACGACTCGGAACAAAAGCTTCGAGCCACTTTGTATCGTCGGCACCTCCTTCGACACTTTAGACACTGGAAACTATTATATTTCTTCCTTCACACATTTCATAATAGATAAAATAATGTATCCGTATTAAAGGTTCATAGTTCGTTTTAATACTTTTTTCTTAACGATTACTCGGTGTACTGAAATTAGATTAAAAACTTGTTAATATCAACAAAATATATAACTGTAATATGATGATGATAATAAATATAAAAAGTGAGAGAATAAAACTTGAAAAGTCGAAGGTAAAAGTGTTTGAAGGAACTTATTAGTATTGTACTTTGTAGAGATGGTGCAGAGTAATTGTACCGGTGCCGTTGGTTTTACGAGAACTCGTGGTCCTAACACATAAGATAATATCATATTAGTATCACAATATTAACATCTCGCAGTGTATTTGTCGGCAACTGTCCTTACGTGTATCCTACAAATAAATGACTATAAAAAAAAGCTTATATATATATATATATATATATATATATATATATATATATAATGAGCGGAGAGATACACGACTGTTCTCGGGAATTGAGAAAGTGTTGTTATTTTTTGAAATAGATATTTATTAAAGACTAGCTGGACCCACGACTTCGTTCGTTGCAACTAAGAATCCTGTTAAAATCGAGGGCCCCGTTTCAGACATGGGGCGGAACAAACAGACAGACGGGCAAAAAGTTAAAAATTAAAAAAGAAATGTTTTCTATTACTAAACTTTCGTGAAATTGTTAATTAGTTTTATTTTATTGATATGTAGAGATGCATTAATATTATTCTCGTTCAAAAAGTCATTGACGTCCCTAATTTGTTTTGATGTGTTCTATAACTAGCCGTTGCCGGCGACTCCTCCTGCGTCTGCTTCAATTTAAAGTCATATATTTATATCATCACTTCTTTTTTTATTTTTGTTTTTAAGGTCATTACATATATTTCAAAACATTATTAATGTTTTTCCTAAAAGTTAACTAACTAATAATCTCACATAACACTATAGTTCTTCTATATTCGTCCATATCATGTTGCGTGACGCGAAAAAACAAACAGATTAACAAACACACAGCTTTGTGACGTGTATTAATTGATGAGGTGAAGTGTGTTCTCGTGTGAGTATTGAGACACGGCTGTCTCGGTGAGATACTGAGGCGGGGCGCGGTGACCTGCGATGAGGAAAGGTTTGTTGTTATTATTAGATTATCTATTGCTATTAACGGTAATTAAACCGCGAGCTGTCCATACATAGTATAATAACATATCATCTTTGAGAGTTACACTTTATTTAGAAACATAAGTCAATTCAAAATATTTCCCTGAGCGGATTCAAAATGTTGCATCTGCTAAATTGAAATATTGCAAAGCAGTCATAACATTAAAGGTTGTAGTCGTCTCGCCGGTCGATGACCTCGTCTGCGCTCATCGGGACTGGAAGGTATCCTGGATAAATTAGTGTCCGTAATTCGCATCGTCGCTGCCGCGGCCGGGCTCACCTCTCGCCGGGTGGCGGGAGTGCGCGCCCGAGCTCGTCCTGCGCTGCGCGGAGACCGCATGCATCCCCACCCCCCCGCCCCTCGCACCCCCCCTCACCTCCCATACACCCCGCCAACGCTCGTCACGCCGCTGCTCCGTCACGGCGACGACGCTCCGCGGCCGCTCGCTCCTCACCGCCAGTGTAACTCCGCGAGCGTTCTGAGCCGAATGTGCGTCGACCGTTCCGGATCGGAGCCGAGTGTCAAGTGCATCAATTGTCTTAAGAGTTCTGTGATTGCTCGGCGAGTGCCCCGAGTGCGGAGTCGGCCTGGCGAGCGAGCCCGGCCTCCCCGCGGGGGCACTGACCCCCGCCACGACCTCGGTACGACACGACCCATCGACGTCGGCTCCTCTCCCGATGATCGCATGACGTTGATCGCTAACGGTGCCGCCCGCGCCTTAGCCGCTCGACGAACCGGCGTCATCTCTTTATAATATTAATAGTAATCTTATTAATAAATAACTTCTCAGTTTTTCTAAGACTGAGAAGCGTTATCAATATAGGAAGTTATGTATTTTTTACCACAATATTTTAAGATATATGAAACCATAGCGACTTAAGCAGTAAACGCTTCCGTTAGGAAAGTACGTATTAATATTGTTAAATTGGCATGTAGTTATCGGTGTCAGTCGGTATCGCAGTTGTTGTGGTCTCCGTAATCGACTTTTATCAGAATAATAACAATTAACCGTATCTAATTATGTGTAATTTGATACGAGGCAGCCAATAGTTGTACGTATTTGTGATGCTAAAAGATTACTTAACAGTTTTGAGTTACTTTTTCACGTTAAAACTATATATTGAGATGGAGGTTCAGGGTAGATAGTGAAGTGGGGTAATCGTAAATAATGGAGTACGAGTGGTGTTAAGTTTAGACATAACCGCACAGCTCCGTGTGTTTGAATCATGTTTTATTTCACCTGCCCGAAACTAGAGTTTCAAATCTTTGATGATGAAGATTCAACAAAGATTTAAAACATCGACAAAGTTAGAAAAAACACAAAATATTTTTTACACAAGGATTACTATTATTACAACTAAAGTTTGTCGACTTTATCTGTAATTTATAAATAGTTGTTGTCTTGTTATTAGATAAATAACTAAAAGGACAACAATGAACGCACGTAGATTAAAAATTAAATGATACGTACAGATAATAATTTAAAACTATATAACGTATGTGATGTATTATTTCAAATAAAAGTATTACATTTTGGAAAAATATCAAATAATACCAGATAAAGATTACAGAAAATTAAGTCACAATATTAGTCCGCTGATCTCACTGTCAATCACTGTTAATCACAATTAATCATTGTTAACGGGGTGTTGGTGGTTAAGTGTGATTAGCAAATAAATAAAATTAAAAGAAATATATTATAATACACTTATTAATTTATAAATTAAACAATTTGCCTAAAATACTTGATTTACCCAACCGAACATGTGAGAGTAGTAGTTTCAGTATTTTGAAAGACGTATAACAAATAAAGTAACTCCCTACAGAGATAGCTTAAATTAAAATAATTAAATAATTAATTACGTGACCAATCTTATATTTGTAAACAAAAACTCTCTTAGATTTTCTTACTATTATACAAAAAACATATAAAAATCAAAATTTAATAAGAATGTAGCGAACGAGGTCAAGAAGTCGCAGGATGAGTTAGCGACTTTGATGACTCTGTATCAGAGAACGCGTGGATCATCGTCATGATCCACTCTGTGAAGAGTCCAATTAGCGCAAGTCGCAGATCAACAGGCCGCGCTACACTTGACTATCCTCCACTCTCGATTCAAGTTGCATAATAATATAATCAAACGCATCGCTGCGTTGCACGTAAGTTCTGACGGAGTAACCAAGACGAAAGCGAGCTTTTGCAACATACAATTGATGCTTCCATTGCAAAACGATCATTAAAAGTCAATACAAGTAAATTCTTTACACGAACGATATATATTTGAAGTAGTTTGAATAATTATTCTAGTGTAGGATTAGTTTATTTAGGTGTGATGTTGCAGTTGCTATTCTATTCCGGGTTGTGACGTCTTTCCGCTTATAATAAAGTCGCACGTGTCGTAGTGCTCCGGCGGCGGCCCCGCTGAGAAGCACACGCGTGGGTCGAGGCAGTGGATCACTTGAGGCCGTCTGTTAAGTCAAAGTCTGCCTTAAGAGGCAGAGGCAACATTTATCGCATTAGTGCCTCATTATTTTAATTAGATTATACGGATTACGGAGGAAACTATACGTGTAAAATCGGACGCGACGCCTCGAAATTCAATATATATCCCGGTTTATGTGTATGACGCCGGTCTGTCAATAACTGGTCTAAATCTTGAATCAATACAAAAGCAATTAAACTCCAACAAACACGTCATCAAAAAATAATTTTCCTTGTTGTGTTATAAAAATATATTGGGTAAGTAAAAGCTATATTTAAAAATGATTTCATACAGTATTTACATAAAATCTGACGGTCGTTCAACCACGAGCGCTTCCTACTGTATCTAACCAAATTGACTGTAGTACGTACCTACTGTGTACTGACAGACCGACAGACATACTGTATCAGAGCATTCAATTAATTATTTTAAATTAAAGTGGTAGTGCGGCTGATAAGAGACGGGGCACATTCATTCTACAATAAAGGCGTAAATTAACGAAATGTTTGCTTTTATATTTATGATATATCAAGTGTGATGGAAAGATACCACAATCAATGCTATCTGAGCCTGATTTCGGTGTTCTTGAAGTGATTTATTTGACATCGTAATCCTCGGCGCCTCACAGCGGGCTCGACGCAGCTCGAGCCGCCGCCGCTAAACAAATATTATAACTATGTATATTTTTGACTCGTTATCAGCCGATGTAAATTAACACAAAGATTACAATACAAACAGTAATATCTTATCGTGCCACAAGGAGCTAATTCACGTGTCGTTTAGAACAAAATATTTTAATATTATATATTTATATCTTAACCAAAAATAGAGGAGAGAACCTCAAGCGACAATTCATTGAATGAACGTTAAATTGGTATGAGAATGATTCAAAGGACTTTTACTTAGTACATGTTTTTAATCAGCGGTACAGGCAGTAATTGGCAGTTGTCGGTTGAAGTATCTCTACTACGCGGGGGAGAGGAATGAGTGAATACAATGTATATATTGCCCTTTTTTGTCTGTCTTCATAGCGATGAAATGAATATATTCTTAATTTTATCCCTTTACAAAGGTTGGATTATGTATTTAATTTGTTGTTAAGGTGGTCATAAAAACAGCCTCATACTTTGTGACGACTTGTCATTTAGAGTGAAGCTAAGTACTTAAATACATCGCGAGGGCTTAGAGAGCAATTTTCGGGCAGACGGGTCAAGAGGGGGCGCGAGACTCGGCGTATTACAGGCTTTGTTCGTTTGAAAGCCTTCTCCGTCTCTCTACAGTCGTACAACATAGCACATCTGACTGCGTCGTCGAGGATCCACTTATCACACGATACAGACGGACTGCCTCTACTGTTAGAGACATCAAGATGCTTTGTAATCTGTGTTATTAGACATTACTATTATATTCTACATTGCTAAACTGTAGTGGAACCGATCATAAGATATGTTGGAGGTCAATACACCAGTCTTACAGATGTAACTAAAAACTATGTTAACGGATTTTAATTAGCGTATATTTGCATTTTAAATATTCAGCTCACTTCGCTGTTCGCATTCACGGAAAGGCGAATTGGAGAGATTCTCTTCTAAAAGAAAAATATTAGAAGCCTAATATAATATAAATACAAAAATTTTAAATGGATTTATATGTTACATTGTCTTTAGAATGTTTTTTATCTTTTTTTAAAGTATATAGATGGTATAGAACGGTTTCTTCACGATAGTATAATTGAGTAGTGGTATAATATGACAGGATAAGGGAGGAGAGGTGCGTCCACGCGCCGGCGAGCAGCGTCGCACGCGTGCTTGAACATGACCTCTTCACTTTTAAATGTTACTTAATTTCATAATTTACTTTATATACAGAATGGCTCGGAAGAGAATTTAATATATAATAGAACTGGACTCTTCGAATACAAGCGTTAATATTAGAAGCATTATCATAATAGTAACTGAGAATGTTAAAAGATAGAGGTTAATGGTTGGCCGGGTTGGGTGTTGCGAAGGCGACCGCCTTCATAACGAGCTACACCGCAGGAACGGCTCATATTAGTTGAGGTGTTGTAAGTTACATGATATCTTTACAAGATGATACAACTTGTTGTTATCTTGCGGTATTCATTGTGAATCACACCAGTGAAACAAGCGGAGACTCAGCGTCCACTCATCCATTTCAGTTTACTTTATTGTTATTTCCAGTGACGTTATATGAGTTTTTGATTTTCTTTATATGATTTGACCTCTCATAAATACCTGTAATAATTCAACATTTGGCGGAATATGTAATATTTATAAGAATTTACACACATATTTGCATTCAACGCGAACCCTTTAAGTATATTATAAAAATAAATTGTAATATACTATATTAATTAAATGAATTGCCCCGCGGTCTGCGTTGTCCCCGTGCGGGGTCTGTCGCTGTCAGCTGCGGATAACGGACTATCCTATAATAAACTAATGTCAAGTACGTACTGTTTATTGAAGCCGGTTATGAACTCATTCATTAATTAGGCATAGGTTCTGTTTACTTTTTGAAACAGCGTTCGGTTGACTGCGTTTAAGAATAAGTTTATATTTAGTAGAAAAGTGTTAGAATATTACTTAGTAGAATAACTAAACTAAATTTAATTAACTTAAATTAGTCTAGAGTATCATAGAGGAGTAATGCTCTAAAAATATTTTTAAAAACCAGTTCTTGTCTTGTTCAGAGCCGCAGCAGCGGCGGCGGCATGGAGTGCGGCGTCGCGGCGCCTGTGCCGGCGCCGGGCGGGTTTCCCGCTCGGGCGCACCCACAGCCCCCTGCGCACCCACAACACCCGGCGCTCTCACCCACGGAACGCTCACCCGCGAAAGCAGGTCTTCACGTTAACTTCAGTGATAAGGGCGAGGTTTGAAGAATAAAAAATACTATTATTTATAACCTCCTCGATCATTAACAGAATTTATAAAGGATTACATTTTATGATTTTTTTAATGAAAGTATGGATGTTTTGCATCACCTTACATTACATTACATTAGTGTAAAATTGTGTTCAGATTTTAATTAAAATTTCTGTGAACTCTGTCTATTAAAGTAACAATTCATAAATTGCTTTAACTTCTTTTTTTTGTAACAATAACTTAGTGGCTAAAATGATAAAAAACTATTTTTAATCGAATAAAGTTATCAAGTAAAGCAGCCTTAATGTATTGGATACAATTTGGTTATAGGTAAAAGAGAGGCGAGAGAAATTTTTGACGGCAAAGTATGGAAGTCACCAAATGGCGCTGATCCGTAAGCGACTCGCCGTGGAGATGTGGCTCTACGACGAGCTGCAGAAGCTGTACGAAGCACCGGTCAGTGAGACCACTAGCACACGACACACACATTTAATACACACATTTGACACACGGGTTGTGTCGTGACGACCCGCTGGGAACTACCCAGCGGGTCGTCACTTTGATTTGTAGATTGTTGTTCAGTAGTTTGTACATTTGTGTAACCTTTGCGATATTGGTATGCTTCGTTAATGGTTGTCCGGTGTCTGTACCAGGGCGAGGCGGGGTCGGGGGCCGGCGCCAGTGCGAGTGCGGAGGTGGAGGTCGACATCGACGAGCTCCTCGACATGGACAGCGACGACCTCCGCCGCAGACACCTCACGGTGGGGAGCGAGTGGTTCTCCGTAGATTTATCAACTAACATTGGTTCATTATTAATTAAACTACTTCTATTTCCAGACGTTACTAGCTGACGCTAAAAAGTCTCAAAAAGATGTACATGTAAGTATATTTTCATCTTGCTGTTGCTTTGTTTAATTATTAAGCTCTAATCTTTGGTTATATTTTCAGAAATTTATCAACGAGTTATTAGAAAAGGCCAAAACTCTATAAGTAAGGGATCCCTCTCCTCGGCTCCTCGGCTCCGCGGCCGGCGGCTCCGCGCGGTGGGACGGGAGCCGACGCCGGTACAAAGTGTACTCGTAGTCTAGCTTAGGTAGTTGCGAGTCGAACTAGACTAAGTGTCATAGGATATAATAACTTTTAACTCTATTAATATTGTTTCATCTATATATTAAACGTGCGTCTTTGCTTTATTATTTACAAATAAACATATCCCGGCTCGTGTACTTCCATAGTACCCGACGCTTACTTCAAATCATTTCGCTTGTGAAGATATGTCGGCCTAATAATGATAACAATAGTATTATTAAAACTTTTTATAACAATTGTGGTCCGTAATATCCATATGTTAATGCCTATTTATCTAGTTACGAATGATAAAAGATCACAGTCACTAGAGTTCTTGCAGAGAAACTCATGCCAACGTTACGAGAACCACAAAGCTTGCTCCTCGGAGAAGTTTTTCCGTAGAATACCTAAACGTCGTAGTTAATGTGACTGAGTAGTTGAAGACTGCTTCAGCCTGTCTCTAACTAATTAACGCCGTGTACATAACGATCTACATAATATATACCACGTGAGGATCATATCGACACGTACTAAATACAAACTGGACTGAGTTGAGTGAAGAACAAAAAATTACTTGTTAAGTTTTATTCTATTATTATTTTCTTTACAGCGTTTATAATTACAGTTTTTTTCATATTATTTATTTATTTATTTATTGTTCACGATTGAATTGTCTATTGTTTGTGTTTAAACTTAAAGTAATTAAGATAAGTGTTGATACGTAACTGATATCTGATGATACTGATTGTGTAACATGTGCAATATGGAGCCAGTGTTGTACTACCGTGCACTGTCCGGACTGTCCACTCGTACGATGTAACATTTGAATCTTACAATGCTTGTGCCCGAGCTGTTAGTTTATAAATATTATATTATTATTATATATAAGTAGACGCCAGGCGGCGAAACATAACATTAAATGGAAATATAGTTACCCAGTACTCTTCCATGGAACGCAAGTACGCGTATCGAAGGAATTCTGGTATAAAACGGATTTTTCGAACATAACTACTGATATGTAAATGTTACAACGAGAGCGAGGGGGCGTGTGCTCGTGTGAACTATTCAACTCGTGCTGAACTATCCAAAGTACAGTGTGAGTCGATTTAAAAAATTAAAAATAATCTAAGTAACCTATAGTTTTAAGTAAGTGCCGTGGGAACGTCTTTAGTAAATCGTAATTCTGTTTGATGACGCGCCGCTGTCGCCACTCGGGATAGAAAAATAATTAAGTTATAAGTAAGAAATAATTGAGTAGGCGGAGTGGAGGTGTACGAGACGGTCGAGTGTGGTGACGTCCGCATCCCCGGCTGTGCTGCACCACCTGTTCAACACTACCTGTTCCAACACCACCTGTTCCAATGCGGCGCGTAAACGAGATTTTGATGACATAGTTTCCCTTCAGTGACCATCTCGTACACTTTTGACCGCTTAAAGATTTTTGTATACTCGTAAGATAGAAGTTTGCGAATTAGGCCTCAGTCTGGACGTCGCCGAGCAGTGATCGTGGACTTTTGTAATAAATGAATTTAATATATCGATATTTTTATTGTCCTTCCCTCATCTCATTGTACGTCTGTACTGTCGACTCTGAAGAGTCTAGAAAGCGAATATATATTTAAATCTGTAATTTAGTTTGTAACAGGAATTATATTCAGACTTTTAAATTAATTATATTTAATTCTCGACTTGTATTTATTGGATAGTAACAGTTTCATAACCAGTTGTGACTTTTAAGTTTTCTAACAATGAAAACCTGATTTTAATCGGTCACTAGACGAAGAGAGAAGTCAAAAATGTATATTTACCTATATATATTATTATTAAACCTATAATTGGTAGATTTCTTTCCAAGAGCGGACATAAATTTAGATAAAGTGAAAGTTCTTGAGTTGAGAACGCTGCTCAGTACTGCGCCGTGACCGCTCACCGCTGACCGTCGAGGTCACACGCAGATTACGTGACGTACATTGTGAATAATGTAGAAAACACAAAAATATAGAATATATTATAGTATTTCCATAAAGCAAATAAAATGCTTACTTATTAGTTTCTCAGAACGTTAGTAATCCTTGAAACTCGACGGCAGGGTGTCACGCTTGCAATTTTACGTACCCCCTTAACACACGGCGTGACAGATTTATGATCGCTAACATTGTTCGCTCCGACACTTCAGTGCGGGTGATCTGCTCTATTCTATATTCGTAAACGAAGTCACTCAAAATATATCTTCTTCTTCTTACCGTCTTTATGCAACTGAATTGTAATTTTACAGGTATGCATATTTACTTGAACTTGATGCTAAGAATAACATTACCCGATGAAAACCTCGAACGAATTAAAGAACGGACTGAGGCACATCTTTTCATCAATTCCAATAATTTACATTTTCCTGTATCACATCACGCGGTCAGCGAGTCAACTCTCGGCCGTGAGGGGCTCGTATACGCCGTATCTAATGACAGGAGTAGTTTAAATAGTTCAGTCCGACGCGGCATAGAATATAGGTGTCAATACTAACGGCATCTTCTTGATCAGAGCGTGACCTCTCGACGCGCACTCCACTCCACGAGACGAGACGAGACGACTCCACAACTTTTTTCTTTATCAACCAACACTCAGCTCAATGTGTTATTCATACACGACTACGCTGACAAATGCTATTACAAATTTATTTTCGATATTGATTGATTCGTTGCAGGCACCGCCGGCGGAAATACGCAAGGACAGCGAATAAACCTATAGGTCCATTCCGATAGTTTAAGTCGTTATCATAGCAATATTCAGTGAGTTCAGTAAAAGGTGTCTTTAAAAATATGATCTGTTAGTAAATCCTCTCAAACCGCAGGTCACAATTATTAGCAACAACCTCGCCCCGTATACGTTGAAGAAAACTCCACCACGGCAGCGACGAGACACCTTCAACACCTGGGATTAAGTGTAAACTGCCATTTCACTGAAACTCAAGTCAGCGAACGACCACCCTTTAATAAACAACTAACTCTTTACACTCATTTAAACTAATTCAAAATTTACTTCAATTGGATTATTATCCACTCTCATCCGTATCTACCTTCCATTTTTGACAAATTACATCTTAGGCTCGGGCACGTTGAATACATTTTAAGAGTCGTGAGTGAGTGTCGCGAGTGCAGCGCACTGCAGGTACAGTACTTACTTGATAAGGGACATGTTTAAGTGTTGAGTTATACACACACACACACACACATATGAATTACTGCTACCAACGTCTCCTTCCATCGAAGATTTGTCGGTAATAATGTTAAGATACAAGTCTTTTCCTTTTTAAACATTTTATCTTATTTACATTGTCATGTATATTTTAATAGAACCTATACATAAAATCTGATTAGCAACATCCATATTTTTTATGTAATTGTGTGCGTGTGTCGGTGTGTGTGTATGTGCAATTGCAACGATGTTAAACGACGTGTTCATTTAGTGTTCCGGGAGCGGCGGCGCGGGATATCACAGACCACCCCCGGCTGGACCAAAACAAACTTTTTGGTTAAAGTTGGTTAAACATTTAAGGTGAGAATTTCCAGATTCCCATTTCAGTTTCAGCTTACTTACAGCGGCTCGGGGAGCGGATGTCGTTGTAATGTTTTTCAACACATATTGACCACAAAAGATTTAGATATTCTTAAAAGATTACAAAGCTATACTCACAAAAATATAAAATTAAGTTGGTTTTATACAAAAAATATTTATTACTAAAACACTCTTACAATACAACAATTGAGGATTACAGACACGCGAGCGCGAGGAGCGTCGGCTACGTATCACAGGGCGGCGTGTCCGCGTCCATGGGCTCCGGCGCCCGCGGCGCCAGCGCGTGCAGCGGCGCCTCCAGCGGACTCGCGTGGGGGGGAGGGGGAGCGCTCAGCGGCTCCAGCGCCCGACGTAGCTCCAGGAAGCGCCGTTTAAACGCCAGCCCGCAGCCGCGGGAACGCCGAAACTCGACGACGGAGCGCGCACCGCCCTCCGCCCCCAGCGGCAGCGTCCACGCCCGCAGCCGCACCCCGTCCCCGCAGTCGACGGCCAGGATGCGCGGGTGAACGCGGCGCCACGCGTAGCGCTTGTCGTCGAGGAGCGCGACGAGAGCGCGCAGGGCCGCCGGCTCGTCCACGCGCAGCCACACGCGCGTCATGCGCCGCACGAGGCGCTGCAGCGGCGCCAGCCCGGCCGGAGCCGCGGGCGAACACGGCAGGAGATCGTCCGCTCGCGCGGGCTGCGAGAAGCTCAACGCGGCATCCATGTCGGCGGCGCTCAGGTCGCTCAGGTCATCGGGCCCCGCGCCACGCACCTCCACCGGCGCGCCCGGCAGCGGCTGCGAGCACCACGGGCGCCGCGATCCCTCTGCGTCGAGTCCAACGTCAAGCACCACTTATTTAAATATTAACAACAATACATAGAGTGATGATACATCAAAGCAACTTACTACAGCGGACCGCACCGTCACTCATTACAAGAACATCACACATTACTCATTAAAACGGTAACTACATTTTTATAATTACTTTAATTTGTGACTCTTCATTTCATATGACACATTAAGACTCTCTTTGCGCACACCACGTGCCAGCCTCCGGATACGCCGCGGGTAATGTTATCCGTGCGCCTATTGAGATCCACTTTGTATACGTTATTATAAATGAAAACTAAACGTACGACGGTATGAAGGTGACCGAAGTCCTCCGGGTGTGGCGCAGATGGAGCGCCGACGCAGTGCTTTGGTAATCTAGCTTTATGAGCCTCGGAACACGTCATGGAGCTAAATCGCCAAAGAGCCGCGTCGGGCGTCGCCGAGGAGCCCCGAGCCGGCAGAGAGGAGCCGCGCGCCGCGTGCCCGTGCTGAGGCACGAGGCGTCTCTGAGACCCTCTCCACTCAGAGTCACCTAGTACCTGACACGGCCTCCGCGTCCAGTCCGCCACGCGGCGGATGAGGCGCCACACTGACCTTCCGGCGCGGCGTCGTCGTCGTCGCGCGTGAGCCAGGCGTCGCGGCGCAGGGCGTCGAGTGCGGGGCGGCGTCCGGCCTCGTGCCGCAGCACGCGCCGCAGCAGCGCCAGTGCGCCCGGCTCCAGCTTACGCCACACTCCGCCGGACGTGTCGCCGCGCCTCCACGCCGCGTACCGCGGGTCGTCCTCGGAGGCGCGCTCCCACGGCAGCTCTGTAACGGGCGAACGATGAGTGCGCGGGTGAGGGCGAGGAGAGGGCAGGAGAGGGGAGGGGGCCGCTCCGGCGTGCGGGCGATGCTCGAAGCGAGGGGCGCGACTCGTAACTTCGGTACCATAACTTTAGGGTGCGAGGGAGACGCCTACAGCTAGGATACCAAAGAGACGAGCCGCGCCGAGACGACGGACGTGCGGGTTAGTGCCGGTGACGCATGCTGCAGCCATTGACGGAGGACTCGCTCAATACGAGGAGCCGCCGGAATGAACGTTAATGGAAGGCATGTGTTACAATGAGACAAACTGGGCAACTTTCGGCGGCAGTGTATTCAGTTACTAATTTATATTTGACCAACTCAAATAAAAACCTTTGACGATGCTTTTAGATTTGATAAATTATCAATGATTTAAAAAATAACAACACTTAGTCCTGAGACGGCAGTGCCGAGACACGCGGGTAAGCGGACACACACATACACACACACACACATGGAGAGTGAATTACACACGCTTATAATGACACCGCTATATTACATTAATGAATCATTCAAACGGATGCATCATCAAAGCGTCATGCGGCGGAAGTAGCGAGGGACTGACCGCCGGCCAGCATGGCGAGCAGCACGAGGGCGGCGGCCCACAGGTCGGCGGGCGGGGCGCGGTAAGGCGCGGCCGGCGCCTGCAGCACCTCGGGCGCCGCGTACGGCACCGTGCCGCACACGCGCGACAGCAGGCGCTCGCGAGACCCGTGCCTGCGCACACAACGGCCTCAGTACACGCACGAGCGGCGCCGGGCGAGAGCACCGAGACGTACCTCACCTGAAGAGCGTCGCCATCCCGAAGTCCGATATCTTGAGGTCGTCGTCGGCGTCCAGCAGCAGGTTCTCGGGCTTGAGGTCGCGGTGCGCCACGCCGCGCGCGTGCAGGTACGCGAGTCCGTCCGCCAGCTGGCGCCAGTAGCGGCGCGCAAGCGGCGGCGCCATGCCCGCGTCCGGTTCGATGCGGTCGAACAGCTCCCCGCCCTGCGCGTACTCCAGGAACAGGTAGTGCAGGTGCAGGTGGCGGCGCTCCCCTAGGCAGCGCAGCACGTGCCGGTGCCGCAGCGCGCGGTGCAGCGCCGCCTCGCGCGACCCCTCCCCCCTCCCCTGCCCCTCCCCCGCGCGCACTGCCTTCAGCGCCACACACGCGCCCGTCCGCGAATGCATCAGCAGCCGCACCCTAAGCCACACCACTTTATTGAATATGTAATATTTGTTTAAATCAGGAACTCGAGTTCGTTGACCGACGAGAATTAATCCTTTAAGTAATATTAATATATCTAATTGAAAGATACACATTAATTAAGAATATTTTTAAAAATGAAAAAATAAAAATCTAAATTGTAATAATTTCAACCCTACAGGGCCAGTACCGCCTGCGGCCGGCTGCAGCAAATGTTAAAAACGCGCCTCAATATTCCAAGTATAATATTAAGCTATTATTCAAAGAGAAGCCGAAAATAAGAGGTGTAGTATAAAAACGAGGTGTCGACGTCGCAGCGGCGGCAGAGGCGGCAGTGACCGCGCGAGGTGGATAAACTTTCAAGGATGCGGCGCGCGCTAACACTCGCAAATACACTCCCATTGCACTCTTCAAACTCAGTCTACTTCCTCTTAGCACGAGACACGCGACTTTGTACGTACGTACAGACAAACAAATAACATATATTATCAATAAATATTTGAAATATTACTAACAAATAAGTAACAATCAGCAAACAGTAATACTAAATATTATATGGTATATAAATTATAACTGGAAGAAAAAAGTCCTAAATGTCAATCAAATTATACTATTTCTTTGTTTTTTATTTCATCACCTCATCGAGAGTCCTTCATCAGTTTAATTAGTTATATTAATGACTTGATACGGCTTCACATTATTAGAGGGTCAGTAATCGCTGCTCTCGTTGGTGTCTGGTGCTATTGGGGTGTCAGATGAAAGAAGTGTGACAGCCAACTTTAACCTTCCTACATTTATACACAAAGTGCCAGATATGTAACAACTAGTTCAGAGAAATCCATGTAATGTCACCTCAACAATATATAAACGACACCATCCCTTACTATAGTTGTAAAGGTAGTGAGAAGATGTGCTCTGAATATATTTACTTTAGTGACACTTGTATGCTACAGATTGTTTTAAAACAAATCAATTAATTTTTCTTCTTTTTCTATAGTTATTATTATATATACCAATCAAAAGTAGACTTAAGTATCTACTGTAAATTAATATAACAAAATTATTCAGTGTAATATAAAGAAACTGATCACAATATTAAAAAAACAAACAACGGCCGAGTTTGTTGTGTGGTTCTTCTCAGAGCAGGGCATGTTTGGAACTCTTGTAGCCTTATTTTAAGTTGGAAAGTGTCTTTGCAGATTATTACAATGACAGAGGGCTTATTTCAATAAGTATGGTAACAAATTAGACCCCTGCCACCTCTATGTGACACACACGAGTATCATTGGTATTGGTTCAAAGTGGAAAAAATATAAATAAATAAAAATAAGTGTCCAGTATAGCAATGTATAGAAATGCTATAAATTATATAGCTTACTGTTTTGGAAACTGCTTTGAGTAGGACCTTATATAATTTGGTTTCTAAACAATACTGTGGGGCCCTTTTCTTTTGTTTCAAATAACAGAGTTATAATTTCATCATGTGTGTAAGCATAGTTATGTTAAGTTAAAAGCAATAACAAATGCACTCACTCTCCGTAAGCGCCCTCGCCCAGCACCTGCGCCACCAGCCAGCCCTCCACGAACTCTCCGCCGGACGCCATAGCGGTGAGCTGCAAAAACCGGCTCTTGTCAGAACACGAGGCATCTAACAGGGCTGATGAACTGAAAACTGTTCAGCTCGACCACGCCGCACGTCGTTTAAGTATGGAGATCACTTTTAAAACGACAAGCAGAACTATTGTATTTAACGTGTACGATCGTTCTAAAATACTCTACTATTTGCCTAAATTATTACGTAGTAATCCACGTAAATACTCCCGAAAATATTCTAAATGGCGGAAGGCACGTGGAGTTTGCCGAACAAAGCCTATGCCGAACGCACTCGCCCTGTCGGCTACCTCGCCCGATAACGGTAATCGCTTACCGTAATAAATATAAGAATAATCTTATAATTCTTCAATGTTTTAATTCTATTAATAAAAGAGGATTTGATCCTAATGATAAAGAACTAACCTTAATAATGACTTCTACACCATTTTGCCATTTTTCTTTTACCTTCCCTCAATAATTCGTTCACCAATCGCCAACCAACCAGACCGCGCCATCGTTTTGTACGAGCTCAATCGGCTTTTTTTTCGAATGAAAAGATCAATGGCTACTAACGTTCAGAAACGTGCTAATAAATTTAAGTACATATCACAATATTGGATATATTTAATAAATGTAAATTTTTTTACAATACTTTAAGTAATATTTATAAGTATTATATATTAGTAATGTATTGTCACTAAATCTGTCTGTACCTTTTAATAAGATATCTGAATTTATATATATATATATATATATATTCAGATATGTTATATATTTTTCAATATTATGGTTTCATGTATTTCTATGAAATTTATATACATGTGTCAATAAATTTCATAGCTTACCGATTCCTCATATTTCCAATATTCCCCAAAAATCGCTGAGTTGACTTTTACACACTGGCTATAAGTGTCACAGCTTAGCAACTTGGGGCAATTGTGAATTTGGTTAAATAATAATAATGATGAAATGTCATTTATAAGTTTTAATCAATATCGCAATAAGTTAATTGCAAAGTAATATTTTTTTATGTGGTGATCGGATGTTCCTTGTACATGGTAAATTACAAATTACCAGTTGTGTCGGATACAAGCAATATTGTAATAAAAAATGTTTTGATAATTATAACTTTATATATCAATTGATATTCATATCGTAGATAATATTATAAAATGGTAAGTTGTTGATAAAATATTCCATTCATATAAGTTTAAGATAATAATTATTTATTTTTCAACTTCTATTTATTAAGTTCGAATTTCGCAATATTTTCGGATGACATTAGAAAATCTTTGAAGTTTGTTAACGTCAGTTTATATGTTTATGTCTCGTTTTTGTATCTGTGTGTGATCGTTAGCTTACGCGGATATAATCCATTAAATATACAATTTAAAAAATTAAACCTATACAAAAATATTATAATGGTAAAGTAACAAATTATACGTAATTGAATTTTTTGTTTACGTTTTGAAATTCATTTCGTTTGTTTTCAGGCTGGATATTCAGAAGATCAACTAGCAGGTGAGTCATAGGAAAACTGTTAATTTTAGGTGTTGTTCCCAAAGATATTTAGGATATTATTATCGGCACTGCTTACCACGTCGTTACCGACGAAAGGACGGCGTCGCGCAGTACCCTATGACTCACGTCAATCAACCTTCTCACTAAAAGCGTCGGCTTTTGCAAACGCCCTAGTTTCCATATATGGTTAGTATTTTTAACATTCGTTGCGCTCGTAGTGCGGTGCACACTTCACGGTTGCCTTTTATTCGTGCAAGATGTTTATGTACGAGCCCCCTACTAAACTAAAACTTACTTCAGTAGAAGGTAAATAGAAGCATTACTATGTTTTATTAGTATTTCTAATAATAGCATATATCTTAATTGCTTTTAACATTAGAATAGTTAAGACACATTCCAAGTCACATTACCTACACTTTGTCAAAACCAATATATGTTATATTAGTTATCCTTATTTGGGAACTCACAATATTTTTAACATATATTATAGAAACAGGATTGCTGTCTCATTTATATACTGTGTGGATATTTGTAATGGAAGTTGTTTTGACATAGAGTTTCAGGAGGCTTTCCAGCTGTTTGATTCCCGTGGGGATGGCAAGATTCACGTGGCACAGATAGGTGATGCCCTCCGTGCCCTAGGACAGAACCCTACAGAATCTGATGTGAAGAAGTGCACTCTCCACCTAAAGCAGGACGAGAGAATATCCTTTGAAGTTTTCTTACCCATTTACCAAGTATGTATATTTTAACCTGTCTAAAAATTACTATAATTTGTGTATGTATAAATTTTTGCAACAAATACACCTAGAAACTTACATATGTTTATTTAAACATTGAAGTAATAGTGTTAAATAATTGTAGAATACTGTGATAGCAGATAAGAAATGATTCAATTCATAACATACTTATGTACATACTTATCACCTTTAATTGACTTTGATGCCGGTTGGCTGTTACTTAATATAATTATACCAAAATGGTCACAACTGATCCATTATGTGTAATTATGTTGAATCAGATATTTAAGTGTTAATGCATGTCACGATAAGTGCGTCCCATCCTGTTGCAGGCTATCTCGAAGGCCCGCAGCGGGGACACGGCCAACGACTTCATCGAAGGCCTGCGTCACTTTGACAAGGACGGGAATGGCTTCATCTCGTCGGCCGAGCTCAGGCACCTCCTGTCTACATTAGGGGAGAAACTCAGCGACGATGAGGTATTTGTTTGCTATTAATTGATATTTTGTTACTTGTCACATAACTTTATTCTCGTAAATCTCTTAAGGCCAACATAACATTAATAATTAGCTTTAAGAATTGATATTTTATGGTTATATGTTGTCTGTGAAGGTGGAGCAGCTGCTGCAGGGGCAGGAGGACTCGCAGGGGAACATCAACTACGAGAATTTCGTACATCTCATCATGCAGGGATAAACGGCAATACTGACACTCAGTCGGATAAAAAATTTGCACAGATGTAATAGCATTTAACATTGTATGGATCTGTCATTAAGAGATAATCTGTGATCTAAGCATTTACACAAACATTACTCCGACTGAGTAACTAATGACCCTGCATCGTCCCAGCGTGACGTAAAAGTATTTTAAAATTGTAATTCCCTATAATATATAATTGTATTTCCATTTTACTACAGCGTAAGATAATACGGCATATTCCAAGATATTAATGTATTTTTAAGAGATTTTTAGTACTTAGTTATGAATGTATTGTACAAAGACATGTTTGAACTAACTTAAATTAAACATTTTGTAATCACACGCCTTTCATTTGAAATTCGAAGGAATTTATATTTACATACAGGAGACGGCATCACGAGGAGATCTCGAAACCAACATACATTACGTTTGTGACGTCACGTTCGGGTAAAAAAAATGGAATACAAACATGAAGCCCCGTTAAGTTTCCGACGGTCGTACCGCGACATAGTATGATAATTTTAGATTTTTATATCGGATGTTTTATGTATAATAATTAAATAATTTTCCTAATTATAATAATTACCAGCCGTAACCGCGACTGCGTTCGCAGGATTAAAAAAATAAATAAAAGTAGCCAAGTTACTCTGTTCACAAAGTATACGAACCTGGGTCTACTGCGCCTCGGATAGGTGTAATGGAATAATTAAACCTAACTAAAGTATTAATTGGGCAGCGCTTCGCAAACTCCTTGACGGGCGACGACACTCATCGTATAGAAAACCAACTTAAGTCCTAAGACATGGATCTGAGGGTCCAAGATAAACCTCGCGATACACTCGCGAAATAATGAATAATATTTAAACTATCCGACGCTTCTAATATCGCGATTAAAAAGATGATCAAAAACGCACTCTCACTAGGACGGCCAGAGGGATTCAACTACGGCGCGAGCGCGGAGTGACGGTGGAGAACAAAAATTTATTCTCTCCTACCCCGCGATACGACGCTCAGGCGCGAATACAAACATACTCCTTATAGCATCAGCTACGCGCCAGTGAAAGTCCTGTTTAAATCGGTCCAGCCGTTTTCGAGATTAGTCGATACAGAACAGACAGAAAAGAAAATTAAAGTGTTTTTATAACGCAAGTACCGTATATATAGTATAGTATATAGTAAAAAGCTTTTGATTTGGAATTACAAACACTTCAATTTTATTTATACGTTTAGATTATGCAGAATTATATCGGAATTATTTTATTTCCAATAAATCGCTGAAGGTGTCCATTGCAAAGTAAAAAAAGCTACTTAGCATTTTAGCAAGAATGAAGAAAAATGTTAGATAATATAATATAATAGTTGATCTGATGAAGAAATCTTTAGGTACTAGCGAAGTATCTTTGGTAATATCATTTTCTTAGTGCATTTTTTTATGGGCGTAGAGTTGACAAATTATTTTAACATTAGATCCTTCTGTTAGTGCATTTCATTACGTCACTATAACAAATACAAAATGAATTAAAAACTAATTGATAATATCAGAAATTTATAGTTATAAGGAAGAAATATACTCCGTAGGTACTGCTTATGTATAATCGCGAGCGCAGCGAGTCGAAATTGAGAGTCTGTTGGCGCCCCTACTTAATTTATTTCGAGATGCCGGTTACTGCGGAATGACCATTCATCGTATCCCTGCTATCCCTTAAATCAAAGGTGACCCGTGACAAAACAAGCCGGTTGTCTGGCTTTGTCGTTTTAAAGTATCTTAAACTATAACAAAAGCCAAAGAGCAGTGATGTACAAAAAACAAAATGTGTGGTTTGTTACATCCATACTTTTAAGTTTATATATTATTAAACTACTGTTAGAGCGCTTAAAAAAAGAAAAAACACAACCTTTTACCAGCTAACCTGGCTAACCTTTGCCAGCCCTGAGTAAACAAACTAATAATAATAATAATATAATAATAAATCAATTTATTTCAGATAATGCATCCATAAGTGTTAGTAACATTTTGAAAGAACCCATTGAAATTAAATAGTTTAGTATATATGTCCGTAGTATGATTTTGATAACAAAAAGATTATGTAAATCTTTTTAGACGGACTGGATTATCTGCCTTAGTTCTAAAATGATGTAAATACGGTACATAATAAAAATGGAGGTGGTTTAATAGTTCTGACATAGAAGAGTATGACGTGAGAATGTCGTCCAGTAAAGTGATTATAATAGACGCGCTGATTGCTGAGGGAGCGGAGACAAAGGCACGGAGCAGTGTCGCTTTGTTAACCTGCCGCCGCCGCGCTCGAGCCTCATTAGACAGTCGCTAATCTGCCGAGGCTACTCTAATAGACCGCTCCTATGTCTCGGTCAATCGTGCGCGGGAACCTCTAGCGGTCGGTCGACAGCATCGGTGTAGATGAGTGCGGTAAAGTGCAGTGTTGCGAGCGGCATGGTGGTGCTGACGCTGGCGGCGCTGGCGCTGGCGCTGCTGACGCACCCGGCGCGAGGGTCTCTGTTGCCGCTCGAGACCGAGAGATTGCACGCCAGCGTGGGTGGATATGCCGTCATGAACTGTCATCTAGATTTTCCTTTCGGCAACGAGATACCGTACCATTTGCAGTGGGAGAAGGACGTAAGAATAACGTCACCCAAAACTTTATTATTTTCATTTAGTTCATTTATTATGCTCCTTATTCTTCTATATTATATTTATGTTGTCTTTTAATATATTATGGTCAAATCCCATAAGTTTTAGATTTACATTGGATAGGTTTTAAATGACCTAACAGTACTAACACAGTTCAATGAAATAAACTTTGATTATATACTGATTTATATTGGCTATATATCAGTTGTCTACTTACATTATTATTTATTGGCTGCTTTAGAGACTTCGTGCGTCCTCTCCCGGCTATGATTTCAAAATTACAAGTCGTCTAATATCACTGAAAATGCATATATTACTTTTATTTTTCGTCGTCGGATCGTCATTTTTTATATATATATTATATTCATATTTTTTCGGTGATGGGAATATACTACATGTTAACTTAAAGTACAAACAGTATACTCAATAACAGCCGTCGAATAATTTAAATATATTGTAATTAAAGTCAAAATTTGTTCAGTTTTGATTCAGTTCAATTCAGTTTTGTGTTTTTTTAATGGATAATGGTAGTATAAGTGGTAGACAAGTACATTCAGAGTGACACGTATAAAAACAAAGACAGACATAAAATATCTAGCAGTTGTTTTGACTTCTGTTGTAATACAGCTTTTACAATATTTATGATGTACAGACATCCATCCACCTTTTAACATTTTATTATATATATATATATATGACCAATTCAAATATTAACTCCATCTCCCATTATCAGTTATCAAAGGTGATAAAGTCGGACAGTAGGTTAATAATTAAACTTGGCAGTTGTTGTGTTTTTAATATGATATATAATTCCTTGTTGTAAGTATCATATAACATTATCGCATCATTTGACACTCAATACTCGACCGTTGTGATTCATAAAATAACGAAAATATGCTACAACTTTTAAATTTATTTAAGGAATATGTCATAAAATTTAATGCAATTGTCTGTAGACCTGTGTTGAATAAGTATAAAACAAAAATGGCTTACATAAATTCTTAGCTGCAATATTTTTTTTTACCTTCCATGTATAATAAGATAGAAATTGTTAGATCTAGTTGTCTTGACAAAGTCCCAATGAGTCGTGGGGTCGTAGTTATAAAGCCGTAACATTGCTAATGTTCTGGCGAGTGAGTCGGTCTACTGCTAGTACTGCGCAGTTGACTGCTGAGAAATAATGAGTGCGTGGAAGGAATAAATTATCTTATTGTTCTTCCGCGGCCCACTTCGGCGGGTAGGTGTCCGAGTCCGAGACTGCTAGTGACGAGCCTCTCTGACACGAATTAAGGAAAACTACAAAAGGTTTAGACATCCGCAGTATTTATAGTTTTTGATATAAAGTAATGTGACGAATTGATACGTAAATTACGGATTGCAACAAGAAACATAACAATTTTAACTCATATCATCAATTAGATGTTATCATAAACAATTATTTCATTGCCGTTTGTTATTTCTATGTCATAAAATAACTTTTGGTTAGTCAAAGATAACGCATTGTGGTTCTGTTGTGCGGTCGCTGTGGTTGCTGTGGTCGCTGAGTTCACTGTGGTCTAGTTCCGAGGACGACGTAGGTACTAGCCGAAAACAATTATTCTAAATTTACAATATGATATTATTTAAATACCTAGTATTTGACTCCTTTTTATATACATATTAATAATATATAAATAATTTGAACGCATTCATTTGAAACTACCAAAGAACTGCTAGTAAATAGACAATGCACAATAATTGCATTGTATTGAAATAGAGTGAAGGTGAATTGATTGTAGGGAATTGAGTGCGAGGCGCGCGGGGTGCGGCCGCCATTGTGGATCGGCCGCGGCCGCTCGGGAGAATGGACTACTCGCAGTACCCACTGCGTCGACAACTGATCTGGATACCGTTGCATCATACACATTTCATTAAAATACACTTGAAAAAAAATATACGATAAACATTCTGACGATATTTGAGATCTATATTTAATGTATATTGCATTTCTTAAACAAAAAGTATAATTTATTTATTTATTTACTTATTCAAACGCAGAGACTGGGTATTTTCATATGTAATAACTGCATAGGAATGAATTTAGGTCGCATCTATAATATAAGAAATTCATGGTTGTCTGTATGTGTGTTATTTTATTCACGTGGGAGGAAGTCCCCCGTGACATCGTCTAGGATTATATCCCGACGTGACCAAAACGGTCGTCCAGTCCGACCCCGCGCAATTACTAATCTGGGGGAGGAGACTGGAGAGTATGTAAATAACTCCCGCCTTGCACGTATCACTAATTACAATCCACATCCTCCATTTCATTCATAAATTCATCTAATTCAAATAGAATCCAGAAGTTAAGTAACTGGAGTTATCAATTAATAACATTATTCATCCAGAAAATCCTACATCGCACAAGCGTGGTAAATGGACACCTGCACGTACTTAACTCTTCATAATAATTGCAATCAGGAGCGGCGTTAAGCTCGGCGGTCGCCGGTCAGATCATGGTCTCGTTAGACGAATGAGCTCACGTCAGGCGGCGGCAGGAAGCGATGTAATTTAAATGACCTACTAGTTGTAGGTACATGTAGTGAGAACGCGCTGACCAAACTCCGACTATCAAATTATTACTTATTAAATTAACAATGCCAGCTGCACTCGCTGACTATTGCTTAGAAAATTGATAACACGTACTTCGCATACTCTGTATTGTCTGCGTTTGAACTTTCCAAATATGAATGTGAAGAAATGGGCTAACCAGCTTTATGATGCTTTGATCATTTGCCTAAATTACAATATTTTGTTAGAGATTTCAGAGCAATACTTTGTATACCGTAACGAAATAAAAGTATGAAGTATTCATTAACGTGATGTAGGTCCCAAAGGTCCCAGTATGAAATTTAGGATAGAGCATTACATTCATAGCTTAAGTCAATGAGTGAATTTTATTAAAAAATATAAGACAATAAATAATAACCTTAAGTGATATTCTCTTGCTTAAGATTTAGTATAAAGAAGAAACCTTTCTAAACCGAAGGCATATGACGTTAATAATGTAAGAAATTGTGTCCATTTTAGGGGGAGTTGATATTCTCGTGGTACAGCACCGAGGGCGCTACGCACGTGGCTGATCGATGGGGAGGTCGAATAAGGCGAATCATCTCGACCGGTCTGGGCCGCGGCTCCGTCAACGTCTCCTCCGTGCGTGAGACCGACGCCGGCCTCTACCGGTGCCGCGTGACATTCCCCAATCGCACGCCCCCCTCCCGGAACAACGGAACCTTCTACTACCTCGACGTCGACGGTGACAGTATACATCATGCGTTCTACATTGTTGATTTTTTTTATATTATCATACTATTAGTATCATAAAACTTATTTAATAGGTGGCAATCTCATCGTGACTCCACCCGTCAACGTTACGGTTCTTGAAGGAGACCGTGCTGAGCTGGAATGTATGCCCAAAAGCCCGGAGTGGGTGGTGCAGTGGTATCGTGAGGGTATTCCTCTGGAGATGCTACCGGAACTGGCACTGCGGTCAGAATTGGCGCTTAACGGCAGTCTGCTGCTGCGCCAGGCTGTGAGCACAGATCTCGGCGAGTACGAATGTCGCATCAGTGCGCCAGATGGACAGACGCAGAGTGCCAGTGCTTTCTTGGATGTACAATGTTCGTTTCCTAGTTTAAGAAGTACCTATTTATATTTGAATTACTAACTCTATTTTATTGAAAAAAACTATGATTCTTTTAAATATTTTAGACAAAGCAAAAGTTGTATATTCTCCAAAAGAAAGATATTTACCTTACGGCAAATCGGCGAGCCTGGATTGTCACTTTAGTGCCAATCCACCTTTGACTAACTTGCGATGGGAAAAAGATGGTTTTTTGTTCGATCCATACAACGTACCCGGTGTATTTTACAGCATAAACGGTAGTCTGCTGTTTAATCAGGTGAGTTAAAGGTTAAGCCGTTGTTGCAACCCATTTTCAGTAATGACGGTGATTATATATATGTTGATGTGCAGGTGGACGAATCCCACGAAGGGATGTATTCGTGCACGCCTTACAACGCGCTAGGCTCGGCGGGCGCGTCGACGGGCGTCCGCGTTCGTGTGGCACGTCCCCCGGCGCTGGCGGTGCGCCCGTTGCCGCTGTACCTCGCACGCCTTGGGGCGGCGGTGACGCTTCCCTGCAGCGCGACCATCGCACCCTTTCATGCACCACCCACCATTCGCTGGACAAAGGCATGTATACAATTTATTTACATATTGAGATGGATTATGTTTGCTAGGTGTCAGTGTGTGTATGAGAATATTCGACTTATTAGACGAAAGTGGCCGTTTGCAGAAAGATGGCTCTCCTTTACCGGACGGTCGGTATTCGTTGATTGAGGGCAATTTAACGATAACCCAAGTGTCCGAGGACGACCGCGGAGTGTACGTGTGTTCTGTGAGCAATGAGGCTGACGAGCTGGCCGTGGAGACCGAGCTGCTTCTAGAGAACATACCCCCGCGTGCTCCCTACAACCTCACGGCCGTTTCCACTACAAATTCGGTACATCTGTCGTGGGTGCCGGGTAACGTTGGATAATTTAGCTATGCCGCTCAGAATGAACTGATAGGCATAATGAAAATCCAAACGGTATCTAGGTCACAACGGTGTGGATGTCGAGTACAACGTGTGGTACCGCGAGAGAGCGGACAGCGAATGGCGCACTATGAAGATCCTGTCCCGAGGCATAACAGACGCTACGGTGCTGGGACTGCGGCCGGGCGCCGACTACGAGCTGCGCGTGCTGTCGCAAGACCACATCGGCGACGGTCTCTTCAGCAAACCCATATTTGTGCGAACTCTAGGTTTGCAGATATATCTCTTATGCTTTATTGCAGTAATTCAATAATAACAAAAAGATAAAACAACACGTCTTGATATAATTTGGATTAAAAAAAAAAAAAAAGAAATCATTTTCATTTCGCTTTATATAACTTCGAGTATTATAGAATTGTCGAGAAAGTTATTTGCTAGAAACTAAGTATTCTTATTATAAAATACGTTTTACAAAAGTTCTCGACGCGTAATTGATGTGATATCAAGGACATATACGAGTATCAGTCAACAAACATTCGAACTTAAGACTTCTAATTACGTCTTATTTATTATCTGTTCAAGACACCGAGTTCAGTGAAGACGGAGATTCTACCGTATACGTTTCTGTTGCGGTGACGGAGGGCGCTACGAGTACCGGGGTTGGGAGCTCTAGAAGTGGCGGGAGCGGCGAAACGGACGTCCCAATACTCGGCTCGGCGAGCGGCGCGGTCGGCAGTTCGGTCGGCGGCTCGAGTGGACCGGACGAGCTGGCGGTGACCGTACGACTCATCGACGAGGGTGCGCTGGTGCGCTGGACGCGGGCGCCCGGCGACGACACGCGCTGCTCGCTGCGCTGGTACGACACGGACGGACCCACTCACAAACTCATCGCCGCTCTCTCCACGCAACAGGATTACATTCTCGGTCAGTTGCCAACTATGTTTATGTTTACATTATATCAAAATTTGATTATTCAACCTCTGCCATATTACATATATCAAAAACAAACGCAAGTAATATTATTCAAATTAACGGTCGCGTGTGGCAGTGAGTCCGGTGCGGGAGGGAGCGAGCTACTGGGCGCGAGTGGAGTGCGGGGCGGGAGGCGGTGGCGCGGCCCTGCGCGTGCCGGAGTATGCCCGGCTGCGGGGCGTGGCGGTGGGGTCGGCGGCGGCGGCGCTGCTGCTGGCCGCGCTGGCCGCCGCGCTGTGTCTGGCTCGACGCCGCCTGCGCCCGCACGCGCGCGACAAGCGGGCGCGCTAGTCCCTCGCGTGCGCTCGTGACCTGAATTGTTGACTTAAAAGTATTCGTCCGCTAGCGGACGCTGTATATATGGACGTCTGTTGTTTGTGTTTCGAAATGTATGTTTTTCAATCATTTCGGTTGCTACGAATGGTCTCCGTTTTTAGCAAATACAAGTACCGAATAGTGTTTTAAATGTTAATGCACAAAATAATATTTTTTTATTTCAAACCATTGTTATTTTAATACGGTAGTGTGTCTGTGTGTTCTATCGTTTTAATTATTAACCTACAAACAGTAGGCTGCAGTGTATTTTTAAGTATTTTATCATAGTCTCCTATACCTGCTGGACCTTTAACCTATAACAACTCCATAACGGGTAGTAAAAATGTAAGACGAACTGAGAGTTAGCTGTTTATAATCAACTTTCAATGAATCAATTTTAAAAATCTTTGTAAATAAGGCGTTAAAAACTGCTACACGCAGGGAGTAGTCACACATTAGTCTTTGATTCTTTCGCATATGAGTCTGTGAAAACACAATTGACCTACAACTCGCATGTGTAGAACATAGACACAGTACATAAAAGTATGCACTTTGTTAAGTAAATTTTGACTTCCACCGGCGACGATAATCTCAATCAAGAACTTTAAATACATACATGCTACTCGTATATCGATATTGTTTTTCAAAATTGGGCTTTTTGCTTTTTTAATGTAATAGGTATATTAAATTATTAATAAATAAACAATATCAATATAATAATCTTTTATTTTATATGTAGTTATTAATTAGAACTAAAATAATTTAAAAATAATTAATTCATTGTTAATTCTACGTACCACCCAGATTCGTCTCAGTGAAACTTCTCTCTCCTCGGCTCACCTCAGAACTCAAAGAATGTTTGTCAAAACCTGACAAGAGAAATGAAAACCGAACCGAAAATTTTCTGCGTCTACAAATATCGTATACGGAACTACTTAACCTTGGTAACGGGACGTGCGGGTGTTCTAATTAATTAATAACTCGAGTAATAATTAGGATTTTATTCAAACTCTAGACTGTGGTGACATTCCCGAACCCAACTGTAGCAATGCATCTCCTAGACTGACCTCTCCGCTATCGAATATAGACAACAGTTTTTACAGTTACAGTTTCAGTTTATTCTAACCGTGTCAACGTTTAATGTTTTGTTGACGTTGAATTTGTTTTTTAAATAAAAGTAGCAAAAGATAAGCAACATTTTATATTTGATTAAAGGTTACTTTTGTACCTGTGGTTACATTAAAGAAATCTATTATTATATTGTAATAGGAGAAGTAATTTTTCACTTTCAGATAATGTAGAAATGATAAAACTGGACCGTACTTATTATTAACTGTATCAAGTACAGTGACCGGTATGATTTGAATATATAAATGTAGTCCGGCTGTTGGGGACATAAGACGTTGAATAAACGCAAACACAAATATTACATAAAAACGTATATATTTAAATAAATCTATCACCTGCAAAAGTTATGTAAGTATACTTTTATTGTGAGCTACTGTCTTATGAGGCACTTATAGTCCCAGATGCAACCCAAAAGAGACGTCGAATCTTTTCGCCAATTAAAATCATTAAACAAATTGTCTCCGAAGGTAATATTTGTAGGCAATACCTAATATATTATGTACCACTTATCAACCTAACATGAGGTATGTGCGTAAAGAAGTTTTTGTAGTCACTAATAAGGGTCATATGTGAAGGAGTATATCTTCTAATGTTTGTTTTCAAGAGTCGGTATTTATTTAAACTAGCTAATATTTGCGATTTCGACTGACTTTTCCCATTTTCCTTCATAAAATGTAACGTCTAACGCGTCTATTTAAATATTTTTTAGGGTTTCGTAGTCCACTTGAAACCCATAGTGTCGTTACGTCCGTCCGTCCATCAGTCTGTCTCCAGCCTAGCTCGGGGACCGTTAGTAGAAAGCTATAATTTGGTGTGACCGTACACATTACCGAAGATTTTCCGTACATCAGCCGGTTCGAGAATAGTTGGCTCAATGGCCCTCAAATAGACCAGGAACAACAGGTCTTTCACGAAGCGAGACGCCACAGGCCTAGGACAGGAGTGTGGTGGTGCTGTTCTTCAAAAAACTTGATAATACCTTGTTGAAGAATTACAGAGCCATCTCACTTTTGAGTCACGTATCCAAGTTGTTCTCGAGGGTCATTATGAATTAACTCGCACTCGTCGAGGTCGCGGGAACTCGTATGCATTATAGGGTCGTATTTCTTACTCGAGAACTCCATGATGTGGGTTTGATATTTAAAATTTAAAAGAAATGGTGGATTTCAAAAACCCTTTTTAATTAAGCAATACGTGTATGAAATATTTAGCTTAAAATTGGCTCCCTCCTCCCCCTACCGACTAAAGGGTTGACTTTGGAGGTGCGAAAATAATCACGATTGTAGTATAAAACAGGAATTTAAAATGAAAACTATTACGGGTAAGTATAAGCTTTATAAGCTTACAAGTAATAGCCGTTTAACTAATAAACGAGTAAATGTTTTTTCTTGTATTGAAAACGCTGCCTAAATCATCTAGAAGATAGATCAAAATAATGTGCTATAAAATTATACAAATCTAACACTACTTCATACCCCATGACGGAGTATCTCTGTTCGTAAGAGAGAATGTCTGCTATTGCCGCTTCGGCAATTTTGAAGGTAGGATACAAGGATACCTATTCAATGTACAATAATATTTCTGCGCGTTGATATGGACGGTTATGTCAGAGTTTACTGTGTGTTAACATGTCCCATAGTAGCAATGTAGATGGGGATCGGCTCCTGAGCCATGTTCCAATGGCTATTGACGTATACTCTCACAAATTACCTCCACTGAAGTCCTTGTCCTTGGCGATTTAAACGCTCATCACACTGGCAAAGGATTTAACCAATTGGTTGAGACACCTACTCGTCTCCCGGATGTGAATAGCCATATGGCATCTTTGTTGGATCTTCTGCTGACTACATATCCCGATTATTATCAGGTCACCGTCGACGCTCCGTTGGGACCGTCAGACTACTTTGATTTGGCTGTTAAAACAGCTGCTGCATTTTTAACAGTAAGATATAATAATATAGTATAGATGTAATAGTCCTAAGCTCGGGAAGCCCATAGGAACGAAGCTTCGAAAAAAGCCCCTTGTGCCATACGCAATCGAAGGTTTTCGCCATATCCAGACTAACTGCCAGACCCCTCTCCCTTTTTCTTTCAATAACAGCAGCCCAACGATGTGTAAGATATAACAGAAGGTCACCAGCCGATCGACCTTGGCGAAAGAAACAACACAACACAATATCAGATGAGCAATGAATCAACCTTAACGAGTCATTAAAAACTCTTACGCAGGTGATACCGCCTATCATAAACATCGATTATTTGTTACCTCCTCGTCGTTATCTCCTATATATCATTTGCCTCAAACAACGTTATAAATGATAACTCGTTTATTATATGTTTATTTCTTATTCCTTTTGTATTGTACTATTATTTATGTTTGTTCTTTTATTGTTATTTTTCTTTGTATTAATGTCCCAAATGAAAAATGCTGAATAATTATATTTTCAAACGGTTCTCGAGAGAAATCCAAATAAAGATAATAAATGCATTGAAATTTGTAATCTAAATGATGTCAAGAACAATGCTTGATGCCTCGCGACTCCGACTGTGACATTTGACCTCACAGTGAAACAAAACAACTCAAATAAACAATGTACGAGTAGGTAAGAATAATTATCCAAAAATGATTTCAATTATTAATAAGAATCAGTTACTCAGATACTCAAAGCAGTTCAGAGCGTGTGCTCTTTAGCAATTAATCAATATTATATTTTCTTTGTGAGTAGACAACCCGGAGTATGATGTCGTCGACGTTCGATTCCGAGTATGATTTGCGAGCGTGGCTGAGGACTTGCGAAGAGGAAATCATTGAACCATTGGATGGAAAAGTAATGGGTACGAATAAATTATTTCACTTGTTATTAACATTTTAAATAAAAGTGTTTCTCCACGTATTTTTTTAATAACTATGTTTCCCGGTAGATATAACGTAGAGTTTGTCTTTACAGGGTTCTTTCCAGATTGGTTGCGAGGGACGCTCCTGCGGAACGGACCCGGATCAATGGAAGTGGGCCCTGACGAATATAAACACGTATTTGACGGAGCGGCGCTGCTGCACAGGTACTTCAGGTCAAGAGAAATTAAATAAAATGCTTATCAACCGTATAACAGTTCAATTTGGAATTGGATTCTTCCTCGACTTATTTTGTATTTTTTTATGAATTTGATTGAAATCGCAGGATATGTTTATAGATTTGCGATAAATAATATTTGATAGATTTGCCATAGAGGGCGGTCGGGTGACGTACCAGTGCCGGTTCCTGAACTCGAACACCTTAAAGAAAAACAGAGCTGCCAATCGTATTGTCGTCACCGAATTTGGCACAACCTCTGTTCCAGATCCTTGTCATACCATATTTGACAGGTAATTATAATATTCAATCAACCAATAATTTAAAACTCAGGGCAAGTCTCTTTTTAAAAAGAAACAGAGATTTTGGTTATAATTATTGACATGAATGAATGTGCCCAAAAATATAAAATAAGTACTAAAACGATCATAATCAATATTGTTATATACTCGTATGTAGATAAATGCATTTGAGCCCATCCCTGAATGCTAATTAGTAATTAGTGTCACGTAAGTTACCATTTTATTTACAGAATATCATCATTTTTCAATCCGTTGACCAATCTGACAGATAATGCAGTTATATCAGTGTGTCCGTTTGGAGACCAAGTGTATACCATGACGGAAGTCAGCAATGTCTATAAGTAAGTTTTTATGCGGAATGCATAAGATATATTAAAAATATTAATAAATGTGTGATATTATTTGAAAAAAATATAAGCTATTTTACTTGCCAGATTCCTTCTAATCCTTAAATATTCTTATGACTAATTATACATTCTCAATACATTTTAGGATAGATCCAACAAATCTTGAGACTTTAAAGAAGAAAAATCTTTTCGATTCTTTGATCGTCTGCCACACGGCGCACCCGCACTCGACGTCGAACGGTAGCGACACAATGTATTGGTACATATTATAGTTTATAATGATTTACCTTCTTTATCATTTAACATAATACTTTTATCTGTAGGGGACGTTTACAACATTGGCTTGACACTTAAAAGGGGACTAATGAAAAACGTTATTGTCAAATTTCCCCACACAGTAGAAGGTAAGCTCATTAGTAACTTACAGTAGTGTAAATATTAGATTGATTTTGATTCTCAATCATTTGGTTTTGACTTGGGATAGGTGATGCAGATTGAAAAGATACTAGCATGGACTGACAGTCAGATTGTTTTTGGTTAGCTAAGAGCATCTGGCCTTGAGGTCTGAGCCTTGGAGATTGATGTGCCTAATCGCGTCTCGCAAGTACAAAATTCAAATATTATTAATAGTAGACATGTCCTTGGTGATTTGAATCTTGCAGATTGTGCATCAAGGGGCTGTGAGTCTCCGATTTTGGTTGAGCATCGTCTTTGTAGGGAATCATCTTTACTTTATGAATCTGATAGTTCTTGGCTCATACAGTTCTGGACGTTGTGCAGCCCCTGCAGGATTTCGTATTGGCACGGTTCAGGAGGAGCTTTGATTCACGATTTGCAACATTTACTAAATCCGTTTAATTCCCTTAATAAGTTATCAGAAGTTATAAGATGGATTAAGCGGTTTATTTGTAAATTGAATTTGTGAATAAACCTCTTGGGACATAAATAGACCACCGTCTTTGGTGCTCAATCCCAATAAGCGACGCGAATCATTGGTTTGCTCTCCTTCTGCTAAAGTAGAAGCGCTTGTGAACCTTTTAATTATCGACAGACACTTTTGAATATTGGCTATAGTCTCGACTCTTCGCACTGTGGCTTATATAGCTTGAGGTATACCCTGTTTGTTTCGGTCTGATTGTGGCACGAATTTCAAGGAAGGAGACAGGTATCTCCCAGAGATACACAAGTTTTTATTAGATACTTAAAATTATATCGGTTTAAAATGTCTTAGCTTATCTTTCTTGGGGCAGCTTATTGAAGCGGTAATAAAGGTCGCAAAGATTCATCTTTGTCGGGTTATTGGAGATACGATACTCACCTACAAAGAATTACAAACGATCTTTTGCAAACTGAAAGCGGTCCTCAATTCTCGACTTCTTTGTTTCTTTGTTTGAGAATACTTGAATTTATAGGTTCACGCGTTTTGAAATGTTACAACATTTAACTCAAAGTTTTTGGTATAGGTTTAACTTGGAGTACTTAAATTTGTTGCAACAGCGTGTACGATGATCTGGTAAAACCGACCTACCGAAGGTCGGTAAACTTCTTTTGTGGAAATGAATATGCCTCTACTCTTCCGGAGACGGGGTCGTATTCTGAGTTTATTCGAAAGCGCGGGCAGATTTCCTAGAGTCCCGGAAGTGCATGTGGGTAATTCGGTATTAGAACGTGCAGTAGCTACTCTGTCTCGGCTGCCAGTAGCTTAGACGCCATTCAGTTTTATGGTACTACGTTTTGGGCTCAGCCAGGGAGCGGATTTTTCGGAATACGAGTAGCAAATTACGTAATTTTTTCCGCTGCTAATAGAAACCGTCAGGCGCTCAATATCCCTTTAATATATGGGGCAGTTGCACATTGTTTAATCATAATCTAAAGGAAAGTAGTTCCTACGCTATGTGGTGTAACGACCGTAAGCAAATCGATCGCAGTATTTTTCTGTGATCTAAGTATTCTTAATAATTTTGCGGAGTAATCATCATCGGTGTTAGTAGTTTAAGAGTCAATTTCGTTGGTGATGTTGACTGTTTGAATTGTTGGCTGCAGCGCCCCACTAATACCTTCCCGTTCTAAGTGTATGTGGAACGGGAGGTCACGCGATGGAACACTTAAGCATCAAATCCCTTATGCCCTAATTATCTTTCTTTCGCTAAATATTATATGATTTACCCCTCACTCTGCGGAACCCCAAATCGTTGGCTGGTACAGACTGACTAAGTGACTTCCTTCTTTTACTACTCAAGAAGTGGGCAGGTAAGTCGTAAGTGAAGCCGGGGAAACCCTCCCCGAGCAAAACCGGGGGATTGATTCTCGGATTTTGTTCGGGTTGCCCGTCGTATTTGAGGCGGGAAAAGTATCGCAGTTTGTGTTTACTGAGGGCAAACGACGGCAGACAGCGACACCCCGCTCTACTCTAGATGTAGACTTATGCAACATCCGGGGGCTTCACTCTAATCTAAACGCCGTCCACTACCACCATGCAGCCGGCCTTATTGTTTTTGACGGAGACGCAGATATCTGAACCTAGCGACACAGCGTATCTATCATACCCCGGGTATAAACTAAAACAACATTTTATACCACACACCGGGGTATCTGCAATGCAGAAACGGATCAACTGTTGGGCCATGTTCAGGCGAAGATTGACGATCTGCTTTCACAGACTCCCTCCGCCGAAGTCGTAGTCCTCGGGGACTTCAACGCGCACAATACCGAATGGTTAGGGTCACGTGCAACCGACTACGCGGGGAGATCTGTGTTTGACTTTGCTCTGGCAAATGGTTTGTCCCAGCTGGTAAAGCACACTCGTCTACGGGACATGGACAGCCCCACGCCCTCTTTGTTCGATCTTCTGCTGACTACACATCCAGATAAGTACCAGGTCCTGTCGAGGGTCCTCTGATCACTGTCTGCTACTGACAGTAGCAGTACAGTCTGAGTGTAGTGCCCATTCAACGTCCGGCTCGCACAAGACCTTCAACCCGTCGCGTTTGGCACTACAAGTCAGCGGATAGGGATGGATGCGGTCATTTTTTGCATCCTATCCTCGGGGGCCGATTTGTTTCCCTTCTAATGATCCCAGTGACTACGCTGCGGCTGTAGCAAATGTGATACTACAGGGCATAGAACTATTTGTACCAAGCTCTCTGGTACCACTTGGTGGCAGATCGCGGACTTGGTTTGATGCGTTTGTCAGGGCTGCAGCAGCTGGCAAACGGCAGGTTTATCAAGCTTGGGCCAATGCATTAGGAAAGGGTCCGAGCTCTAGAGTTCTGAAGAGGAAATATAACCGTGCCTCCAGATTCTTCAAACGGCAAATTGCTAGAGCAAAGTTCAAGCATGTCGTCAAAATTGGGGATCAGCTGGCAAAGCAAAGTCAGAGCTCAATGCCGGAAATAGTTTTTCGAAAAAAACTATCAGGCAGTCTATTATCTATTATCTATTTTCCTTGGACGTTCATAAGTCGACTGGGCCGGATGGCATTTCTCCATTGGTGCTGAGAACGTGTGCCCCTGAGTTGACTCCAAACTCGTCTATTTCGGCACTCCTACCTTAAAGGCGTAGTCCCGGTCTCATGCAAGTGTGCCCTTGTCCATCGGATCCCTAAAAAAGGTGATAGCTCGGACATGGCTAACTACAGACCTATTGCCATTACCTCCCTTCTCTCTAAAATAATGGAGATTATTATAAACCGACAGCTCCTAACGTACCTCGAGGATCACCAGTTGATCAATGACCAGCAGTATGGCTTTCGCCATGGTCGATCAGCTGGTGATCTTCTTTTATACCTTGCGCGCCGTTGTGCAGCGGTTATTGAAAGCAAGGGAGATGTCTGGATATGACAAAAGCCTTCGATCTTGTGAGGCACAAGGGGCTTCTTTCGAAGCTACCTTCCTATGGGCTTCCCGAGAGTTTACGCAAGTGGATCAGCAAGTGGAGCACTCCTTTTATTGCCTCGCCAAGTATCAGAAAACTGGGTCTCGACATTTCGAGCGATTGTCAGTTTCGTGGTCATCTGTAGAGCAAGGTCAAGTTGGTCTCCAAGAAATTGGGAGTGATCAATAGAGCAAGGCAGTATTTCAAACTTGGCCAAAGACTTGCGCTCTATAAGGCGCAGGTCCGGCCACACGTGGAATACTGTTCTCATCTCTGGTCCGGATCACCCCAATATCAGCTTTTATCATTTGACCGCGTATAATGGAGAGCCGTTCGGATTGTCGGGGACCCGGTCCTCTGCGAACGGCTGGACTCTTTGGCATTGCGTTGAGACGTGGCTCCTTTGTGCGTCTTCTACCGCATTTACAACGGGGAGTGTTCCACAGAACTATTCAATCTGATGCCTGCCGCCAAATTTCACCACCGCACAACTCGCCATCGCTTCTTTACTATCCATACCACCTGAATGCGTGGCGATATTCCACTGTGCACCTGGTTTTCAAGGACTTTTTTCCCACGTACCACACGAATGTGGAACGAACTTCATTCGGCGGTATTTCCAGATCTATACGACATGGGTACCTTCAAAAAAGACATATACTCCTATCTCCAAGGCCGGCAACGCTCTTTTGTATCCTCGGATGTTGCAAGAGTTCATGGGCGGTGGTGATCACACATCAAGACCCGCAAGCTCCTTTGCTCTTCTCTAACATAAAAAAAAATTGTCAATATACGTACAGTAGTCGTATGTTGCCCGTTTACAGGTTGTGTCATGGGGACCGCCAAACCCCTTTGTATGATAGATCACAATATAAAAGCACTTCATATATGATAAATTACTTTTGTTAAGAGTAATTTTACAATAATTCTTCCAATGAACAATATTGAAAACCTTGTAAATATGGCTTAAAAATAAGAGGTTCATACAGTTGCTTCCGTTTCAGGTGACATGTTTGATTTAGCAGAGGTTGTGACCACTGTGGATCCAAGATGGCGCTTCAATCCCTCTTACATACATTCTTTTGGTATGTTTTGTTTTAAATAGTCTGAGTAATCATAAAAGTTTTAATTATATGAACTCTTATTTAATAATGAAAACGAAAATGGATTACACAGGCATAACGGAGAACTACTTTGTCATTATTGAACAGCCAATGACGATCTCGGCTTTTAATGTGCTGCGAAGTCACATCTTTAATGAAGCTTTCGCTAACCATTTAGCTTGGTATGACGGACTTAAGGTAACCTCTCATTACATCTGTTATGTTTTTTTGTAATATTATTATTACCACGGCAACTAGTGAAACTAGTTTGGAAACCAGATGCCGACCAGACTGGAATGTCCCGCACCTGACCCTTCATCTCCAGACAAATTTGAATTTATTTTAAATTCGTGTGCGTATTTTACTCTTCTGAATAATTTAAAATAACCCTTTTTTTAAATTTGTAGACTCAAATTTTGTTAATAAATCGTATGACCAGAGAAGAAATCCGATACAGTACGGATGGCTTCTATTTTATGCATACGATTAATTGTTTTGAAATGAAGAGGAAATTGATAATAGACGTGTGTGCCTACAAAGATGCTAAATTAATTGACGCCATGTACACTAAAGCTATAAAGGTAAGCGACTTGGCGGAGCGATGGCGCGGTATCTCAGTGTAAAATATTATTATTATAACAAACTTGACATGGCTGAACATGTTTTAATAGTAATAAATGTTACATTTGCAGACATTCAAAAGTATACCAAATTATAGTGAATGGATGGAATGTAAACCGAAACGCATTGAAATTCCTCTGGACGAGCCAGAATACAGTCACGTCGCGCTAAAGCTGATAGCAGACGTAGGAGTCGAGTTTCCTAGGATCAATTACGGGTACAACGGTATGAATCAAATCATAGATATGAACTGCTATTATGGATAAATATGTATTATTCGTCCGATTATGAACGACTTTCTCACATAACAATGTTCTTAACTCGTGTATTTTTCGTGTCTTCTCACTTGCAATAGTCGTATTCGGACGTAGATGAAGTATGCGGTACTCTTTCTGATGCTGAAGGTTACAACTGTTTTAAACGTCTATGAGTATGTGGGCTTAAGAGTCAAATATTCATACTTACTATGTCAATATATTGTTAATTAATGTTTTATTTATTTCGCCTTCGTAATCACATCATCCTTGTCTTGTGTTGCTGAGTAACCGTTTGTAGTTTATCATTTGTTATATGAGGGCTGCTGTTTCTTTCGGTATTAACACTCTTCAGTTTTCTATAATAATGTTATTAATGAAATTCGAGCGCTGTTTTCTGGCGGCCGCTTCTAGTAGCAATGTTACTCATTGTGTGATATCGGTGGTCACCCACGATCAGAATATTACACCAGCATATGGTATTATTAGATTGGTAATAATAATTGGTTTATATTTTTCTTATTTTCTTTAAAGTATTAGGGAGAATTGTGCATAGTAAATCATCTAAAACTTGGTTAAAATAATGATATAATCAAAATAGGATAGTTTAATTAAAATGTATAGATTTATATTTTTAAAAAGTAGATTAACCTTGTTAATAATTCAGAGAATTATGTTATTATTTCAGGTCGCCCCTACAGATACTTCTACGGAATAGGATTTGGAGTTCATTCAAAATATGCTGGATCTGTAAGATTGCGACTTTGACATTGCTCAGCATTATTTTTCTGAGTGTATTTCGAAATAAATTTAGTCATTTATTTTCCGTTAATGCAATTCAAAAAGATTAATGTTTTAGATATTAAAAGTAGACACAGAGACTGGAGAAGTGAAGACGTGGCACGAGCGCCACGCCAGCCCGAGCGAGCCGGTATTCGTGTCCCGCCCAGAGTCACAGGTCCTTCTAAAACAAAATTGTGGATAAGCACCTATGCAGAATATGTAGAAGATAACTGAATCGTGCGCAGGAGGAAGACGATGGCGTAGTGCTGAGTGCCGTGGTGTGGGCGGACGAGGAGCGCGCGGTGACGCTGCTGGCGCTGAGCGCGCGCGACCTCACGGAGCTGGGCCGCGCTCACTTCGCCACGCCCTCGCAAGCCACCAAGTGCTTCCACGGGGTGTTCTTGTCTCACTCCACTGACCGCACCACAGGGATAGTTAGGCTATAAGGCGTACACTTAGTTTTAAGTGTTTAATTATGATAAGTATGTTGAGCGCAAAAGTTACATACACTTATTGGAAACCTTGTTTTTCGTTAACAAATGCATATTTTACAAAATACCCGAAAATGGGGCATCATAAATAGAATAAAATGAGAACAACGTAACAAGAAACCTTATAAAATGTTACATCATTCGTTGAGTCTATTTTAACTTCATCATATTACATATATTGTTTTTTTTTTCTTGTCTCTTGTGTGGTGTTCAGAAGTGGGAGTGTATGTATGACGCCGGGAGAGGAAGGGCAGAGTTGACCACATCACGTCAGCGTGAAGTAAATTTCTATTTACATATTTGTGGCCCAATTGTTGCGTGTAATGATTCTCATTTATTTTTTTGTTTGTACCAATACCTGTATGTACGAATTTTAACGCAGCTCTTAAAAAGACATCGCGCCTATGGACTTTGAATTCCAAAGATTAACTACTAATCGCTGCACTGTTGTAAATTATATATAAGATAATAATTTCTAAACAAACTATTACTTTGTTGTTTGAGTAGTTCATATAAATATTCAATCGTACTAATGAAATGCGTCATTGAGGCAAACAAGCGAATCATAAACAGAATAAAGCCCTCGGCGAAGGGACAAATTGCCCTCCCTCTGTTTACCCTCTTCCCATCCTGTTCTCTCCCATACTGAAGGTATCTAAATCCCATATTGAAGACATTATTAGCCAACATTACCAATATTTCACACGACTGTGGGTTAGGCGACTAAAAGGCGTTAGATATAAAAGGACGAAACAATCGACGTAAAAAATATTAATTGTTTACTTTTTCCATTTCCGTTCCGTTTTCCATTTCCGTTACGTACAATTTAAATATTACAATTTAAATATAAGCATTAGACTTATTTAAATAAAAGGTTCGTGTGAAGATATCGTTTGACATCACATCATTAATTCATTTTGAAATTAATTTATCACAGCCTAGGAATATTGAAATTAAAATATCATTTTAATAAATTATAATTTAAAAGGTAAATTATATCAATAGGAACTGTTTTATATAACATTTATATTTTTAATATTATATTATATGCGGATGCATACAGGTACGGTTTAGGATTGCTATTAGTTTTGCATACGGGAGTCTTCATAATCTATATAAAACGTGTATCAGTAGTCAGTACCGTGGTGTTCAACAAACCATTTAGTCAATGTTAAATTACAAATTCCGGTCTCATGACCATGGAAAAAATTGGGAATGATCAATATCAAATGCCTCGCTCGGCAGTATTTCAAACCTGGCCAAAGACTTGCGCTCTATAAGGCGCAGGACCGGCCACACATGGTGTACTGTTCTCATCTCTGACCCGCACCGCATAGTGCGCCATCTACTCCTTTACCATCCCTACCACCTGGATGCGTGGCGATCCTCCACTGTGCGGTTCTCAAGGACCTTTCTTCCACGTTCCACTCGCTTGTGGAACGAATTCCCTTCAGCGGTATTTCCAGATCGGTACGACATGGGTACCTTCAAAAAAGGCGTTTACTCCTACCTACAAGGCCGGCAACACTCTTGTAAATCATCGGATGTTTTAAGAGTTCATGAGCGGCGGTGATCACGTCCATCTGTGACCCGGCAGCTCGTTTGTCCTCCTCTTAAATAAAAAAAAAAAGTTATCGATATGAAGCACAGTACCACACACACACACACAGAGCTAGAAACACTACACATTTTCACGGATAACATCTTTAAAAACAAAAAAAACCATCCACTTGTGAAGAACTGATATGATTTTACGTCATATTAAAAAAAAGATAAAGTTAAATCAAAATCAGTTCCTCCCATTTCACTATCGTTTAAAAATACGAGACCCTTTTTTAAATTTTAACGCAGTAATAAGTTATTAAAATCGTTAATGACCGATTAATGTAAAGCAATATGTAAATCACAAATATTCGTTACGGTGCAGACGCTACGATCAGTACACGGTCAGTACACGGTCAGTACACGGTCAGTACACGGTCAGTACACGGTCAGTACACGGTCAGTATACGGTCAGTGGCACGTTGTGGTTATTATATCAAATTACCTGCTTTGATTATTAATTATGACTAATGACAATTTTATTTCATATTTATATTCGGTGTTATTACAACACCAAGTTTCCGTTTCTGATAACACGGGGCACTTCAAAGTAAACTAAACACATATATACCATATTAGAAGACGAACAAATAATAGTTTGGACAACTGGAAATATTTATTAACATTATTTACTGATTGTTATCAACAAATCACGGAATGAATTAAATAATTGACGATAATTACCCTTGATAATGTCATCATATCAGTCATTCGCGTCTAATTTATTATATTGCATAATGGATGGCGAGGAATGTCGGCAATGTGGGATTTTATGAATTCACTGCCTCTGGTAGTGCATATTAAGGCGCAGTGAGTATGACACTCGCGCGTTGGATCGCTGTTGCAACAGACGAGTCACTGAGGTCTTCGAGCTTGTAAATATAACATTATTCTATTATTTCCGCGTACCTCCAAAATGATATCTGCGCAGACACTCCGTCAGGTAAACTGTTGTATTTATTTATTTTATTATTAATAGTACCATGAAGACCTCGCATCTCGCACCCCGCACCCCGCACCCCTCTCCCCAGTAATGTTTCAAAGATACACATACCTTCTTTTAATAATTTATTATTTTTGAACACTTAATAAACATTGTGGTTTCGTTTACGAGATATCTAGTTTTCGACTGATTGTTTTTAACGTGATAAGTTAGTGAGGTATTTTGTATTTTAAATAATATATTAATGAGGTACTTACTAAGTGCATTGATACAGTAAAATATTAATTAGCAAAACTAAGCAGTTGTTCGGAGTAATAACAGTGTGCTTCAAAACATTTTGCTATTTAGTAATTAGATTAAAAAGAAATAATCAAATAGTGAAACAAAAATCTGGTCTGAGTAGTATCTGCCTGTACGGAACTGTCAATGAATTGTCTACAAATGTACGTAAATTATTTCTTTATACGTATGTTGTCTGTTTAAATGAATATCAGTTTTTACTGAAATTATTACTGAGAGCGTTGACACACTTATTGCACCGTCGGCGTTACTCTGATTCGACAATATTTGTGCAAAGAAACCATAAATAATGATCTAATTTGGGAACGTGTTAAAATATTTCTTTATCTCATTGGTAGAACATCAAATCCCTTGGTTTTGAATTAAACTGGAAAAATTATTTGCCACAAACTTTAGTTCAAATATTTTCCTTCAAGAAATCTTTGTAAACTGTAAACAATTCAAAATGTTAATAATTTTATTAAACACAAACTAGTATTGAGTACAGATATATTAAACCATACTCGACTATCGTTCACTATTCTGCGAGTGTCAGAGGTATAATTAATGGCGTTTATTTTCCGCCTTCAATTGTACTATTTACAATTTAAAGTATTGAATTATAAATTATATACGCAAAGTATTTAACAAAATTGAGAAATTGTGTGTGTGAAACATATCTATGTGTTTGTAACTATAAATATATAATTATGACAACCGTGAGTGTGCTGCGTACAACTAATATAAGATGAAATGGAAGATAAAATAAAAGACTAATTCAGTAATATTATTTTATTAAAATTAACGGAGTGACAATAGCTATGACGCGAGGTGAAGTAGCAAATAGGAGTACGTTGTCATTGTCTTTAATATAAACAAGGAAGAGAAAGGGGCCTGTGACGTCACACTGACATCCAGGCGGTTTCCTACCATTCACCACACGACCTCAACTTCATTAGACAAGTTTAGCATCAGATGTTTAAGTCCATTGTGGTAATGACGGCGGTACAATACCTAAATCGAAAATCGATATTATTATTGTATTAATGTAACATATTTATTATTTTCTTATTCTTTGACCATAATTTATATTACAACATTATCAATTTAGCAATAGACCAAATGATTTCAGCTCCATCCCTTTTATTGTAAACAGTTTATAATAATTGGTTATCTCGCGAGGGGTGTTAGGGGTTTTAGGGGTGTTAAGGGCGGCGGAACAACCTGGAATTATCACAAAGGGCTCGGGGAGCCGCGCGTCAGTCGCTCATCATCTCATCTACGAATAAATAGACGTGATCGTGTGTTTATTTTTAATTGAACGCCTGTAAGGAGGTGGTGCAACGTGCAATCACAATGAAATTAGATTATATATATTTAAAGATACTTTGTGTAAAAATACGCGTAATTTTGAGTAAGGGGGGGGGGGGGTGATCTAAAATCTCACTATGTATCATCAGATGGGTTAAAAACTTGTAAAATCATATCACATGATGAAAGCACGCCCATAAACCTGCCACTCGTGGCAATCGAACATCCCCGCGGTGGTCGACCGAGGCGCTCGTTGTGGCACATCGACTGGTTGACGCATGGAATGGTTTTATTTGGAATAACTATTCTATGGCCAGATCGTACCGTGTTGTGTTCTTTAATCTAAATGATATGGACCCGAATCATAATTTATAAATGTGAAACTATTATTACACTGCTCCAAAGCAGCAATAGTCCCGTTGGCCACATACAGGAATTTTGAAACATAACGTACCTACAGTATGAGCATTTAATACAACATATTTTTAAAACTTTTAATGTTTAGTTTTTTAATATTAATTGTATAAAGATAATATTTATTTAATAATATAAGCACTCTTTTATTTGCAGATAATTGTAATACTTTTTTTTACAGATCTTAATAGGATTTGGTCTGACCATGTGCAGCTTCTCGGACGGGTTCATATTTGGTCAGATGTCTGGTATGATACACGCACTGCACGAGGGAGACGACACTATACCGCTCACTGAAAATGACATTTCATGGATAGGTAGGTGTCGGGTGTTATACAGTTCAGGTATTATATAGTCAAGGGAGATTCAAACTTAAACTTAAATTATCTTTATTCGAAAAGTCATTTACACGCACTGACTTGAATCGTCAATTATTACATTAAAAAGGTCAGTATTGAACGTTAATAGTGTAGATAACGATAAAAACCTTATTAATGTAGTTGCTCGTGTGTCTAAAGGCAAGTGACATAAACAGAGCCATAAGAATATGTAAAATATGTAATTAAGACACTTATTGTCAATGCACGAAGTGATCTTATTCTACTCAAACTAGTTTTTTTGAATGCCGACCTTTATGTGTGTAACTTTAAACTAACAAAGGTTTCTATTTTCTTTACAGCTTCCCTAATAAATATCACGTGCTTAGGAGGATACGCTGTGACTGCGATGATGAGCGAGTGTGCAGGCCGTCGGATTACCATCACTGCAACCAGTCTACCCGTGTGTGCGACGTGGGTGCTTGTATACTTCTCTCAGGACAAAACCATTCTAATTATCTCCAGAATAATACTTGGGATAAGCTTTGGCGGTAATCTTGCGATAGTAATTATAAGTATTGGAGAATATAAACCTCCAAATGAAAGGGCTATTACTCTGAACCTGATCTCTTGTGTGGGAAGTCTTATTGGTACGGCAACGGGTCACCTGTTATGTATCGTTTTGAATTGGAGATATGTTGCACTGCTTGCGATTATACCTTCGGCACTGGCCGCTCTGTTGCCGTTATTTTGGGTCGAAAGTCCCGTGTGGTTGGCATCAAAAGGACGTTTTGAAGAATGCGAGAAATCATTTCGCAAATTGCGCACACCGTCGAATGCGTCCGAATATGAATTGAAACTACTTATTTCTTACGAGAGAAAGAAACAGAGCGAGTCACTCGAACAAAAGAAAGAAGTTTTTTTAGGAAATAAATTTTTTATAGCAATGAAATCAAAGTATTTTTGGAAAATATTTGGAGTAGCTTCTATCGTGTGTATTTACAGAGTCGCCACTGGTCGGATACTGTTTAGTACATTGGCGATAACGATTTTGCAAGATATCACGGGCACCTCGGACATACTCCTGTTCACGCTGGTCGTAGATGGTTTTATAACACTCGGCGCTATATTATCATGCTTTTTATTAAGAGTCTATAAAATCAGAGTCTTACTGTTTAGGTCTGGAACGGCTGCCAATATCTGCTTACTTATATTTGGATTAACTTTATATTTTTATCCCAAATGTGAATATTATTTGTCTTGGATTAAGGTGTCGCTGCTGGCTTTATATTTTGTAATACTGGCAGCCGGGCCCAATCCAGTATTAGACACGTTGATGTCAGAAATATTGCCAATAGAAATTAAGTCATACCTATTTGCTATAATCGGGGTTGTTGCCGCCACCTCACAGTTTTTAAGTATTAAGTTTGTACCGAATATGTTATCGGCGATCGGCTATCATGGAATATTTTTCGTAAATGCTGCAATCGTATTCTTATGTCTTGTATATTTATGGTTTACTTTGCCCGAGACTAAAGGACGAAGTTTGCACGAAATAGAATATTATTTCAAACATAACACATTTGATTGTAACAAAGACGTGTTCGATGTGGAACAGACCACCAAATTTTTGGGAAACAACGGTTAAGACTATAAATTTGTCCGCTGAAATGTTATGAATAAGTAACTGGGTTCGCCAAAGATTTCAATCGTGTTTTCTTTGTATTTTTTTGTACATATTTTTCTAAATAGAATCAAGTACATTAATGTATTCTAAAAGTTTGTTATTTTGAAACTATTTAACTAAATTATATTAAGCACGAACAAAAATAATAACTTGATTGTCGTAAGTTAAGTTTAACTCTCTGAAAATAAATTAGAAATATTATTTTATTCTCTATTCGTGAAATACAAACTGTATAATATAATAAAAGTGTGAAAGTGTGATTTTTTCAAATTATGTAGTACTCCTTAATGTACAAATTGGCTATTGTAGTAGATATTAACGATTAAAACATTATAATTATATATTAATAATTTGTACCCTAGGTAACTTCCACTTTTTCAATCTGTGTATGAATCACGTACAAGGGGTCGGGGGAGTCTGCTTCGGTGGTCGAGTGAAGTGAAATGGGTTGAGTATATTCCGTTGTATGCCTCGTGTTGAGCATCGGTTACGTCCAGGAGACTTAGGTGGTTCTTAAAAGCTCTTGAATGATGGACATGGACTCCTGCATTTCACATGAAACCCATTTAGACGTTATTATGGGCTCGATGAGCATAACGAAGATGATTCTTATGATCTTCGAGGCTCGAGCTGAGCCGTTATTTTAAACGTTATATTTATTTCACAATTAGAATAATTTTCGAAAGAGTTATCTGTTTTTTTTACAAATATAAATATTATTTGGCAAATTCTTGCACGAATGAAGGTCGTTTAAAATGTATAAATGTTATTATTAATGACATTAGAAACAGAAATAAAAATACTTTTCAAAGTTATAAATCTTATGGCTTATCGGAGGAATCCTTAGAACAAAATTGATTCTAAAGTTATATATATCTTTAAAGCAGACACTTCAGTTACTTCAACCTAATACCGGATGTTATTAAATAATTCTGTAAATAATTGTTTTGAGATCGAAACAGAAGAGCATTAAGAGCATTTTGTAAATCTTCCAACTGAAAGGAGAGGGACGATCCACTAGTAAATAGACTATTACAAAATTGATTTAATCTTGTAGTTTTATTTTAAGTTTAAGTTAAAGTCGATTGCTTCTACGGCCTTATTCGAATGTTCTTCATTATTTAAAACAGATTTAACTTTATTGTTGTAATTTTCTAGTGTAGTAGGATTAGTAATTAGATTTTTATGAAAAAGCATAATTTAGTATTTTCATAAAGGATCTGAATATCTCTGTCATATTTGTTTGCATTGTTCTCACCCACTGTGCAAAAACACGTTTAGGCCGCTTGGTTTATAATAAGATAAGAGAGACTGCGGAATAGTCATTATTCAAATCATTAAATTTATCTGAATCTGATTCAATAACATTGTTACACGGTGCAGAGTCAATTGAGTGTGATTGTTGACACAGTGTGTAGGTGAAGTAATATATGATATGTCTACGGTTATAAGGACATGTAGAGATTTATCATACAATTTTACGTGACCTACGTTACCAGAACCCCGTCAACTCGAAGCTGCTGAATAGCAGATCAGAAGCAGATCCCACGACGAGGCGCAGAATACATTACACTTATTCAGTTTTTTCATTCTTAATTATTTTAAATTTTAATTTCTCACTTCTGTCTCAGCTCTAGTTGAGAAAACACCTTTTTATATATTTTTTGTAATTTTAAATAAATAATAAATTAAAAATAAAAGTTTTCCTTATCGTCTGAACATAACTGGTGCGGTCGCACAGACGGATATTTACCTCTAAAATCCGGACAAAGGTCGATTTTTTAAAACCTTATATTCTCAACATTTACTCTAGATTGGACATGGATATTTCTAAGGCAGGTATGTACAATGTATCTATACTATAATTTTTATTATATTATTTATTATTTTATAAAAAAAAATGTTTATTTTTAGAATACATTTTTGAATTATATTTACCTTTAAATTTTGTTAAAGTTAAAGATTTTGTTATACTTCTATGAGTCTCGGATATCTATTTAGCATAATATTGTAGAAAAATATCTCTTATTATTATTTCAATAAACATCTATTCCAATTTCGTCCAAATTGCTGAGTAATTGATTAAAATGTGTATAAAGCATATAGCGATTGTGAAACTATAACAGAAGCTTTTATGGATCAATATATCAATATATATTTTCTCTATCTTTTTGCAACATAATTAAGCTAGCATGTTCTTTTCATAATTTGGTTTCCAATTGATGTTCCATATCTAATCTTTCCTTTGCATACAAAGGGCAATCAAATAGAATAAGGTCCTTGCCCTTTCGTTTCCTTGCAGACCCGTGTGGGTCAGTACAGATCAAAAAAATTGTCCTGGAATTATTCTGCCATATTGCTTCTGGCTTTGCCAGCGAGGGGATGGGTGGAGTCTGGGTTGGCGACAGCTTGCACGGCCGCCATGGAGTCGCTATAGATTGCTGTCCGGGGCAGTCCCTATCGCAATGCAATGTTGGTAGCCTCGCAGATGGCCAGGACCTCCGCCTGATAGAACGTGCAGTACGATGGCAGGCTAAGTTTGACGGTTTTAGTTTCGGCCTCTCTATTCCATAAGGATAGCGAGGCTTCAACTTTGCCGTCAATTTTGCTGCCATCGGTGAAAATGCGGACGTCGTAGTTGCAGATCTCGTCGAGTTGGACTAGGTTTGCCAGTCTGCGATGCTCCAAGCTGATCTGCGCGGCGGGATGTGGCTGTTTAATTGCGGGATAAGGAGTCTCCATTTCTCTGTCTTCCAACCCAGGTATCGGCATCTCCCTTGTCGCTTCGTATAAAGATGCTGCTTCCTTGGCTCTGAGGTCCAGAGAAAGTATGCCTGTAAGAATCAGCACTGAATTTAAGGATACTGTGCGGTATGCCTTGTAAAACCGCCTCTCGGCTGTAAAAGGCAAATATGTGTCAAGTGTATTGGATTGCTAGCCACGGAGTTGAGAGTGATTGTATTTCAGACTCCTACCTTAAAATACTTGTGTCCAGACTGTGTGTTTGGAGTGCGACAACTGAACACACTGAGAAACACAGTATCTCAATTGAAAAATGAAATAGACGCCTTGAAGGCTAAACAAAATCAAACTATATGTATGGAGAACATTCTATTGGAACTGGCTGAGCGACGAAACGTAGCGCAAATGTGATATTTTTTGGAATAGAAGAGTACCAGCTGTTAACAGGTGACACTATTCGGGACAAAGAGTTAAGTACAGAACATGACAAAGTTCAAGTTCGACAAGCTTTGGCCAGCGTTCCAGAGTCTGCACCACCAGTGGGCGTTATTCGTCTCGGCAAACCAAAACAATCGTCGCCGCGCCCAATTAAGGTAATTTTCCCAAATAAAAAAACAGCTGTAAATGTTTTAAAAAATAACAAAAAGCTTCCATCTAATATATCAGCCAAAAATGATCTTACACCATATCAGGGTGACTATTTACAGAAACTACGTGATGAGCTGAAAGAAAGGGTAGATAGCGGTGAAAGAGATTTAACTATAAAATATATAAATGGCACCCCAAAAATAGCTAGCGGAAAAAAGCTATAACCGCTGACCCTGGCATTTTGGAGATCGTTTTCTTCTACAAAAACCTGGCTCCGATTATGGCTAAACGAGATTTACTTCTTATAGAGATAAACAAAATAAAACCTACTTTTATAATTATTACTGAAACACATTTAAAACCCACGATTAGTAGTAGTTTAGTGGACATCAGAGGTTTCACCTTATACAGACATGACCGAGCTAAAGGGGCAGGTTGGGGCGGAGTCGCAATATATGTTTCACAAAAACTGTTTGACAAACCCATACATGTTACCGTTCATCCCACATATAATAGTATGCAAGTTGAGGCCCTATGGTTAAACATAGAGTTTTACAATTTCAAAATGTTGCTTGCAGGTGTCTATCGACCAACACAGTACAATTATTATTATTATTATTTTTTTAAATAGCAACTTGCACCAACTTGTTACAAAGGTGACACGAAAGAGAAATAAGGAGGAATCGCTTCTTGACCTAATACTTTGTAATGAAGAAGATTTTTGTACCAAAGTGCTGATAGCAACTACTCAAATCAAGCGTCAGTCATCTAGCAAAATTTCTAGTATTCAAAACCGTCGTAGAAACTTCTTTAAAGCAAATTATGAGAACATATCCCAGCATATTGCTAACAAAAACATTACAGATACCAACATTACTGATGTTCAAACTGCATGGACCAAATTTGCAAGGAAAACACACAGTGTTATTGAAACTGATCTACCACTCAAAAGACATTTTAAGAAATTCAATATTAATAAACCGTGGATTAACAAAATGGTCTTAGACTTGGCAGAAAGAAAAAAAAAATTTGTGGGGGCAGTATAACTTGAATGACTCAAATGAGTTAAATAGGATATATAGGCAGACAAACAATAAACTAATTACTGTAGTTAGAAATTTGAGAGTAGAGTATGAGAAAAGAATTAAAAAATGTGGACCTAAGCCATTTTATTCTTACATGCGTCAACAATTGTCCTCAACGGTATTCGTGCCAACATCATTGAAGGATGACAGTGGGAAAATTATAAGTGATAAAAAATTGTAGCCGAATTGTTTGCCCGACAATTTGAAAAATCCTATGTTGTGGAATCATCAAACTCATATATACCACAAATACAGATGCCTCAAGTTAAAAACTTTATACAGACACTCATATTTACTCGAGATAAAGTAACTAAAACCTTAAAAACATTTAGTGACTCCACTTCCATGGGACCAGATGCTTTGCCGTCTATATTATTAAAACAATGTAGCAATGTCCTCAGTCAACAGCTGGCACACATCATGAACCTGTCGCTGGAAAGTAGAAAATAACCCCAAAAGTGGGGGGAAGCCCATGTTACTCCTATATATAAAAAAGAAGATAAGTACCTACCTGCTAATTATAGACCTATCAGCCTCACAAGTATTGTCTGTAGAACTATGGAAAAAATAATAACAAATAAAATAAGAGCTTTTATAGATTCGGAAAACATTATCATCGATGAACAGCATGGCGTTGTACCTAAAAGATCTACAGTCTCGAATCTACTTGTATGCCCAGACAAGTGGACAAACCATTGGGATAATCATCAACCTACTGATGTTATATACTTAGATTACGAAAAAGCCTTCGACCGGGTCCCTATAAAAAGGCTTCTAAACAAAATTGAACACCTAGGAATTCGTGGGCAACTTTTACGATGGATAGAGGATTTCTTAATAAACAGGAAATACAGAGTAAGAGTTGGTGAAACACTATCAGATGCTCATGACGTATGTAGTGGTGTGCCCCAAGGTTCTGTGCTTGGGCCGATCCTGTTTACGTTATTTTTAACGGACTTAAAAAATATGATCATGTCTGACCTGTCAATATTCGCAGACGATACCAAAATTATGGGGAACCCCTTAATATCACAAAACGTAATCCAACAAGACCTGGACCGAATAGTACAGTAGACAAGAGATTGGCTGATCTCACTCAATGAAGCCAAGTGTACCGTTTTGCATATAGGTAACAACAATCCTGTACACAAGTACACAATAGACTCTGTGCCATTGCAAGCAGTTAAGTCTCAAAGAGATCTAGGTGTCATTATAACACATAACCTAAAGTGGGAGGAGCACATCATAGGTATAACCAAAAGGACAAACTCAATATTGTACATGATTAGAAAAGCATTCTATGTTATCACTAAGGAATTATTTCTCAATATCTACAAAATATACATACGACCTCTACTAGAATACGCTTTCCAAATATGGAGTCCCTATTTCAAAAAAGACATCCAGTTGTTAGAAAAGGTACAAAGACGAGCAACTAAAATGGTTACATCTCTAAGAAAATTAACTTATGAAGAACGTCTTCTGTCACTTCCATATGACGTACACAAGTGATCACTGGTATGGATTCAAAGTGGAAAATATATAAATAAATAAATAAATATGTAGAGTCGTCTTGTAAAAAGGGCAAAAACTGTGCTCTTCCTATGGCTGAAAACCGCGTGCTCCTACGATCTCGATTTAAATATTGCCAATATGGCGGTCAAGTTTGTTATTTTTTGCAGAGCGGCTCTGGAGTCATTGTATATGACATAAATCTTCTCGGGACGTCATTTTATTTCTTTTGCCACTTTCTTTCACTGTTCCACATGATGGCAGACAAACTTTCTGGCTCTGGTTTCAGCTTCTCCTTTCCATATGGATAGGGCCGCTCCTACCTTGCCAGCAATTTTGCTGCCATCAGTGAAAATACTAACCTCATGGTTCGTACTCTCCTCGACCTGCCTCTGGTTTTCCAAACATTGGAATGTTATGTTTATAAGCGTGGCCGGGTGCGGCATGTCTTGAAATGAGACAGGCCACTGTTCTACCGCAGAGTTCCGGTCGGGGTATGCCCTTTCTTGCCTCGGAGGGAGCCGCTGCTTTCTGTATCTTTAGGTCAAGCGGTAGGAGACCAGTCAGGATTAATGTCAAGATCAGAGAGGTCGTTCTGTAGGCTTGGCAGAGTTTTAGTGCAAAACCTCTCTGAACTGTGTCGAGGTGTTTTCTCTTACATAGTTTCCTTGTCTTTGGTGTTCATGCGCTGGCCGTATACGTGATAACGGGTTCCACGGCTGCCGTGTATATCACTCTTACTTACTCTTACTTCTGGGTGGAGACCCCAGCTGACTCTTGCTGTTCTTGTGAGTTGCTTATGTATTTCAATGGCTTTTTGGCATATTTTAGCAGCATGGGTGTTAAAGGTCAGTTTATCATCTATAATAAGGCCCAAAATTTTCATGGTACGGGTTATTTGAATTTGTATTCCGCCCATGAGCGGAACTGGTTATGTTAGGTTAGTTTTTTTTTTTTTTTTTGCAATTTTACTCTGCAAGACGCAAAGTTTTGCGTTCTCCTGAGGTTTGATTTGGTGTTGGAAGGGTAAAGTAATGTTTATATGTATGTCTTTGCTTCTATTTGGCCATTATAAGAATTTTATTTTTCATATTACTTTTTATGTCTGTTTTTTTTCCTCTCTTTCTCTCTTTTGTTTCTTACATTCCTTTTTTTTTAGTATGTTATTCATAGTATATTAACAAGTTTCTACAATTATATTAGGCTTAGGCTTATTATCACTTCCTTATTCTAATATGATGTTTTTATCTTCCATATTTTATATTGCGCTGATATATTTGTGAAATAGTATATGCAATACGATATGCTATTTCACAAATATACTTCGTTGTTAATAGTAAGTTCTATTTTGTTTTCACAGTCATATCGGTCAATCATGTGTGCCGGACATTCAGTTAAAAGATGTATTATTGTTTCATGTGCTCCAGTTCCGCAGAAACACGATGGGTTCCCCTTGCATTTGAATCTATTCAAATACGCGGAGAAACCACCGTGTCCCGTCATCTACTGAGTGGTAATGCTGGTGAGTTCAATTTTTTTGACTGGACTATAGGCGGTTACGGCGCATGGCAGGAACATCTTAGTTATTTTTGCTATAGGGCTTTCTTTATCTTTTAATGTAATGTCTTTTGTTCCATTTCTCTAGTGTCCTGGCGGATCGTGCGCTTCACAAAGGATAATGGGCACATCTCATAATCCGGTCTCTTCTTCGACAGCAGGGCGGTGTCCTTGGCAAGCTCGACTCGTTCGTTGCCGATAATCCCAATATGGGCCTTTATCCAAAACAGACAAAGGTTTTTGTTTTGGTTTAGGCAGCCGCGTATAGCTTCCCTTGCTTATTCCTTTGTGTGTAGCCGTTTAAATTAAAGGCAATTTAGTATGTATGCATATGTATTGCAATATTATAGTTGTACAGTATTTAATTAATGCGACGTTATTACAGTGCTAAGTTTGAATGGCGACTGACTACAGAATATGTAATTATTCATTATGTGTATCATATCGAATATCGATCTGTTTCTAGGTGCCAAATATGGACAGTGGGATTTGCTTATATTAATAACATGTAATAATAATATGTAGGCACAACAATTCCATCCTTAAAAAAAATAAATGTCAGATTATGATATATAAATATGAAATAAAAAAAAAAAATAATAAATAATAATAAAGCATAATGTAAAATTGAATTCTCTTATACAATTATATAAAACAAAAATATTTATCAATACTCAAAAAAAATGTGTACATTTAAATGTATATTGTATAAACAAGATATAAAATGTATAATAAAAGCTTAAAATGTAAAGGTTATTTTATAAAGCTAGTTTTAAAAAAAAATTAATGAATATGTGCTTTCTTCAATTTTAACGTATAATACACGATACAATATACTTACGTTACATTGCACTTAATTATTTAACACATTGTATTTATATATATATATATATGTTATTTATTCATGTTTAATTTCGCAACACAAGTTCATTATTACACCACTGCGTATGTTGGCTCTGCGTGAGGTGGATGAGGTGGGTCACGATCGCCTCGGCTAGCTCGAAACCCCTGGATTTCTCTCCTCTGGAAGTTGGTGTACTTCTGTTTACAGAATCTCTAAAAAATGAATCCCAGATCGCATCGTATCGCATCCCGATGCGATGAATGGTGGGATGATGAAGTGAAAGACGCTGTGGAGTTAAAGAAGAAAGCATGGCTGGATTATAAAATCTCGGGTAAGGATAAAAGTATGAGAGAGATAAGAAAAAGAGAGTACAAGCTGCAAAAGCTCAAAACGAAAGCACTTATAAAGATGAAGCGTGAAAATTCTGAGAGAGAAAGGTATGAAAGTTTGACGAACAACTTCCGGGGAAACACGAAGCTTTTCTGGCGAGAAGTTAGTGATTCCCGGGGTTGTTCGGTAACCTGTAAAATGAAAGGGGTGCTTTCGAAGAGCGGTGAAATTTTAAACGAGCAAGCACACGTTTTGCAGTGGTGGGCGGAATTCTACAAGGAGATGTATGAATGTGAGGACGCCTCGGCCTTGAGTACCAGCAAAATGCTGAGTCCGGATGTAGCCGATGGTGAAATGGTTAGGTTAGGTTAGGTTACAACCATCGCGGAGTCGTCCGCCGGCAGCCAACGCGAGCGCACGCGCGCGCGCGCGCTCCTCTCTCGCTTGTTTATTGTTATCACTATGGGTTCTTTAGACCCGTATGGTACTGGCCTGTACCGGCCGGTACGGTACGGAGTGGTACGGACAGCGTAGGTACGCGGAGCAGGTAGTCGGGACATGTGTCCGGTACTAGCCATCGCTGGGAACCTCCTCGTGTGCTCGTCCGCTATCAATGTTGCTCGGATTCGTCCGGCGGGATTGGAAGCGGTACGGGCCGGTGCTCCCTGGGGGATGGTTAATCCGGTCTTTCAGGGTCGGGTTAGCCGTCTGCTAATGCCCAGCGCGGTGGGGGTCGGCTATGGGGTTTATGCCCGGTGTATGCCGACAATAAGGGGATTTTTTTTGTATTGTTATTTCTTCGTTTTTTTTGTTTTGTTTTGTTATTTCTTCGTTTTTTTGTTTTGTTTTGTCATTTCTTCGTTTTTGCCCGTCTTATAACGGGCTTCGTCTTATGCCCTAATTATCTTTCTTTCGCTAAATATTATATGATTTACTCCTCACTGTGCGGAACCCCAAATCGTTGGCTGGTACAGACTGACTAAGTGACTTCCTCCTTTTACTACTCAAGAAGTGGGCAGGTAAGTTGTAATTGAAGCCGGGGAAACCCTCCCCGAGCAAAATCGGGGGATTGATTCTCGGATTTTGTTCGGGTTGCCCGTCGTATCTGAGGCGGGAAAAGTATCGCAGTTTGTGTTTACTGAGGGCAAACGACGGCAGACAGCGGCACCCCGCTCTACTCTAGATGTAGACTTATGCAACATCCGAGGGCTTCACTCTAACCTAAACGCCGTCCACTACCACCATGCAGCCGGCCTTATTGTTTTTGACGGAGACGCAGATATCTGAACCTAGCGACACAGCGTTTCTATCATACCCCGGGTATAAACTAAAACAACATTTTATACCACACGCCGGGGTATCTGTGTTCGTAAGGTAGGAGGATATCTGCTACCGTGGCCTTCAGATTTTTGAAGGTCGGGACCAGTCCGTGGATGGATGCGTGTGGACATGAGATGATGATGATGGTAATGCAGAAACGGATCAACTGTTGGGCCATGTTCAGGCGAAGATTGACGATCTGCTTTCACAGACTCCCTCCGCCGAAATCGTAGTCCTCGGGGACTTCAACGCGCACAATACCGAATGGTTAGGGTCACGTGCAACCAACTACGCGGGGAGATCTGTGTTTGCAGAAAGCAAGAGATGTCTGGATATGACAAAAGCCTTCGATCTTGTAAGGTACAAGGGGCTTCTTTCGAAGCTACCTTCCTATGGGCTTCCCGAGAGTTTACGCAAGTGGATCAGCAAGTGGAGCACTCCTTTTATTGCCTCGCCAAGTATCAGAAAACTGGGTCTCGACATTTCGAGCGATTGTCAGTTTCGTGGTCATCTGTAGAGCAAGGTCAGGTTGGTCTCCAAGAAATTGGGAGTGATCAATAGAGCAAGGCAGTATTTCAAACCTGGCCAAAGACTTGCGCTCTATAAGGCGCAGGTCCGGCCACACATGGAATACTGTTCTCATCTCTGGTCCGGATCACCCCAATTACAGCTTTTATCATTTGACCGCGTATAATGGAGAGCCGTTCGGTCCTCTGCGAACGGCTGGACTCTTTGGCATTGTGTTGAGACGTGGCTCCTTTGTGCGTCTTCTACCGCATTTACAACGGGGAGTGTTCCACAGACCTATTCAATCTGATGCCTGCCGCCAAATTGCACCACCGCACAACTCGTCATCGCTTCTTTACTATCCATACCACCTGAATGCGTGGCGATATTCCACTGTGCGGTTTTCAAGGACTTTTTTCCCACGTACCATACGAATGTGGAACGAACTTCATTCGGCGGTATTTCCAGATCGATACGACATGGGTACCTTCAAAAAAGACATATACTCCTATCTCCAAGGCCGGCAACGCTCCTTTGTATCCTCGGATGTTGCAAGAGTTCATGGGCGGTGGTGATCACACATCAAGACCCGCAAGCTCCTTTGCCCTTCTCTAATATAAAAAAAAATTGTCATTATACGTACAGTAGTCGTATGTTGCCCGTTTACAGGTTGTGTCATGGGGACCGCCAAACCCCTTTGTATGATAGATCACAATATAAAAGCACTTCATATATGATAAATTACTTTTATTAAGAGTAATTTTACAATAATTCTTCCAATGAACAATATTGAAAACCTTGTAAATATGGCTTAAAAATAAGAGGTTCACACAGTTGCTTCCGTTTCAGGTGACATGTTTGATTTAGCAGAGGTTGTGACCACTGTGGATCCAAGATGGCGCTTTAATCCCTCTTACATACATTCTTTTGGTATGTTTTGTTTTAAATAGTCTGAGTAATCTTAAAAGTTTTAATTATATGAACTCGGTAAAATTTTGCCTCCTTCTGTGACTTTTTTCGGTTTTTAACTTTCAACCCCCCCAGCCCCTTAACCCCCCGACCGATTTCCCCCGTTCAAGAACTTAACCTTTATTTTGTCCTTAAGAATGTGTATACCGAGTTTGAAAACCCTCCGTCAATATTTGCGACCTGTAGCTTGTCCCAAAGGTTTGCACTTTCACCCCCCCTCCCAGTCCCCTCTTTCACTTTTTCCAAAAAAACGAGATGCTGCGTTTGTCTTACTAATTTATCCTATCGACCTGTGAAGTCAGATTTTGCCTACGATGAATTTGGACTGATGGATCATATATACATATATATATAGAGGGATCTATAAATTTTTTTTTTCGACGGATTCTCAATCTCCAGTTCATAAACGGCGTAGCGCCCCTACTCTGGGGTCTGGGTCCCGTCATCGCATCGATTGCAATAGGTAGATTCATCTATGGAATCTACCTAATTATCGATAAGCACCTATGCAGAAATATGTAGAAGATAACTGAATCGTGCGCAGGAGGAAGACGACGGCGTAGTGCTGAGTGCCGTGGTGTGGGCGGACGAGGAGCGGGCGGTGACGCTGCTGGCGCTGAGCGCGCGCGACCTCACGGAGCTGGGCCGCGCTCACTTCGCCACGCCCTCGCAAGTCACCAAGTGCTTCCACGGGGTGTTCTTGCCTCACTTCACTGACCGCACAACAGGGTTAGTTACGCTATAAGGCGTACACTTAGTTTTAAGCGTTTAACTATGATAAGTATGTTAAGCGCAAAACTTACATACACTTATTGGAAACCTTGTTTTTCGTTAACAAATGCATATTTTACAGAATACCCGAAAATGGGGCATCATAAATAGAATAAAATGAGAACAACATAACAAGAAACCTGATAAAATGTTACATCATTCGTTGAGTCTATTTTAACTTCATCATATTACATATATTGTTTTTTTTTCTTGTCTCTTGTGTGGTGTTCAGAAGTGGATGTGGATGTATAACGCCGGGAGAGGAAGGGCAGAGTTGACCACATCACGTCAGCGTGAAGTAAATTTCAATTTATATATTTGTGGCCCAATTGTTGCGTGTAATGATTCCCATTTATTTTTTTATTTGTATTCAATACCTGTATGTACGAATTTTAACGCAGCTCTTATAAAGACATCGCGCCTATAGACTTGGAATTCCAAAGATTAACTACTAATCGCTGCACTGTTGTAAATTATATATAAGATAATAATTTCTAAACAAAGTATTACTTTGTTGTTTGAGTAGTTCATATAAATATTCAATCGTACTAATGAAATGCGTCAACGCAAGCCACGAAGTAAGCTGGCCGAGTCATTGAGGCAAACAAGCGAATCATAAACAGAATAACTTTAGACTTTTATAATATAAATTTAATTAGTTTAATAAAAGATCAAGAATTAATAAAACCCACGTTACAGTTGGAATATTGATTTTGAGTTGTAAGTTTCTAACAACAGCAGTTTAAGTGATGCGTTGATTGTTAGTCAAGGTAGTCAAGATAAGTTTTTGTTCTGTAGATAAGAAGATATAAGACAACACACAACTTAACAAAATATATTAATTAAGTCATTGGAAGGTGCTACTTTCCAGGTGTACCTGCCGTCCACTCCTGGAACTGGACTTATAACTGTCTTTTATAACTGTGTTTGCGTGTATGAAAGCCCTCGGCGAAGGGACAAATTGCCCTCCCTCTGTTTACCCTCTTCCCATCCTGTTCTCTCCCATACTGAAGGTATCTAAATCCCACATTGAAGACGTTATTAGCCAACATTACCATTATTTAACACGACTGTGGGTTAGGCGGCTAAAAGGTGTTAGATCTAAAAGGACGAAACAATTGACATAAAAAATATTAATTGTTTACTTTTCCATTTCCTGTTACGTACAATTTAAATATTACAATTTAAATATAAGCATTAGACTTATTTAAATAAAAGGTTTGTGTGAAGATATCGTTTGACATCACATCATTAATTCATTTTAAAATTAATTTATCACAGCCTAGGAATATTGAAATTAAAATATCATTTTAATAAATTATAATTTAAAAGGTAAATTATATCAATAGGAACTGTTTTATATAACATTTATATTTTTAATATTATATTACATGCGGATGCATACAGGTACGGTTTAGGATTGCTATTAGTTTTGCATACGGGAGCCTTCATAATCTGTATAAGACGTGTGTCAGTAGTCATTACCGTGGTGTTCAACAAACCATTTAGTCAATGTTAAATTACAAATTCCGGTCTCATGACCATGGAAAAAATTGGGAATGATTAATAGAGCGAGGCAGTATTTCAAACCTGGCCAAAGACTTGCGCTCTATAAGGCGCAGGACCGGCCACCCATGGAGTAGGTACTGTTCTCATCTCTGGTCCGCACCGCATAGCGCGCCATCGACTCCTTTACCATCCCTACCACCTGGATGCGTGGCGATCCTCCACTGTGCGGTTCTCAAGGACCTTTTTTCTACTTTCCACTCGCTTGTGGAACGAATTCCCTTCTGAGGTATTTCCAGATCGGTACGACATGGGTACCTTCAAAAAAGGCGTTTACTCCTACCTACAAGGCCGGCAACACTCTTGTAAATCATCGAATGTTGCAAGAGTTCATGAGCGGCGGTGATCACGTCCATCTGTGACCCGCCAGCTCGTTTGTCCTCCTCTTAAATAAAAAAAAAAAAGTTATCGAGATGAAGCTCAGTACCACACACACACAGAGCTAGACACACTACACATTTTTACGGATGACATCTTTAATAATAAAAAAAACCATCCACTTGTGAAGAACTGATATGATTTTACGTCATATTAAAAAAAAAGATAAAGTTAAATCAAAATAAGTGCCTCCCATTTCACTATCGTTTAAAAATACGAGACCCTTTTTTAAATTTTAACGCAGTAATAAGTTATTAAAATCGTTAATGACCGATTAATGTAAAGCAATATGAAAATCACAAATATTCGTTACGGTGCAGGCGCTACGGTCAGTACACGGTCAGTACACGGTCAGTACACGGTCAGTACACGGTCAGTGCACGGTCAGTGGCACGTTGTGGTTATTATATCAAATTACCTGCTTTGATTATTAATTATGACTAATGACAATTTTATTTCATATTTATATTCGGTGTTATTACAACACCAATCTCGTACTTTCTAGAGGTAAGTTTCCGTTTCTGATAACACGGGGCACTTCAAAGTGAACTAAACACATATATACCATATTAGAAGACGAACAAATAATTGTTTGGACAACTGGAAATATTTATTAACTATAATTGACGATAATTACCCCTGATAATGTCATCATATCAGTCATTCGCGTCTAATTTATTATATTGCATAATGGATGGCGAGGAATGTCGGCAATGTGGGATTTTATGAATTCACTGCCGCTGGTAGTGCATATTAAGGCGCAGTGAGTCTGACACTCGCGTGTTGGATCGCTGCTGCAACAGACGAGTCACTGAGGTCTTCGAGCTTGTAAATATAACATTATTCTATTATTTCCGCGTACCTCCAAAATGATATCTGCGCAGACACTCCGTCAGGTAAACTGTTGTATTTATTTATTTTATTATTAATAGTACCATGAAGACCTCACACCTCGCACCTCGCACCCCTCTCCCCAGTAATGTTTCAAAGATACACATACCTTCTTTTAATAATTTATTATTTTTGAACACTTAGTAAACATTGTGGTTTCGTTTACGAGATATCTAGTTTTCGACTGATTGTTTTTAACGTGATAAGTTAGTGAGGTATTTTGTATTTTAAATAATATATTAATGAGGTACTTACTAAGTGCATTGATATAGTAAAATATTAATTAGCAAAACTAAGCATTTGTTCGGAGTAATAACAGTGTGCTTCAAAACATTTTGCTATTTAGTAATTAGATTAAAAAGAAATAATCAAATAGTGAAACAAAAATCTGGTCTGAGTAGTATCTGCCTGTACGGAACTGTCAAAGAATTGTCTACAAATGTACTTAAATTATTTCTTTATACGTATGTTGTCTGTTTAAATGACTATCAGTTTTTACTGAAATTATTACTGAGAGCGTTGACACACTTATTGCTCCGTCGGCGTTACTCTGCTTCGACAATATTTGTGCAAAGAAACCATAAATAATGATCTAATTTGGGATCGTGTTAAAATATTTCTTTATCTCATTGGTAGAACATCAAATCCCTTGGTTTTGAATTAAACTGGTAAAATTATTTGCCACAAAATTCAGTTCAAATATTTTCCTTCAAGAAATCTTTGTAAACTGTAAACAATTCAAAATGTTAATAATTTTATTAAACACAAACTAGTATTGAGTACAGATATATTAAACCAAACTCGACTATCGTTCACTATTCTTCGAGTGTCAGAGGTATAATAATTGGCGTTTATTTTCCGCCTTCAATTGTACTATTTACAATTTAAAGTATTGAATTATAAATTATATACGCAAAGTATTTAACAAAATTGAGAAATTGTGTGTGTGAAACATATCTATGTGTTTGTAACTATAAATATATAATTATGACAACCGTGAGTGTGCTGCGTACAACTAATATAAGATGAAATGGAAGATAAAATAAAAGACTAATTCAGTAATATTATTTTATTAAAATTAACGGAGTGACAATAGCTATGACGCGAGGTGAAGTAGCAAATAGGAGTACGTTGTCATTGTCTTTAATATAAACAAGGAAGAGAAAGGGGCCTGTGACGTCACACTGACATCCAGGCGGTTTCCTACCATTCACCACACGACCTCAACTTCATTAGACAAGTTTAGCATCAGATGTTTAAGTCCATTGTGGTAATGACGGCGGTACAATACCTAAATCGAAAATCGATATTATTATTGTATTAATGTAACATATTTATTATTTTCTTATTCTTTGACTATAATTTATATTAAAACATTATCAATTTAGCAATAGACCAAATGATTTCAGCTCCATCCCTTTTATTGTAAACAGTTTATAATAATTGGTTATCTCGCGAGGGGTGTTAGGGGTTTTAGGGGTGTTAAGGGCGGCGGAACAACCTCGAATTATCACAAAGGGCTCGGGGAGCCGCGCGTCAGTCGCTCATCATCTCATCTACGAATAAATAGACGTGATCGTGTGTTTATTTTTAATTGAACGCCTGTAAGGAGGTGGTGCAACGTGCAATCACAATGAAATTAGATTATATATATTTAAAGATACTTTGTGTAAAAATACGCGTAATTTTGAGTAAGAAGGGGGGGGGGGGGGTGATCTAAAATCTCACTATGTATCATCAGATGGGTTAAAAACTCGTAAAATCATATCACATGATGAAAGCACGCGCACTGACTAATATAAACCTGCCACTCGTGACAATCGAACATCCCCGCGGCGGTCGACCGAGGCGCTCGTTGTGGCACATCGACTAGTTGACGCATAGAATGGTTTTATTTGGAATAACTATTCTATGGCCAGATCGTATCGTGTTGTGTTCTTTAATCTAAATGATATGGACCGGAATCATAATTTATAAATGTTAAACTATTATTATTATTACACTGCTCCAAAGCAGCAATAGTCCCGTAGGCCACATACAGGAATTTTAAAACATAACGTACCTACAGTATGAGCATTTAATACAACATATTTTTAAAACTTTTAATGTTTAGTTTTTTAATATAAATTGTATATAGATATAATCCCTCCTCGTTAGCACTCTTTTATTTGCAGATAATTGTAATACTTTTTTTTACAGATCTTGATAGGATTTGGTCTGACCATGTGCGGCTTCTCAGACGGGTTCATATTTGGTCAGATGTCTGGTATGATACACGCACTGCACGAGGGAGACGACACTATACCGCTCACTGAAAATGACATTTCATGGATAGGTAGGTGTTATATGTTAGGTTATTCAGATATTATATAGTCAAGGGAGATTCAAACTTAAATTTAAATTATCTTTATTCGAAAAGTCATTTACACGCACTTTTGAATCGTCAATTATTACATTAAAAAGGTCAGCAATGAATAATTAATGTTAATGGTGTAGATAACGATAAAAACCTTATTAATGTACTTGCTCGTGTATCTAAAGGCAGGTGACATAAACAGAGTCATAAGAATATGTAAAATATGTAATTAAGACACCTATTGTCAATGCACGAAGTGATCTTATTCTACTCAAACTAGTTTTTTTGAATGCCGACCTATGTGTGTAACTTTAAACTAACAAAGGTTTCTATTTTCTTTACAGCTTCCCTAATAAATATCACGTGCTTAGGAGGATACGCTGTGACTGCGATGATGAGCGAGTGTGCAGGTCGTCGGATTACCATCACTGCAACCAGTCTACCCGTGTGTGCGACGTGGATGCTTGTATACTTCTCTCAGGACAAAACCATTCTAATTATCTCCAGAATAATACTTGGGATAAGCTTTGGCGGTAATCTTGCGATAGTCATTATAAGTATTGGAGAATATAAACCTCCTAATGAAAGGGCTATTACTCTGAACCTGATCTCTTGTGTGGGAAGTCTTATTGGTACGGCAACGGGTCACCTGTTATGTATCGTTTTGAATTGGAGATATGTTGCACTGCTTGCGATTATACCTTCGGCACTGGCCGCTCTGTTGCCGTTATTTTGGGTCGAAAGTCCCGTGTGGTTGGCATCAAAAGGACGTTTTGAAGAATGCGAGAAATCATTTCGCAAATTGCGCACACCGTCGAATGCGTCCGAATATGAATTGAAACTACTTATTTCTTACGAGAGAAAGAAACAGAGCGAGTCACTCGAACAAAAGAAAGAAGTTTTTTTAGGAAATAAATTTTTTAAAGCAATGAAATCAAAGTATTTTTGGAAAATATTTGGAGTAGCTTCTATCGTGTGTATTTACAGAGTCGCCACTGGTCGGATACTGTTTAATACATTGGCGATAACGATTTTGCAAGATATCACGGGCACCTCGGACATACTCCTGTTCACGCTGGTCGTAGATGGTTTTATAACACTGGGCGCTATATTATCATGCTTTTTATTAAGAGTCTATAAAATCAGAGTCTTACTTTTTAGGTCTGGGACGGCTGCCAATATCTGCTTACTTATATTTGGATTAACTTTATATTTTTATCCCAAATGTGAATATTATTTGTCTTGGATTAAGGTATCGCTGCTGGCTTTATATTTTGTGATACTGGCAGCCGGGCCCAATCCAGTATTAGAGACGTTGATGTCAGAAATATTGCCAATAGAAATTAAGTCATACCTATTTGCTATAATCGGGGTTGTTGGCGCCACCTCACAGTTTTTAAGTATTAAGTTTGTACCGAATATGTTATCGGCGATCGGCTATCATGGAATATTTTTCGTAAATGCTGCAATCGTATTCTTATGTCTTGTATATTTATGGTTTACTTTGCCCGAGACTAAGGGACGAAGTTTGCACGAAATAGAATATTATTTCAAACATAACACATTTGATTGTAACAAAGGCGTGTTCGATGTGGAACAGACCACCAAATTTTTGGGAAACAACGGTTAAGACTATAAATTTGTCCGCTGAAATGTTATGAATAAGTAACTGGGTTCGCCATAGGTTTCAATCGTGTTTTCTTTGTATTTTTTTGTACATATTTTTCTAAATAGAATCAAGTACATTAATGTATTCTAAAAGTTTGTTATTTTGAAACTATTTAACTAAATTATATTAAGCACGAACAAAAATAATAACTTGATTGTCGTAAGTTAAGTTTAACTCTCTGAAAATAAATTAGAAATATTATTTTATTCTCTATTCGTGAAATACAAACTGTATAATATAATAAATGGCAAAATATACTTTTATCTTTTCTAAAGTAAAAATTACTAATTAAAATAATAACCTACACTACGAGTATATATCCGTGCGCAGGCGCAATAACTTGAGATAATGTAACTAAATAATGTTTGTATTTATTATACTTAATAAAACAGTTTCTTTATTATAGTCTGGCGAATAGCATATTGATTTATTATTGCAGTATAAAAAACAGTTATCGACACTCATGGAAAATGTGATTTTTTCAAATTATGTAGTACTCGTAAATTTACAAATTTGCTATTGTAGTAGATATTAACGATTAAAACATTATAATTATATATTAATAATTTGTACCCTAGGTAAATTCCGCTTTTTCAATCTGTGTATGAATTACGTACAAGGGGTCTGGGGAGTCTGCTTCGGTGGTCGAGTGAAGTGAAATGGGTTAAGTATATTCCGTTGTATGCCTCGTGTTGAGCATCGGTTACGTCCAGGAGACTTAGGTGGTTCTTAAAAGCTCTTGAATGATGGACATGGTCTCCTGCATTTTACATGAAACCTATTTAGACGTTATTATGGGCTCGATGAACACAACGTAGATGATTCTTATGATCTTCGAGGCTCGAGCTGAGCCGTTATTTTAAACATTATATTTATTTCACAATTAGAATAATTTTCGATAGAGTTATCTGTTTTTTTTACAAATATAAATATTATTTGGAAAATTCTTGCACGAATGAAGGTCGTTTAAAATGTATAAATGTTATTATTAATGACATTAGAAACAGAAATAAAAATACTTTACAAAGTTATAAATCTTTATAAAATATATGGCTTATCGGAGGAATCCTTAGAACAAAATCGATTCTAAAGTTATATATATCTTTAAAGCAGACACTTCAGTTACTTCAACCTAAGACCGGATGTTATTAAATAATTCTGTAAATAATTGTTTTGAGATCGAAACAGAAGAGCATTAAGAGCATTTTGTAAATCTTCCAACTGAAAGGAGAGTGACGATACACTAGTAAATAGACTATTACAAAATTGATTTAATCTTGTAGAGTTTTATTTTAAGTTTAAGTTCAAGTCGATTGCTTCTACGGCCTTATTCGAATGTTCTTCATTATTTAAAACAGATTTAACTTTATTGTTGTAATTTTCTAGTGTAGTAGGATTAGTAATTAGATTTTTATGAAAAAGCATAATTTAGTATTTTCATAAAGGATCTGAATATCTCTGTCATATTTGTTTGCATTGTTCTCACCCACTGTGCAAAAACATGTTTAGGCCGCTTGGATTATAATAAGATAAGATGAAATACTGCGGAGTATTCATTATTTAAATCATTAAATCTATCTGAATCTGATTCAATAACATTTTTACACGGTACAGAGTCAATTAATTGTGATTGTTGACACAGTGTGTAGGTGAAGTAATATATGATATGTCTACGATTATAAGGACATGTAGAGATTTATCATACAATTTTACGTGACCTACGTTACCAGAACCCTGTCAACTCGAAGCTGCTGAATAGCAGATCAGAAGCAGATCCCACGACGAGGCGCAGAATACATTACACTTATTCAGTTTTTTCATTCTTAATTATTTTAAATTTTAATTTCTCACTTCTGTCTCAGCTCTAGTTGAGAAAACACCTTTTTGTATATTTTTTGTAATTTTAAATAAATAATAAATTAAAAATAAAAGTTTTCCTTATCGTCTGAACATAACTGGTGCGGTCGCGCAGACGGATATTTACCTCTAAAATCCGGACAAAGGTCGATTTTTTAAAACATTTTATTCTCAACATTTACTCTAGATTGGACATGGATATTTCTAAAGCAGGTATGTACAATGTATCTATACTATAATTTTTATTATATTATTTATTATTTTATAAAAAAAAAAAATATTTTTAGAATACATTTTTGAATTATATTTACCTTTAAATTTTGTTAAAGTTAAAGATTTTGTTATACTTCTATGAGTCTCGGATATATATTTAGCATTATATTGTAGAAAAATATCTCTTATTATTATTTCAATAAACATCTATTCCAATTTCGTCCAAATTGCTGAGTAATTGATTAAAATGTGTATAAAGCATATAGCGATTGTGAAACTATAACAGAAGCTTTTATGGATCAATATATCAATATATATTTTCTCTATCTTTTTGCAACATAATTAAGCTAGCATGTTCTTTTCATAATTTGGTTTCCAATTGATGTTCCATATCTAATCTTTCCTTTGCATACAAAGGGCAAACAAATAGAATAAGGTCCTTGCCCTTTCGTTTCCTGGCAGACCCGTGTGGGTCAGTACAGATCAAAAAAATTGTCCTGGAATTATTCTGCCATATTGCTTCTGGCTTTGCCAGCGAGGGGATGGGTGGAGTCTGGGTTGGCGACAGCTTGCACGGCCGCCATGGAGTCGCTATAGATTGCTGTCCGGGGCAGTCCCTATCGCAATGCAATGTTGGTAGCCTCGCAGATGGCCAGGACCTCCGCCTGATAGACCGTGCAGTACGATGGCAGGCTAAGTTTGACGGTTTTAGTTTCGGCCTCTCTATTCCATAAGGATAGCGAGGCTTCAACTTTGCCGTCAATTTTGCTGCCATCGGTGAAAATGCGGACGTCGTAGTTGCAGATCTCGTCGAGTTGGACTAGGTTTGCCAGTCTGCGCAGCTCCAAGCTGATCTGCGCGGCGGGATGTGGCTGTTTAATTGCGGGATAACGAGTCTCCATTTCTCTGTCTTCCAACCCAGGTATCGGCATCTCCCTTTTCGCTTCGTATAAAGATGCTACTTCCTTGGCTCTGAGGTCCAGAGAAAGTATGCCTGTAAGAATCAGCACTGAATTTAAGGATACTGTGCGGTATGCCTTGTAAAACCGCCTCTCGGCTGTAAAAGGCAAATATGTGTCAAGTGTATTGGATTGCTAGCCACGGAGTTGAGAGTGATTGTATTTCAGACTCCTACCTTAAAATACTTGTGTCCAGACTGTGTGTTTGGAGTGCGACAACTGCCCACACTGAGAAACACAGTATCTCAATTGAAAAATGAAATAGACGCCTTGAAGGCTAAACAAAATCAAACTATATGTATGGAGAACATTCTATTGGAACTGGCTGAGCGACGAAACGTAGCGCAAATGTGATATTGTTTGGAATAGAAGAGTACCAGCTGTTAACAGGTGACACTATTCGGGACAAAGAGTTAAGTACAGAACATGACAAAGTTCAAGTTCGACAAGCTTTGGCCAGCGTTCCAGAGTCTGCACCGCCAGTGGGCGTTATTCGTCTCGGCAAACCAAAACAATCGTCGCCGCGCCCAATTAAGGTAATTTTCCCAAATAAAAAAACAGCTGTAAATGTTTTAAAAAATAACAAAAAGCTCCCATCTAATATTTCAGCCAAAAATGATCTTACACCATATCGGGGTGACTATTTACAGAAACTACGTGATGAGCTGAAAGAAAGGGTAGATAGCGGTGAAAGAGATTTAACTATAAAATATATAAATGGCACCCCAAAAATAGCTAGCGGAAAAAAGCTATAACCGCTGACCCTGGCATTTTGGAGATCGTTTTCTTCTACAAAAACCTGGCTTCGATTATGGCTAAACGAGATTTATTTCTTATAGAGATAAACAAAATAAAACCTACTTTTATAATTATTACTGAAACACATTTAAAACCCACGATTAGTAGTAGTTTAGTGGACATCAGAGGTTTCACTTTATACAGACATGACCGAGCTAAAGGGGCAGGTTGGGGCGGAGTCGCAATATATGTTTCACAAAAACTGTTTGACAAACCCATACATGTTACCGTTCATCCCACATATAATAGTATGCAAGTTGAGGCCCTATGGTTAAACATAGAGTTTTACAATTTCAAAATGTTGCTTGCAGGTGTCTATCGACCAACACAGTACAATTATTATTATTTTTTTTTTTTTTAAATAGCAACTTGCACCAACTTGTTACAAAGGTGACACGAAAGAGAAATAAGGAGGAATCGCTTCTTGACCTAATACTTTGTAATGAAGAATATTTTTGTACCAAAGTGCTGATAGCAACTACTCAAATCAAGCGTCAGTCATCTAGCAAAATTTCTAGTATTCAAAACCGTCGTAGAAACTTCTTTAAAGCAAATCATGAGAACATATCCCAGCATCTTGCTAACAAAAACATTACAGATACCAACATTACTGATGTTCAAACTACATGGACCAAATTTGCAAGGAAAACACACAGTGTTATTGAAACTGATCTACCACTCAAAAGACATTTTAAGAAATTCAATATTAATAAACCATGGATTAACAAAATGGTCTTAGACTTGGCAGAAAGAAAAAAAATATTTGTGGGGGCAGTATAACTTGAATGACTCAAATGAGTTAAATAGGATATATAGGCAGGCAAACAATAAACTAATTACTGTAGTTAGAAATTTGAGAGTATGAGAAAAGAATTAAAAAATGTGGACCTAAGCCATTTTATTCTTACATGCGTCAACAATTGTCCTCAACGGTATTCGTGCCAACATCATTGAAGGATGACAGTGAGAAAATTATAAGTGATCAAAAAATTGTAGCCGAATTGTTTGCCCGACAATTTGAAAAATCCTATGTTGTGGAATCATCAAACTCATATATACCACAAATACAGATGCCTCAAGTTAAAAACTTTATACAGACACTCATATTTACTCGAGATAAAGTAACTAAAACCTTAAAAACATTTAGTGACTCCACTTCCATGGGACCAGATGCTTTGCCGTCTATATTATTAAAACAATGTAGCAATGTCCTCAGTCAACAGCTGGCACACATCATGAACCTGTCGCTGGAAAGTTGAAAATAACCCCAAAAGTGGGGGGAAGCCCATGTTACTCCTATATATATAAAAAAGAAGATAAGTACCTACCTGCTAATTAAAGACCTATCAGCCTCACAAGTATTGTCTGTAGAACTATGGAAAAAATAATAACAAATAAAATAAGAGCTTTTATAGATTCGGAAAACATTATCATCGATGAACAGCATGGCGTTGTACCTAAAAGATCTACAGTCTCGAATCTACTTGTATGCCCAGACAAGTGGACAAACCATTGGGATAATCATCAACCTACTGATGTTATATACTTAGATTACGAAAAAGCCTTCGACCGGGTCCCTATAAAAAGGCTTCTAAACAAAATTGAACACCTAGGAATTCATGGGCAACTTTTACGATGGATAGAGGATTTCTTAATAAACAGGAAATACAGAGTAAGAGTTGGTGAAACACTATCAGATGCTCATGACGTATGTAGTGGTGTGCCCCAAGGTTCTGTGCTTGGGCCGATCCTGTTTACGTTATTTTTAACGGACTTAAAAAATATGATCATGTCTGACCTGTCAATATTCGCAGACGATACCAAAATTATGGGGAACCCCTTAATATCACAAAACGTAATCCAACAAGACCTGGACCGAATAGTACAGTAGACAAGAGATTGGCCGATCTCACTCAATGAAGCCAAGTGTACCGTTTTGCATATAGGTAACAACAATCCTGTACACAAGTACACAATAGACTCTGTGCCATTGCAAGCAGTTAAGTCTCAAAGAGATCTAGGTGTCATTATAACACATAACCTAAAGTGGGAGGAGCACATCATAGGTATAACCAAAAGGACAAACTCAATATTGTACATGATTAGAAAAGCATTCTATGTTATCACTAAGGAATTATTTCTCAATATCTACAAAATATACATACGACCTCTACTAGAATACGCTTTCCAAATATGGAGTCCCTATTTCAAAAAAGACATCCAGTTGTTAGAAAAGGTACAAAGACGAGCAACTAAAATGGTTACATCTCTAAGAAAATTAACTTATGAAGAACGTCTTCTGTCACTTCCATATGACGTACACAAGTGATCACTGGTATGGATTCAAAGTGGAAAATATATAAATAAATAAATAAATATGTAGAGTCGTCTTGTAAAAAGGGCAAAAACTGTGCTCTTCCTATGGCTGAAAACCGCGTGCTCCTACGATCTCGATTTAAAAATTGCCAATATGGCGGCCAAGTTTGTTATTTTTTGCAGAGCGGCTCTGGAGTCATTGTATATGACATAAATCTTCTCGGGACGTCATTTTATTTCTTTTGCCACTTTCTTTCACTGTTCCACATGATGGCAGACAAATTTTCTGGCTCTGGTTTCAGCTTCTCCTTTCCATATGGATAGGGCCGCTCCTGCCTTGCCAGCAATTTTGCTGCCATCAGTGAAAATACTAACCTCATGGTTCGTACTCTCCTCGACCTGCCTCTGGTTTTCCAAACATTGGAATGTTATGTTTATAAGCGTGGCCGGGTGCGGCATGTCTTGAAATGAGACAGGCCACTGTTCTACCGCAGAGTTCCGGTCGGGGTATGCCCTTTCTTGCCTCGGAGGGAGCCGCTGCTTTCTGTATCTTTAGGTCAAGCTGTAGGAGACCAGTCAGGATTAATGTCAAGATCAGAGAGGTCGTTCTGTAGGCTTGGCAGAGTTTTAGTGCAAAACCTCTCTGAACTGTGTCGAGGTGTTTTCTCTTACATAGTTTCCTTGTCTTTGGTGTTTATGCGCTGGCCGTATACGTGATAACGGGTTCCACGGCTGCCGTGTATATCACTCTTACTTACTCTTACTTCTGGGTGGAGACCCCAGCTGACTCTTGCTGTTCTTGTGAGTTGCTTATGTACTTCAACGGCTTTTTGGCATATTTTAGCAGCATGGGTGTTAAAGGTCAGTTTATCATCTATAATAGGGGAGACCGGGGCTGGTTGACTTAGGGGCAGGTAGACTAATTGTCAAAAAAGCGAGTTAGGCAAACTTTTTGCAAAGATCGACTAGGTGAGCGTATCCATTATTCCCCCGCGCACAATCATCAGAAAAACCGCGGAGCAGACCCAAACCGTTCGTCAGCTAGAGCCTATTGTTCAAAAACAAGACACTTAAGTAACTATTTTTGCCTTAATTCTATTTGTTATAACTCTTTTCATTTTGTTTTGATTGCTTGTCAAACTGTTTAATACGAATGCTTGATTTCCGAACTTTATATGCTTCCTTATTATTTTTAATTACGACACCATTTTAAGGTTTTGGCACGTAGTTAAAAATTACTGGGTCGTTTGGGGCTGGTTGACTCATTTATAAAGGGGTTGGTTGACTATCTAGTCAACCTGCCCCATACAATTTTGGATATACTAGATATAAACTGGTATAAAAATTATTGTTCTTAACCTAACATTTCCAGTTTAGAACGATGCGAATCTATAAACGAAAGTCAAATCGACGTAAAGACATACTGGAGAGAGTATGTCGACAAGTTATTTTCGCCGAAGTATCAATTCCAGCAAAAGAATTTGCTATACCATATAAAATATCGCCATTTAGTAAATATGAAAACAAAAGAATGCACTCCCGGACTGTCTAGATTTCAATTGACCTTGGAAAGCGTTGGCTACATAAAAAATAGACAAATATTCAGTGACAAGGAAGAGCATGCATCAGAAAATTGCCCATAAGGGAGTTGCTGATGTTTATTATGGATTAACGCCTTACGAGTTCCGAAATTGCATATGAATTTGCAAAAAAAAAAATCTATTCCTGAATCATGGGATAAAAAACAGATTGCTGATAAATATTGGGTAGGGAGTTTGCTTAAACGTCATCCTATTCTCTCTATTCGATCTCCTCAAGCTACTAGTTTATTTCGAGCCACTTCTTTCAACAAAAACAATATGCAGTTGTTCTTTGATTACCTAAGAACCGTTTACCTACGTTTAAATGTAAGCTCTGGGTATATTTGGAATGTAGATGAAACAGGACTGACAACGGTTCACATTCCTGATAGAGTAATAGCTCTTCTTGGCACCAAAAAATTGGGAAAAATGACGACTGCTGACCGAGGTTTCGCTGGTGACAGTCGCAGTTGCTATCTCGGCCTCGGCAATATGGTCCTTCCGTTCTTCGTTTTCCCACGTGTTCACTATAAATACTATTTTGACTATTTTAGACTAAAGGACTATCAAAGACTATTTTAGACTGGAGGTGGACCGATAGGTTCTTAACGGTGTTTAATGTTGTTGAAGATGTTCTTAAAAATGATGATTGCATTTACTTTAGTATTTAAATCTTGTTCCTTCGTAGTCTTGGTACTCATTACTTCTTAGGTCAACTTACCCCTAGTGACAAGTCAACCTGCCCCAGGCACGGGGTAGGTTGACTCGTTTTTCCCGTTCTATAAAATCGAGCCTATATACTATGTTTTAATAGGTATCGAGCTTATTGTAATTTCTTTCTAGAGCTGAATAGTGTCACTATCAATGGAATTGCTTTTCACAAAAATAATCATTAAAGCAATAAAAATATTAACTTTTAAACTGAAAATTGGTCAACCATCCCCGGTCTCCCCTAAGGCCCAAAATTTTCATGGTACGGGTTATTTGAATTTGTATTCCGCCCATGAGCGGAACTGGTTATGTTAGGTATTTTTTTTTTTTTGCAATTTTACTCTGCAAGACGCAAAGTTTTGCGTTCTCCTGAGGTTTGATTTGGTGTTGGAAGGGTAAAGTAATGTTTATATGTATGTCTTTGCTTCTATTTGGCCATTATAAAAATTTTATTTTTCATATTACTTTTTATGTCTGTTTTTTTTCCTCTCTTTCCCTCTTTTGTTTTTTACATTCCTTTTTTTTTTAGTATCTTATTCATAGCATATTAACAAGTTTCTACAATTATATTAGGCTTAGGCTTATTATCACTTCCTTATTCTAATATGATGTTTTTATCTTCCATATTTTATATTGCGCTGATATATTTGTGAAATAGTATATGCAATACGATATGCTATTTCACAAATATACTTCGTTGTTAATAGTAAGTTCTATTTTGTTTTCACAGTCATATCGGTCAATCATGTGTGCCGGACATTCAGTTAAAAGATGTATTATTGTTTCATGTGCTCCAGTTCCGCAGAAACACGATGGGTTCCCCTTGCATTTGAATCTATTCAAATACGCGGAGAAACCACCGTGTCCCGTCATCTACTGAGTGGTAATGCTGGTGAGTTCAATTTTTTTGACTGGACTATAGGCGGTTACGGCGCATGGCAGGAACATCTTAGTTATTTTTGCTATAGGGCTTTCTTTATCTTTTAATGTAATGTCTTTTGTTCCATTTCTCTATAGTGTCCTGGCGGATCGTGCGCTTCACAAAGGATAATGGGCACATCTCATAATCCGGTCTCTTCTTTGACAGCAGGGCGGTGTCCTTGGCAAGCTCGACTCGTTCGTTGCCGATAATCCCAATATGGGCCTTTATCCAAAACAGACAAAGGTTTTTGTTTTGGTTTAGGCAGCCGCGTATAGCTTCCCTTGCTTATTCCTTTGTGTGTAGCCGTTTAAATTAAAGGCAATTTAGTATGTATGCATATGTATTGCAATATTATAGTTGTACAGTATTTAATTAATGCGACGTTATTACAGTGCTAAGTTTGAATGGCGACTGACTACAGAATATGTAATTATTCATTATGTGTATCATATCGAATATCGATCTGTTTCTAGGTGCCAAATATGGACAGTGGGATTTGCTTATATTAATAACATGTAATAATAATATGTAGGCACAACAATTCCATCCTTAAAAAAAATAAATGTCAGATTATGATATATAAATATGAAATAAAAAAAAAATAATAAATAATAATAAAGCATAATGTAAAATTGAATTCTCTTATACAATTATATAAAACAAAAATATTTATCAATACTCAAAAAAAATGTGTACATTTAAATGTATATTGTATAAACAAGATATAAAATGTATAATAAAAGCTTAAAATGTAAAGGTTATTTTATAAAGTTAGTTTTAAAAAAAAATTAATGAATATGTGCTTTCTTCAATTTTAACGTATAATACACGATACAATATACCTACGTTACATTGCACTTAATTATTTAACACATTGTATTTATATATATATATATATATATGTTATTTATTCATGTTTAATTTCGCAACACAAGTTCATTATTACACCACTGCGTATGTTGGCTCTGCGTGAGGTGGATGAGGTGGGTCACGATCGCCTCGGCTAGCTCGAAACCCCTGGATTTCTCTCCTCTGGAAGTTGGTGTACTTCTGTTTACAGAATCTCTAAAAAATGAATCCCAGATCGCATCGTATCGCATCCCGATGCGATGAATGGTGGGATGATGAAGTGAAAGACGCTGTGGAGTTAAAGAAGAAAGCATGGCTGGATTATAAAATCTCGGGTAAGGATAAAAGTATGAGAGAGATAAGAAAAAGAGAGTACAAGCTGCAAAAGCTCAAAACGAAAGCACTTATAAAGATGAAGCGTGAAAATTCTGAGAGAGAAAGGTATGAAAGTTTGACGAACAACTTCCGGGGAAACACGAAGCTTTTCTGGCGAGAAGTTAGTGATTCCCGGGGTTGTTCGGTAACCTGTAAAATGAAAGGGGTGCTTTCGAAGAGCGGTGAAATTTTAAACGAGCAAGCACACGTTTTGCAGTGGTGGGCGGAATTCTACAAGGAGATGTATGAATGTGAGGACGCCTCGGCCTTGAGTACCAGCAAAATGCTGAGTCCGGATGTAGCCGATGGTGAAATGGTTAGGTTAGGTTAGGTTACAACCATCGCGGAGTCGTCCGCCGGCAGCCAACGCGAGCGCACGCGCGCGCGCGCGCTCCTCTCTCGCTTGTTTATTGTTATCACTATGGGTTCTTTAGACCCGTATGGTACTGGCCTGTACCGGCCGGTACGGTACGGAGTGGTACGGACAGCGTAGGTACGCGGAGCAGGTAGTCGGGACATGTGTCCGGTACTAGCCATCGCTGGGAACCTCCTCGTGTGCTCGTCCGCTATCAATGTTGCTCGGATTCGTCCGGCGGGATTGGAAGCGGTACGGGCCGGTGCTCCCTGGGGGATGGTTAATCCGGTCTTTCAGGGTCGGGTTAGCCGTCTGCTAATGCCCAGCGCGGTGGGGGTCGGCTATGGGGTTTATGCCCGGTGTATGCCGACAATAAGGGGATTTTTTTTGTATTGTTATTTCTTCGTTTTTTTTGTTTTGTTTTGTTATTTCTTCGTTTTTTTGTTTTGTTTTGTCATTTCTTCGTTTTTGCCCGTCTTATAACGGGCTTCGTCTTATGCCCTAATTATCTTTCTTTCGCTAAATATTATATGATTTACTCCTCACTGTGCGGAACCCCAAATCGTTGGCTGGTACAGACTGACTAAGTGACTTCCTCCTTTTACTACTCAAGAAGTGGGCAGGTAAGTTGTAATTGAAGCCGGGGAAACCCTCCCCGAGCAAAATCGGGGGATTGATTCTCGGATTTTGTTCGGGTTGCCCGTCGTATCTGAGGCGGGAAAAGTATCGCAGTTTGTGTTTACTGAGGGCAAACGACGGCAGACAGCGGCACCCCGCTCTACTCTAGATGTAGACTTATGCAACATCCGAGGGCTTCACTCTAACCTAAACGCCGTCCACTACCACCATGCAGCCGGCCTTATTGTTTTTGACGGAGACGCAGATATCTGAACCTAGCGACACAGCGTATCTATCATACCCCGGGTATAAACTAAAACAACATTTTATACCACACGCCGGGGTATCTGTGTTCGTAAGGTAGGAGGATATCTGCTACCGTGGCCTTCAGATTTTTGAAGGTCGGGACCAGTCCGTGGATGGATGCGTGTGGACATGAGATGATGATGATGGTAATGCAGAAACGGATCAACTGTTGGGCCATGTTCAGGCGAAGATTGACGATCTGCTTTCACAGACTCCCTCCGCCGAAATCGTAGTCCTCGGGGACTTCAACGCGCACAATACCGAATGGTTAGGGTCACGTGCAACCGACTACGCGGGGAGATCTGTGTTTGCAGAAAGCAAGAGATGTCTGGATATGACAAAAGCCTTCGATCTTGTAAGGTACAAGGGGCTTCTTTCGAAGCTACCTTCCTATGGGCTTCCCGAGAGTTTACGCAAGTGGATCAGCAAGTGGAGCACTCCTTTTATTGCCTCGCCAAGTATCAGAAAACTGGGTCTCGACATTTCGAGCGATTGTCAGTTTCGTGGTCATCTGTAGAGCAAGGTCAAGTTGGTCTCCAAGAAATTGGGAGTGATCAATAGAACAAGGCAGTATTTCAAACCTGGCCAAAGACTTGCGCTCTATAAGGCGCAGGTCCGGCCACACATGGAATACTGTTCTCATCTCTGGTCCGGATCACCCCAATTACAGCTTTTATCATTTGACCGCGTATAATGGAGAGCCGTTCTGATTGTCGGGGACCCGGTCCTCTGCGAAAGGCTGGACTCTTTGGCATTGTGTTGAGACGCGGCTCCTTTGTGCGTCTTCTATCGCATTTACAACGGGGAGTGTTCCACAGAACTATTCAATCTGATGCCTGCCGCCAAATTGCAGCACCGCACAACTCGTCATCGCTTCTTTACTATTCATACCACCTGAATGCGTGGCGATATTCCACTGTGCGATTTTCAAGGACTTTTTTCCCACGTACCATACGAATGTGGAACGAACTTCATCCGGCGGTATTTCCAGATCGATACGACATGGGTACCTTCAAAAAAGACATATACTCCTATCTCCAAGGCCGGCAACGCTCCTTTGTATCCTCGGATGTTGCAAGAGTTCATGGGCGGTGGTGATCACACATCAAGACCCGCAAGCTCCTTTGCCCTTTTCTAACATAAAAAAAAATTGTCATTATACGTACAGTAGTCGTATGTTGCCCGTTTACAGGTTGTGTCATGGGGACCGCCAAACCCCTTTGTATGATAGATCACAATATAAAAGCACTTCATATATGATAAATTATTTTTATTAAGAGTAATTTTACAAAAATTCTTCCAATGAACAATATTGAAAACCTTGTAAATATGGCTTAAAAATATGAGGTTCATACAGTTGCTTACGTTTCAGGTGACATGTTTGATTTAGCAGAGGTTGTGACCACTGTGAATCCAAGATGGCGCTTCAATCCCTCTTACATACATTCTTTTGGTATGTTTTGTTTTAAATAGTCTGAGTAATCATAAAAGTTTTAATTATATGAACTCTTATTTAATAATGAAAACGATAATGGATTACACAGGTATAACGGAGAACTACTTTGTCATTATTGAACAGCCAATGACGATCTCGGCTTTTAATGTGCTGCGAAGTCACATCTTTAATGAAGCTTTCGCTAACCATTTAGCTTGGTATGACGGACTTAAGGTAACCTCTCATTACATCTGTTATGTTTTTTTGTGACATTATTATTACCACGGCATTGAAACTAGTTTGGAAACCAGATGCCGACCAGACTGGAGTGTCCCGCACCTGACCCTTCATCTCCAGACAAATTTGAATTTATTTTAAATTATTGTTTGTGTATTTTACTCTTCTGAATAATTTAAAATAACCCTGTTTTTAAATTTGTAGACTCAAATTTTGTTAATAAATCGTATGACCAGAGAAGAAATCCGATACAGTACGGATGGCTTCTATTTTATGCATACGATTAATTGTTTTGAAATGAAAAGGAAATTGATAATAGACGTGTGTGCCTATAAAGATGCTAAATTAATTGACGCCATGTACACTAAAGCTATAAAGGTAAGCGACTTGGCGGAGCGATGGCACGGTATCTCAGTGTAAAATATTATTATTATAACAAACTTGACATGGCTGAACATGTTTTAATAGTAATAAATGTTACATTTGCAGACATTCAAAAGTTTACCAAATTATAGTAAATGGATGGAATGTAAACCGAAACGCATTGAAATTCCTCTGGACGAGCCAGAATATAGTCACGTCGCGCTCGAGCTGATAGCAGACGTAGGAGTCGAGTTTCCTAGGATCAATTACGGGTACAACGGTATGAATCAAATCATAGATATGAACTGCTATTATGGATACTCGTAAATATGTATCATTCGTCCGATTATGAACGACCTTCTCACATAAGAATGTTCTTAACTCGTGTATTTTTCGTGTCTTCTCACTTGCAATAGTCGTATTCGGACGTAGATGAAGCATGCGGTACTCTTTCTGATGCTGAAGGTTACAACTGTTTTAAACGTCTATAAGTTTGTGGGCTTAAGAGTCAAATATTCATACTTACTATGTCAATATATTGTTAATTAATGTTTTATTTATTTCGCCTTCGTAATCATGTGATTAGCTATATCTATATCATTAGCTATATCCTTGTCTTGTGTTGCTGAGTAACCGTTTGGAGTTTATCATTTGTTATATGAGGGCTGCTGTTTCTTTATTAACACTCTTCAGTTTACTATAATAATGTTATTAATGAAATTCGAGCGCTGTTTTCTGGCGGTCGCTTCTATTAGCAATGTTACTCATTGTGTGATATCGGTGGTCACCCACGATCAGAATATTACACCAGCATATGGTATTATTAGATTCGTAATAATAATTGGTTTATATTTTTCTTATTTTCTTTAAAGTATTAGGGACAATTGTGCATAGTAAATCCTCTAAAACTTTGTTTAAAGTAATGATATAATCAAAATAGGATAGTTTAATTAACATGTATAGATTTATGTTATTTAAAAGTAGATTAACCTTGTTAATAATTCAGAGAATTATGTATGTTATTATTTCAGGTCGCCCCTACAGATACTTCTACGGAATAGGATTTGGAGTTCATTCAAAATGTGCTGGATCTGTAAGATTGCGACTTTGACATTGCTCATCATTATTTTTCTGAGTGTATTTCGAAATAAATTTAGTCATTTATTTTCCGTTAATGCCATTCAAAAACATTAATGTTTTATATATTAAAAGTAGACACAGAGACTGGAGAAGTGAAGACGTGGCACGAGCGCCACGCCAGCCCGAGCGAGCCGGTATTCGTGTCCCGCCCAGAGTCGCAGGTTCGTCTAAAACAAAATACCTCGTTCGACAGGGTCGATCGTGTAAGGTAGATTGCCATCGGTCGGATCGACAAAGAAAAATTAGCCAGCAGTATTCTATTGGTCATTATGAGTCTTATGACGGGTCACTCTGCATATATTGGGTGAGCGGCAAACCACCTCCCACTCGTATCTCCTAAACGGGGGGTCGCCTCAAAAAACTTTTCGGACAAAAAAGTTGCCTCTTTTAATTTGTTAATTTTCTAATATTTTTCCGACGATAAAATTTTGCCTCCTTCTGTGACTTTTTTCGGTTTTTAACTTTCAACCCCCCCAGCCCCTTAACCCCCCGACCGATTTCCCCCGTTCAAGAACTTAACCTTCATTTTGTCCTTAAGAATGTGTATACCGAGTTTGAAAGCCCTCCGTCAATATTTGCGACCTGTAGCGTGTCCCAAAGGTTTGCACTTTCACCCCCCCTCCCAGTCCCCCCTTTCACTTTTTCCAAAAAAACGAGATGCTGCGTTTGTCTTACTAATTTATCCTATCGACCTGTGAAGTCAGATTTTGCCTACGATGAATTTGGACTGATGGATCATATATACATATATATATAGAGGGATATATAAATTTTTTTTTTCGACGGATTCTCAATCTCCAGTTCATAAACGGCGTAGCGCCCCTACTCTGGGGTTTGGGTCCCGTCATCGCATCGATTGCAATAGGTAGATTCATCTATGGAATCTACCTAATTATCGATAAGCACCTATGCAGAAATATGTAGAAGATAACTGAATCGTGCGCAGGAGGAAGACGACGGCGTAGTGCTGAGTGCCGTGGTGTGGGCGGACGAGGAGCGGGCGGTGACGCTGCTGGCGCTGAGCGCGCGCGACCTCACGGAGCTGGGCCGCGCTCACTTCGCCACGCCCTCGCAAGCCACCAAGTGCTTCCACGGGGTGTTCTTGCCTCACTTCACTGACCGCACAACAGGGATAGTTACGCTATAAGGCGTACACTTAGTTTTAAGCGTTTAACTATGATAAGTATGTTAAGCGCAAAAGTTACATACACTTATTGGAAACCTTGTTTTTCGTTAACAAATGCATATTTTACAGAATACCCGAAAATGGGGCATCATAAATAGAATAAAATGAGAACAACATAACAAGAAACCTGATAAAATGTTACATCATTCGTTGAGTCTATTTTAACTTCATCACATTACATATATTGTTTTTTTTTCTTGTCTCTTGTGCGGTGTTCAGAAGTGGAAGTGGATGTATAACGCCGGGAGAGGAAGGGCAGAGTTGACCACATCACGTCAGCGTGAAGTAAATTTCAATTTATATATTTGTGGCCCAATTGTTGCGTGTAATGATTCTCATTTATTTTTTTATTTGTATTCAATACCTGTATGTACGAATTTTAACGCAGCTCTTATAAAGACATCGCGCCTATAGACTTGGAATTCCAAAGATTAACTACTAATCGCTGCACTGTTGTAAATTATATATAAGATAATAATTTCTAAACAAAGTATTACTTTGTTGTTTGAGTAGTTCATATAAATATTCAATCGTACTAATGAAATGCGTCATTCAGGCAAACAAGCGAATCATAAACAGAATAACTTTAGACTTTTATAATATAAATTTAATTAGTTTAATAAAAGATCAAGAATTAATAAAACCCACGTTACAGTTGGAATATTGATTTTGAGTTGTAAGTTTCTAACAACAGCAGATTAAGTGATGCGTTGATTGTTAGTCAAGGTAGTCAAGATAAGTTTCTGTTCTGTAGATAAGAAGATATAAGACAACACACAACTTAACAAAATATATTAATTAAGTCATTGGAAGGTGCTACTTTCCAGGTGTACCTGCCGTCCACTCCTGGAACTGGACTTATAACTGTCTTTTATAACTGTGTTTGCGTGTATGAAAGCCCTCGGCGAAGGGACAAATTGCCCTCCCTCTGTTTACCCTCTTCCCATCCTGTTCTCTCCCATACTGAAGGTATCTAAATCCCACATTGAAGACGTTATTAGCCAACATTACCATTATTTAACACGACTGTGGGTTAGGCGGCTAAAAGGTGTTAGATCTAAAAGGACGAAACAATTGAAATAAAAAATATTAATTGTTTATTTTTCCATTTCCTGTTACGTACAATTTAAATATTACAATTTAAATATAAGCATTAGACTTATTTAAATAAAAGATTCGTGTGAAGATATCGTTTGACATCACATCATTAATTCATTTTAAAATTAATTTATCACAGCCTAGGAATATTGAAATTAAAATATCATTTTAATAAATTATAATTCAAAAGGTAAATTATATCAATAGGAACTGTTTTATATAACATTTATATTTTTAATATTATATTACATGCGGATGCATACAGGTACGGTTTAGGATTGCTATTAGTTTTGCATACGGGAGCCTTCATAATCTGTATAAGACGTGTGTCAGTAGTCATTACCGTGGTGTTCAACAAACCATTTAGTCAATGTTAAATTACAAATTCCGGTCTCATGACCATGGAAAAAATTGGGAATGATTAATAGAGCGAGGCAGTATTTCAAACCTGGCCAAAGACTTGCGCTCTATAAGGCGCAGGACCGGCCACCCATGGAGTAGGTACTGTTCTCATCTCTGGTCCGCACCGCATAGCGCGCCATCGACTCCTTTACCATCCCTACCACCTGGATGCGTGGCGATCCTCCACTGTGCGGTTCTCAAGGACCTTTTTTCTACTTTCCACTCGCTTGTGGAACGAATTCCCTTCTGAGGTATTTCCAGATCGGTACGACATGGGTACCTTCAAAAAAGGCGTTTACTCCTACCTACAAGGCCGGCAACACTCTTGTAAATCATCGAATGTTGCAAGAGTTCATGAGCGGCGGTGATCACGTCCATCTGTGACCCGCCAGCTCGTTTGTCCTCCTCTTAAATAAAAAAAAAAAAGTTATCGAGATGAAGCTCAGTACCACACACACACAGAGCTAGACACACTACACATTTTTACGGATGACATCTTTAATAATAAAAAAAACCATCCACTTGTGAAGAACTGATATGATTTTACGTCATATTAAAAAAAAAGATAAAGTTAAATCAAAATAAGTGCCTCCCATTTCACTATCGTTTAAAAATACGAGACCCTTTTTTAAATTTTAACGCAGTAATAAGTTATTAAAATCGTTAATGACCGATTAATGTAAAGCAATATGAAAATCACAAATATTCGTTACGGTGCAGGCGCTACGGTCAGTACACGGTCAGTACACGGTCAGTACACGGTCAGTACACGGTCAGTGCACGGTCAGTGGCACGTTGTGGTTATTATATCAAATTACCTGCTTTGATTATTAATTATGACTAATGACAATTTTATTTCATATTTATATTCGGTGTTATTACAACACCAATCTCGTACTTTCTAGAGGTAAGTTTCCGTTTCTGATAACACGGGGCACTTCAAAGTGAACTAAACACATATATACCATATTAGAAGACGAACAAATAATAGTTTGGACAACTGGAAATATTTATTAACTATAATTGACGATAATTACCCCTGATAATGTCATCATATCAGTCATTCGCGTCTAATTTATTATATTGCATAATGGATGGCGAGGAATGTCGGCAATGTGGGATTTTATGAATTCACTGCCGCTGGTAGTGCATATTAAGGCGCAGTGAGTCCCTCGCACTCGCGCGTTGGATCGCTGTTGCAACAGACGAGTCACTGAGGTCTTCGAGCTTGTAAATATAACATTATTCTATTATTTCCGCGTACCTCCAAAATGATATCTGCGCAGACACTCCGTCAGGTAAACTGTTGTATTCATTTATTTTATTATTAATAGTACCATGAAGACCTCACACCTCGCACCCCGCACCCCTCTCCACAATAATGTTTCAAAGATACACATACCTTCTTTTAATAATTTATTATTTTTGAACACTTAGTAAACATTGTGGTTTCGTTTACGAGATATCTAAGTTAGTTAGTTCTAAAGTTAGTGAAGTATTTTGTATTTTAAATAATATATTAATGAGGTACTTACTAAGTGCATTGATACAGTAAAATATTAATTAACAAAACTAAGCAGTTGTTCGGAGTAATAACAGTGTAACAGTGTGCTTCAAAACATTTTGCTATTTAGTAATTAGATTAAAAAGAAATAATCAAATAGTGAAACAAAAATCTGGTCTGAGTAGTATCTGCCTGTACGGAACTGTCAAAGAATTGTCTACAAATGTATTTAAATTATTTCTTTATACGTATGTTGTCTCTTTAAATGAATATCAGTTTTTACTGAAATTATTACTGAGAGCGTTGACACACTTATTGCTCCGTCGGCGTTACTCTGATTCGACAATATTTGTGCAAAGAAACCATAAATAATGATCTAATTTGGGAACGTGTTAAAATATTTCTTTATCTCATTGGTAGAACATCAAATCCCTTGGTTTTGAATTAAACTGGTAAAATTATTTGCCACAAAATTCAGTTCAAATATTTTCCTTCAAGAAATCTTTGTAAACTGTAAACAATTCAAAATGTTAATAATTTTATTAAACACAAACTAGTATTGAGTACAGATATATTAAACCATACTCGACTATCGTTCACTATTCTGCGAGTGTCAGAGGTATAATTAATGGCGTTTATTATCCGCCATCAATTGTACTATTTACAATTTAAAGTATTGAATTATAAATTATATACGCAAAGTATTTAACAAAATTGAGAAATTGTGTGTGTGAAACATATCTATGTGTTTGTAACTATAAATATATAATTATGACAACCGTGAGTGTGCTGCGTACAACTAATATAAGATGAAATGGAAGATAAAATAAAAGACTAATTCAGTAATATTATTTTATTAAAATTAACGGAGTGACAATAGCTATGACGCGAGGTGAAGTAGCAAATAGGAGTACGTTGTCATTGTCTTTAATATAAACAAGGAAGAGAAAGGGGCCTGTGACGTCACACTGACATCCAGGCGGTTTCCTACCATTCACCACACGACCTCAACTTCATTAGACAAGTTTAGCATCAGATGTTTAAGTCCATTGTGGTAATGACGGCGGTACAATACCTAAATCGAAAATCGATATTATTATTGTATTAATGTAACATATTTATTATTTTCTTATTCTTTGACCATAATTTATATTACAACATTATCAATTTAGCAATAGACCAAATGATTTCAGCTCCATCCCTTTTATTGTAAACAGTTTATAATAATTGGTTATCTCGCGAGGGGTGTTAGGGGTTTTAGGGGTGTTAAGGGCGGCGGAACAACCTGGAATTATCACAAAGGGCTCGGGGAGCCGCGCGTCAGTCGCTCATCATCTCATCTACGAATAAATAGACGTGATCGTGTGTTTATTTTCAATTGAACGCCTGTAAGGAGGTGGTGCAACGTGCAATCACAATGAAATTAGATTATATATATTTAAAGATACTTTGTGTAAAAATACGCGTAATTTTGAGTAAGGGGGGGGGGGGGGTGATCTAAAATCTCACTATGTATCATCAGATGGGTTAAAAACTTGTAAAATCATATCACATGATGAAAGCACGCCCATAAACCTGCCACTCGTGGCAATCGAACATCCCCGCGGCGGTCGACCGAGGCGCTCGTTGTGGCACATCGACTGGTTGACGCATGGAATGGTTTTATTTGGAATAACTATTCTATGGCCAGATCGTACCGTGTTGTGTTCTTTAATCTAAATGATATGGACCCGAATCATAATTTATAAATGTGAAACTATTATTACACTGCTCCAAAGCAGCAATAGTCCCGTTGGCCACATACAGGAATTTTGAAACATAACGTACCTACAGTATGAGCATTTAATACAACATATTTTTAAAACTTTTAATGTTTAGTTTTTTAATATTAATTGTATAAAGATAATATTTATTTAATAATATAAGCACTCTTTTATTTGCAGATAATTGTAATACTTTTTTTTACAGATCTTAATAGGATTTGGTCTGACCATGTGCAGCTTCTCGGACGGGTTCATATTTGGTCAGATGTCTGGTATGATACACGCACTGCACGAGGGAGACGACACTATACCGCTCACTGAAAATGACATTTCATGGATAGGTAGGTGTCGGGTGTTATACAGTTCAGGTATTATATAGTCAAGGGAGATTCAAACTTAAACTTAAATTATCTTTATTCGAAAAGTCATTTACACGCACTGACTTGAATCGTCAATTATTACATTAAAAAGGTCAGTATTGAACGTTATTAGTGTAGATAACGATAAAAACCTTATTAATGTAGTTGCTCGTGTGTCTAAAGGCAAGTGACATAAACAGAGCCATAAGAATATGTAAAATATGTAATTAAGACACTTATTGTCAATGCACGAAGTGATCTTATTCTACTCAAACTAGTTTTTTTGAATGCCGACCTTTATGTGTGTAACTTTAAACTAACAAAGGTTTCTATTTTCTTTACAGCTTCCCTAATAAATATCACGTGCTTAGGAGGATACGCCGTGACTGCGATGATGAGCGAGTGTGCAGGCCGTCGGATTACCATCACTGCAACCAGTCTACCCGTGTGTGCGACGTGGGTGCTTGTATACTTCTCACAGGACAAAACCATTCTAATTATCTCCAGAATAATACTTGGGATAAGCTTTGGCGGTAATCTTGCGATAGTAATTATAAGTATTGGAGAATATAAACCTCCAAATGAAAGGGCTATTACTCTGAACCTGATCTCTTGTGTGGGAAGTCTTATTGGTACGGCAACGGGTCACCTGTTATGTATCGTTTTGAATTGGAGATATGTTGCACTGCTTGCGATTATACCGTCGGCACTGGCCGCTCTGTTGCCGTTATTTTGGGTCGAAAGTCCCGTGTGGTTGGCTTCAAAAGGACGTTTTGAAGAATGCGAGAAATCATTTCGCAAATTGCGCACACCTTCGAATGCGTCCGAATATGAATTGAAATTACTTATTTCTTACGAGAGAAAAAAACAGAGCGAGTCACTCGAACAAAAGAAAGAAGTTTTTTTAGGAAATAAATTTTTTATAGCAATGAAATCAAAGTATTTTTGGAAAATATTTGGAGTAGCTTCTATCGTGTGTATTTACAGAGTCGCCACTGGTCGGATACTGTTTAGTACATTGGCGATAACGATTTTGCAAGATATCACGGGCACCTCGGACATACTCCTGTTCACGCTGGTCGTAGATGGTTTTATAACACTGGGCGCTATATTATCATGCTTTTTATTAAGAGTCTATAAAATCAGAGTCTTACTGTTTAGGTCTGGAACGGCTGCCAATATCTGCTTACTTATATTTGGATTAACCTTATATTTTTATCCCAAATGTGAATATTATTTGTCTTGGATTAAGGTGTCGCTGCTGGCTTTATATTTTGTAATACTGGCAGCCGGGCCCAATCCAGTATTAGACACGTTGATGTCAGAAATATTGCCAATAGAAATTAAGTCATACCTATTTGCTATAATCGGGGTTGTTGCCGCCACCTCACAGTTTTTAAGTATTAAGTTTGTACCGAATATGTTATCGGCGATCGGCTATCATGGAATATTTTTCGTAAATGCTGCAATCGTATTCTTATGTCTTGTATATTTATGGTTTACTTTGCCCGAGACTAAAGGACGAAGTTTGCACGAAATAGAATATTATTTCAAACATAACACATTTGATTGTAACAAAGACGTGTTCGATGTGGAACAGACCACCAAATTTTTGGGAAACAACGGTTAAGACTATAAATTTGTCCGCTGAAATGTTATGAATAAGTAACTGGGTTCACCAAAGGTTTCAATCGTGTTTTCTTTGTATTTTTTTGTACATATTTTTTCTAAATAGAATCAAGTACATTAATGTATTCTAAAAGTTTGTTATTTTGAAACTATTTAACTAAATTATATTAAGCACGAACAAAAATAATAACTTGATTGTCGTAAGTTAAGTTTAACTCTCTGAAAATAAATTAGAAATATTATTTTATTCTCTATTCGTGACATACAAACTGTATAATATAATAAAAGTATGAAAGTGTGATTTTTTCAAATTATGTAGTACTCCTTAATATACAAATTGGCTATTGTAGTAGATATTAACGATTAAAACATTATAATTATATACTAATAATTTGTACCCTAGGTAACTTCCGCTTTTTCAATCTGTGTATGAATCACGTACAAGGGGTCGGGGGAGTCTGCTTCGGTGGTCGAGTGAAGTGAAATGGGTTGAGTATATTCCGTTGTATGCCTCGTGTTGAGCATCGGTTACGTCCAGGAGACTTAGGTGGTTCTTAAAAGCTCTTGGATGATGGACATGGACTCCTGCATTTCACATGAAACCCATTTAGACGTTATTATGGGCTCGATGAACACAACGTAGATGATTCTTATGATCTTCGAGGCTCGAGCTGAGCCGTTATTTTAAACATTATATTTATTTCACAATTAGAATAATTTTCGATAGAGTTATCTGTTTTTTTTACAAATATAAATATTATTTGGCAAATTCTTGCACGAATGAAGGTCGTTTAAAATGTATAAATGTTATTATTAATGACATTAGAAACAGAAACAGAAATACTTTTCAAAGTTATAAATCTTATGGCTTATCGGAGGAATCCTTAGAACAAAATCGATTCTAAAGTTATATATATCTTTAAAGCAGACACTTCAGTTACTTCAACCTAAGACCGGATGTTATTAACTAATTCTGTAAATAATTGTTTTGAGATCGAAACAGAAGAGCATTAAGAGCATTTTGTAAATCTTCCAACTGAAAGGAGAGTGACAATACACTAGTAAATAGACTATTACAAAATTGATTTATTTTATTAATCTTGTAGTTTTATTTTAAGTTTAAGTTCAAGTCGATTGCTTCTACGGCCTTATTCGAATGTTCTTCATTATTTAAAACAGATTTAACTTTATTGTTGTAATTTTCTAGTGTAGTAGGATTAGTAATTAGATTTTTATGAAAAAGCATAATTTAGTATTTTCATAAAGGATCTGAATATCTCTGTCATATTTGTTTGCATTGTTCTCACCCACTGTGCAAAAACATGTTTAGGCCGCTTGGATTATAATAAGATAAGAGAGACTGCGGAGTAGTCATTATTCAAATCATTAAATTTATCTGAATCTGATTCAATAACATTGTTACACGGTGCAGAGTCAATTGAGTGTGATTGTTGACACAGTGTGTATGTAGGTGAAGTAATATATGATATGTCTACGGTTATAAGGACATGTAGAGATTTATCATACAATTTTACGTGACCTACGTTACCAGAACCCTGTCAACTCGAAGCTGCTGAATAGCAGATCAGAAGCAGATTCCACGACGAGGCGCAGAATATATTACACTTATTCAGTTTTTTCATTCTTAATTATTTTAAATTTTAATTTCTCACTTCTGTCTCAGCTCTAGTTGAGAAAACACCTTTTTATATATTTTTTGTAATTTTAAATAAATAATAAATTAAAAATAAAAGTTTTCCTTATCGTCTGAACATAACTGGTGCGGTCGCACAGACGGATATTTACCTCTAAAATCCGGACAAAGGTCGATTTTTTAAAACATTTTATTCTCAACATTTACTCTAGATTGGACATGGATATTTCTAAGGCAGGTATGTACAATGTATCTATACTATAATTTTTATTATATTATTTATTATATTATAAAAAAAAATGTTTATTTTTAGAATACATTTTTGAATTATATTTACCTTTAAATTTTGTTAAAGTTAAAGATTTTGTTATACTTCTATGAGTCTCGGATATATATTTAGCATTATATTGTAGAAAAATATCTCTTATTATTATTTCAATAAACATCTATTCCAATTTCGTCCAAATTGCTGAGTAATTGATTAAAATGTGTATAAAGCATATAGCGATTGTGAAACTATAACAGAAGCTTTTATGGATCAATATATCAATATATATTTTCTCTATCTTTTTGCAACATAATTAAGCTAGCATGTTCTTTTCATAATTTGGTTTCCAATTGATGTTCCATATCTAATCTTTCCTTTGCATACAAAGGGCAATCAAATAGAATAAGGTCCTTGCCCTTTCGTTTCCTTGCAGACCCGTGTGGGTCAGTACAGATCAAAAAAATTGTTCTGGAATTATTCTGCCCTATTGCTTCTGGCTTTGCCAGCGAGGGGATGGGTGGAGTCTGGGTTGGCGACAGCTTGCACGGCCGCCATGGAGTCGCTATAGATTGCTGTCCGGGGCAGTCCCTATCGCAATGCAATGTTGGTAGCCTCGCAGATGGCCAGGACCTCCGCCTGATAGACCGTGCAGTACGATGGCAGGCTAAGTTTGACGGTTTTAGTTTCGGCCTCTCTATTCCATAAGGATAGCGAGGCTTCAACTTTGCCGTCAATTTTGCTGCCATCGGTGAAAATACGGACGTCGTAGTTGCAGATCTCGTCGAGTTGAACTAGGTTTGCCAGTCTGCGATGCTCCAAGCTGATCTGCGGGATGTGGCTGTTTAATTGCGGGATAACGAGTCTCCATTTCTCTGTCTTCCAACCCAGGTATCGGCATCTCCCTTTTCGCTTCGTATAAAGATGCTACTTCCTTGGCTCTGAGGTCCAGAGAAAGTATGCCTGTAAGAATCAGCACTGAATTTAAGGATACTGTGCGGTATGCCTTGTAAAACCGCCTCTCGGCTGTAAAAGGCAAATATGTGTCAAGTGTATTGGATTGCTAGCCACGGAGTTGAGAGTGATTGTATTTCAGACTCCTACCTTAAAATACTTGTGTCCAGACTGTGTGTTTGGAGTGCGACAACTGCCCACACTGAGAAACACAGTATCTCAATTGAAAAATGAAATAGACGCCTTGAAGGCTAAACAAAATCAAACTATATGTATGGAGAACATTCTATTGGAACTGGCTGAGCGACGAAACGTAGCGCAAATGTGATATTGTTTGGAATAGAAGAGTACCAGCTGTTAACAGGTGACACTATTCGGGACAAAGAGTTAAGTACAGAACATGACAAAGTTCAAGTTCGACAAGCTTTGGCCAGCGTTCCAGAGTCTGCACCGCCAGTGGGCGTTATTCGTCTCGGCAAACCAAAACAATCGTCGCCGCGCCCAATTAAGGTAATTTTCCCAAATAAAAAAACAGCTGTAAATGTTTTAAAAAATAACAAAAAGCTCCCATCTAATATATCAGCCAAAAATGATCTTACACCATATCAGGGTGACTATTTACAGAAACTACGTGATGAACTGAAAGAAAGGGTAGATAGCGGTGAAAGAGATTTAACTATAAAATATATAAATGGCACCCCAAAAATAGCTAGCGGAAAGAAGCTATAACCGCTGACCCTGGCATTTTGGAGATCGTTTTCTTCTACAAAAACCTGGTTTCGATTATGGCTAAACGAGATTTACTTCTTATAGAGATAAACAAAATAAAACCTACTTTTATAATTATTACTGAAACACATTTAAAACCCACGATTAGTAGTAGTTTAGTGGACATCAGAGGTTTCACCTTATACAGACATGACCGAGCTAAAGGGGCAGGTTGGGGCGGAGTCGCAATATATGTTTCACAAAAACTGTTTGACAAACCCATACATGTTACCGTTCATCCCACATATAATAGTATGCAAGTTGAGGCCCTATGGTTAAACATAGAGTTTTACAATTTCAAAATGTTGCTTGCAGGTGTCTATCGACCAACACAGTACAATTATTATTATTATTTTTTTTTTTAAATAGCAACTTGCACCAACTTGTTACAAAGGTGACACGAAAGAGAAATAAGGAGGAATCGCTTCTTGACCTAATACTTTGTAATGAAGAATATTTTTGTACCAAAGTGCTGATAGCAACTACTCAAATCAAGCGTCAGTCATCTAGCAAAATTTCTAGTATTCAAAACCGTCGTAGAAACTTCTTTAAAGCAAATTATGATAACATATCCCAGCATCTTGCTAACAAAAATATTACTCACCAGCATTAGCTGGTGAGTTCAATTTTTTTGACTGGACTATAGGCGGTTACGGCGCATGGTAGGAACATCTTAGTTATTTTTGCTATAGGGCTTTCTTTATCTTTTAATGTAATGTCTTTTGTTCCATTTCTCTATAGTGTCCTGGCGGATCGTGCGCTTCACAAAGGATAATGGGCACATCTCATAATCCGGTCTCTTCTTCGACAGCAGGGCGGTGTCCTTGGCAAGCTCGACTCGTTCGTTGCCGATAATCCCAATATGGGCCTTTATCCAAAACAGACAAAGGTTTTTGTTTTGGTTTAGGCAGCCGCGTATAGCTTCCCTTGCTTATTCCTTTGTGTGTAGCCGTTTAAATTAAAGGCAATTTAGTATGTATGCATATGTATTGCAATATTATAGTTGTACAGTATTTAATTAATGCGACGGTATTACAGTGCTAAGTTTGAATGGCGACTGACTACAGAATATGTAATTATTCATTATGTGTATCATATCGAATATCGATCTGTTTCTAGGTGCCAAATATGGACAGTGGGATTTGCTTATATTAATAACATGTAATAATAATATGTAGGCACAACAATTCCATCCTTAAAAAAAATAAATGTCAGATTATGATATATAAATATGAAATAAAAAAAAAAAATAATAATAATAAAGCATAATGTAAAATTGAATTCTCTTATACAATTATATAAAACAAAAATATTTATCAATACTCAAAAAAAATGTGTACATTTAAATGTATATTGTATAAACAAGATATAAAATGTATAATAAAAGCTTAAAATGTAAAGGTTATTTTATAAAGTTAGTTTAAAAAAAAATTTAATGAATATGTGCTTTCTTCAATTTTAACGTATAATACACGATACAATATACCTACGTTACATTGCACTTAATTATTTAACACATTGTATTTATATATATATATATATATATGTTATTTATTCATGTTTAATTTCGCAACACAAGTTCATTATTACACCACTGCGTATGTTGGCTCTGCGTGAGGTGGATGAGGTGGGTCACGATCGCCTCGGCTAGCTCGAAACCCCTGGATTTCTCTCCTCTGGAAGTTGGTGTACTTCTGTTTACAGAATCTCTAAAAAATGAATCCCAGATCGCATCGTATCGCATCCCGATGCGATGAATGGTGGGATGATGAAGTGAAAGACGCTGTGGAGTTAAAGAAGAAAGCATGGCTGGATTATAAAATCTCGGGTAAGGATAAAAGTATGAGAGAGATAAGAAAAAGAGAGTACAAGCTGCAAAAGCTCAAAACGAAAGCACTTATAAAGATGAAGCGTGAAAATTCTGAGAGAGAAAGGTATGAAAGTTTGACGAACAACTTCCGGGGAAACACGAAGCTTTTCTGGCGAGAAGTTAGTGATTCCCGGGGTTGTTCGGTAACCTGTAAAATGAAAGGGGTGCTTTCGAAGAGCGGTGAAATTTTAAACGAGCAAGCACACGTTTTGCAGTGGTGGGCGGAATTCTACAAGGAGATGTATGAATGTGAGGACGCCTCGGCCTTGAGTACCAGCAAAATGCTGAGTCCGGATGTAGCCGATGGTGAAATGGTTAGGTTAGGTTAGGTTACAACCACCGCGGAGTCGTCCGCCGGCAGCCAACGCGAGCGCACGCGCGCGCGCGCGCTCCTCTCTCGCTTGTTTATTGTTATCACTATGGGTTCTTTAGACCCGTATGGTACTGGCCTGTACCGGCCGGTACGGTACGGAGTGGTACGGACAGCGTAGGTACGCGGAGCAGGTAGTCGGGACATGTGTCCGGTACTAGCCATCGCTGGGAACCTCCTCGTGTGCTCGTCCGCTATCAATGTTGCTCGGATTCGTCCGGCGGGATTGGAAGCGGTACGGGCCGGTGCTCCCTGGGGGATGGTTAATCCGGTCTTTCAGGGTCGGGTTAGCCGTCTGCTAATGCCCAGCGCGGTGGGGGTCGGCTATGGGGTTTATGCCCGGTGTATGCCGACAATAAGGGGATTTTTTTTGTATTGTTATTTCTTCGTTTTTTTTGTTTTGTTTTGTCATTTCTTCGTTTTTGCCCGTCTTATAACGGGCTTCGTCTTATGCCCTAATTATCTTTCTTTCGCTAAATATTATATGATTTACCCCTCACTGTGCGGAACCCCAAATCGTTGGCTGGTACAGACTGACTAAGTGACTTCCTCCTTTTACTACTCAAGAAGTGGGCAGGTAAGTTGTAATTGAAGCCGGGGAAACCCTCCCCGAGCAAAATCGGGGGATTGATTCTCGGATTTTGTTCGGGTTGCCCGTCGTATCTGAGGCGGGAAAAGTATCGCAGTTTGTGTTTACTGAGGGCAAACGACGGCAGACAGCGGCACCCCGCTCTACTCTAGATGTAGACTTATGCAACATCCGAGGGCTTCACTCTAACCTAAACGCCGTCCACTACCACCATGCAGCCGGCCTTATTGTTTTTGACGGAGACGCAGATATCTGAACCTAGCGACACAGCGTATCTATCATACCCCGGGTATAAACTAAAACAACATTTTATACCACACGCCGGGGTATCTGTGTTCGTAAGGTAGGAGGATATCTGCTACCGTGGCCTTCAGATTTTTGAAGGTCGGGACCAGTCCGTGGATAGATGCGTGTGGACATGAGATGATGATGATGGTAATGCAGAAACGGATCAACTGTTGGGCCATGTTCAGGCGAAGATTGACGATCTGCTTTCACAGACTCCCTCCGCCGAAATCGTAGTCCTCGGGGACTTCAACGCGCACAATTTCGAATGGTTAGGGTCACGTGCAACCGACTACGCGGGGAGATCTGTGTTTGCAGAAAGCAAGAGATGTCTGGATATGACAAAAGCCTTCGATCTTGTAAGGTACAAGGGGCTTCTTTCGAAGCTACCTTCCTATGGGCTTCCCGAGAGTTTACGCAAGTGGATCAGCAAGTGGAGCACTCCTTTTATTGCCTCGCCAAGTATCAGAAAACTGGGTCTCGACATTTCGAGCGATTGTCAGTTTCGTGGTCATCTGTAGAGCAAGGTCAAGTTGGTCTCCAAGAAATTGGGAGTGATCAATAGAGCAAGGCAGTATTTCAAACCTGGCCAAAGACTTGCGCTCTATAAGGCGCAGGTCCGGCCACACATGGAATACTGTTCTCATCTCTGGTCCGGATCACCCCAATTACAGCTTTTATCATTTGACCGCGTATAATGGAGAGCCGTTCGGATTGTCGGGGACCCGGTCCTCTGCGAACGGCTGGACTTTTTGGCATTGTGTTGAGACGTGGCTCCTTTGTGCGTCTTCTACCGCATTTACAACGGGGAGTGTTCCACAGAACTATTCAATCTGATGCCTGCCACCAAATTGCACCACCGCACAACTCGTCATCGCTTCTTTACTATCCATACCACCTGAATGGGTGGCGATATTCCACTGTGCGGTTTTCAAGGACTTTTTTCCCACGTACCATACGAATGTGGAACGAACTTCATTCGGCGGTATTTCCAGATCGATACGACATGGGTACCTTCAAAAAGACATATACTCCTATCTCCGGCCGGCAACGCTCCTTTGTATCCTCGGATGTTGCAAGAGTTCATGGGCGGTGGTGATCACACATCAAGACCCGCAAGCTCCTTTGCCCTTCTCTAACATAAAAAAAATTTGTCATTATACGTACAGTAGTCGTATGTTGCCCGTTTACAGGTTGTGTCATGGGGACCGCCAAACCCCTTTGTATGATAGATCACAATATAAAAGCACTTCATATATGATAAATTACTTTTATTAAGAGTAATTTTACAATAATTCTTCCAATGAACAATATTGAAAACCTTGTAAATATGGCTTAAAAATAAGAGGTTCACACAGTTGCTTCCGTTTCAGGTGACATGTTTGATTTAGCAGAGGTTGTGACCACTGTGGATCCAAGATGGCGCTTTAATCCCTCTTACATACATTCTTTTGGTATGTTTTGTTTTAAATAGTCTGAGTAATCTTAAAAGTTTTAATTATATGAACTCTTATTTAATAATGAAAACGATAATGCATTACGCAGGTATAACGGAGAACTACTTTGTCATTATTGAACAGCCAATGACGATCTCGGCTTTTAATGTGCTGCGAAGTCACATCCTTAATGAAGCTTTCGCTAACCATTTAGCTTGGTATGACGGACTTAAGGTAACCTCTCATTACATCTGTTATGTTTTTTTGTAACATTATTATTACCACGGCATTGAAACTAGTTTGGAAACCAGATGCCGACCAGACTGGAGTGTCCCGCACCTGACCCTTCATCTCCAGACAAATTTGAATTTATTTTAAATTATTGTGTGTGTATTTTACTCTTCTGAATAATTTAAAATAACCCTGTTTTCAAATTTGTAGACTCAAATTTTGTTAATAAATCGTATGACCAGAGAAGAAATCCGATACAGTACGGATGGCTTCTATTTTATGCATACGATTAATTGTTTTGAAATGAAAAGGAAATTGATAATAGACGTGTGTGCCTATAAAGATGCTAAATTAATTGACGCCATGTACACTAAAGCTATAAAGATAAGCGACTTGGCGGAGCGATGGCACGGTATCTCAGTGTAAAATATTATTATTATAACAAACTTGACATGGCTGAACATGTTTTAATAGTAATAAATGTTACATTTGCAGACATTCAAAAGTTTACCAAATTATAGTAAATGGATGGAATGTAAGCCGAAACGCATTGAAATTCCTCTGGACGAGCCAGAATATAGTCACGTCGCGCTCGAGCTGATAGCAGACGTAGGGGTCGAGTTTCCTAGGATCAATTACGGGTACAACGGTATGAATCAAATCATAGATATGAACTGCTATTATGGATACTCGTAAATATGTATCATTCGTCCGATTATGAACGACCTTCTCACATAAGAATGTTCTTAACTCGTGTATTTTTCGTGTCTTCTCACTTGCAATAGTCGTATTCGGACGTAGATGAAGCATGCGGTACTCTTTCTGATGCTGAAGGTTACAACTGTTTTAAACGTCTATAAGTTTGTGGGCTTAAGAGTCAAATATTCATACTTACTATGTCAATATATTGTTAATTAATGTTTTATTTATTTCGCCTTCGTAATCATGTGATTAGCTATATCTATATCATTAGCTATATCCTTGTCTTGTGTTGCTGAGTAACCGTTTGGAGTTTATCATTTGTTATATGAGGGCTGCTGTTTCTTTATTAACACTCTTCAGTTTACTATAATAATGTTATTAATGAAATTCGAGCGCTGTTTTCTGGCGGCCGCTTCTATTAGCAATGTTACTCATTGTGTGATATCGGTGGTCACCCACGATCAGAATATTACACCAGCATATGGTATTATTAGATTCGTAATAATAATTGGTTTATATTTTTCTTATTTTCTTTAAAGTATTAGGGACAATTGTGCATAGTAAATCCTCTAAAACTTGGTTAAAGTAATGATATAATCAAAATAGGATAGTTTAATTAACATGTATAGATTTATGTTATTTAAAAGTAGATTAACCTTGTTAATAATTCAGAGAATTATGTATGTTATTATTTCAGGTCGCCCCTACAGATACTTCTACGGAATAGGATTTGGAGTTCATTCAAAATGTGCTGGATCTGTAAGATTGCGACTTTGACATTGCTCAGCATTATTTTTCTGAGTGTATTTCGAAATAAATTTAGTCATTTATTTTCCGTTAATGCCATTCAAAAACATTAATGTTTTATATATTAAAAGTAGACACAGAGACTGGAGAAGTGAAGACGTGGCACGAGCGCCACGCCAGCCCGAGCGAGCCGGTATTCGTGTCCCGCCCAGAGTCGCAGGTTCGTCTAAAACAAAATACCTCGTTCGACAGGGTCGATCGTGTAAGGTAGATTCCCGTCGGTCGGATCGACAAAGAAAAATTAGCCAGCAGTATTCTATTGGTCATTATGAGTCTTATGACGGGTCACTCTGCATATATTGGGTGAGCGGCAAACCACCTCCCACTCCTATCTCCTAAACGGGGGGTCGCATCAAAAAACTTTTCGGATAAAAAAGTTGCCTCTTTTAATTTGTTAATTTTCTAAGATTTTTCCGACGATAAAATTTTGCCTCCTTCTGTGACTTTTTTCGGTTTTTAACTTTCAACCCCCCCAGCCCCTTAACCCCCCGACCGATTTCCCCCGTTCAAGAACTTAACCTTCATTTTGTCCTTAAGAATGTGTATACCGAGTTTGAAAGCCCTCCGTCAATATTTGCGACCTGTAGCGTGTCCCAAAGGTTTGCACTTTCACCCCCCCTCCCAGTCCCCTTTTTCACTTTTTCCAAAAAAACGAGATGCTGCGTTTGTCTTACTAATTTATCCTATCGACCTGTGAAGTCAGATTTTGCCTACGATGAATTTGGACTGATGGATCATATACATATATATATATATAGAGGAATCTATAAATTTTTTTTTTCGACGGATTCTCAATCTCCAGTTCATAAACGGCGTAGCGCCCCTACTCTGGGGTCTGGGTCCCGTCATCGCATCGATTGCAATAGGAGATTCATCTATGGAATCTACCTAATTATCGATAAGCACCTATGCAGAAATATGTAGAAGATAACTGAATCGTGCGCAGGAGGAAGACGACGGCGTAGTGCTGAGTGCCGTGGTGTGGGCGGACGAGGAGCGGGCGGTGACGCTGCTGGCGCTGAGCGCGCGCGACCTCACGGAGCTGGGCCGCGCTCACTTCGCCACGCCCTCGCAAGCCACCAAGTGCTTCCACGGGGTGTTCTTGCCTCACTTCACTGACCGCACAACAGAGATAGTTACGCTATAAGGCGTACACTTAGTTTTAAGCGTTTAACTATGATAAGTATGTTAAGCGCAAAAGTTACATACACTTATTGGAAACCTTGTTTTTCGTTAACAAATGCATATTTTACAGAATACCCGAAAATGGGGCATCATAAATAGAATAAAATGAGAACAGCATAACAAGAAACCTGATAAAATGTTACATCATTCGTTGAGTCTATTTTAACTTCATCATATTACATATATTGTTTTTTTTTCTTGTCTCTTGTGCGGTGTTCAGAAGTGGAAGTGGATGTATAACGCCGGGAGAGGAAGGGCACAGTTGACCACATCACGTCAGCGTGAAGTAAATTTCAATTTATATATTTGTGGCCCAATTGTTGCGTGTAATGATTCTCATTTATTTTTTTATTTGTATTCAATACCTGTATGTACGAATTTTAACGCAGCTCTTATAAAGACATCGCGCCTATAGACTTGGAATTCCAAAGATTAACTACTAATCGTTGCACTGTTGTAAATTATATATAAGATAATAATTTCTAAACAAAGTATTACTTTGTTGTTTGAGTAGTTCATATAAATATTCAATCGTACTAATGAAATGCGTCATTGAGGCAAACAAGCGAATCATAAACAGAATAACTTTAGACTTTTATAATATAAATTTAATTAGTTTAATAAAAGATCAAGAATTAATAAAACCCACGTTACAGTTGGAATATTGATTTTGAGTTGTAAGTTTCTAACAACAGCAGTTTAAGTGATGCGTTGATTGTTAGTCAAGGTAGTCAAGATAAGTTTTTGTTCTGTAGATAAGAAGATATAAGACAACACACAACTTAACAAAATATATTAATTAAGTCATTGGAAGGTGCTACTTTCCAGGTGTACCTGCCGTCCACTCCTGGAACTGGACTTATAACTGTCTTTTATAACTGTGTTTGCGTGTATGAAAGCCCTCGGCGAAGGGACAAATTGTCCTCCCCCTGTTTACCCTCTTCCCATCCTGTTCTCTCCCATACTGAAGGTATCTAAATCCCACATTGAAGACGTTATTAGCCAACATTACCATTATTTAACACGACTGTGGGTTAGGCGGCTAAAAGGTGTTAGATCTAAAAGGACGAAACAATTGACATAAAAAATATTAATTGTTTACTTTTCCATTTCCTGTTACGTACAATTTAAATATTACAATTTAAATATAAGCATTAGACTTATTTAAATAAAAGGTTCGTGTGAAGATATCGTTTGACATCACATCATTAATTCATTTTAAAATTAATTTATCACAGCCTAGGAATATTGAAATTAAAATATCATTTTAATAAATTATAATTTAAAAGGTAAATTATATCAATAGGAACTGTTTTATACAACATCTATATTTTTAATATTATATTACATGCGGATGCATACAGGTACGGTTTAGGATTGCTATTAGTTTTGCATACGGGAGCCTTCATAATCTGTATAAGACGTGTGTCAGTAGTCATTACCGTGGTGTTCAACAAACCATTTAGTCAATGTTAAATTACAAATTCCGGTCTCATGACCATGGAAAAAATTGGGAATGATTAATAGAGCGAGGCAGTATTTCAAACCTGGCCAAAGACTTGCGCTCTATAAGGCGCAGGACCGGCCACCCATGGAGTAGGTACTGTTCTCATCTCTGGTCCGCACCGCATAGCGCGCCATCGACTCCTTTACCATCCCTACCACCTGGATGCGTGGCGATCCTCTACTGTGCGGTTCTCAAGGACCTTTTTTCTACGTTCCACTCGCTTGTGAAACGAATTCCCTTCAGAGGTATTTCCAGATCGGTACGACATGGGTACCTTCAAAAAAGGCGTTTACTCCTACCTACAAGGCCGGCAACACTCTTGTAAATCATCGGATGTTGCAAGAGTTCATGAGCGGTGGTGATCACGTCCATCTGTGACCCGCCAGCTCGTTTGTCCTCCTCTTAAATAAAAAAAAAAAGTTATCGAGATGAAGCTCAGTACCACACACACACAGAGCTAGACACACTACACATTTTTACGGATGACATCTTTAATAATAAAAAAAACCATCCACTTGTGAAGAACTGATATGATTTTACGTCATATTAAAAAAAAAAGATAAAGTTAAATCAAAATAAGTGCCTCCCATTTCACTATCGTTTAAAAATACAAGACCCTTTTTTAAATTTTAACGCAGTAATAAGTTATTAAAATCGTTAATGACCGATTAATGTAAAGCAATATGAAAATCACAAATATTCGTTACGGTGCAGACGCTACGGTCAGTACACGGTCAGTACACGGTCAGTCACGGATTATTAATTATGACTAATGACAATTTTATTTCATATTTATATTCGGTGTTATTACAACACCAATCTCTTTCTAGAGGTAAGTTTCCGTTTCTGATAACACGGGGCACTTCAAAGTGAACTAAACACATATATACCATATTAGAAGACGAACAAATAATAGTTTGGACAACTGGAAATATTTATTAACTATAATTGACGATAATTACCCTTGATAATGTCATCATATCAGTCATTCGCGTCTAATTTATTATATTGCATAATGGATGGCGAGGAATGTCGGCAATGTGGGATTTTATGAATTCACTGCCTCTGGTAGTGCATATTAAGGCGCAGTGAGTCTGACACTCGCGTGTTGGAATGCTGTTGCAACAGACGAGTCACTGAGGTCTCCGAGCTTGTAAATATAACATTATTCTATTATTTCCGCGTACCTCCAAAATGATATCTGCGCAGACACTCCGTCAGGTAAACTGTTGTATTTATTTATTTTATTATTAATAGTACCATGAAGACCTCACACCTCGCACCTCGCACCCCTCTCCCCAGTAATGTTTCAAAGATACACATACCATCTTTTAATAATTTATTATTTTTGAACACTTAGTAAACATTGTGGTTTCGTTTACGAGATTATCTAGTTTTCGACTGATTGTTTTTAACGTGATAAGTTAGTGAGGTATTTTGTATTTTAAATAATATATTAATGAGGTACTTACTAAGTGCATTGATACAGTAAAATATTAATTAGCAAAACTAAGCAGTTGTTCGGAGTAATAACAGTGTGCTTCAAAACATTTTGCTATTTAGTAATTAGATTAAAAAGAAATAGTCAAATAGTGAAACAAAAATCTGGTCTGAGTAGTACAAAGGTACAAAGTATATCTTACGTGCGGGTTACTTTGCACCACCTTAAGAATTATTGTATTATAAACAGAAAAACGATTTCAACATTGGAATTATAATAGGTATAGAGAGAGTAAATAACGAGAACACAAGAGTGGACAAAAAGCTGTATTTAACATGGAATAAACACAGAAAGAAAAGTTACATCATGGTTAATATAAAAGAAAAAGTGTAATATAAATGTACAATGAACTTTTTTAAAAATAATCATCATCGTCCGCCAATTCTAGAACAGAGAATATGCCTCTTTTGCTTTATATTTTGGGAGGATCTATACCCCCAACTATTTCATCCCATTTATAAAAAATCACATCTTTATTTACAGGCCATTTCCAGTTCAGAACAGACTTCGTCATTGCGCTAACAAATGCTCCATCATTATCTAAACTTTCAATTACACCAGGGTAGAGTTTGTTCTTATACTTTACAATGACAAATGAATCGACATGTTTGCTGATTGGTTTGACCTCCCTGTGAGATTTTTGTTGATCAGACACATTCATTTGTTCAAATTTCTTTTTTCTATATGTCTCTCAGTTATCATCAGAACTGTCATCCTGAGTAATTTTGCTTTCATCCAAATCCTCGTCACTGGAATCCAATTGGATCCTGTGAGTTTTCCTTTTCTTACATTTTCCAATTTGTTTGAACATCCCGGTACTTGGGCCTGGCTGTTCTTGGTTTACTGAGCCTAGGTATACTAGTATACTAGTACGGAACTGTCAAAGAATTGTCTACAAATGTACTTAAATTATTTCTTTATACGTATGTTGTCTGTTTAAATGACTATCAGTTTTTACTGAAATTATTACTGAGAGCGTTGACACACTTATTGCTCCGTCGGCGTTACTCTGATTCGACAATATTTGTGCAAAGAAACCATAAATAATGATCTAATTTGGGAACGTGTTAAAATATTTCTTTATCTCATTGGTAAAACATCAAATCCCTTGGTTTTGAATTAAACTGGTAAAATTATTTGCCACAAAATTCAGTTCAAATATTTTCCTTCAAGAAATCTTTGTAAACTGTAAACAATTCAAAATGTTAATAATTTTATTAAACACAAACTAGTATTGAGTACAGATATATTAAACCATACTCGACTATCGTTCACTATTCTGCGAGTGTCAGAGGTATAATAATTGGCGTTTATTTTCCGCCTTCAATTGTACTAGTTACAATTTAAAGTATTGAATTATAAATTATATACGCAAAGTTTTTAACAAAATTGAGAAATTGTGTGTGTGAAACATATCTATGTGTTTGTAACTATAAATATATAATTATGACAACCGTGAGTGTGCTGCGTACAACTAATATAAGATGAAATGGAAGATAAAATAAAAGACTAATTCAGTAATATTATTTTATTAAAATTAACGGAGTGACAATAGCTATGACGCGAGGTGAAGTAGCAAATAGGAGTACGTTATCATTGTCTTTAATATAAACAAGGAAGAGAAAGGGGCCTGTGACGTCACACTGACGTCCAGGCGGTTTCCTACCATTCACCACACGACCTCAACTTCATTAGACAAGTTTAGCATCAGATGTTTAAGTCCATTGTGGTAATGACGGCGGTACAATACCTAAATCGAAAATCGATATTATTATTGTATTAATGTAACATATTTATTATTTTCTTATTCTTTGACCATAATTTATATTAAAACATTATCAATTTAGCAATAGACCAAATGATTTCAGCTCCATCCCTTTTATTGTAAACAGTTTATAATAATTGGTTATCTCGCGAGGGGTGTTAGGGGTTTTAGGGGTGTTAAGGGCGGCGGAACAACCTCGAATTATCACAAAGGGCTCGGGGAGCCGCGCGTCAGTCGCTCATCATATCATCTACGAATAAATAGACGTGATCGTGTGTTTATTTTTAATTGAACGCCTGTAAGGAGGTGGTGCAACGTGCAATCACAATGAAATTAGATTATATATATTTAAAGATACTTTGTGTAAAAATACGCGTAATTTTGAGTAAGAAGGGGGGGGGGGGTGATCTAAAATCTCACTATGTATCATCAGATGGGTTAAAAACTCGTAAAATCATATCACATGATGAAAGCACGCGCACTGACTAATATAAACCTGCCACTCGTGACAATCGAACATCCCCGCGGTGGTCGACCGAGGCGCTCGTTGTGGCACATCGACTGGTTGACGCATGGAGTGGTTTTATTTGGAATAACTATTCTATAGCCAGATCGTATCGTGTTGTGTTCTTTAATCTAAATGATATGGACCGGAATCATAATTTATAAATGTTAAACTATTATTATTATTACACTGCTCCAAAGCAGCAATAGTCCCGTAGGCCACATACAGGAATTTTAAAACATAACGTACCTACAGTATGAGCATTTAATACAACATACTTTTAAAACTATTAATGTTTAGTTTTTTAATATAAATTGTATATAGATATAATCCCTCCTCGTCAGCACTCTTTTATTTGCAGATAATTGTAATACTTTTTTTTACAGATCTTGATAGGATTTGGTCTGACCATGTGCGGCTTCTCAGACGGCTTCATATTTGGTCAGATGTCTGGTATGATACACGCACTGCACGAGGGAGACGACACTATACCGCTCACTGAAAATGACATTTCATGGATAGGTAGGTGTTATATGTTAGGTTATTCAGATATTATATAGTCAAGGGAGATTCAAACTTAAATTTAAATAATCTTTATTCGAAAAGTCATTTACACGCACTTTTGAATCGTCAATTATTACATTAAAAAGATCAGTATTGAACTAAAATAGTGTAGATAACGATAAAAACCTTATTAATGTAGTTGCTCGTGTATCTAAAGGCAGGTGACATAAACAGAGTCATAAGAATATGTAAAATATGTAATTAAGACACTTATTGTCAATGCACGAAGTGATCTTATTCTACTCAAACTAGTTTTTTTGAATGCCGACCTATGTGTGTAACTTTAAACTAACAAAGGTTTCTATTTTCTTTACAGCTTCCCTAATAAATATCACGTGCTTAGGAGGATACGTTGTGACTGCGATGATGAGCGAGTGTGCAGGTCGTCGGATTACCATCACTGCAACCAGTCTACCCGTGTGTGCGACGTGGGTGCTTGTATACTTCTCTCAGGACAAAACCATTCTAATTATCTCCAGAATAATACTTGGGATAAGCTTTGGCGGTAATCTTGCGATAGTCATTATAAGTATTGGAGAATATAAACCTCCTAATGAAAGGGCTATTACTCTGAACCTGATCTCTTGTGTGGGAAGTCTTATTGGTACGGCAACGGGTCACCTGTTATGTATCGTTTTGAATTGGAGATATGTTGCACTGCTTGCGATTATACCTTCGGCACTGGCCGCTCTGTTGCCGTTATTTTGGGTCGAAAGCCCCGTGTGGTTGGCATCAAAAGGACGTTTTGAAGAATGCGAGAAATCATTTCGCAAATTGCGCACACCGTCGAATGCGTCCGAATATGAATTGAAACTACTTATTTCTTACGAGAGAAAGAAACAGAGCGAGTCACTCGAACAAAAGAAAGAAGTTTTTTTAGGAAATAAATTTTTTAAAGCAATGAAATCAAAGTATTTTTGGAAAATATTTGGAGTAGCTTCTATCGTGTGTATTTACAGAGTCGCCACTGGTCGGATACTGTTTAATACATTGGCGATAACGATTTTGCAAGATATCACGGGCACCTCGGACATACTCCTGTTCACGCTGGTCGTAGATGGTTTTATAACACTGGGCGCTATATTATCATGCTTTTTATTAAGAGTCTATAAAATCAGAGTCTTACTTTTTAGGTCTGGGACGGCTGCCAATATCTGCTTACTTATATTTGGTTTAACTTTATATTTTTATCCCAAATGTGAATATTATTTGTCTTGGATTAAGGTATCGCTGCTGGCTTTATATTTTGTGATACTGGCAGCCGGGCCCAATCCAGTATTAGAGACGTTGATGTCAGAAATATTGCCAATAGAAATTAAGTCATACCTATTTGCTATAATCGGGGTTGTTGGCGCCACCTCACAGTTTTTAAGTATTAAGTTTGTACCGAATATGTTATCGGCGATCGGCTATCATGGAATATTTTTCGTAAATGCTGCAATCGTATTCTTATGTCTTGTATATTTATGGTTTACTTTGCCCGAGACTAAAGGACGAAGTTTGCACGAAATAGAATATTATTTCAAACATAACACATTTGATTGTAACAAAGACGTGTTCGATGTGGAACAGACCACCAAATTTTTGGGAAACAACGGTTAAGACTATAAATTTGTCCGCTGAAATGTTATGAATAAGTAACTGGGTTCGCCAAAGGTTTCAATCGTGTTTTCTTTGTATTTTTTTTGTACGTATTTTTCTAAATAGAATCAAGTACATTAATGTATTCTAAAAGTTTGTTATTTTGAAACTATTTAACTAAATTATATTAAGCACAAACAAAAATAATAACTTGATTGTCGTAAGTTAAGTTTAACTCTCTGAAAATAAATTAGAAATATTATTTTATTCTCTATTCGTGAAATACAAACTGTATAATATAATAAATGGCAAAATATACTTTTATCTTTTCTAAAGTAAAAATTACTAATTAAAATAATAACCTATACTACGAGTACATATCCGTGCGCAGGCGCAATAACTTGAGATAATGTAACTAAATAATGTTTGTATTTATTATACTTAATAAAACAGTTTCTTTATTATAGTCTGGCGAATAGCATATTGATTTATTATTGCTGTATAAAAAACAGTTATCGACACTCATGGAAAATGTGATTTTTTCAAATTATGTAGTACTCGTAAATTTACAAATTTGCTATTGTAGTAGATATTAACGATTAAAACATTATAATTATATATTAATAATTTGTACCCTAGGTAACTTCCGCTTTTTCAATCTGTGTATGAATCACGTACAAGGGGTCGGGGGAGTTTGCTTCGGTGGTCGAGTGAAGTGAAATGGGTTGAGTATATTCCGTTGTATGCCTCGTGTTGAGCATCGGTTACGTCCAGGAGACTTAGGTGGTTCTTAAAAGCTCTTGAATGATGGACATGGACTCCTGCATTTCACATGAAACCCATTTAGACGTTATTATGGGCTCGATGAGCATAACGAAGATGATTCTTATGATCTTTAGGCTCGAGCTGAGCCGTTATTTTAAATATTATATTTATTTCACAATTAGAATAATTTTCGATAGAGTTATCTGTTTTTTTTACAAATATAAATATTATTTGGCAAATTCTTGCACGAATGAAGGTCGTTAAACGACCGTTAAACGACGGTCGTTAATGTATAAATGTTATTATTAATGACATTAGAAACAGAAATAAAAATACTTTTCAAAGTTATAAATCTTATGGCTTATCGGAGGAATGCTTAGAACAAAATTGATTCTAAAGTTATATATATCTTTAAAGCAGACACTTCAGTTACTTCAACCTAAGACCGGATGTTATTAACTAATTCTGTAAATAATTTTTGAGATCGAAACAGAAGAGCATTAAGAGCATTTTGTAAATCTTCCAACTGAAAGGAGAGTGACGATACACTAGTAAATAGACTATTACAAAATGGATTTAATCTTGTAGAGTTTTATTTTAAGTTTAAGTTCAAGTCGATTGCTTCTACGGCCTTATTCGAACGTTCTTCATTATTTAAAACAGATTTAACTTTATTGTTGTAATTTTCTAGTGTAGTAGGATTAGTAATTAGATTTTTATAAAAAAGCATAATTTAGTATTTTCATAAAGGATCTGAATATCTCTGTCATATTTGTTTGCATTGTTCTCACCCACTGTGCAAAAAAATGTTTAGGCCGCTTGGTTTATAATAAGATAAGATGAAAGACTGCGGAGTATTCATTATTCAAATCATTAAATTTATCTGAATCTGATTCAATAACATTGTTACACGAATTAAGTTTGGTGGCAGCGAAGGATGCAAAGAAAAACAATTATTTTATAAAATTATATTAACGAGTTACAATTAAAACTTATAATTAATTAATACTAAAAAAAGGTGATTCCAGGTCAGTGATTGACCCAAGAATGAATATATTTTATCCTCGATTCCCATCGATGGTGAGAATGCAAGCCGTATGGTGTCGTCTTCAGGATACTCGAAGCGTGGTGTCAGCATTTAACCGTGTGAAACCAAGTTGATGCTTACTATAACAATTGCCCTTGGCTGTGCTGGCGTAACACCTCCCCCCGTAGAACAGCGACTATTGAAGACTTTCGTTGCAAATTGCGCTTCAAGTTCTGATTCATCCCTTTGAGTTTTTTGGGTCGTGTGTTTCGTATGTTAAAGTCGGTATTTCCGGTATGCAAGGCCGATAATAATTAGTACACATGCACCGAATAGTAACGTATATAAAGGTATTGTTGTATGGTAGACGCTTATATCGTTGGTCTTGCTTAAATTTACTGATGACTGTAGAATAACCTCTCTATTGGTAGCGTGAAGATTAGTCAAATTAATGGAGTTTAATTTGAATATCAGATGTGCTGCTGAACCGAGTGTATTTTCATTAGGGACATCTATTATCTTCAAGGCTTGACCTTTTAGTCGATCGTTGAGGTTCGAGATGATGAATTCTGTTGTTTGAATGAAACAATCATATGGAATTATAGCGAGATAACTTCCTTGCAACATCTTGTAGCTATCTTGATCGCAGGACAAGCGTACTTTAGTAAGAGTTGGAAAGCTGATGGTGTAGTGGCGATCGTCGAGTTTCTCGTAGGCTGACGTAAGTAGGGATACGGTGACTGGTTTACATTCGGGGAGTTTTTGCTGCGTAGTAACGAGGGCTGTTACACAATCCGGCGATGTACGACTATGTATGTTGTGTATCTCTTCACATAGATACCCTTTAGTGAACTTCGGGCATTCAGCCTCTATGTACTTGAAATCTTTCAAATGGATTGCAAGGAATTGGTGTTCGGGAACAAGAATTTCATGATTTTTGTTAGGGATTATGGATATCTTATATAAATTATATATTTGGGATTTTATAATTGGGAATTTATATACTATAACTATTTCATTTCCTACATAATATGAACCTAATTATATTACGTCATAATACTCGCGGGCCTCTATATCTAGTACTTTATTACTACCATACATACTACGTAGCTTTCTAATTATATTTCTAATAGAACTTAAACTAATGACATCATGATGAGCCGTGGATGTCCTTATAATTGCTAGCACATTCTGTAACTTAGTTATCTCTTGTGACAACTTGTCAACATTATCATCGACTATGAGAATAGTTTGTCCTAAATGAGCGTATTGATTGGATTCATAGGTACCTTTTTCCAAACTTGACTAATGCTTTTTACTAGTTCCGCTAATTTGTTCTGATTATCTACTATTTTCTCTATTATTTTAGAGTGCTGAGTTACCCAATCTTTGGTCAGGCTTACATGACTGTTAAATTCCGTAACTAATTTATTATCGTTTTCTTGCAGTGATCTTATTGCGTTATTAAACTGTAACGCATCTGTATAATCAAGATTACCGGTAATAACAAAGAATAAGTTTTATTATTAAGATTAGAGATTATATTGCTTAATTGGATATGAACTGTATTTACTTTGTCTTGCAATTCGTGGATATCGATATACTTCAAGAATGAGTGATAATGAGACACTATGTGACAAGGACCTAGTTTAAAAGGTAAAATGCCGGGACCATCATCTAGATTTTCAAGTTTTATTTCCTGCATTAGAACCGGATGCAGGAGCAGTTGGAGTAATAGGAGAGTCCTGCAACAATTAAACGCTTTTAGGAACTCTCTGTAATCTAGACTTAGCAATTGGCCCGCCTTTTTTTTGCACGTATATATATGTATCGGGAGATCAGCTATAACTGTATCATGTGTGTAACGCGGCGCTATCTTTTGACGAACAGCAAAAGGGTTTCTAATAAATATTTGTTGATCGGGAGAGAATTGCTTTTCGGGCTCTCTAGACTTATTATGAGTATTTGTTAATTCATTTCTGTAACTTAAACTAGACTCATGAATTAAATTAAAAGCTTTGGTCATTTTATTTTTATGTTCTACCATATATTGTTGGAGTAAATGGGTGGTTAAGTCTATGTCTAATGGATCTCGCGGATCAAAATGTCCAGTAATAATGTCAATTGGTCGGCATTTTGTAAAACTGTGTATCGAACTATTATATGCTAATAGGGCATAATTTATTAAATTAATAACAGATTCATTCTTAAGTTCAAGTTTTAATATGCGTAGATGTTCTAAAATTGTTGAGTGGAATCGTTCAACGATTCCATTCTCATTTAGAGTATAGGGTGCTATTCTATGGTGTTGTAATTAAGCTCGCTTGAATTTAGGGTTCTAGAAGCGTATGCAATAGGTTTGCCTGAACCAATACAACCCTGGGATAATACGGCACCTATTGCAACGTTCGATGCGTCAGTTGTCAGTAAAAACTCTTTATTAAAGTCGGGGTACTGTAAAATAGGGTCATTTGTCAATAAAGTCTTACAATGCTCGAAACAATTAATATAATTCTGATCACAAACTATCTTAGATCCTTTTTTTTAAACACTGGGTTAAAGGTTTTGTTATCCGTGCAAAATCCGGAATAAATTTTCGATAATATCCCAAAAGGCCAAGAAACCGTTTAATTTCTGTAGTAGTTTTAGGTAGCGGTAACTTTGTATAATACTTATTTTATAAGGATTGGGCTTAACTCCATCCCTACACACGACATGTCCTAAAAATTCCGTCTCTAACTTTAAGAACTCAGACTTATCCATCTGGATCTTGAAGTTAGATTCGCGCAAACGTTTTAGAACTTTTTCAAAATTAACCATGTGTTCCTGTAATGACGTACTAAAAATGATGACGTCATCTAGATAAACTAAACAGATATCTTGTAAATCTTTAAGAATGTTGTCCATTACCCTTTGAAATGTTGCGGGAGAGTTTTTTAAACCCATAGGCATTCTTAAAAATTCATAATGGCCGTTTTCATTTCCCTAATTTGTCTAATATGTCCGAAATATTGGGTATTGGTTACTTATCACTAATTGTCTTTTCATTTACCTTTCGGAAATCTATTACTAAACGCCATTTGGTTTTACCCGAAGCATCTGCCTTTTTAGGGACCACCCAAATAGGAGAGCTCCACGCGGAATCCGAAGGTCTAATTATATTTTGTTCAAGCATTTTATTGATTTGACTTCTAACCTCTTGTTTATGGACATAAGGATACCTATAGCTTTTAACATGAACTGGGATCTCATCATTTGTTTTAATTTTATGCTTAATTTTGTTCGTAAATGTTAAGGGTTCTCCGTCAAGGTAAAACACATCCGAATAAGGTATTTAAATTAGCTATTTCCTCTGGGTTCAAATGATCTGTACGGAGACGCGATAGAACTTCTTTTGTACGATCGGATAATTGTTTTAATTGCTTAGATTCAATATTGAATACCTCAGCTGTAATAGGCCGATCCATTGAAAAGATTACATCATTCTTTGAATTATTTGAAATTTGTACTAAACCTCGACTGTTTTTCACATTTGTAAAGCAATCAGAAATTAAACAATTACTTATTATCTGATCAGGAACAAATACATCTCCGTCCTTAGAGTTTATTGGCAATTTCACTAATTTGGATGACTGAGCTGGTATTATTTCTTCATAAAGATTTGTATTTCGAGCGTCATACATAATAATAGGCAATTCGGTATTTTTAGTAATTAATTTCTTGCGTCTAAAATCAATGTTAGTGTCCCACGAATTTAACAAATCAAAACCAATAATGCCATCAAAATAATTGTGAAAATTAAGAATAAAAAAGGTTACGTCATCATTTTCTTTAAATTCCGAGAAACTAGGTAAAGTAATAGAATAGTCTTGTCTATACACATTATGATTATTCGTAACTTCAAATGGAGTATAATTAAGAGGTAAATGAGAAAAGTATTTTTCAACTACTTGAGGGGATATAAACGACTGATTGGCTCCCGTGTCTATAAGAAATTTTAAAGGTGGGTTTTGAATTTGTATATATCCGAGTTGTCTTTGAATATTAAAATTTACATCTATTTTTGCTTTTCTGACTTCGTAGCTTCGAAAAAATTTTGATCTTTTATCTCATCAGTGTTTGAGTTAAGCTCCTCTACTACTGGAGATACACATTGCTCATAATTTGGGAAGTAATCTCCATTTTCCTGGTAAGAGTCTCAGTTTTGGTAGTAATCAGTATAGTCATAGTCGTAATAGGGTTCATAGTCACATTCATAATTGTTAATTTCTCGAGTTTTAAAGTAATTATTTGGGGGCGGGTTGCCACTTCTACGCCAGTCGTGCCCAGACAATGGTAAGGGTTTAGGCACGAAGTGACTAACACCACTCATAGGACGAGGTACATTATTAGAATTATTATTCGGTTGCATGAATGGTCTATTTGGAATCCTAAAAACGTTACTGCTCGCATTATAATTTGGAGGTGGAGCACGGAATATTTGTTGAGTCCTTGTGGGACCACGAAATTGTTGGAGGCATATTAGATCGCCAACCTTGATTTTGTTGATGGTTAAATTGATGAGGACGCGAGGGGCCTGACATATTATATGGTTGTTTAAAAGAACTACCATTGAATGCATTACCTGTATATTGCATAAAATTATTTAAAGGCAAATTAAAATGAGATTTTAGTGACTGTTGATTATTCAAATTATCCTTTTTATTAGGTAAACCCTCAGCACGCTGCTGCATATATAATGTATTAAGCTCTTCTTGTACGAATTCTAAAGCCTTTTCTATCGTTTCGGGACGCATGCAACGTATCCTAGAGCCTAAGGGGTCCTTAAGACCACGCAAGTAGCACTGTAGAGTTAATTCTTATAAAGATTACGTTTAGCTTCAACTGTAGTAGCCACGGTTTCATGCAACGTTACGTATGTCATGATAGTGCTGAATAAGTTTTGAACACGTTCGTAAAATTCCTGTGGGGTTGAAGACCCCTGGGTTTGTAATGATAAATCGTTAAATAAGGCGGTCTGGTCTCGATGGTCAGTAAAATTATTAATAAGTGCACTACGAATACCGAACCAATTTTCAGGAATACCTGGAATTGGAATTGTTGGAATTTATCAATCGAACTGCAGAGCCTGTAAACTTATTTAATATACCATTAATAAGGGCCAAATTGGTTAACTCATAACCCGGTTCTGTTTTAAAATATGCAAGTACTAATTGATCACATAGATTTATAAATCTTGTTAACACATGGGGGTTACCGTCAAAATCAGGCAAAACTCTAAGTGACTTGTATATCTCACCCATTATATCTTGAGATATTTTAATATTAGGTATAACAATTTTTTTTAATTGCCTAAATTCGTCTATAGTATCAAGCCTGCTAGATCTACCCTTACACAAACTACGGCTACTGTTTTCTCTCGGAAGAAAATTTTGAACACTAATCTAACACTCTAAGAATTATATATAATAGTATTTATATATTAAATTACTTGGACAATCTAATGGAATAATAAAATAAATTGAAAGGATAAGAATAATGTAAAAAATTAGGATAGGTAAGGACTTGAAAGATTCAGAGTACTTACATGAACATGATTTTCTTTGCCGAATCGATATTTTGATTCACCTTTGCTGGCCTCCACGATGTATGTAGATTTGGATACTCGAAATCGGTTAGTCACGCGGGATCTCGCACCGATATTAGGGGAAATCTTGACGCGACGCGTACCGAATTTATCTCGAATATCCTACCGACTGCGCCAATTAAGTTTAATGGCAGCGAAGGATGCAAAGAAAAACAATTATTTTATAAAATTATATTAACGAGTTACAATTAAAACTTATAATTAATTAATACTAAAAAAAGGTGATTCCAGGTCAGCGATTGACCCAAGAATGAATATATTTTATCCTCGATTCCCATCGATGGTGAGAATGCAAGCCGTATGATGTCGTCTTCAGGATACTCGAAGCGTGGTGTCAGCATTTAACCGTGTTAAACCAAGTTGATGCTTACTATAACAATTGCCCTTGGCTGTGCTTGCGTAACACACGGTGCAGAGTCAATTGAGTGTGATTGTTGACACAGTGTGTAGGTGAAGTAATATATGATATGTCTACGGTTATAAGGACATGTAGAGATTTATCATACAATTTTACGTGACCTACGTTACCAGAACCCTGTCAACTCGAAGCTGCTGAATAGCAGATCAGAAGCAGATCCCACGACGAGGCGCAGAATACATTACATTTATTCAGTTTTTTCATTCTTAATTATTTTAAATTTTAATTTCTCAGTCTGTCTCAGCTCTAGTTAAGAAAACACCTTTTTATATATTTTTTGTAATTTTTAATAAATAATAAATTAAAAATAATAGTTTTCCTTATCGTCTGAACATAACTGGTGCGGTCGCACAGACGGATATTTACCTCTAAAATCCGGACAAAGGTCGATTTTTTTAAACATTTTATTCTCAACATTTACTCTAGATTGGACATGGATATTTCTAAGGCAGGTATGTACAATGTATCTATACTATAATTTTTGTTATATTATTTATTATTTTATAAAAAAAAAAATATTTTTTAATACATTTTTGAATTATATTTACCTTTAAATTTTGTTTAAGTTAAAGATTCTGTTATACTTCTATGAGTCTCCGATATATATTTAGCATTATATTGTAGAAAAATATCTCTTATTATTATTTCAATAAACATCTATTCCAACTTCGTCCAAATTGCTGAGTAATCGATTAAAATGTGTATAAAGCATATAGCGATTGTGAAACTATAACAGAAGCTTTTATGGATCAATATATCAATATATATTTTCTCTATCTTTTTGCAACATAATTATGCTAGCATGTTCTTTTCATAATTTGGTTTCTAACTAATGTTCCATATCTAATCTTTCCTTTGCATATAAATGGCAATCAAATAGAATATGTTGTAGGCTCTCTATGCAGTCGGGTTCACAGGCACATGATCTGTTGTCCTTGCACCTGAAGCGATGCAGGTACCCGGAGAATCCACCATGCCCCATTAATGTTTGTGATGTCAGGTAAGTGTGTTTCAGTTTCCGGGTGATGTGATAGGCTTTTATTACATCCAGAAAGAATATTTTTGTGGTGCTCGCAGTCTCTCCTTCTATATACCTGGCGTTCCATTCCTCAAGAGAACACCTTCTCAGTGTTCTTTTGATAAATGAAACAGGGTATTTTTCGTAGTCTAGGGTTTTTTTGCGCAGTGCTGCCTCCTTGGCCAGTTGGTCCTTGCCTTTTCATTTCCTTGCAGACCCGTGTGGGCCAGTACAGATCAAAAAATTTGTCCTGGAAATCCATATTGCTTCGGGCTTTGACAGCGAGGGGATAGGTGGAGCCTGGGTTGGCGACTGCTTGCATGGCCGCCATGGAGTCGCTATAGATTGCTGTCCGGGGCAGTCCCTTTCGCAATGCAATGTTGGTAGCCTCGCAGATGGCCAGGACCTCCGCCTGATAGACCGTGCAGAACGATGGCAGGCTAAGTTTGACGGTTTTAGTTTCGGCCTCTCTATTCCATAAGGATAGCGAGGCTTCAACTTTGCCGTCAATTTTGCTGCCATCGGTGAAAATGCGGACATCGTAGTTGCAGATCTCGTCGAGTTGGATTAGGTTTGCCAGTCTGCGGTGCTCCAAGCTGATCTGCGCGGTGGGATGTGGCTGTTTAATTGCGGGATAACGAGTCTCCATTTGTCTGTCTTCCAACCCAGGTATCGGCATCTCCCTTTTCGCTTCGTATATAGATGCTACTTCCTTGGCTCTGAGGTCCAGAGAAAGTATGCCTGTAAGAATTAGCACTGAATTTAAGGATACTGTGCGGTATGCCTTGCATATCCTTATAAGAAACCGCCTCTGGACTGCGTTCAGCTTTTTTCGGACGCAAACTTTTTTGGCAGCCAGTGCCCAGACTTTTGCCGCGACAAACAGGATGGGCTTCACGGTCGCTGTGTAGATAGTTTTGATTATTTCGGGCTGTAGCCCCCAGTTGACTTTTGCTGCTCTACATAGTTTTTTTCGTCTACCTCCACTTAAAAAGTGCACTTGTGTTTTGTGTTCGTTTTAATTAAATAATAGCGTTATTTTTGGATAAAAATAGTTATCTTGTGTTGCTAAAACAGTTGTGAAAGTGTTATTCCGTAAAACTTTGCGTGAAATACGACAATCAATAACTATCTATACTAAGTGCTAACAGTCAAATAAATCACAAAAAAATGCCTGTTTGTCTGAAATGCGAAAAAGAAACACCTAAAATTGACGATAAAAACCCCAAAATTCTATGTTTCGGCTGTAAAAGGCAAATATGTGTCAAGTGTAGTGGATTGCTAGCCACGGAGTTGAGAGTGATTGTACTTCAGACTCCCACCTTAAAATACTTGTGTCCAAACTGTGAGCTTGGAGTGCGACAACTGCCCACTCTGAGAAACACAGTATCTCAATTGAAAAATGAAATGGACGCCTTGAAGGCTAAACAAAATCAAACTAGATGTATGGAGAACATTCTAGTGGAACTGGCTGAGCGACGAAACGCTCAGTGGCCGTTATCCGTCTCGGCAAACCAAAACAATCGTCGCCGCGCCCAATTAAGGTAAATTTCCAAAATAAAAAAACAGCTGTAAATGTTTTAAAAAATAACAAAAAGCTCAATATCAGCCAAAAATGATCTTACACCATATCAGCGTGACTATTTACAGAAACTATATGATGAGCTGAAAGAAAGGGTTGATAGCGGCGAAAGAGATTTAACTATAAAATATATAAATGGCACCCCAAAAATAGCTAGCGGAAAAAAGCTATAACCGCTGACCCTGGCATTTTGGAGATCATTTTCTTCTACACAAACCTGGCTTCGATTATGGCTAAACGAAATTTACTTCTTATAGAGATAAACAAAATAAAACCTACTTTTATAATTATTACTGAAACACATTTAAAACCCACGATTAGTAGTAGTTTAGTGGACATCAGAGGTTTCACTTTATACAGACATGACCGAGCTAAAGGGGCAGGTTGGGGCGGAGTCGCAATATATGTTTCACAAAAACTGTTTGACAAACCCATTCATGTTACCGTTCATCCCACATATAATAGTATGCAAGTTGAGGCCCTATGGTTAAACATAGAGTTTCACAATTTCAAAATGTTGCTTGCAGTCTATCGACCACCATAATACAATTTTTCTGGGTCTGATAAGCTACTATTTGACACAATTAAAAATGCCTGAGAAGGCCACAATACTTTACTGGTAATGGGTGATTTTAATCTGCTGCTTAAAGATGGCCATTGTGTAATGTGAATGTGGAAAAACACAATTTGCTTCTAAAAAAACAATTTATAGACATATATGTAAATAGCAACTTGCACCAACTTGTTACACAGGTGACACGAAAGAGAAATAAGGAGGAATCGCTCCTTGACCTAATACTTTGTAATGAAGAAGATTTTTGTACCAAAGTGGAACACCACCCCAATATAGGAAAAGTGATCATCCGGTGCTAATAGCAACTGCTCAAATCAAGCGTCAGTCAACTAGCAAAATTTCTAGTATTCAAAACCGTCGTAGAAACTTCTTTAAAGCAAATTATGAGAACATATCCAAAACATTAACATTAGGACTATTACATTAGAACTAACAAAAACTCCCGCTGCCGCGCATTGTAGGCGCGATGGTCCGCAGCGAGAGGTGCTGGGTCGCAATGGCCTCCTTCTGCGATCATGTCATTGCCGCAAAGGAGGCCGCGAAGCGGATCAGGGAGCAAGCCTCCTCCTCTGATCCGCTTCGTCGGGGGAGGCTGGGGAGAAGAAGACGGGAGTACGCCCGACGTCTCCTTTTCCTCCATCCGTAGGCCTTGGTGAGAGGGGGGGGTGACCCCTCTCACCTGCCACAGGCCTACGCCGTGAGGGTGATTCGTCCGGCGGGATTGAAAGCAGTACTGGGGGATGGTTAATCCGGTCTTTCGGGGTCGGGTTAGCCATCTGCTAATGCCCAGCGCGGTGGGGGTCGGCTATGGGGTTTATGCCCGGTATATAGCCGACAATAGGGGGGTTTTTGTTGTTTTTGTTGTTTTTTTTTTCTTTTTTTTTTGTTTTGTTTTGTCATTTCTTCGTTTTTTTGTTTTGTTTTGTAATTTCTTCGTTTTTTGTTTTGTTTTGTCATTTCTTCGTTTTTTGTTTTGTTTTGTCATTTCTTAGTTTTTTCCTTTGTTTTGGTGTTGTTAAGTTCCTTGTTTGTTTTCGCTCTGTTATCTTTTCTATTCTTTTTCTATTTCCTTTTCTTTTTGTCAACTCTGAGGTCTGGCGCCTGCCGAGGGGTTCTGTAAGGACTAGGGCGCCCCCCAAACTAATCATGAAAGCGAATCGAAAAAAGAATCTACCCCGGGAGGGTACCGGTGGCTGCTCTGCAGGCCGGGAATCCCTCACGGAAGCTTCGGCTTCCGTCTTCCCCACGTATTCCGGGGGGGAGGGAAACGACCGCTCGACTGTGACGACGACTAACGATTTTGCTCTTTGGATATTGATTTTACTGTTGGACTGGATAACGATTTGGCTGCGGTAGAGACGGCTCCGTTAGTTGCCTCTCCCGCAAACGAACCCTGCGTGCGAAAGGACTCTCGACTTCTATTTGGAAAGGATATGCTGTCTGAGGCCACTAAGGCGCTGACTCGTGGTGCGGATGAGATGTCTGAACATGAAGTTGGCGCCAGAAGAGAGCGGCCTGCTTCAGAGGTTGCTTTAATTCAGCGTGACGCGTCCGGAAGCGAATCTGAGCTTGGGGTTGCATCTTCTAAATACAACACTGCTCGTCGTGGACGCGTCACCTCGCGTGGTAGTGGACGCGCACGGGCAAAAGCTGATCTGCGGGCCCTTGCTCTGGAGGCGGAAGAAGTCTCGTTCGAGAAGGAGTTGGCGAAACGTGCCATCCGCAAGGCGGCACCGTCTCTGATTCTCGCGACGTCCGAAGAGGATCCCTTCGAGCATCTGTCAAGGATATGGGGGTAGAGGAGCTGAGGGCAGTTGCCGGGCGTAGCTCCACAGCCATTCTTGAGGTTTAGTCGCCCTCGCCTCCTTCGCCTCCTTCTGCCCTAATGACTATGTTTATAGCATCTCAACCCCACCAACCCTCTGGTTATAAAGGTTGAGCCGCTATACATGTGGTCCAGGTTTAACCCGGTCACATGGATCCTTGTTACGGCAGATCTGACCCCCGAAGTCATCCGACAACGGCACTATTAAGCCTAGTAAGCTCGCAAGGCTATCGGTCATAGACAAGTCCAATCGCGACCACCCTGCTACCTTTTCTCCATGAAAGGTTCCGGAGCTGTACGACACGCTCACTTCCCGTGTGATTTCTCACACTAGCAATAACTTGCTTGAGGTTTGTTGGAAATCCCAAACCTCAAGGGTGGCATGATCAAGACTCTCAAGGAGTCCGCCGAGGGTGTCGTTGAGGCGGTAGAGGTCCTGGCCAGCCGCTCGGTGGACGAAGAGACGCGTCGTCTCACGAGGGACAACTCGCGCCTCCACCGCGAGGTGGATAACCTTCGAGCAGAGCTCAAGGTTCACAGGCGCGAGTTTGCCGAGCTGAAGGCGTCGGCGGTCAAGGCGACTGCCGTTACGTCGACAACGCCGCCTTGGGACGCCAACTCGGTTGAGGAGTTGAGGCGCTTTATCGTTTCTTCAGTGGGCGTTATGGTTAACGCTCGCTTCGCCAACATTGAGGAGCGCCTCCTCCCGGAGAGGGTCCTGCGCCCGCCTCTGGCTGCGGACCGTAGGGCGAAAGAAGCTGCGGTTGCCGACTCTCACCAATCAGCGGGAGTCACAAGTCCTATCTCGCCACTTCTGCCGTCGCCGACAAAAAGAGTGACGAGGACCACGTCGGGCAGACCACCGGCCCCCACTCCGGCTCCCAGAACAACGGAGACGTGGTCTTCGGTGGTGAGGAGGCGTAGCAAGGCGAAGCCAAGGCCGGCGGCTCCTCTCCAGTTGTGGCTCAACCGACAGTCCAGCCGGCAACAGTTGAACCACAAAGGAGGAAAAGCAAAAGGGGGGGTACGAGTAGGGGTAAGAAGGCCGGGCAGATTGCGCCGGATCAAAGGCCCCCACCTAAGCTGCCGTCTAGGGCAAGATGGCTGGATGGCTGGGAAGATGATGGAAAAGATGGTCATCAGGAGATTAAGGTGGCACCTGCGACACAAGTTAAATCCTCGTCAATATGGATTTACACCACAGCGCAGCACGGAGGACGCCCTCTATGATCTAGTAAACTACATTAGATCCAAGAGAAAAAATAAGGAAATTGTAGTCTTGATATCCCTAGACATAGAGGGTGCCTTCGACTGCGCGTGGTGGCCGGCCATAAAGGTCCAACTGAACAGGTTGGGATGTCCTGCTAATCTGTGGCACATAATGGCGGACTACCTGAGCGGGAGGAAGGTTAGAGTTAACTACCTGGGAAGGCAAGCGGAGAGGGAAACTACCAAGGGGTGCGTCCAGGGCTCGGTGGGTGGACCATTCCTTTGGAACGTTCTTCTTGATCCGCTCCTGAACGAACTTGACAGGATGGGGACATATTGTCAGGCTTTTGCCGATGACATCGTTTTGGTCTTCTCTGGCCACGAGACAATCCAGATCCAAAAGGAAGCCAACAGCGCGCTGGAATTGGTCCAAAGTTGGGGACGCACAAATAAGCTCCGATTTGCGCCTCACAAAACTAAGTCGATGGTAATCACGAGGAGGTTAAAGTATGACAACCCGATTATAACTATGGGCAACGAACATCTCGCTCTAACAAACGAAATAAAAATCCTGGGGGTCATCATCGACGAAAAGCTCACCTTTGCCAAACATGTTTCATACGTGACCCGGAAGGCCCTAACCATCCATGGCCAGCTATCGCGTGCGGCAAAGGCGACGTGGGGACTGAACCCAGACATTACGAGGACAATCTACACGGCGGTGATCGTTCCGATCATCTCATACGGCGCGGCGGTCTGGGCTACGGAGGTTGACAAAAAATACGTGCAGAAGCAGCTCTCGGTGGTGCAGAGGGGTTTTGCTCAGAAGATTGGCCGGACACACAGAACAGTGTCCAAACATGCGGCCATGATTCTGGCAAGGCTCCTCCCACTTGATCTGCGGATAAAGGAGTCGGCGTCGTTATACGAAATCCGAAGAGGACGCCCGTTCTCACACGTTTCCGACGAGTACAGATTGGAGGGAAAAGTTGAGTACGCCGACTTGGAACATCCTGCCGAAATCCGTATAAACGAGTACACCTGTCTGGACGCGCTCACACCTGAAAAAATAAGAGAGTTAGACCTGAAAGGAAAATTCATATATACCGATGGAAGCAAAATACAAGGGAAAGTGGGCGCTGCCCTAACTGTGTGGTACTCAACACGAGAAATGCAGTATAGGAAACTACGACTGGCGGACCACTGCTCCGTATACCAGGCGGAGATGGTCGCGATTTCAACCGCAATCGAACTAGCCGAAAATAGGAACTGGACTGAGACCAACTTAATGACTGACTCCAGATCATCCTTGGACGCATTAAACACTGACCCGATGGTGCACCCACTTGCGCTCAACATAACAAAAAACATACGGAAAATCAAAGATAAAGGCAACATAATAAGACTCTTCTGGATTAAAGCGCATGTGGGTGTACCAGGAAACAAAAGGGCCGACGAACTGGCCAAGGAAGCAGCATTGAACACCAAAAGGAAGGTAACATATGACGACTTTCCCCTATCTTATGCCAAAGGAAGACTGCGGGTGGCAACAATTGACACCTGGCAACAGAGGTATACAGAGGGAGACACAGCAGGGGTTACCAAGACCTTCTTCCCTGATGTGAGAATGGCGGCGAAAATTATGACTCAACTTGACATGGACTCCCTGACAGCGCAAATCCTCACCGGGCACGGGGGATTTGCAGCGTGCCTGCATAGATTTAAACTGACGGACCGACCGACTTGTAAATGTGACGACGAAAGTGACCAAGATATAATTCATGTAATAACGGAATGCCCGAGGTTCCACAGACAAAGACGAGAAACTGAAATACAAATTGACATGACTATTGACAGGAATAACATTTCGGAAATAATGAAGGATCAGGGGGTAAGAAATAAGTTTCTAGAATTTTGTAAATATGCGGGGGGGACAGTAATTAAGGAAAACAAGACATGAGACTCTAAAATGACAGCAGACAGGACCTTGGGCAGGACTTATACTGACTAAACTTGTACAGATTAAAATAATGACTATGACTGAGACAGGTATGACATCAGCAGCCGCCACCATTCTGAAACATCGGATGAACAGCAGCACACGGAACATAAAACGTCCTAACACCATGTGCGTTCACATGGGATGTTTTAGGGCCTTGGCTGAGAAACTGCAAAAATCTTCAAGGATGGAGGACTACTCGCAGCAGCAAGATGACAGCAAGAAGACATCTGGAAAAAAAACCGAAACCGAATATATTCAATAAATATTTATGAATCGACGGACATGTTTTATAAACTATATAAGGGATACCATCCGGACCTGGTGCTGACTTAGATGGTTTCTTTTTAATTATTTTATTGATTTCCTCCAAAGTTGGTGGGTTGGCATGAAAATCTATGAATGGACTCTCAGGTTTTCGTTCGTTGGGATCCCCATACAGCCTTTGATTTTTAGGCACTTCGTATGTGCTTTTATAATAATCAAGAAGTTGATCGTTGGTCAAGAGGAGTTTACCTTTTTCGTCTTTGAAAATGTTTTTAGAGTACTTAAAAGGATTTTTATCAAAGTCTACTTCGTGTTTTGCCCGGTCAAAGCTATCACGGTTTTTTGTTATTTGTTGTGATATGCCTTGTATTAATTTAAGAATTGACCTTAATGACCTAGACAGTTTACCCCTACGAAGTTTCTTTACGAGGTCTCTTTTTTCCTTCTCATTTTCAATTTAAAACCGTTTTCTTTATAACTGTGAGCATAATGATTCGAAGGTGGATAGTGCTCATTGAAGTAGTCAAAAATAGTATTTTGTAGTGTCTCTACTTGCGCGTCGAGTACCTGGATTGAACCCGGATGCTCTAACAGGTCCACTATATTTTGGTCGTATATTTTCCATGTCGATGGTTTAATATTGGGAATGCTAAGACGCGTCCTGATGGTCATGGACTCCTGGTGATTCGCATTCAATGGCTCACCATCTGATATATGAGGGTAAACTCTATCCGAAGTGAAAACTGAAGATATTACCGGCGATTGCCGCTCTTCAGCACCATTGTGTTTTTGAGATGTTTAATAAACCAGGCTCGTCTTTTGTAAGTTTTCGCGCCGTTTTCGCCGTTAATATCAACCGATGGACAGTTTTTCCGCCCCTCCTCTCGGACTGTCCCAGGGATATTTTTCTATCTATCCGATAAAGTTAATCGGATCTTTTAATGCGTTTTATGTTGTTATAAATTCCTATTACAATTTATTATGAATATTACTTTTATAAATAGACTTTTTGGACAATTGATATAAATTGGAACATTCGCGTTACTACGCGAATCCTAACATCGCTACATAAAAACTAAAATGTTTTGTGGCATAACATCAAATTATTATGAAATCGTTGTCCAAAAATTACCAATAGTTATTGCTACAGTTACAGTTTAACAAACATAGTTATTGCTGACTTTTAATAACGATTAAGTGTTTTTTTTTTATAAATGTAAGTGTTTTCATTGAATAACGATTGTCTTTAAAAGCGCGAATTATTGTTAGAGCTTTGGTTGAAAGAAAAAGTGTCATTTCATTATTTGTGATGAGTGAGCCGGGTGTTGAAAATTGTGATGTCAGCAGTGCTGACGTCACTGTTTCTAGAAACTTAGATGGTAATGGGCTTTCGTTATATATATTTTATTTTAATTTTAAATATATTATTATGTTGTTATTTTATTGTGATATATTATTATTGTTATTATTTTATTGTTATATTTATAAAATATCTTATATATCTTAAATATCAATTATGATTATTTCTCATGCTCCTCTTCTGATGATTTCCGTAGCGCTGGTAGTGCTTTATCTCCAAATGATGATTCTTTTTCTCTTCTTGATTATAACTTCAATCTTATATTCCCAAACAACGTCCACTGCCTTAATCTTATCCACATAAATGCACAAACCTCTACGGCCCACTTTCCTGATCTTCTCGCAACTGTATCTCGACAACGTATTAGTTGATGGCATATTGGTGTCAGAGTCCTGGTTAAAACCTTCTCTGTCATCTACACTTTATTCTCTTCCAGGTTTTATGCTGATACGAAATGATCGCGTGCTTAAAAGATGCGGAGGTGTATGTATCTATCGCAGTGATAGCATACCGTTCAGTGTTATCTGCCAATCCCTTAACACATCACATGACCATCTTGAATACTTGTTTCTTGTAATTTAGTTAGCTGATTTCTTTTTTTAGTATGTCTATTCTCCCTCTTTCAGCTACACATTATCCGACTTTTCGACGAAGATATTTGGTAGTGATGACATTAGACGAGACATTCTTCTTCTCATTCTTGACATTGTAACCCCCTTAATCACCCATATTTTGAATTATTCCCTCTATACAAAAATTTATCCCCAAGCCTGGAAATTGGTACATGTCATTCCTCTACCCAATACGTCTAACCCTATCTCTTTTCCTCAATTCCGTCCTATCTCATTACTATTACCCATTTAATCCTAGCTTTTGGAGAATGGGGTGTACAAGCAACTCACCACTTTTCTAGCTTTCAATAATCTATATAATCTGGCTTCCGTCCTTTATATAGCACTAAAACTGCGTTGCTCAAAGTAATTGATGATATTCGCCATGCCATGGACAATCAAAAGTTAACTGGACTCATCTTGTTAAATTTTAGCAATGCGTTCAATTCAGTCGACTTAGACGTAATGCTAGAGCTATTGCGCTCTCTTAATATCTCATCTCCAGTAATCGATTGGTTTTCCTCTTACCTACATGGACGCCGGCAGAGGGTCTGCATAGATGGGAACTTCTCAGACTGGAATGATGTCTCTGCAGATGTACCACAAGGCGGTGTATTATCTCCTCTTCTCTTTTCATTGTTTATTAACGAAATCACAAAAGTACACTACCATCTCCATGCAGATGATTTGCAGCTTTATCGACACACGACAATTAAAGATCTGGCTTGTACTATCGAAGCTCTTAATGGTGATCTCAGTAGATTTAAGAAGTGGGCTGAGGAATACGGCCTCCTTGTTAATCCAACGAAATCACAAGCCCTTATTATAGGTAGCAAGCAATTGCGCAACAAAATAATTACTATATATTTACTTTACTGAGTTATGATTCCAATTCAATACCATTTGTGAATAAATCAAAAAATCTGGATTCAATTGATTCTAACAATTATTGTGGATTGTAATCTCTTATAGTCAACTCAAATTAATGAAGTTAAGAAACTACATTACTCTTTTCACTCACTTAAGCGGTTGCAGAACTTCTTTTCAATAAAATCTAAAATAATGCTATCACAAACACTTCTCTTACCATTGCTCGCCTACGCTGACATCAGTTATTTAGATGTATCTGAGGAGCTTCTAAATAGACAAGATCGATTAAAAAATTTATGCATCCAATTTGTATAGGGACTGCATAAATTTGACCATATATATCCCAATATCGAACTCATTTAAAGTGGTTTCCTGTCCGCCTTCGCCGGAATGTGCATATCCTATTTCTTCTTTATAATATCTTACATAACTCCTCTTCCTCTAATTTACATGAACATTTTCAAGCAACTCCACACAGAACAAGACCACATCTTTCGTGTGTCTCTAAAATCTCTTGAAGCACCTCATTTTAATACTTTCTTTTATTCAAATTCTTTTACTGTCGTTCGTCTTTGAAATTCTCTTCCAGATGATATCTTTAATGGAAATTCAACCCTTAGCTCGTTCAAGCTAAGACTAAAAGAAAACTACCTCTCCTCTGCATTATAAATAATATATGTAAATTAGTATTGAATACGTAAACCAGTATTTTTTGTATGGAAATATCTATATATATATAATACATAGTATGTAAAAATATATATTCAAATATATTATGTTGTATTATAGGGTATGTTTTAATACATATGTATTATATTGCAGGTATATATATTTTTTTAATAATACAAAATTTGTTTTATTAAGCTTTTTGTTTGCATGTCTTTGTTTATGTTTTTAACATACAGGTACCAGTGCGCATTGACATTTTAATTTTCCTTTTTGCCGAAGGGTAACTGGTAGAGATCTTTTAAAGAGATACGTTAAACCTTTGTATACTTTTTTTCGTTGTATAATTTTCGGTTTTTCTGGTACATAAATATATAACACCTTAACTGATTTGGAAACAGAAGATTACACATGCGACGCCGACCTTGATTCTTTAAGTTCTTGGTTCAACAAACCAGGAAGCTGCAAAGTAAAGTAACTGTATGAAACTGCAAAGCAATGTTAATGTAACTAAGCATTTTCGGAAAATGCTTTTTAGACTATAGTGAATAAATACAAATTTAAACATACAACAGAAGCAACATTATAGGTGGCGATATATCGTGGAATGCAAAAGAAGTAATAAAAAGCAATTATATGCTTAACTAGTAAAACATTTTATTATATATCACTGATGGATGATAACAATATCTATCGGTGATTATAATGGATGATTAATTAATTCAGTAACACTTATTAATCTTTAATTATTGGAAAACAATCAAATAAATACGAATACTGATAGTTTATCAGTGATTATGATATGTGTGCTTTTCCGGTAGACGAGTCATGCATTAAAATCATTTATTTTTCCAGAGTTCTTAAATTCGTAAATAAGTTAAAGTCTAGAAGCTTCATAATATTTTCTGATATATTGGTTCGTGCGCTGCCAATATCTTAAATAAACCTTAAAGTAAAAGAAAATATCACCTTGTTCTCTAGCTCCAAAAACTTTTAAATTCAAAAGAAATATTCTAGTTACAAAAAAAAATAGTTAATGAGTTCGTAACCGTGGTTTGGTGGTTTAAGAGGCACGAGTCACCGACACACCGCAGTAGCCATTCCATTACTACAGTGATACTTTTTTTATCACGTATATTTTTTTTATAGGATTGGCAAGTACACATTAAATAATAAAGATTTACAGAACAAACGCTGAAACAATCTTTTTTTAACATAAATCATTTATTCTATAAAAGACAACTACAATACCTTGTATTTAAAAATAAATGATATGCTAAAACCTGTGATAGTGAGAGCCTGTTTCAGTCGGTTCTGTACTATTCGTGGGATGCAAGACCGTGCGGACAGACGAAATGAAAACGTTGTACATCCTTGGTGCTGCTGCTTTTAGGAAACCAATATAGGTTTCATATACTTTGTTTATTCCTCATATTAAAATATACCGAGCTGTTCCTCTAACAATTGTTGCAAAATTTTCTTGAACTTTGTCGTACTCAATGAAAATATGTTTAATTAGTTATTGGATTTCATTACTTATGTTGACATTTAGTTCCGGTACGCGTGAATTCGCATATCTTAGGAATTCTGCTCGTGTAGTGTCGATGTAGTAAAGTCTTTAATGATTCTTTAATACAAATTATATAAATATCAGCCAGTTCAGCAAACTGTTATAATAACAGGGTTAAGCCGGGACAGACGCCGAGCTGGGCTAAATGTAATCAAATATGCAAAACACCAAATATCTTAATATATAAAACACAAAGACACTCACTCACTGACTCATTCATCGCTCTACAGCCCAAACCGTAATACCTAGAAAGCTGAAATTTGGACTCAAGACTCCTGACATATTGAATAGGTGCAATAAAAAAGGATTTTGCAAAGGTCCAAACCGTTCCAAAGTTACAGCTAAAATACTGCAAAAAATATAACGCGCCTGTTTGATACCTAATAGGTGGTGTGGAAATTCAAACAAAATGATTGATCACTTTCGCCGTCCGTTGCGAAGCATGGGTAACCTGCTAGTTAATAATAAAATAGTGTTTTTTTTCTTTAATATTTTAGAAAACTTTGAGTAACCTCTAACTGGCGACACCTAATAACTAAAAGAATAAAAATGTTACAGATTAATTAAGATTTTTTAATTATCTGTCAATAAAAAATGAACGCAATGTCCTCAATGAATTCGAATGTCTACATATCTATCAAATGCCATTTATCCCCAGCGCAAAGATTAGTTGCCCCGAATTTTGAGACTTGAGAAGGACAGATGCTTTTAAAGTCAGCGATCAGGATAAACAGCATCAAATGTGCTACCAACTTCATTCATGATATTAAAAAAAGTACTAAGAAGCAAATAAATAAAAACGATAAGAATGAAAAACAAACTAAAATTATAATTCACCTAAAGATACACGTACCGACGTGGCTGATTACAATAATGAAGAACTATTGATTTGTTTAAGAAGTATTATTTAAAGGTTTGGAAATAATTTAACACTTAAAAGCAGAAGTTATTATATTAAGGAGATGTATGCAATCGGATAAATCGGTAAAACCGGGATAAACTGGGACGTCTATCCCGGTTTTACCGTTTAATTTAAAAGTAAGATAATTAAAGGTTTATTAAAAATTATTATCAGAAGAGCTTCTTTTGGTATCTCTTAAGACCTAAACTTACAGTTAACTCAGAACGGTTGGAATGAACAAACAAATATGTTATATCATATATTACTACAAATCGAAACAATTTATAAAAGTAAAAAAAAATTCATTGATTTCGTTTTATAACTATAAATTATAACAAAATTGACGCAAAGATTAATTAGAAACTTCTTTCTTAAACATTTTACTAAAACAAAATGTAAGCGACAATTAATATTTGATGGCTTGAACCCTCCGTAAGGCCACTCAATATTAGATTTACGGAGGAAAAAGAATGGTTTTTTTACAATCTTACCTCACACCGGTCAGACTTCCATTTCAAAATAACCTTTGCACTTTTTTTTAAATAATAATATGATAATAATATGATAACTAAATTATCTTATCTTAACAAGACCGAACAATAAGTATGGGAAGTTACCATAAAAAATATTAGATTACATTGTTTTTAATTGATGGTATCTAATTTGTTGATTAAAATCAGTGATTGTTTTTTAATTATTGTTATAATCAAATGTAAGACAAAATGTGTACAAACAAAGGCATTCAGTATTTTCTTCCTATGTGCATTTACAATAAAGTATTCCTAAGCAAAACACTAAAAGTATCGCATTAGATTAATACGTATAGATATTACAAGAAATGTAGAACAAAGTAAAAAACACCTCAACGATTATTTTTGTCACACTTTGAATTTTTATTATGCAGTGCAATAATGCAATAAAATAATCTTTATCCATGATATCTTATCGAATAGAATTGGTTTAGTTAAAAGTAAGTCAGACTTTTCTTCTTTGTTCAACGAACTTCATATTGTGTCCAGTAGTATTCTTTAATTTTTGTTAATTTCTCTATTTAGAGTACATCGAAGAAGTAAATATTTATACTTTGCTGACGTTATTTGCTGGTGTCACTGTTTTTAAATGTTTTGTGTTGCCTATTTGTTACAAAACATAAAAAATTTAAAAATAATTTTAATTCTCAAAGAATTGAATTAAACATAATATGTAACGAATATATAACATAATATTTTAGAACTTTAAATATAAAAAATACCTTCGACTTATGGATGGTATCTGTAAAAGCGTTTCAATAATGGAAATTGTGGTGCCTCATTTGGCAACTTTTTATGACTCCGTGCTTGCTTGCTGTGTGTTTTCTGACCTAAAGAATCATAGAACAATAATACCCTTTTTGAAATCTGGTAATGCTTCAGATCTCTACCAATATCGTTGTACTCTATCAGCAAAATACAAAAAAAAATCACTTAATTAATTATTAGATCATTTTAATAAAAAAAAATACCATCAACAGCCAATTCGGTTTTGCGAGAGGTCGCTCTGATACTGACACTGACACTGACACTGACACTGACACTGACACTGACACTGACACTGACACTGACACTGACACTGACACTGACACTGACACTGACACTGACACTGACACTGACACTGACACTGACACTGACACTGGAGCATAAAACGAACATTTTGAACCTGCCAGGAGAAATCGCAGATTATTCCAAGAGCATTGTGTGATCTATCTAAAGAATTCCAGTTTGTTAAGAATAAAATATTTTTTAGAAAATTGGAAATTGGATGTTATTAAGAACAATGATCTCAAATTTTTAATTTCTTGCTTGTCCAATAGGTAATAAAGTAAGGGTTGAAGTCAACGGCTAGAGGTTAGCTGGGCTCCAATACAATTATATATCGGTTTAATGTTACACTTCCTTACTTATATAAATGATCTGCCTACTATTGTAGATAAACGTAATGAGATATTATTTTAGGCTGACGATACTTTTTTGGACATTTAAAATAAAGCGGTGTCAGATATGTGTGTGTACATTGTAATGTACGAGTACGACGATGTCAAAAGGGTTCTCTCCAAATAGCCAATGGTTTAGTGTTAACAACCCGCTATTTAATAATACTAACTAAACTAAACTTCTCAGGTTTATAAATCTAAATGTAAAATAGGTACCCACTAATTTACTTTTAAATTGGGAAGTGTAGTAGATAGGGTAGTAAAATTAGTTCTGCCGGATATGCTATTAAAACAATAAGATTCCTTAGACTATCGCCAAAATGGCATATTATAGTTTTTTTATAGCATATTGTCGAATCTACTCTGGAATAAACCTGTCGATATCAATACCATTTTTGTTTTCAAAAGAGAGATTATTCACTAATTTACAATTTGAGCTTTAGAGATATTTAGTAGATAAATTTAAACAAACTGTAGTCAGTACATTTTTGATATCAAGTGACAGTTAAATGTATAATACGTACAGCTAATTATTATTAAGAATGACTCAAATCAGCTAATATTAACTGTTGCCTGTCGAGTGTTAGCAGCCGCGATAGGTTGTTGCTTCCTATAACGTTGTAACAGATGAATTTTTGAAGTCATGTTCAAAAAAATGAAAAGTAATGTGTCCTTAATTTTATTTCAGTGGTTATAAATAAATAAATATTAAATATAATTCAAATTGATGTCTCATTTGTTGCTTTTAGTAAACAAACGCATATGTGATATAAAATATTTTTATATATTCAGTCAAATTGAATGAGTGCGTCTGAGCCTATGTGTGTGTGTCTGTGTCTTAAGATCCTTTTAACACGCAAACAGCAAAATATGAATTCTTTACATCAAAACTCTTGACGGAATCATAACCCTATTTTATATTTATAATACAGTAAAAGACAATTAGAAATTAAAGATGTTTTACTGTAATAGTTAGTTATTATTGGGGTTGGTTTGAATGTGTCCGTTGTAGCCACTCGCATTAATTATTCAATTTGTCACAAATCTTTAAGATGAAACGAAGTTTTTTATTATATCAATATTATAGTCAAAACGTTGCAAATATTAAATAGGTCTAAGAAGGTACTCAAGAAAACTAATTATTTTATAAAGTACGCATGATGAAGCAATGCGAGAAATACAATAATTATGTGATTGTTATGGAATAACACATAAAAGGTTTTTTTCTTGTTCATATTTCTCATGAACAAGAAACAAGATATAAATACCTGACTTGCGCTATAAAAAGAAACACATATGTGAAACACAGGCCTGTTCAATTTTATGGTAATCAAAAAAATAATTTCAATGAAAGCATTAAAAAAATTGGTTCGCCATTGACGGAATAACAAGCGAAAGTTCGGCCTCCGTTCAGTGAGTTAATATGCTATAGAGTAAATAAAATGATTTAAAATTTGATTTAAAAAACTTTATTAACTATAAAAAACACTGAGTAAAAATTGAAACTAATGTGGACAATATATTTCAAACCATTTTGAAGGTAAGCCTGTCTGGGTAAGTCTTTTTACTTTTTTCTGTAAATCCGATAAAACATATAGTTTAAATAAGTTTACAAAATTAACTCTTCCGTCCTTAAGGGTTAAAGTAGCGGTTGATCAATCCCCTTATAGCATCATCGATACGTTTGTTAATTTCGTCCTGAAGAATGAAATAAAAAATAAGTATGTTTAAAAATTGTTAATTATTAGTAATATTATAAAAATTTAAAATAAAAACAGCTTTTTACCTTGTTCTCGTCGATAGAGGAAGGTATGCCTTCTTCAAAATATTGGTTGACATCATCAGAAATATCATTGCCTTGAGACACCACGGTGAGGTCAGACTGAAAATAATTTAAGTTTAATTAATTTAGTTAAATTTTATATTAAAAGTAATATTACTAGTATAAAAAGCTGTTGTAACAGTAATAGAATATTTCGTAAATGTATTTAGATACATATTTTTTTACAATATATCCTAGTTTTGATTATGTCGCAACCATTTATATTTATCCAAGTTAAGAGTGAAGTTTGATTTATTCAAGTAAATCGTGATAATTCAAGGAATTTATAAATTGAGGTAACATTTGTTTACCTTAATGCCACCCAGATTGAAGTTAACGGACAAACTGCGAACGCTGATGGTTCCGAAACCGACATCAACATAGAGCTCAACGACGAGACGAATAGACTTGATCAAGAGACTGAAAAGAACATAAAAATACATAAGTCGAACAGCAGAACGCGATAGAACTCACAAGGTATTTAAGAGTATTGAGAAGAGATAGAATATAGAAAAATAACCAACTCTTGAGTATTAAAATAAATCAATGTTTACCTGCCCTTTACCTGGCCCTCGAATTCTCTACCATTGACAAGCCCTTCAACACTGGAATCGCCTAAAAGTATAAAGGGATGTAAAGAAGTAGCCCATTAAAAAAAAAACTAATTATTTGTTTCAATTTTATGATCTGTAGATTGTGTGCTCATTTCCATACAGAGATCTTTTTTGTATGGAAAGCGAGTGACACAGATATTAATTGTGTTAGTTGTATTAACAGACATATATTTTATTACATCACAAAAATTATGACTACTTCCTCTCTGTCAACCTACCAATTGCAAGACTGATTGCCGGAAGAGAAACGTCGAGATAAAGTCGGTTAAAGAAATGATTGTAGTTCAGAGCTTGGATACGGAAGTTGCTGAGACCGGAAAAATGAAGGTTTTCAACGAAACCCTTCACTACACCATCTCTAAAATCATAAAAGTTAATTTTAAACAAATACAAACATAAAGTAGTGATTGTAAAAAAGTCCATGCAATGATTTTCTACCGCTGGCTTCTTAATACTTACGTTCCGGGGGGGGCAAATTCAAAATCTCTCCTACCGACCGTGTTTAATGGGTCAAGACCTAAAAGTCTAATGAAAGCACTTGCGAATTCAAAAATGCTTCTGATTCCACCCTCAACATTGTTTCTTTGGATTGGCTGATCACTAAATTCACCTGATTCAAAACCAAATTATATTAGAAAAAGTAGAAATCTTAAAATTCTGATAATTTAATGCATTACTTATAACTTAACTTACCAACAACATCGATGCCACTCTCCCGAGGCAGAGCAAAAGCTCCTGCGACGACCACGAGGACACTTAAGAGTTGAAGTTTCATTTTAAACACTAAGGAACAAATACATATCTTATTAATATTACTATATATTATTATTCCACAAATCTAAAACGTGCAAAATTAAATAATATTCAATTATAGACAACATTTGTAACTACTTATAGTTTGGTTTAGTTAATATATAATTGGAATGTTTAAATTTGTTTCGAGGGAAATAAAATAATTTTGCTCTCGATTATAAAAAATAGTAGTGTTTCACTCACCGAGTTACCCGTCTCTAAGAATATAGTTATTGTTATTTCGTTCGGTATTTATACTAAAAGCTTATCTTATAAAGATATAATTGTTATTAATCACCAACGATGTCTGCGTGAATGAAGATAGCGATATCCGCTACTTTAATACCTTCAGACACTATCATCCTTAAAGTAGAAGGTTCGTTGACTCGTAATAGTTTTATTCAATTAGTTTAAGAAAATAATAGCGATTTAAAGGTAGCTGTAGATATAAGAACGACGGGCATTTTCTTAGAGGCAATTTTCTAATATATTTTAGTATTCAATTAACGTGAAGATAATATTTTTTTAGTGAACATAAAAACGAAGTACCTATTAAGTGTACAAGAGGTTTACCTGAAAAATAAATTTCGTATGTTATTTGAATTATTAGAGTAACAGGAAAACAAACAATAAAATTCTATCAGCCAAAATGGCTCGATAAGTTTGTGAAAGTAATTGAATCTAAAAAATCCAAATTATGATTATTTTTTAAATATGAGACAGTCTATTGACTGTATTACAACGAAAACAACAAAAGTACAGCAAAATTTTATTGTGTTACATGTTAATGATGTATATCACACTAGCTTTAAAAAAAATTCAATAATTTATGTAAAATTATATTTAAAAATATATTTTTTTCTTTTCAACACCTGTTATGTTTAGATCTTAAATTGATCCATGCCTACAAATCTAGTCACTTGCCAACCTTTTGTATAAGAAAAGTGTCAGTCACAGTTACAGCTTAAAATCAAAGATTGTTTTGCTGATTTTCTTTATATAAATAAAGAAGTAAGAAACATAGCAGGACTCAGAGTGGTCTGAGTCGCCTAGACGGAAAGCTCGTCACTTATTATTATAAGATATTGTAGTCCGCCTAGATTATGATTGAAATTAAAATGATTTTTCAATTTATTGCCAACAAATATTTACTGGAAAATCAAAAAAAATGCTTCATTTATTTTTAATTAATTCTTATATTTTTATTATTTTCAAAGTTTAGTACTATCTGGGTTTTTTATTTGACGTAACGGTTGTCGCTACTCAGTGCGCAAAACAGTCAACAAAGATTATTAATTACAAATAGATACAGATTAGCTTTTAAAATTGACGATTGTGAAACAGTGATCACAATATAAACCAGGACGCGTTTGGAACCCTCATAGCTTTAACATTAAGTTGGAAAGTGCTTTAAAGAAGGGCTTATTATGATAAATCTGGTATCGAAATAAGCCCTCCTGACACTTCCATTTTGACGTACACAAGTGATCACTGATAATGATTTAAAGTGAAAAAGATATAAATAAATAAATAAATGTGCCTATCTGGTAGGGAGAACTGACTATCCAGATGATGATTGTGATAGAATAAAAGAGTGAATATAAATTTGTATTGAATCACTTGTGTATGTACGAATAGCAGTGTGAGCAAAGTCGTTCTGGCTGGACTGCCGAACCACACCACTACCACTCTTCCTCCTTCCGCCCGGGCCCCGCTGTGTCCGCCCGGCGCCCGCTGCTTGTCGTCGTCCGCGCCTCGCTATTGATATCAATGTCACATTGCTTCTAACTTTGCGTTAGGCGCTTAACATAGAACCTTAACACTGATGACTTTATATAAACCGCGTTAAGTGTATACCTAATACAGGTTTAATACTTGGTGAAATGCAAAAAGTTGAAATCCGTTTAGATAGGAGTTCCGTTAAATCTATTCTTAGTGAACGTCTACGTCACAAAAGAAGTATAAAAATAACTATGTAAAATTTTAAGTTTATCGAACAGATAGTTTCTGAGATTTCGTGATGAGTCAGTGAGTGGTAAATTGCTTATAAACGCTCGGTGGCTACAAATAGCTAGAGATTGTGATAATTCAAAATTAAATTAAAGTTATATATCAAATCTATCATGTTCATCACGCTCACAATCGTCACCAGCTCACATATATGCGTGGTATCGAATATGACATTCGCTAGAGTCGGTCGGTCGGTATCTGTTCGTGTGTGTATGACACTTTTATATAAATGTTTTATTTTAGGTATATATGTATGTGTGTATGTATTTAATTAAAAAAATATATGTATATACATATATTTAACGTATACATTACATATATATCAGAATTCTATAATCGCAGTTGATGATTTTTAATTTATAATCGAGTGGGGGGAAACCCGTTTTATGACGACAACTGGCAAATCGTCAGTCCAAATCGGACAAATCGGAGGTCGGAAGATGAACGAGACGCATGTTAGTTGCAAAATTTCCAACCTTTAAAAACTAAAATCTTGCTATCTCACTCCCTTTCGTTACCCCTTCTCGACTATGCTGACGTTTGCCAATTAGATGCTAACGAGAAGCTACTTAATAAATTAGATCGCCTTCAAAACTTGTGCTTTAGTTTTATCTTCGAATTGCGCAAGTTTGACCACGTTTAAAATTTTCGACGTCAACTTAAGTGGCTCCCTATTCGCCTTCGCCGGAATATGCATATTTTAACCACGCTGTATAATGTTTTAAGAAATTCATCTCCCTCTTATTTATATGAACCCCAAACGCTCTTGTGTTTCTGTTAAATCTCTTAATGTCTCTCCTTACAATTCAACATTTTTCTCCAAATCTTTTTCCATTTATGCAGCGCGGTTATGGAATAATACCCTTCCCAGCCATATTATAAGTAGCGCAAGTGTTGTCTCGTTTAAACGTAGATTAAAGTTCCACTATCTCTCCCAGTTATAAATATATATATATATATATATATTATATATGCATTTGTAATATTATATATTTATATATTCATATATAATATTATGTATTGGTATAATTTAGTTTATTATATAAGTAGTATTTAGTTAGTTATTTACAATTAAGAATATGTATTATATGTAGTGTGTAACTATTTCTGCCCTTTTAATTCAACTTTGTCACTCTCATGGGTAGCTGGTAGAGATCTCTCTTTAGAGATAAGCTCATTCAATGTTTTTCATGTTTCTGAATATTTTGTTATTACGAAATCTGGTACATGAATAAATAAATAAAATAAATAAAATGTTAGAGGCTAAGTTTCTAGACTGTATGTCAAACAATATATTTTTTTTATACATTTTTAAAAGTTATTTTGTTATAACGGCCAATATCTTCGAGACGGACGAAAACCGGGGAGAGCGCGTAACTTAGAACGATTCAAATTCAAATTCAAAATATCTTTATTCAAGTAGGCATTTACACGCACTTTTGAATCGTCAATTATTATAATACAAAAAAAGTGTAGTCAGTCCGTAAGTAAGCTACCACCGGCTCGGAATGCTGTTCTGTTGAGAAGAGCCGGCCAGAAACTCAACAGTTGCTCTTTTCAAAAGAAATATAACAATCCTAGGTGATGTACATTATAATATAAATCCTGCAAATGATTCAACAACTTAAGTTCCACATATTTCGATCCACTAAAAAGTCTTGAACGTTATAATAAGATTTATTTAATAATAAACTTTTGATATTAGATTTAAAACCAAGAAAAGGAAGGTCTCAGATATCTTGTGGAACTTTATTATATATGCGTATACTCAAACCCATGAAGGATTTATTAACTTTTTGAAGCCGAAACTTTGGAGTTACGAGTATGTTTTTATTTCTCGTATTTATCGCGTGTTTGTCGCTGTTTTCTATATAACTATTTAGATTTTGACGTATGTATAATATGTTATTAAATATATATTGCGAAACGACTGTATTTCTTTAAAAAAATCTCTCAGAGAATCTCTAGCTTTTAAGTTATAAATAGCTATAGCATAGCTCTTTTTTGTAAAATAAATAGAGAATTAATTTCGGCAGCATATATATTATAAAATACCGTAAGATAAAATAATGTGAAAATAACTAAAATAAACAAGTCGAGCCGTATTAATGTCCGTTAATTGTCTAACTCGGGCATCTCCTCAGGCAACACGCGACAAGGTCCAGAAGTCCCGCGCCACGTTTAAATTACGGCCTACTTGTTTTCGTTAGCGCGCTAGTCGTTCATGTATCAGACATAGAATATTTGTCTTGCAAATTTTACAAGAGAACGGGTGAATCGGAGTTCGTGTAACGATTTAGCTTATAAATATAAATTCAAAATATTTTTATTCAAGTAGGCATTTCCGCGCACTTTTAAGTCGTCAATTTCCGTCGTCGTCGTCCGTGAGTAAAGTACCACCGACTCGGAATGCTGTGCTGAGACGAGCCGGCCAGAAACATCCTGTGGTGTTTTTGACTGTTTCTTTGTTAAATATGTGTGACACACACAGTTCTTTTTATAAAATTAATTTAAAAATCAATCCAGCAGCACTGTCAAAAAAAAAAACAAAATCTGTAAAAAATAAAAATTGCAAAATCTAAGTATACAAAAAATAAATATTAACTATAAAGTTTATATTTTAAGTTAATATGTCTGAAAGAAATTTGCTTGAAATTGATATGCTTTTGAAGCGATAAAACCACCTTTTTTGTATTATTCATCAGTTTCTGTGTAGTGTTCTATTTTGTGACTGTTTAACAGAATATAATAAACCCTCTAATTCTTTAACGGAAGAAGATAAATAAAACAAACGGATTGATACGAGCACTGTTACTAAAGCCAATTCTCTAAACTTAGAATAAATAGTTAATAAGTAAATTTTAAAATCATTATTGATTATTAATTTTATACGTGATTATATATGATGCAAATGATGAGAGATTATAGTTAGTTCCTATTGAGATAGGATAGCTAAGGATAGCTAAGGTGGAGCATAGCTATCCTTAGCTATCGACCGCATAAGGTTCTACCATTACTTTCTGGGACAATAAACAATAATTATTTAAAAAAAACTTCTTTCATGTCTTATCAGATCGCTCCTTTCTACTACTACTTAACCATTATAAAACCCATTTAAATCAATAATAAAATTATTAAAAAATACTGAAATGAGATATTGGTTCAAATATTATTACAGCACATCATATGTTATTACAAAAAAGAAACTCTCTCTTCATCTATAACTGTAGTATAATATATACTTAATATTGTTGAATTTCAAAAATCCATTAACTTTAATTAAAAATCAAAAATCTCCTCCGGTATCCGTTATCTGTCGAATAAGAATCGAAAAAATGTTCAAACGGAAATGTGATTAATATTTAATCATAATTAATTAACGGCTTAATATTCCTAATCCGTATCTATCTGTAATTAATTATCTTTGTTGACTGTTTTGCGCACTGAGTAGCGACAACCGTTACGTCAAATAAAAAACCCAGATAGTACTAAACTTTGAAAATAATAAAAATGTAAGAATTATTGTAAGTTTAATTGAATGAAGCATTTTTTTTGATTTTCTAGTAAATATTTGTTGGCCGTAATTTGAAAAATCATTTTAATTTCAATCATAATCTAGGCGGACTACAATATCTTATAATAATAAGTGACGAGCTTTCCGTCTAGGCGACTCAGACCACTCTGAGTCCTGCTATGTTTCTTACTTCTTTATTTATATAAAGAAAATCAGCAAAACAATCTTTGATTTTAAGCTGTAACTGTGACTGACACTTTTCTTATACAAAAGGTTGGCAAGTGACTAGATTTGTAGGCATGAATCAATTTAAGATCTAAACATAACAGGTGTTGAAAAGAAAAAAAAATATTTTTAAATATAATTTTACATAAATTATCGAATTTTTTTTTAAAGCTAGTGTGATATACATCTTTAACATGTAACACAATAAAATTTTGCTGTACTTTTGTTGTTTTCGTTGTAATACATTCAATAGACTGTCTCATATTCAAAAAATAATCATAATTTGGATTTTTTAGATTCAATAACTTTCACAAACTTATCGAGCCATCTTGGCTGATAGAATTTTATTGTTTGTTTTTCTGTTATTCTAATAATTCAAATAACATACGAAATTTATTTTTCAGGTAAACCTCTTGTACACTTCATAGGCACTTCGTTTTTATGTTCACTAAAAAATATTATCTTCACGTTAATTGAATACCAAAATATATTAGAAAATTGCCTTTAAGAAAATGCCCGTCGTTCTTATATCTACAGCTACCTTTAAATCGCTATTATTTTCTTAAACTAATTGAATAAAACTATTACAAGTCAAGGAACTTCTACTTTAAGGATGATAGTGTCTGAAGGTATTAAAGTAGCGGATATCGCTATCTTCATTCACGCAGACACCGTTGGTGATTAATAACATAATTATATCTTTATAAGATAAGCTTTTAGTATAAATACCGAAAGAAATAATAATGACTATATTCTTAGAGACGGGTAACTCGGTGAGTGAAACACTACTATTTTTTATAATCGAGGGCAAAATTATTTTATTTCCCGCGAAACAAATTTAAGCATTCCAATTATTAACTAAACTATAAGTAGTTACAAATGTTGTCTATAATTAAATATTATTTAATTTTATACGTTTTAGATTTGTGGTATAATAATATATAATAATATTAATAAGATATGTATTTGTTCCTTAGTGTTTAAAATGAAACTTCAACTCTTAAGTGTCCTCGTGGTCGTCGCAGGAGCTTTTGCTCTGCCTCGGGAGAGTGGCATCGATGTTGTTGGTAAGTTAAGTTATAAGTAATGCATTAAATTATCAGAATTTTAAGATTTCTACGTTTTCTAATATAATTTGGTTTTGAATCAGGTGAATTCAGTAATCAGCCAATCCAAAGAAACAATGTTGAAGGTGGAATCAGAAGCATTTTTGAATTCGCAAGTGCTTTCATTAGACTTTTAGGTCTTGACCCATTAAACACGATCGGTAGGAGAGATTTTGAATTTGCCCCCCCCGGAACGTAAGTATTAAGAAGCCAGCGGTAGAAAATCATTGCATGGACTTTTTTACAATCACTACTTTATGTTTGTATTTGTTTAAAATTAACTTTTATGTTTTTAGAGATGGTGTAGTAAAGGGTTTCGTTGAAAACCTTCATTTTTCCGGTCTCAGCAACTTCCGTATCCACGCTCTGAACTACAATCATTTCTTTAACCGACTTTATCTCGACGTTTCTCTTCCGGCAATCAGTCTTGCAATTGGTAGGTTGACAGAGAGGAAGTAGTTATAATTTTTGTGATGTAATAAAATATATGTCTGTTAATACAACTAACACAATTAATATCTGTGTCGCTCGCTTTCCATACAAAAAAGTTATCTGTATGGAAATGAGCACACAATCTACAGATCATAAAATTGAAAAAAAATTATTAGTTTTTTTTAATGGCCTACTTCTTTACATCCCTTTATACTTTTAGGCGATTCCAGTGTTGAAGGGCTTGTCAATGGTAGAGAATTCGAGGGCCAGGTAAAGGGCAGGTAAACATTGATTTATTTTAATACTCAAGAGTTAGTTATTTTTCTATATTCTATCTCTTCTCAAAACTCTTAAATACCTTGTGAGTTCTATCGCGTTCTGCTGTTCGACTTATGTATTTTTATGTTCTTTTCAGTCTCTTGATCCAGTCTATTCGTCTCGTCGTTGAGCTCTATGTTGATGTCGGTTTCGGAACCATCAGCGTTCGCAGTTTGTCCGTTAACTTCAATCTTGGTGGAATTAAGGTAAACAAATGTCACCTCAATTTATAAATTCCTTGAATTATCACGATTTACTTGAATAAATCAAACTTCACTTTTAACTTGGATAAATATAAATGCTTGCGACAACTAGGATATATTGTAAAAAAATATGTATCTAAATACATTTACGAAATATTCTATTACTGTTATAACAGCTTTTTATACTAGTAATATTACTTTTAATATAAAATTTAACTAAATTAATTAAACTTAAATTATTTTCAGTCTGACCTCACCGTGGTGTCTCAAGGCAATGATATTTCTGATGATGTCAACCAATATTTTGAAGAAGGCATACCTTCCTCTATCGACGAGAACAAGGTAAAAAGCTGTTTTTATTTTAAATTTTTATAATATTACTAATAATTAACAATTTTTAAACATACTTATTTTTTATTTCATTCTTCAGGACGAAATTAACAAACGTATCGATGATGCTATAAGGGGATTGATCAACCGCTACTTTAACCCTTAAGGAAGGAAGAGTTAATTTTGTAAACTTATTTAAACTATATGTTTTATCGGATTTACAGAAAAAAGTAAAAAGACTTACCCAGACAGACTTACGTTCAAAATGGTTTGAAATATATTGTCCACATTAGTTTCAATTTTTACTCAGTGTTTTTTATACTTAATAAAGTTTTTTAAATCAAATTTTAAATCATTTTATTTACTCTATAGCATATTAACCCACTGAAGGGAGGCCGAACTTTGGCTTGTTACCCCGTCAATGGCTCACCCTTTTTTTAAATGCTTTCATTGAAATTATTTTTTTGATTACCATAAAATTTAACAGGCCTGTGTTTCACATATGTATTTCTTTTTATAGCGCAAGTCAGGTCAGTCAGTCAGTCAGGTTTATATCTTGTTCCTTGTTCATGAGAAATATGAACAAGAAAAAAACCTTTTATGTGTTATTCCATAACAATCACATAATTATTGTAATTCTCGCATTGCTCATTCATCATGCGTACTTTATAAAATAATTAGTTTTCTTGAGTACCTTCTTAGACCTATTAAATGTTTGCAACGTTTTCGCTATAATATTGATATAATAAAAAACTTCGTTTCATCTTAAAGATTTGTGACAAATTGAATAATTAATGGGAGTGGCTACAACGGACACATTCAAACCAACCCCAATAATAGCTAACTATTACAGTAAAACATCTTTAATTCCTAATTGTCTTTTACTGTATTATAAATATAAAATAGGGTTATGATTCGGTCAAGAGTTTTGATGTAAAGAATTCATATTCTGCTGTTGCAAGAAACTAAGGCCAGGTTGGTGGCGTGGTATTACCGTAATAAAGAATGAATGTGTGTTTGCGTGTTAAAAGGATCTTAAGACGCAGACACACACACATGGGCTCAGACGCACTCATTCAATTTGATTGAATATATAAAAATATTTTATATCACATATGCGTTTGTTTACTAAAAGCAACAAATGAGACATCAGTTTGAATTAAATTTAATATTTATTTATTTATAACCTGTAAAATAAAATTAAGGGCACATTACTTTTCATTTTTTTGAACATGACTTCAAAAATTCATCTGTTACAACGTTATAGGAACCAACAACCTTTCGCGGCTGCTAACACTCAACAGGCAACAGTTATTATTCGCTGATTTGAGTCGTTCTTAATAATAATTAGCATTTCGTATTATACATTTAACTGTCACTTGATATCAAAAATGTATTGACTAAAGTTTGTTTAAATTTATCTACTAAATATCTCTAAAGCTCAGATTGTAAGTTACGTGAATAATCTCTCTTTTGAAAACAAAAATGGTATTGATATCGACAGGTTTATTCCAGAGTAGATCACCGCACGACAATATGCTATAAAAAAAACTATAATATGCTATTTTGGCGATAGTCTAAGGGATATTATTGTGTCTGGCAGAACTAATTTTACTACCCTATCTAGCTAAGTATAAAACTCTAACAACAACCACTTCCATCACTTCCAAATTTAAAAGTAAATTGGTGGGTACCTATTTTACATTTAGATTTATAAATCTGAGAAGTTTAGTCCTTTTATTATTAAATAGCAGGTTGTTAACACTATACCATTGGGCTATTTTGGAGAGAACCCTTTTGACATCGTCGTACTCGTACATTACATTGTACACATACATATCTGATAACATTTTATTTTAAATGTCCAAAAAAGTATCGTCAGCCTAAAATAATATCTCATTATGTTTATCTACAATAGTAGGCAGATCATTTATATAAGTAACGAAGCGTAACATTAAGCCCAGCTGACCTCTAGCCGTTAACTTCAACCCTTGCTTTATTACCTATTGGACAAGCAAGAAATTAAAAATTTGAGATCATTGTGCTTAATAACATCCAATTTCCAATTTTCTAAAAAATATTTTATTCTTAACAAAATGGAATTCTTTAGATAGATCACACAATGCTCTTGGAATAATCTGTGATTTCTCCTGGCAGGTTCAAAATGTTCGTTTTATGCTCCAGTGTCAGTGTCAGTGTCAGTGTCAGTGTCAGAAGCAGAGCGACCTCTCGCAAAACCGAATTGGCTGTTGATGGTATTTTTTTTAATTAAAATGATCTAATAATTAATTAAGTGATTTTTTTTTAATATTTTGCTGATAGAGTACAACGATATTGGTAGAGATCTGAAGCATTACCAGATTTTAAAAAGGGTATTATTGTTCTATGATTCTTTAGGTCAGAAGACACACAACAAGCAACGGAGTCATAAAAAGTTGCCAAATGAGGCACCACAATTTCCATTATTGAAACGCTTTTACAGATACCATCCATAAGTCGAAGGTATTTTTTATATTTAAAGTTCTAAAATATTATGTTATATATTCGTTACATATTATGTTTAATTCAATTCTTTGAGAATTAAAATTATTTTTAAATTTTTTATGTTTTTTAACAAATAGGCAACACAAAATATTTAAAAACGGTGACACCAGCAAATAACTTCAGCAAAATATAAATATTTACTTCCTCGATGTACTCTAAATAGAGAAATTAACAAAAATTAAAGAATACTACTGAACACAATATGAAGTTCGTTGAACGAAGAAGAAAAGTCTGACTTACTTTTAACTAAACCAATTCTATTCGATAAGATATCATGGATAAAGGTTATTTTATTGCATTATTGCATTGCATAATAAAAATTCAAAGTGTGACAAAAATAATCGTTGAGGTGTTTTTTACTTTGTTCTACATTTCTTGTAATATCTATACGTATTAATCTAATGCGATACTTTTAGTGTTTTGCTTAGGAATACTTTATTGTAAATGCACATAGGAAGAAAATACTGAATGCCTTTGTTTGTACACATTTTGTCTTACATTTGATTATTACAATAATTAAAAAACAATCACTGATTTTTATCAACAAATTAGATACCATCAATTAAAAACAATGTAATCTAATATTTTTTATGGTAACTTCCCATACTTATTGTTCGGTCTTGTTAAGATAAGATAATTTAGTTATCATATAATAATAATCTTATTATCATTTTAAAAAAAGTGCAAAGGTTATTTGAAATGGAAGTCTGACCGGTGTGAGGTGAGATTGTAAAAAAACCATTCTTTTTCCTCCGTAAATCTAATATTGAGTGGCCTTACGGAGACTTCAAGCCATCAAATATTAATTCTCGCTTACATTCTGTTTTAATAAAATGTTTATGAAAGAATTTTCTAATTAATCTTTGCGTCAATTGTTATAATTTATAGTTATAAAACGAAATCAATGATTTTTTTTTTACTTTTATAAATTGTTTCGATTTGTAGTAATATATGATATAACATATTTGTTTGTTCATTCCAACCGTTCTGAGTTAACTGTAAGTTTAAGTCTTAAGAGATACCAAAAGGAGCTCTTCTGAAAATAATTTTTAATAAACCTTTAATTTTCTTACTTTTAAATTAAACGGTAAAACCGGGATAGACGTCCCAGTTTATCTCGGTTTTACCGATTTATCCGATAGCAAACATCTCCTTAATATAATAACTTCTGTTTTTAAGTGTTAAATTATTTCCAAACCTTTAAATAATACTTCTTAAACAAATCAATAGTTCTTCGTTATTGTAATGAGTTACGTCGGTATGTGTATCTTTAGTTGAATTATGATTTTAGTTTGTTTTTCATTCTTATCGTTTTTATTTATTTGATTCTTAGTACTTTTTTTAATATCATGAATGAAGTTGGTAGCACATTTGATGCTGTTTATCCTGATCGCTGACTTAAAAAGCATCTGTCCTTCTCAAGTCTCAAAATTCGGGGCAACTAATCTTTGCGCTGGGGATAAATGCCATTTGATAGTTATGTAGACATTCGATTTCATTGAAGACATTGCGTTCATTTTTTATTGACAGATAATTAAAAAATCTTAATTAATCTGTAACATTTTGTATTCTTTTAGCTATTAGGTGTCGCCTGTTAGAGGTTACTAAAAGTTTTCTAAAATATTAAAGAAAAAAAAACACTATTTTATTATTAACTAGCAGGTTACCCATGCTTCGCAACAGACGGCGAAAGTGATCAAACATTTTGTTTGAATTTCCACACCACCTATTAGGTATCAAACAGGCGCGTTATATTTTTTGCAGTATTTTAGCTGTAACTTTGGAACGGTTTGGACCTTTGCAAAATCCTTTCTTATTGCACCTATTCAATATGTCAAGAGTCTTGAGTCCAAATTTCAGCTTTCTAGGTATTACGGTTTGGGCTGTAGAGCGATGAATGAGTCAGTGAGTGAGTGTCTTTGTGTTTTATATATTAAGATATTTGGTGTTTTGCATATTTGATTACATTTAGCCCAGCTCGGCGTCTGTCCCGGCTTAACCCTGTTATTTTAACAGTTTACTGAACTGGCTGATATTTATATAATTTGTATTAAAGAATCATTAAAGACTTTACTACATCGGCACTATACGAGCAGAATTCCCAAGATGCGAATTCACGCGTACCGGACCTAAATGTCAACATAAGTAATGAAATCCAATAACTAATTAAACATATTTTCATTGAGTACGACAAAGTTCAAGAAAATTTCGCAACAATTGTTAGAGGAACAGCTCGGTATATTTTAATATGAGGAATAAACAAAGTATATGAAACCTATATTGGTTTCCTAAAAGCAGCAGCACCAAGGATGTACAACGTTTTCATTTCGTCTGTCCGCACGGTCTTGCATCCCACGAATAGTACAGAACCGACTGAAACAGGCTCTCACTATCACAGGTTTTAGTATATCATTTATTTTTAAATACAAGGTATTGTAGTTGACTTTTATAGAATAAATGATTTATGTTAAAAAAAGATTGTTTCAGCGTTTGTTCTGTAAATCTTTATTATTTAATGTGTACTTGCCAATCCTATAAAAAAAATATACCTGATAAAAAACTGTTTTTCTTTAATAAAATTACTTAATAATGCAGAAATTACACACACTATTACTGGATTCTGGTACATAAAATGGAGATCACCCTCTGGAAGTATCACTGTAGTAATGGAATGGCTACTGCGGTGTGTCGGTGACTCGTGCCTCTTAAACCACCAAACCACGGTTACGAACTCATTAACTATTTTTTTTTGTAACTAGAATATTTCTTTTTAATTTAAAAGTTTTTGGAGCTAGAGAACAAGGCGATATTTTCTTTTACTTTAAGGTTTATTTAAGATATTGGCAGCGCACGAACCAATATATCAGAAAATATTATGAAGCTTCTAGACTTTAATTTATTTACGAATTTAAGAACTCTGGAAAGTAAATGATTTTAATGCATGACTCATCTACCGGAAAAGCACACATATCATAATCACTGATAAACTGTCAGTATTCGTATTTATTTGATTGTTTTTCAATAATCAAGGATTAATAAGTGTTCATAAATTAGTTAATCATCCATTATAATCACCGATAGATATTGTTATCATCCATCGGTGATATATAATAAAATGTTTTACTACTTAAGCATATAATTGCTTTTTATGACTTCTTTTGCATTCCACGATTTATCGCCACCTATATATAATGTTGCTTCTGTTGTATGTTTAAATTTGCATTTATTCACTATAGTCTAAAAAGCAGTTTTCAAAAATGCTTAGTTACATTAACATTGCTTTGCAGTTTCATACAGTTACTTTACTTTGCAGCTTCCTGGTTTGTTGAACCATCAATCAATCATGAATCAAGGTCGGCGTCGCATGTGTAATCTTCTGTTTCCAAATCAGTTAAGGTGTTATATATTTATGTACCAGAAAAACCGAAAATTATACAACGAAAAAAAGTATGCAAAGGTTTAACTTATCTCTTTAAAAGATCTCTACCAATTACCCTTCGGCAAAAAGGAAAATTAAAATGTCAATGCGCACTGGTATGTTAAAAACATAAACAAAAACATGCAAATAAAAAGCTTAATAAAACAAATTATGTATTATTAAAAAAATATATATATCTGCAATATAATACATATGTATTAACACATACCCTATAAAACGATGTAATATATTTGAATATATATTTTTACATACTATGTATTATATATATAGACATTTCCATACAAAAAATACATACTAATTTACATATATTACTTATGATGCACAGGAGAGGTAGTTTTTTTTTAGTCTTAGCTTGAACATCCTAAGGGTTGAATTTCCATAAAAGATTTCATCTGGAAGAGAATTCCAAAGACGAACGACAGTAAAAGAATTTGAATAAAAGAAAGTATTAAAATGAGGTGCTTCCAGAGATTTTAGAGACACACGAAAGATGTGGTCTTGTTCTTTATGGGGTTGCTTGAGAATGTTCATGTAAATTAGAGGAAGAGGAGTTATGTAAGATATTATAAAGAAGAAATAGGATATGCACATTCCGGCGAAGGCGGACAGGAAACCACTTTAAATGAGTTCGATATTGAGATATATGGTCAAATTTATGCAGTCCGTATACAAATCAGATGCATAAACTTTAAATCGATCGTGTTTATTTAGAAGCTCCTCAGATACATCTAAATAACTGATGTCAGCGTAGGCGACCAATGGTAAGAGAAGTGTTTGTGATAGCATTATTTTAGATTTTATTGGAAAGAAGTTCTGCAACCGCTTAAGTGAGTGAAGAGAGTAATGTAGTTTCTTAACTTCGTTAATTTGAGTTGATTATAAGAGATTACAATCCACAATAATTGTTAGAATCAATTGAATCCAGATTTTATGATTTATTCACAAATGGTATTGAATTGGAATCATAACTCAGTAAAGTAAATATATAGTAATTATTTTGTTGCGCAATTGCTTGCTACCTATAATCAGGGCTTGTGATTTCGTTGGATTAACAAGAAGGCCGTTTTCCTCAGCCCACTTCTTAAATCTACTGAGATCACCATTAAGAGCTTCGATACTACAAGCCAGATCTTTAATTGTAGTGTGTCGATAAAGCTGCAAATCATCTGCATAGAGATGGTAGTGTACTTTTGTGATTTCGTTAATAAACAATGAAAAGAGAAGAGGAGATAATACACCGTCTTGTGGTACATCTGCAGAAACATCATTCCAGTCTGAGAAGTTCCCATCTATGCAGACCCTCTGCCGGCGTCCATGAAGGTAAGAGGAAAACCAATCGATTACTGGAGATGAGATATTAAGAGAGCGTAATACCTCTAGCATTACGTCTAAGTCGATTGAATTGAACGCATTGCTAAAATTTAACAAGATGAGTCCAGTTAACTTATGATTGTCCATGGCATGGCGAATATCATCAATTACTTTGAGCAACGCAGTTGTAGTGCTATATAAAGAACGGAAGACGGATTATATAGATTATTGAAAGCTAGAAAAGAGGTGAGTTGCTTGTACACCCCATCTTCCAAAAGCTTGGATAAAATGGGTAATAGTAATGAGATAGGACGGAATTGAGGAAAAGAGATAGGGTTAGACGTATAGGGTAGAGGAATGACATGTACCAATTTCCAGGCTTGGGGATAAATTTTTGTATAGAGGGAATAATTCAAAATATGGGTGATTAAGGGGGTTACAATGTCAAGAATGGGAAGAAGAATGTCTCGGCTGATGTCATCACTACCAAATGCCTTCATCGAAAAGTCAGGATAATGTGTAGCTGAAAGAGGGAGAATAGACATACTAAAAAAAGAAATCAGCGAAATATTTTCTTTAGACCTGTGGTCATTTTTAAAATAGCTTACAGTGAAAGACAGACCTGTATACAACGCCAAGAAGAAGTTTAAAATGGGAGGCATACATAACAAGAAACAAGTATTCAAGACGGTCATGTGATGTGTTAAGGGATTGGCAGATAACACTGAACGGTATGCTATCACTGAGATAGATACATACACCTCCGCATCTTTTAAGCACGCGATCATTTCGTATCAGCGTAAAACCTGGAAGAGAATAAAGTGTAGATGACAGAGAAGGTTTTAACCAGGACTCTAGCACCAATATGCCATCAATTAGTACGTTGTCGAGATACAGTTGCGAGAAGATCAGGAAAGTGGGCCGTAGAGGTTTGTGCATTTATGTGGATAAGATTAAGGCAGTGGACGTTGTTTGGAAATATAGATTGAAGTTATAATCAAGAAGAGAAAAAGAATCATCATTTGGAGATAAAGCACTACCAGCGCTACGGAAATCATCAGAAGAGGAGCATGAGAAATAATCATAATTTATATTTAAGATATATAAGATATTTTACATACATAACAATAAAATAATAACAATAATAATATATCACAATAAAATAACAACATAATAATATATTCAAAAATTAAAATAAAATATATATAACGAAAGCCCATTACCATCGAAGTTTCTAGATTTTCAACACCCGGCTCACTCATCACAAATAATGAAATGACACTTTTTGTTTCAACCAAAACTCTAACAACAACTCGCGCTTTTAAAGACAATCCTTATTCAATGAAAACACTTACATTTATAAAAAAAACCACTTAATCGTTATTAAAACTCAGCAATAACTATTTGTGTTAAACTGTAAGTATAGCAATAACTATTGGTAATTTTTGGACAACGATTTCATAATAATTTGATTTTATGCCACAAAACATTTTAGTTGTTATGTAGCGGTGTTAGGATTCGCGTAGTAACGCGAATGTTCCAATTTAAATCAATTGTCCAAAAAGTCTATTTATAAAAGTAATATTCATAATAAATTGTAATAGGAATTTACAACAAAATAAAACGCATTAAAAGATCCGATTAACTGTATCGGATAGATAGAAAAATACCCCTGGGACAGTCTGAGAGGAGGGGCGGAAGAACTGTCCATCGGTTGATATTAACGGCGAAAACGGCGCGAAAACTTACAAAAGACGAGCCTGGTTTATTAAACATCTCAAAAAACACAATGGTGCTGAAGCGCGGCAATCGCCGGTAATATCTTCAGTTTTCACTTCGGATAGAGTTTACCCTCATATATCAGATGGTGAGCCATTGAATGCGAATCACCAAAATATAGTGGACCTGTTAGAGCATCCGGGCTCAATCCAGGTACTCGACGCGCAAGTAGAGACACTACAAAATACTATTTTTGACTACTTCAATGAGCACTATCCACCTTCGAATCATTATGCTTACAGGTATAAAGAAAACGGTTTTAAATTGAAAATGAGAAGGAAAAAAGAGACCTCATAAAGAAACTTCGTAGGGCCAAAGCCATGGGCGCCAACCAACTTAGTCACCAACTGTCTAGGGCATTAAGGTCAATTCTTAAATTAATACAAGGCATATCACAACAAATAACAAAAAACCGTGATAGCTTTGACCGGGCAAAACAAGAAGTAGACTTTGATAAAAATCCTTTTAAGTACTCTAAAAACATTTTCAAAGACGAAAAAGGTAAACTCCTCTTGACCAACGAGCAACTTTTTGATTATTATAAAAGCACATACGAAGTGCCCAAAAATCAAAGGCTGTATGGGGATTCCACCAACTTTGGAGGAAATCAATAAAATAATTAAAAAGAAACCATCTAAGTCAGCACCAGGTCCGGATGGTATCCCTTATATAGTTTATAAAACATGTCCGTCGATTCATAAACATCTACTGAATATATTCGGTAAAATCTGGTCAAGAGGACAAACACCGGTTACATTCGGAAATGCTCTTTTTGTCCTTATTCCCAAAAGCGACAATGTCTCGAATCCTAGGGACACTAGACCGATAGCTCTAACAAATACAATATCAAAAATATTTTTTTCTTTGCCTGGCATTTCTGGATGCCTCGAATATAACACGTTACTATCGGAAAGCCTTAAAGATGCCAGAACTAGTGATAGACAAATAACGGTATGTTGGATAGACTTAGAGAACGCTTTCGGGTCGGTACGACATGAACTGATGATGTTCGCGCTAAGGTGGTATAACTTTCCAACGTTAGTTAGTAACATGATTGCATCATATTATTCAAAATTAAAATTTTCCATAACCACAAATGAAAATCATTCCAAACCATTAAATTACAACATAGGTTTATTGAGCGAAGCGAACGAAGTGAGCGGAGCGTTTTACTGGAGACTTTTTACATTCTATGTCACGAATTGGCTCGAAAACTACTTTACGGAAAATTATGAAACTTTGCAATCAAAAAGACACAAATTAGGTGATGGTTTTAAAAAAAAATTGAAAAATGTCCTCAAAAAAAAAAAAATTTTTTTAAACATCATGTCCAAAACTGGTATCCCATTGAAGTCAATGGGAAACGATGCGATAATATACTGGGCTCAACATAATTACAACGTAGGTGGATAATATAATTACAACATAGGTTTATTTCAAGGCTGTTGTATTTCTCCAATAATATTTAACATAGTCATCAATATTTTAATAGATAAATTAATTAAAAACGAAAAGAAATGGGGTTATCGGTTTAAGTGTAACAATAAATACACAGTATCCATACTAGCATGTGCAGACGATCTTGCGATACTGACACGTAATCCAAAACAATGTCAGCTAGTTTTAAATGTTGTGGAGGATTTCGGGGTTTGGATGGACGGGTTGAGGACAAAACCAAATAAATGCTACAGTCTATGTCTGGGTAGGCGGAACACCAGATATACCCCTTACGATCCAAGTCTTATAATAGGCGGTAAGTGCGTTACTATAATTATCGACGCAGCTCCGTTCAAATTCTTAGGCAAAAAAATTTATTACTAAGGGCGCACTCCATCGTTAAATATAATAGTCGATATCTTTTTGAATGATCTGAAAAAGGTAGACAATCAACCAATAAGTAACATCAAAAAGACTTGGATATATGACAGTTATTTAACATCACGTCTAAATTGCCCTTTCCTCGTTTACGATATCAATAAGACCCTTTTGTTGAAGTTAGATGCAAGTGTCATAAGGACATTGAAGTTATGGCTCGGGTTAGCGCATCCAGCGGACTCTTCTACCTTATTTAGAGACCGACACAATTTTGGGTTAAAATTAAAGAAACCATCGGAACTCTATAAACACCTAAGAGTGACCAAAAGACATATCGTCTCAAAATCGAATGATACTATAACGTCTCTCCCAAAAGATAAAATTGCCGCAGAGCTAGAGTCACGACTTCAATTCCATAAACAATTTATGATAGGTGCTCAAACAAATAATGCAGGGCTGGGATCAAGTAGGAAAGAACAAAACTCAGAAATTATAAAATCCTTTATTCGGCAAGATGAAAACGATAACTACCGGTTGAACGCGATGAGCTTAGAATTGCAAAATGAATGGGTGACCATAGGAGATTTTTGTCTTCCACTAGCTTTGAGATGGTGCACCCTGCTTCATAATTGGTCCCCAGCATTATTAAAATTTTATCTTAACGCATTCCAAATGACTCTCCCAGATCGAAGTAACTTAGTAAGATGGGGCAAAGCCATCGAAACATCTTGCAACATCTGTGGGGAGGCAGTAGGAACCGCGAGACACTTGATAGTAGGGTGTAGGGTACTTTTAAATAGAGGTAAATACTCGCGTCGCCACGATAAAGTATTAGAAATCATACGAGAAGCGGTTAGTCTTTCTGTAGCAAGAGCGCGGAAGGGTATAACAACCACCAAAATATCAGTGGAGCTCGTAAAGGCAGGTTCGTAAAAACTAAAACCTTATTCCATCTTGGACGCGTTTCCTGATTGGACTCTCATGATGGACACGTATGAAAGGCAATACAAAATCTCCGGGGATGTTTGTGTTCCGTCATCTAGGCCGGACTTATTCCTGTACTCAAAAAAACTAAGGCGCGTTATACTTGTGGAGCTTTCTGTACCCTGGGAAACAAATATACCCAAATATTATACATTTAAGCTTAACAAGTATTACGAACTATGTAACGAACTGATCAGGAATAAATTTATAGTTAATTTGTATGCTGTAGAAGTAGGAGCGAGAGGTATAACAGCAAAATCTCTCTACAATTTATTTAAGGATCTCGGCCTTTTTAGAACGATCATCAGTTCATTTCTGGAACGTATTTCAAAGGCAGCTTTAGTAGATATTTCGTTAGGTAGGGAGAGGAGCGTGAACAGTGAAGGTGAGCGTGTAGGCGCATAGTAAAGGGGCCCCTTAAACCTACACTTGGCATTGTTTGCGCTCCTTTTCTTGCAACGCGATGGACCCGGCACCCGCACGGGGAATCTATGGAATGCTAAGAAGCTTCGTCTCTCAACATCAACAACTAAACAACAACACAATATTTCCTACCACGTGATTTCCGTAATCAAAGTAATCGTTAAAACGTTAAAACTTAAAATAATTAACTTTAAGACTATAATGATTTTACGCCGACATATATGTGTTTTTATAAAATACTATAAAATATCAAAACTAAATATATTAAACAGTTTTTCTATAGGTAACTTATAATTGTCCCACACTACCAAGCAAAAATTTGTGATCAAACAAATCATCAAGCAATTATTTAAAATAAGAAAGAATAAGTGTCATTATTTTAAATGTTAGAAGTACACAAAATAAAAAAAAATGCACATTGAAATAAATAAAAGTGAACTTAACGAAACCAAACACCACGAAAATACCAAAATTTATAATCCAATAACAAATAAGATTCTCTTATAAACTTTGAACATCGTTAAACTACGGCAACATTACTAAATGAATGTAAGCGACACTACGAGTAACATAATATTGACCAGTGGTGGTATTTTGACAGTTGTCACTCATCAGTATGAGTGACAACTGTCAAAATACCATTGTCGCAAACTCAATATTAGCTATCTAACAATAGTCGAGTAGTAAATAATAAAAGCCATTGTCATGAAAAAATTATAAAAAAACAACAGAGAAGATATATTAATAGTGGAACTACCAACACAATAATGTTTACTTAAAAAAAAAACGAAGAGAAACAGTTATGTCAATAGTGTTTAAAGCAATATTTATCCGATATTTTATTAACACGACGAAATATTGTTGGCTTGGGATCTTGCGAACCTGGTTCTATTTGTGGATAAATGCCAATAATACACTGCAATTCCAGTAAATAAGTATTTTTTTAATTCGTTTTACGTGGCAGAGCAATGATATTAGCAATGATAGGTTTGCTATTTAGTGATGACTATAACATCTAAGACTTTAAATGTTAATATAAATAATTAAAATCAAATAAAATTTAAGAAGCTAAAATTTTTATGTGTGAACTACCCGCAAAAATATAGTATCAGTTAGACTATTCTGTCGCTTTACCTGTAACATAAAAACCTAAAATTTCAAATATATTAATTATTGTAACTCCGTCCATTATAAATATATCAAAAAGATACAAAGTAAATATTCTTTAGTATTCGTTGATTTACGATTATCGCATCTCACAAAAATATATTAAATTTAAAACCAAAATTCTCCTTTGTTTTTCTAGACTAGAAGCAAAATACAGGAATAAATTTGATAACGGAGTGTGAACGGATATATTATACATTATCTTAATTATATCTAAATATATGGAAGCAATGTTATTTATTTCAATAACATTGAGAAGAATTTCGAACTTCGGCAGTCTCATGTGATTATGAAACTTATCAATAACATATTAATTTCTGTGTTTGTTTGACATGTAAATATTAAGTTAATATATTGTTTAAAAATAATAAATAAGTGTACCATGACTGACCTATGGAGCAAGTCCGATATAACCTAATTATGTCTCTCACTTCTGTTTCATTTACAAATAATTGTCTTGTGAATTTATTGATTATATTTATTGACCATGGAGCAAACTCTGTAGGGAAAAATATTACATTAAATAAAATGTCAGATAGCATTACTTCGTAGAAAATATAATATATTCACTTTCAAATAAACCATTGTAATAACTATCAACATATCTAATAAAAGATTAATTGTCTTAAGTGTAAATATATATAAACAGTCATAACTCACTCTTACCTCTGTCTCTACGTAAACAAAATTATCAAAACAATATCTTCTAATTAACTAGTAACTAACACTTTTCTTATATAAATTCTGTTTATTCTATTCATAACAATTTTCATTTTTTCAAGCGCCAGTAATTTTATTACGTCAGTATCTATTTTTTTGTATTCTCGACCGATCAATGTGGTTTTAGTTGGTAAGATTAGTATTTTATTACTTATTTAACCACCATTATATTAATAAATTGTTTTTATTTAATATCTTCTGTTAAATTGGGTTGTTAAATTAATTGACCAAACTTGGCTGATTAAAACTTATTGGTAGCCTTCTTTCACTTAAATAATTTAAATAAAAGAAAGTTATCGTTAAAATTCACTGTTTTCGCTAAGTGAAGCCGAAAATAATTTATTTACCTGTACCGAAATTTAAATAATCTAATTTTAAAAGTAAAATTTAATATTATTTAATTTTACACGTCTTAGATTTGTGGAATAATAATATATAATAATATTAATAAGATATGTATTTGTTCCTTAGTGTTTAAAATGAAACTTCAACTCTTAAGTGTCCTCGTGGTCGTCGCAGGAGCTTTTGCTCTGCCTCGGGAGAGTGGCATCGATGTTGTTGGTAAGTTAAGTTATAAGTAATGCATTAAATTTTCAGAAATGTAAGGTTTCTACTTTTTCTAATATAATTTGGTTTTGAATCAGCTGAATTTAGTAATCAGCCAGTCCAAAGAAACAACGTGGAATGTGGAGTCAGAAGCATTTTTGAATTCGCAACTGCTGTTATTAGAGTTTTCAGTGTTGACCCATTAAACGCGATCGGTAGGAGAGATTTCAAATTTGCCCCCCCCGAAACGTAAGTATTAAGAAGCCAGCGGTGGAAAATCATTGCATGGACTTTTTTACAGTCATTATTTAATGTTACTCTTACATTCAAGGCCGGCAACGCTCTTGTAAATCTTCGAAAGTTGCAAGAGTTTATGGGCGGCGGTGATCACGTATCATCTTTGACCCGCTAGCTCGTTCGCCCTCCTCTTACATAAAAAAAAATTAGAGATCTGATGATTTCCGGAACATCTTGAACTGGTAATGAAATTAAAGGAGACGCCTTAATAAGATGTGCATGAATAAGCATTTCAGGATATGGTAAGTTAAGACACATAGTAGTCTAGAATTTAATAGGGCTTCATTTTGAGCGAGGACCATAAGCATTACCTCATATGTAAAAAGTTGAGAACCTATAACGCGGTGTAAATAAGTTCTAATAGATTGAATGTTAGACTTCTTTAAGCCTCCAAAGAGTGGAATCGGAATATAGACAAGACACGGAAGTTCTTGGAGATATAAATGTTTTAAATGCGGAAAGGAAAGTGTCTGACGAGATATTGCTGACAACCTTAATGTGAATTGCCTAAGCTTTAACACTTCTTTTGCTCTCTGCTTCTATAGGGAGTGATTTTATAGGGTCGCCATAATCAACACCAGAGTGAACAAAGGCTTTGATCTTCTGCACGCGAGTACGTGGTGAAAATAATCATTAATACGATGCGTAATATGATCATGTTTAGGTAAAAGAGCGAGATGCTGTTCTTCATCACGAAGGTTAGCGTTAGATAATCTGCCACCAATTCTAATTATTTATTTCTTGTCTATAAAGAGATTGAGACATTTAAGCGAGACATAACTTATCCTTCTTCATTTTTTCGTTAAAATTTTGAAAATGAATCTGTTGAAAAGTGCAAATTTAATATGTTTCAGCCGTATTTAAGTCAATATAGAAATAATTTCACAACATTACTCACGACGGATAATAGAAGGAAACCTAAAAACGTAAAATACGTAATATTTTATTAAAGGAGGAAAATTGTTGTGATAAATTGTAAATTAAATTAGATTGTACAGATGCGGTACAAGTTAAAGATTTATTATAAAATTTTGGTAAATCTTCAGAACTATGAGGAGTAAATGAAGTAATATTCCACTAGGTTAGTAGATAGCAAAGCCATTTAGGCCACCATATGTCAGTCATGTCATAATAAATATTCAGGTAGAAGACCTCGAGAATGACAATTGCTAAGATTTACTTACCATTGGTATGAAAAAAATATTTAGGGTGACAATTTTCTTGACACTTAATGATGCGGTTAGTTACAAGATGGACTGGACATGAAAGAATCTATGAAGGAATCGTTTTAACGAGTAAGTATTATATATAGCGGTACGAATGCGGTAACTTCCAAAAAAACAATTTAAGAAGTTTTGGACATAAGAAGAACAGCACATAGCAAAACTAACAATATTTGTCTTGTAAACCGTAGTAAAGCCTACGTGACGTGTATTTTGAAATGAAAAAGTAGAAGATCAATTACATTTAACATTAAATGTTTTAAATTGAGATATAATCATTCAGGAGGAGTATCATCTCATCATATTTTAAAGTTTAATAATTATTTTCAGAGTAATTTCGCTATTTATTTAACAGCGGCGGCAAAGGCAAACACGGCGGCAAAGCTACAAGCCAATAAACGGGCAAAAGATCAAAGAATATATCTTTTTGTACAGGTTTCCCCAACAGGTGAGGTGTTGAAAATAAAATTATCTTTAGTGGAGATCCATTTAAGACTAAGTTTAAATAAGTAATGGCAATAGGAAATAACTTCTTATTTTCTCTCCTCCTCCTCCTCGTTCTCCTTAGATATTGTACTCCTTCTTCTAAGAGACTCCTCAGTCTTAAAAGTAAATAAAATAAGTCTGTCTGTAAATTAGGCCCTGTATGATGATATAGGATTTCATTTATGGAAAGGCCATTATAGCATTTGACTCTTGCGTCCAATGCGAACCTTAGTACATTACTACTACTACCTTAGTTAGTAGTCCTGACTAACAAGTATATGATGCGGTATATTGTAACCGTCATCTGATCGATTGGCAACACCGGAGATCAATAATTATTATAATATAGAGAGACGAAGCTTCTTAGCATTCTATGGATTCACCGTGCGGGTGTCGGGCCCATCGCGTTGCAAGAAGAGTAGCAGAAATAATGCCTGGGACTTGCGACCCAGGTGTAGATTTAGGGGGCCCCTTTGTAATACGCATACACGCTCACCTTCACTGTTCTCGCTTTTCTCCCTTCCTAATCAAATATCATAAGAACCTACTAAAGCCGCTTTTGAAATTGTTTCTAGAAATGAACCCATAATAGTTCTAGAAAGGCCGAGATCCTTAAGTAGGTTGTAGAGAGATTTTGCTGTCATACCTCTCATCCTACTTCTACAGCGTACAAATTAACTATAAATTTATTCCTGATCAGTTCGTTGTATAGTTCGTAATACTTGTTAACCTTAAATATGTGATCTTTGGGTATGTTTGTTTCCCAGGGTACATTAAGCTCCACAAGTATAACGCGCCTTAGTTGTTTTGAGTACAGGAATAAGTCCAACCTAGATGACGAAACCAAAACATCCCCGGGGATTTTGTATTGCTTTTCATACGTGTCCACCATGAGAGTCCAATCACGTGACGCGTCCAAGATGGAATAAGGTTTTAGTTTAGACTTTTTGAACGAACCGGTACAATATGGTGGTAATTTTTTTGTGGTGTAGGCTTACTGGGGATTCCGCTATATTACATAACGGGAACGCATCCCAATACACAATACCTTACAGGTGATGTGGAAATCTGTGTATTCACTAAGTGGCATCCCGGTGACTTTACTTTCTTCTTTTCTCCACGTGCTCATGACATAAAGCTATGAATTTTCCGCAACAGGCACACGCTGGTGAAAAACTTCCCCATAAGTTGTTGGTCCGCCTTGAACGGGATTCTCTAGGAATCAGTATATATACCATAGTTTTATATATCATTATAATACATATTTACATGCATTACATTCTTTATATTAGGTCTAGCAAACGACTCTGCAAGCGGGCACCGACGGCAAGTGTTCATCACTGGCCACGAACTCTTCAAATATCCGAGTAATCGCAAGAGCTTTGCCGGTCTTGGAGGTGGCCGATACGACATTGGTATCTTGAAGAAAGGCGTATACTCACGCCTTTTTACAACGTACCAATGTCGTATCGATCTGGAAATACCGCTGAAGAAAGTACATTTCGCGTTTTATTGGTATGAGAGTAATCGTCACGTATCCAGGTGTTAAAAATGGTATAAGACATCGTCATAAGACGGTTATTTATCATAAAATAAAAAAATAATCAAATGTGCAGAACCAAAAAATTTATATAGTAGCAGGTATATTCATATTCATATTCATGTTTGTGTGATAATAATTTTGGTTTACAAATATCTTAAAACAATTTACAAAAATATAAATTTGCCGGTTAGGGCGTCCCAAATCAGTCGTCAAAAATATTATTTATACATTACTACTTTAATTAGCATTCTCTGATAATACGTTAATAACAATGTTAATTAAAATATTCAAATCATTATAATTAAACTATAATGTCAAAAAATATTTAAAAAAAAAGTTAAATACCAAAATCATAATAATAAATTAAAAATACGTGTGTCATCAAATTATTTGTCTTCGTTGAAGCTTCGTCTCATTTTAATTGACAACCCGGAGAGACGGGATGACGCTGGAAAGACAGCTGACGCTGGAAAGACAGCTGGCAGCTGGGAAGACAGATGACTGCTGGAAAGACAGCCGTGGGCGACGGCCTAGCAAGCCAAGCCCGGGAATTTCGTTTAAAGCTAAAAGTCCGAAGAAGAAAAATACCCCTGGGACAGTCCGAGAGGGGAGGCGGAAGAACTGTCCATCGGTTGATATTAACGGCGAAAACGGCGTGAAAAAGGAATTAAAATGCCTTATGTGCGGGAAAATTTACAAAAGACGAGCCTGGTTTATTAAACATCTCAAAACACACGATGGTGCTGAAGCGCGGCAATATTTGTATATATATAGAGGTCGTTTTGTCCTTCATGATAACGCGGGTATGAGTGTGTAAATATCTTGATATAATTACAATACAAGAGAGATCATTAAGAAGAGATGAAGAGGCGCAGAACATTTACAGTATTTTTCTACTGGATTGAGATCACGAATATCGTGTGAATATGTTTAATATTTTTCTACATTGTATCGTAATCTCACTTCCGGGAGATTTATTTAAAATCAAGTAACTTTTTGTCGGTATGTTAATCTATTCAATATTTTATTTCAGTTCACATTAACATTACAATTACATTGAAGCATCCTTTAGTTTTTAGCAAACACTCAGTCAGTCCCACCAGGGTCACAGAAATTATAGGTTGTCTTACTTTACTGAGAAATTTATAACATTTAACAGTTGCTGCTCAAATCTTATATAACTGTATTTTGAGTATTTTGACCCAATGAGCTCCAACACATTCCGACGTCGATGTCATGGAGGTCTGAGAGGAACAAGTTTTGTTTATTACAAGCTTGATTCCTAAACATTAATCGTTATTTTGTTATTTTTTTTTACCACGAATTTCTTACATCAATTTCTCACATTCGTAAATTTTTTATTTTTATTTTTTTTTAGATTAGTGCTGTATCCAATTGGTTGGCGCTGGTGTGCACGGTTTAAGGAAGAATGAAGGAAATGGATTGCGATGTCACATATAATTGACTCATTCACTATTATGAATATAAAGCCACAAGGTGGCGTTACCGTACTGTTACAATTAAAAATAAACAAAATATTACTTTTGAATTTAGAATCTGTCATTTTTACGCGACGGTCCACTGTGTTTTCTTATTTTCTTACAACGGAGCGGTGAAGACGGTTCTCAATAGTTGTAATAAACAAATCTCGAGCCGCCCTGGACTCATTAATTTATTCATAGTTTTTGTTGTTGTTATTTTTACACTCACCTATATACTTTGAGCTCAGTTTTCAAAACCGAAGACATAGAATATGTGATATAAATATTGTTTTGGTAATAATTTATTGAATTTATCGTCTGAGCTGATTGAAGGTTTTAATTTGTAATATATGTTTTTTTTTTCTTTAGTAAGCAGACTAAATGTACACAATGTCTAAATGTTTCTTAAATTTCTTGATAATTTTAAAGAATACCCTTTGGTGTTTTAGATTTAAAAAGGTATGGTTTTTAAGAATATGTTTATCGAAAACACCACATACTTTATACACGTTAAGACGTAAACAATAAAACAATTGTCTCAAGTCACCCAGCTCTCCAGCTCTCCAGCGCTCCAGCTCTCCAGCTCTCCAGCGCTCCAGTTCTGACAATTACTAATATCCTCGGTTTAGTTCCTTACAGGTGTGAGAAGATTATTTGAAGCTGCATCAAGAATCTACAAATAAGTGTAATCTGTATTATAATAATTTTATGTATTGAAATAAGAATTGACAATGGTTGGAGTTAAACTACTAAGTTGATAGATTAGCTCCAGTTTTTCACATCCCAAGGATGATCCATTTATCAAGTTCAGCTATATATTACATGTTAAATAATACTATTCACTAGTATATTTTCCATGAAAATTATAATATTGACTTCATTAAAGAATTAAGTTTGGTGGCAGCGAAGGATGCAAAAAAAACCAATTTACTTAATAAAATATATTGAAATAAAATTACAATTAATTAAAACTAAGGTAAGGTGCTTGTAAGTCAGCGATTGACCCAAGAATGAATATATTCTATCCTCGATTCCCATCGATGGTGAGAACGCAAGCCGTATGGTGTCGTCTTCAGGATACTCGAAGCGTGGTGTCAGCATTTAACCGTGTGAAACCAAGTTGGTGCTTACTATAACAATTGCCCTTGCCTATGCTTGCGTAACACCTCCCCCCGTAGAACAGCGACTATTGAAGACCTTCGTTGTAAATTGCGCTGGAAGTTCTGATTCATCCCTTTGAGTTTTTTGGATGGTGTGTTTCGTATGTTTAAGTCGGTATTTCCGGTATGCAAGGCCGCTAATTAGTACACATGCACCGAATAGTAACGTATATAAAGGTATTGTTGTATGGTAGACGCTTATATCGTTGGTCTTGCTTAAGTTTACTGGTGACTGTAGAATAACCTCTCTATTGGTAGCGTGAAGGTTAGTCAAATTAATGGAGTTTAATTTGAATATCAGATGTGCTGCTGAACTGAGTGTATTTTCATTAGGGACATCTATTATCTTCAAGGCTTGACCTTTTAGTCGATCGTTGAGGTTCGAGATGATGAATTCTGTTGTTTGAATGAAACAATCATATGGAATTATAGCGAGATAACTTCCTTGCAACATCTTGTAGATATCTTGATCGCAGGACAAGCGCACTTTAGTAAGAGTTGGAAAGCTGATGGTGTAGTGTCGATCGTCGAGTTTCTCGTAGGCTGACGTAAGTAGGGATACGGTGACTGGTTTACATTCGGGGAGTTTTTGCTGCGTAGTAACGAGGGCTGTTACACAATCCGGCGATGTACGACTATGTATGTTGTGTATCTCTTCACATAGATACCCTTTAGTGAACTTCGGGCATTCAGCCTCTATGTACTTGAAATCTTTCAAATGGATTGCAAGGAATTGGTGTTGGGGAACAAGAATTTCATGATTTTTGTTAGGGATTATGGATATCTTATATAAATTATATATTTGGGATTTTATAATTGGGAATTTATATACTATAACTATTTCATTTCCTACATAATATGAACCTAATTGTATTACGTCATAATACTCTCGGGCCTCTATATCTAGTACTTTATTACTACCATACATACTACGTAGCTTTCTAATTATATTTCTAATAGAACTTAAACTAATGACATCACGATGAGCCGTGGATGTCCATATAAATGCTAGCACATTCTGTAACTTAGTTATCTCTTGTGACAACTTGTCAACATTATCATCGACTATGAGAATAGTTTGTCCTAAATGAGCATATTGATTGGATTCATAGATACCTTTTTCCAAACTTAGACTAATGTTTTTTACTAGTTCCGCTAATTTGTTCTGATTATCTATTATTTTATCTATTATTTTAGAGTGCTGAGTTATCCAATCTTTGGTCAGGCTTACATGACTGTTAAATTCCGTAACTAATTTATTATCGTTTTCTTGCAGTGATCTTATTGCGTTATTAAACTGTAACGCATCTGTATAATCAAGATTACCGGTAATACTTTTTATTACGGAACCGAGACCATCAACGAGACCTCTTTTAGAGCGGCTAATTTCAAATGACTGCAATTGTTCTATAACGACTTGAAGCTTTTCTTTCAAATAGTTAGTATGGGGCTAAAACAAAGAAAAAGTTTTATTATTAAGATTAGAGATTATATTGCTTAATTGGATATGAACTGTATTTACTTTGTCTTGCAATTCGTGGATATCGATATACTTCAAGAATGAGTGATAATGAGACACTATGTGACAAGGACCTAGTTTAAAAGGTAAAATGCCGGGACCATCATCTAGATTTTCAAGTTTTATTTCCTGCATTAGAACCGGATGCAGGAGCAGTTGGAGTAATAGGAGAGTCCTGCAACAATTAAACGCTTTTAGGAATTCTCTTTAATCTAGACTTAGCAATTGGCCCGCCTTTTTTGCGCGTATATATATGTATCGGGAGATCAGCTATAACTGTATCATGTGTGTAACGCGGCGCTATCTTTTGACGAACAGCAAAAGGGTTTCTAATAAATATTTGTTGATCGGGAGAGAATTGCTTTTCGGGCTCTCTAGACTTATTATGAGTATTTGTTAATTCATTTCTGTAACTTAAACTAGACTCATGAATTAAATTAAAAGCTTTGGTCATTTTATTTTTATGTTCTACCATATATTGTTGGAGTAAATGGGTGGTTAAGTCTATGTCTAATGGATCTCGCGGATCAAAATGTCCAGTAATAATGTCAATTGGTCGGCATTTTGTAAAACTGTGTATCGAACTATTATATGCTAATAGGGCATAATTTATTAAATTAATAACAGATTCATTCTTAAGTTCAAGTTTTAATATGCGTAGATGTTCTAAAATTGTTGAGTGGAATCGTTCAACGATTCCATTCTCATTGGGAGTATAGGGTGCTATTCTATGGTGTTGAATTTTGTGTACTCTTACAAATTCAGCAAATAATTGATTAGTGAACTCAGGGCCATTATCTGTAACTAGAGTATATGGTATACCATGATGAGTACTAAATTTTAATAACGCCTGCACAACACTTACTGCTGTTCCATCCCTTAAAGAATATGCTTGCGCATACTTTGAAAACGCATCAATGATAGTCAAAAACTTTTCACTCTGTATAGATAATAAATCTAGGTGAACAACTTCGAAAGGCTTACACGGTGGAGGGACAGTACGAAATTGTTGTCTAATAGGGTTGCGATCATATTTCGCTTGACCACAAATTATACATTCATTAATGAACTTGGTTATATGCTCTCGCATTTTTGGCCAATAATACCTATGAGATAGGGCGAGATGACATTCATTAACACCCCTATGATTAGTTTTACCTACGTGGTATTTGCTTATTATTTCTTGTTGTTTTAAGTATTCTTTTATGTTTTCCAATTCCTTTTTAACTAGTATTAAATTCATAGCTGAACTTTTAAAAGCTTTTTGTATTATGGGAATAACCGAGTACATTGCTAATGGAGGATTTATGAGTAAGCCTGTTTTAATTTTGGGATGAACATATTCTTTGATAACATTAATGATATCTTCTTCGAGATTATTCTCTGACAATTGAACAGTGGTACGTGTGTGTGTTTCAAAAGGTTTTGAAACTATTGGTCTTCCTTTAATATTGCTTACAATTGTTAAAACTAGCTGTTTCGTGAATTTATTTAGGGGTTCGTCAGAAATCGGGATTTCCAAAATAGGATTTTCATTGTCGGTATGAACTGTTAGGGTATTAGAATTATCTCTATCAGCTTCTGAAGCTGTAATAGTGCTAGAGTCATTTTCAGATGCATTTACTGCTATTGAACTTAATTCTTCGTTATGAATTACTAAACGGGATAAGGCATCAGCATTTGTATTATATTTACCTGGCTTATAAATGACTGAGAAATCGTATTCGGATAATTTTAATCGCCATCTTGTAAGTCTCGAATTTGGTTCTTTAAGACTCATGACCCATTGTAAGGGTTTATGGTCGGTTATAATTTTAAATGTTCTGCCAAATAAGTATGGTCTGAAATATTTACAAGCCCACACAATTGCTAGTAGTTCTTTTTCTATAGTGCTGTAATTAAGCTCGCTTGAATTTAGGGTTCTAGAAGCGAATGCAATAGATTTATCTGAACCAATACAACCCTGGGATAATACGGCGCCTATTGCAACGTTCGATGCGTCAGTTGTCAGTAAAAACTCTTTATTAAAGTCGGGGTACTGTAAAATAGGGTCATTTGTCAATAAAGTCTTACAATGCTCGAAACAATTAATATAATTCTGATCACAAACTATCTTAGATCCTTTTTTTAAACACTGGGTTAAAGGTTTTGTTATCCATGCAAAATCCGGAATAAATTTTCGGTAATATCCCAAAAGGCCAAGAAACCGTTTAATTTCTGTAGTAGTTTTAGGTAGCGGATAACTTTGTATAATACTTATTTTATTAGGATTGGGCTTAACTCCATCCCTACACACGACATGTCCTAAAAATTCCGTCTCTAACTTTAAGAACTCAGACTTATCCATATGGATCTTGAAGTTAGATTCGCGCAAACGTTTTAGAACTTTTTCAAAATTAACCATGTGTTCCTGTAATGACGTACTAAAAATGATGACGTCATCTAGATAAACTAAACAGATATCTTGTAAATCTTTAAGAATGTTGTCCATTACCCTTTGAAATGTTGCGGGAGAGTTTTTTAAACCCATAGGCATTCTTAAAAATTCATAATGGCCGTTTTCAACATTACATTTCAGCAGTTTTATGTATGTCAGTAGGGTCTAATTCTACTTGATAAAATCCGCTAGCAAGGTCAAGAGTGGTGAAATATTGGCATTTCCCTAATTTGTCTAATATGTCCGAAATATTGGGTATTGGATACTTATCACTAATTGTCTTTTCATTTACCTTTCGGAAATCTATTACTAAACGCCATTTGGTTTTACCCGAAGCATCTGCCTTTTTAGGGACCACCCAAATAGGAGAGCTCCACGCGGAATCCGAAGGTCTAATTATATTTTGTTCAAGCATTTTATTGATTTGACTTCTAACCTCTTGTTTATGGACATAAGGATACCTATAGCTTTTAACATGAACTGGGATCTCATCATTTGTTTTAATTTTGTGCTTAATTTTGTTCGTAAATGTTAAGGGTTCTCCGTCAAGGTAAAACACATCCGAATAACGTGCACATAAGGTTTTTAAATTAGCTATTTCCTCTGGGTTCAAATGATCTGTACGGAGACGCGATAGAACTTCTTTTGTACGATCGGATAATTGTTTTAATTGCTTAGATTCAATATTGAATACCTCAGCTGTAATAGGCCGATCCATTGAAAAGATTACATCATTCTTTGAATTATTTGAAATTTGTACTAAACCTCGACTGTTTTTCACATTTGTAAAGCAATCAGAAATTAAACAATTACTTATTATCTGATCAGGAACAAATACATCTCCGTCATTGGAGTTTATTGGCAATTTCACTAATTTGGATGACTGAGCTGGTATTATTTCTTCATAAAGATTTTTATTTCGAGCGTCATACATAATAATAGGCAGTTCGGTATTTTTAGTAATTAATTTCTTGCGTCTAAAATCAATGTTAGTGTCCCACGAATCTAACAAATCAAAACCAATAATGCCATCAAAATAATTATGAAAATTAAGAATAAAAAAGGTTACGTCATCATTTTCTTTAAATTCCGAGAAACTAGGTAAAGTAATAGAATAGTCTTGTCTATACATATTGTCTATACATACATTATGATTATTCGTAACTTCAAATGGAGTATAATTAAGAGGTAAATGAGAAAAGTATTTTTCAACTACTTGAGGGGATATAAACGACTGATTGGCTCCCGTGTCTATAAGAAATTTTAAAGGTGGGTTTTGAATTTGTATATATCCGAGTTGTCTTTGAATATTAAAATTTACTTCTATTTTGGCTTTTCTGACTTCGTAGCTTCGAAAAAATTTTGATCTTTTATCTCATCAGTGTTTGAGTTAAGCTCCTCTACTACTGGAGATTCACATTGCTCATAATTTGGAAAGTAATCTCCATTTTCCTGGTAAGAGTCACAGTTTTGGTAGTAATCAGTATAGTCATAGTCGTAATAGGGTTCATAGTCACATTCATAATTGTTAATTTCTCGAGTTTTAAAGTAATTATTTGGGGGCGGGTTGCCACTTCTACGCCAGTCGTGCCCAGACAGTGGTAAGGGTTTAGGCACGAAGTGACTAACACCACTCATAGGACGAGGTACATTATTAGAATTATTATTCGGTTGCATGAATGGTCTATTTGGAATCCTAAAAACGTTACTGCTCGCATTATAATTTGGAGGTGGAGCACGGAATATTTGTTGAGTCCTTGTGGGACCACGAAATTGTTGCGTTGGAGGCATATTAGATCGCCAACCTTGATTTTGTTGATGGTTAAATTGATGAGGACGCGAGGGGCCTGACATATTATATGGTTGTTTAAAAGAACTACCATTGAATGCATTACCTGTATATTGCATAAAATTATTTAAAGGCAAATTAAAATGAGATTTTAGTGACTGTTGATTATTCAAATTATCCTTTTTATTAGGTAAACCCTCAGCACGCTGCTGCATATATAATGTATTAAGCTCTTCTTGTACGAATTCTAAAGCCTTTTCTATCGTTTCGGGACGCATGCAACGTATCCTAGAGCCTAAGGGGTCCTTAAGACCACGCAAGTAACACTGTAGAGTTAATTTCTTATAAAGATTACGTTTAGCTTCAACTGTAGTAGCCACGGTTTCATGCAACGTAACGTATGTCATGATAGTGCTGAATAAATTTTGAACACGTTCGTAAAATTCCTGTGGGGTTGAAGACCCCTGGGTTTGTAATGATAAATCGTTAAATAAAGCGGTCTCGTCTCGATGGTCAGCAAAATTATTAATAAGTGCACTACGAATACCGAACCAATTTTCAGGAATACCGTTGGAATTTATCAATCGAGCTGCAGAGCCTGTAATCTTATTTAATATACCATTAATAAGGGCCAAATTGGTTAACTCATAACCCGGTTCTGTTTTAAAATATGCAAGTACTAATTGATCACATAAATTTATAAATCTTGTTAATACATGGGGGTTACCGTCAAAATCAGGCAAAACTCTAAGTGACTTGTATATCTCACCCATTTGATCTTGAGACATTTTAATATTAGGTATAACAATTTTTTTTAACTGTCTAAATTCGTCTATAGTATCGAGCCTGCTAGATCTACCCTTACACAAACTACGGCTACTGTTTTCTCTCGGATGAAAAATTTTGAACACTAATCTAACACTCTAAAATTTATATATAATAGTATTTATATATTAAATTACTTGGACAATCTAATGGAATAATAAAATAAATTGAAAGGATAAGAATAACGTAAAAAATTAGGATAGGTAAGGACTTGAAAGATTCAGAGTACTTACATGAACATGATTTTCTTTGCCGAATCGATTTTCGGATTCACCTCCGCTGGCCTCCACGATGTATGTAGATTCGGATACTCGAAATCGGTTAGTCACGCGGGATCTCGCACCGATATTAGGGGAAATCTTGACGCGACGCGTACCGAATATATCTCGAATATCCTACCGACTGCGCCAATTAAGTTTGGTGGCAGCGAAGGATGCAAAAAAAACCAATTTACTTAATAAAATATATTGAAATAAAATTACAATTAATTAAAACTAAGGTAAGGTGCTTGTAAGTCAGCGATTGACCCAAGAATGAATATATTCTATCCTCGATTCCCATCGATGGTGAGAACGCAAGCCGTATGGTGTCGTCTTCAGGATACTCGAAGCGTGGTGTCAGCATTTAACCGTGTGAAACCAAGTTGGTGCTTACTATAACAATTGCCCTTGGCTATGCTTGCGTAACAAAAGCACCTAGATGACTTTTTTTTTTCTTCTCGATAGTTAAGCAGTGGACATACTTATTCTGAAAAGAACGGTTTGAGCTTCTGAATATTGTTGTCAAACGAACATTTTATATAAGTATTAGCGTGGAAACATCGCGAGCCGCTTACGATGTTAAACCGCGAGTCGCGTCTACACCGCGCAACCGCCGCCGAATGAAGCTCGCCCTCCAACGCTCGCTTCCTATCTTTATAACCTTTGCAGACCTTGACGCAGTAGTGACGACATAGTTCGGACAACCCTCGTTTGTACAGTAAATTTTTGTATATAGATGTGTAGATTTTTAATATTTTATTCAATAAGAAAAGGTCTTTCTATATTGGACCAAAATAGTGCATGATAACAGTACACTAAAAATCTATATAATTGTAAATATGTAAAGATATAATTTATTCTACTTCTATTTTGTAATAAGAAGTATGAGTGTAGAAAAATATATGATCTTTTATCTAAATAAAAAAAATACGATTTGATTAATTTTCACCAAGTGATAACTATGCGGAACTTTTAACGGAAATGTTAGCCGAGCGGGTGAAATATAACGACTCATTGGAATTGTTCTGTTATCAGAAAATTAATTTATTAAATCGATGTGATATTTTAATATACAGTATATATACGGATTAGAAGATCGTAATTTAAGATTGGGAGCTAGAGCCCCTAAATGTGAAGAACCTGAACAGGTTTAAATTATTTTAAATCCTTCAAACAACAGCCACGTGAATCGGATAGTAGATCAAGGGTCTTTTTTTTAATAGCTTTGATCTATTAATTTTGACAAAAGATTTAATTCAAATGTTGATAATACTGCAAATAATCAAATAAGTACGAAATCAATTCGAACAGATACTGCAATGTACCCCGTCATTTTAGTTCTAGATGTACCTAAAAATGGTCAAAGTGTAACTGTCTATGGCATATGCAACTAGCAGGTTACCCGTGCCTCGCGACGGACGGCGAAAGTGATCAAACATTTTGTTTGAATTTCCACACCACCTAGGAGGTATCAAACAGGCGCGTCATATTTTTTGCAGTTTTTTAGCTGTAACTTTGGAACGGTTTGGACCTTTGCAAAACCCTTTTTTTGGGCTGATGAATAAGTCAGTGAGTCAGTCAGTGTCTTTGTGTTTTATATATTAAGATAAGCTAGCTAGGTAAGCGAGGTCACCAGAAAACCAATTGTTATAAATTATTAGTTGATAAATCCAAACCAGATATAGATTTGGCGTCAGAAACGATTTCCAATACGAGTAATGACAAATATCTTAATGTTCAGTTCTGTAAGGCTTTGCTGATTTAGGCAGTCAATGTATATTATTGTATCGTAGTATTACCGGAAGTTTAGGTATTCAGTGGTCAGTAGGTCGATGCCAATTTTAGTGGACATAGGTTCATATGTCGTTTTGCCAACACAAGTTTACAGAAAAACCAGGTATTACTATAGTGAAAACTAATAATTCGACCATCCTTATCGAAGCGGGTCCTCGCAACTAGTTTTAATCTACATCAGTTAAAGAAATTATATGAGGGAGATTTTGTTATTATTCCTTGTATTTAACTTTAAATTAGGTAATTTTTGAAACAATGGTGTTTAAATTAAAATATGGGGGTAGTTTATGAAAAAAAAATTCCCTCCCATCGCACTTGCTTCTGGCGTCAGCGGCCTTTAAATAGGCATGGCGCCTTACGATAGATTTCGTTTTGTTTTAGAAATTCATTTTGGGTGGATGGACTGTTCGTTTTGGATGAACAGAGTGATTTCATAAAACTGGTAGAATTTAAAGGGTTATTTAAATAGGAACAAATGGATTTATATTTTTATTCAATCCAAATCACACACCGAATTAAATATTCAATAAAAAGACAAATTAACAAAGAAACAATACATAATAACAACTGTGGTTGTGCTCTGCATCGCGTGATTAAAAAACACGTACACAAAGAAATCATTTACAACAACAATAACATTGATACTACATACAAATACTAAAGGTTCGTCTGTACTTCCGTACTAAAACATTGTAAATTGGTAGTCTCAGGAACAACTGGACTGGTTTTAAACTTTGTTTTCCTGTCAAAAGCTAGTTTGTCAGCGAGTAATCTAGGTTATTTCTATCCCGATATCTCTTCAGGATTGGGAGGTATACAATTAACACCAGATTAAGTCGGGAAAAAAACTAATGTATCAAGAAACAAAATACGCATAATATAAATCCTAAATACTCAGTACGAAAAAAACCAGAAGATATTTTCATCGAAAGTAAATGTTTAACTTGTAGTGATAACGTAACAGACGCGGCTCAGTTTAGAATATATACAATATGATGATACATATACAATGAAAATATTTTCAGATCTTATAATTTTAACAAGCTTTGGGAAGAATCGTATCTCGGTATTTTAGAAGACATGTTTTGTAATGCAGCCTTTTATTATCCTGTCTAAGAATCAGCAGATCACTAGCACACTGAGGCAGCTTAGTGAAGGGTCTGTTAGTGAAATAGACACTTTAAGGGTCAAATATTGCATTTGCTAATATCATTTCCTTGATAAGATCGATGTTCAGATTTTCTGTAAACTTTATTAGAAAAAGTATTTCTAGAAAAAACTTTTACACACTCCTAACTTAATAACATGGGAAATAAATAATGTTTTAAAACTTTGAAATAATATTATCAAATAACAGATAAATTTATATTTTTCTATAATGTGGCCGAGCGACTTCAGCCCCACATTGTAGTCACCGGCCGCAGTCCTGTAACAGCGTTCAATAGAATCCAAGTGCTCTGACAGCGTTCTATCAACATATCAATATATCAGTGTTAATTACTTAAATAATTATCAAAACACTATTTAATTATACTCTACTGTGGATACTCTTTAACTTATTATTATTATTCTTAATAGTAGTTACTTTTAAGTCATAGTCACACTTGATGTGTGTGAACCAATCAGGACTCAAGAGATGATTATTATGGAAATAATTTAATTATATACCATTTTTGTATTTAAACTTTAGTGATCTAATATGACTATAATTAATATTTAATCGACTGTACTTATTTACTTATATCATATGATAGAGCAATAGAGATAATATTTAGCTATTGAAGTGTTGAACAACCGAGCGCGCCACACCCCCCACCAGCAGTGCTCTTCACCACCACATTACATATTACAGGTTATTAATAATCACAAATAAAAATATTTAAAATGTCGGGTAGTCGATAGAAGTTTTTAAAACACTAAACGCGCTCAGATTCAAATTAAGAAACACCAAAGTTGTAAATGATAAGTGTTTGAGGTCAGGCTTGTCACAAGTGCGGGATTAACAAAAAGACATTACATGTAGTTTATTCACATGTATCCACACGCCGCAAGGCTTACTCACTCTGGCCATGTATACTGTTACAATAAAAAATAAACGAAACATTACTTTTCAATTTGGAATCTGTAGTTTTTACGCGACAGTCCATTGTGTTTTCTTATTCTCTTACAAAGGATTCGGTTCCTCGCAGTTCCTTCGGTTCCTCGGTTCGGAATCGCAGCTGTCGGTTCCCTTCATCGTGGTGATGAAAGGAACCGACAGCTGCGATTGCTTGTCATCAATTAAATGTGAATATAATTTAAAAAATGTTCCATTCTCTTGTTGTTAATCAAATGTTCGTGTTCCAGCTGTCGATAGCTACGAGTACAATGCAACCCTAAGACAGTCCATACTATTGACAGTGAAGAATGTTCCAATAGAAGGAGTGCTTGCCGCTGTTGATAACTGACGTCAAAGTTTAAACGATTACATTGCAGCCAATAGGGACCACTTCGAATGAGCTTCATATGTTCTTAATGATTTTATATGAACGTATTAAACTAATTCTATTACAGTAATAAATGTTACGTACAATAAAAATGTTTTTCTTTGTAACCACATATGCGGCGAGACTGAGTAGACTGAAGATCCTTTGTTGGGTTGTTGACAATCATTTTACTGCACTTTGAGGCTTCACCGCAGCCGAGCGGACGGGAAGAGAAAACCAGAGAAATACTTTTATAAAGAAACAATATTACAGAAAATACATTCTTTTAACATCTTTTATCTTAACTTAACATTATGCTTAATATTAATATTTTTATTGCGGAATATAAGAATAATATGAACCTCATCTCTATTTCCATATTTCACTTCAGTGAGTTGACTTTTATGAATAAATTTATCTTGCCTTTGCTTCATGTGGAAGTTACCATACATTAAACTTAGGTTTATGTAAATTGTGAGAGTATATAAAATAAGATAATTTAGCATAATTGTATTTAAATAATAAAAACAATATATAATTAATAATATTATAATAAATAATATTAGTATTATACAAAGAATCCTACTATAATTGAAGAGTTAACAATAGTTAGAGATTGGTAGGAAATATATTGTAAGGAACTCCGATCACTCATCATCACTCGCGCCGAGTTCATTTCTATTTCATTGACTGGTCTAATGACCGGTGAAGCGTTCAGTTCTTAATTTACTGTACTCGAGATTAAATCTCATTCAATTTTAATATTAATACTACAAAAACATTTATAATATAATATACAATAATACTTTTAAACATAAATTCGGTCCAACATTTGGTTACAGTTATTGTTATTACAAATACATTAGCATTTAATATTTGAGGAAAACTCAATGTTATTCATAACTGAATATCAAAATATCTACGAACTCATTAAAATATATTTTTTATAATAACAAAAAATGCGTGCGTACAAAGTACACATGTCAGAAGTGAAACTTCTTTGGCGAACTAATTTATAAATCTTGTTTATATTTATACAAATCTAAAACTTTAAATTTCCAACATTAAGAGGAAGGGAAAAAGGAAGATAGGTTAGGAATTTAATTGTTATTAAAATAAAATTAACTAGTAAACGAATACACAACCAATAGTAATACGACATTCGCTCTGTCTCACTTTTTCTCTCAATCTTTCTCACTCGCTTGTTCCCTACTTTCACTCCACGGCTAGTTGCTCATGCTACGTTCGCCCTGTCTTACTCTCTCTCAATCGGTCTCGATCACTCTCTCTCTCTTTTCCGACACTTCCGTTGCATACCGGCGTGACGTTTCATCTGTAAAAATGTTACCCTCATGCGCCTAAAGAAGTTTCACTTCAAAAACACAACGATGTTTTTATGAGGTCAGGCGTCAGGTGAACCATCACCAACCAATAATAATAGTAATCACTAAGAAGGCTTGAAACTACACCTCCATAAAGAATATTGATTACATAACACCAAGTGACAATCTACTGTGCTAGTCCGGATGATGTCCTAATCCCAAGGCTGGCCTCTCAGAGGCGTCCGCCCTTAGGACGGGCGCTCCCCGGGGCCGTCGAGTCCGGTATTTCGAGGGCGGTGGGCCATCGCGCGGGTGACGCAGTAACGGCCACTTTAATGTATTAAAAAAAATCTACTCTTTGCTAAAACTTTCTATTCCATACAACAGTCTGTTCAAAAAGTAAATCATATTTAAAAAATGTAAGTCTTAAACAAGTTATCTGACATGTGAACTCAACGTCGATAAACCTTTGAGTTCAGTATTCATTATTAAATATGAAACAGAAAACCGCACGAAGTACACTCTACAAATTTCTATGAATATATTATTGACTTACACGTTCTGCAACTTATGCAAAGAATTTATGTACATTTATTATTTACATGAAAATATTTAGACTACTTTGATCTTGTAATGTGAATGTAAAGGAAATGAGATAGAATATTGGAGTTCTCATTTTATCATTTCACTACTTTTAGAAATACTTACTTGTTTGAAAAAGTAGAACTTGTATCTCACAAGTAGATTTAATATAACGTGCTCTGGTTTTAGATTGTCAGAATAAATATACTACGGGATTTCATTTTCTGTTAACATATTTGTTATATTATCTTATTTCCTTTCAGGGTTGAAACGGAAAAGTATCCGTCTGTTCAGTTCAGTATCACGGACAACTCAACGAAGACGCACTTAACAAGATACAGTTACTTAGGATACAAAGACATTTTCACACATCATAATATAGAATATAACTGAAGTATTCACATCAATATACTTTACTTTATTTTGCTTTTATATATTTGATATTCTTATTTTGTTCAGAAAAACGAAATAGAATTCATCAAATGGGGATACTTTTTTTAAGGTACTTGTGAGATTAGGGGAAAAAATACTGTTTAGTTTTTAATATTAGTATGTATGTAAGCGGCATAAAAACAAGCCTAATTTTCGTTTTTGTAAGCTGACTATAGCGAATGATCTCGTCAGCAGATGTTGTAATGAATTTTTATTATATATAAAAATTCTAGATCGTTTTAAATTTTAATTTTACAATACAGTTACGAAAAACTGAATAAATATCAATATTAAATTCCGAGTCATTATTGATGTAAGTACAATAATCACACAATTACATCACTTGAGGTTGAATGTTGTATTTTGAATTATTTCATCTTCATATTCTAAAATAATAATTGTTTCCCTCAAGATGCGAACACAGTGTGTGTTTGTGAACAAGTGACACGGTTCAACACACATGTCCATGTTCAGTTGAAACATATCAAGGTTTACAGAATAAATAACGCTTCACCGGCCACAACTCTTAATAGGCTTACATGGTCTTGTGTGACTTATGACAAGTGAAGTGTAATATAATATTAAGTATTAAACATTGTTAGGTCGCCAGTAACAGGCCGCTGTGTAAGCAGTATATTTATATAATTTACCGTTTACATTATGTATATTTTGTGTGCAGTAAAGTGTTATAAAATATATCTGAATACCGTTATAAGGTATGTTATTGTACTTATGTGTTTTCTCTTGACAAATATCTTTATATGATTGTGTTTGTAAAGAGAAGAAAATAAATATTACTCAGTTTATTTACACTGATTTATTACACCTTATGTATAGTCAAATCTGACACAGGGCATGTTATATACACTTACAATCATATTGGAAGAGGAAACTAGTTCAGTTCACAGCAGTCGTCTGCAGTATTCAGTTATATGGTTGGTTGGATATATATATATATATATATATATATATATATATATATATATATATATATATGCATTGTAGAGTCATGCCTTTGTATGCCTTTAACTGGAGCCGGACGTTGTGCCGTAACAATGAGGGCCAGATAATAAATCTACAACCATTCAGTATTTCTGTTTTACTGTTAATTGGTCCAATTTATTTCTGTACTTTTCTATAAAAAAAAATTTTTCGAAGTAGAAAGTAGTCTGCTAGCTGGAAAGTAAACCTTAAGATTTTTTTCTTATTTGTTCAAGGATTATTTTTCATGGATATTTTTTCTTGTCTTCACCGATCAAAGAAAGAAGAAGTTAAGAAGTCCCTCCTTTTGATCCGACCCAAAAACGTCATAATAGGACAACTTAGCGCCCACTAATTCATTAATGAATATAACTTTTATTTTGACATCTTAAAATAATCTAACAAAATATTAATTTTCTAACTTCCTTAGAACAGGTGTCACGCACGAGTCGCTGATGACTGACTGACTTTCACATTTTCTCAGACACGCATTTATATAGCTCCCTCGTTTTTCTAAGATCTTGTTTTAATACATACCCTCATTTACACATTACATACTCGTACAAGGATTACAAAAAAATAATTAATAAAAAAATATCACCTTAATATCAAAATGAAGTGATTTTTTTTATTCATTTTTATAGTTTTACACATTTTGTAAAGGAAAATAGTTTAAGACTCTGTCAAACATTTTGTCACCCAACGAAAAGCCAAACCCAATTTCCTATATTAGGAAGGAATGTTATTATTATAAAATATATATATATATTTGTAAATAAAAGGATATCCTTTTTTTTTTTTTTTTATCGTTGGAAAAATCCGTTACTCACTAAAAAACCAACGGTTGCCCTCAACGCCTTAATGGGACGCCACGGGATCGCTTGCGCACTCACCGTGACGCTCCGGCGGTAACCCCCTGTGTAAGGGTGCTCCGAGCAACTAAGAGTACCCTCACGACGTAGGCCTGTAATAGGTGAGAGAGGTCACCCTCCCCTCCCACCAAGGCACTACAGCTGGGGAAGGAAGCGGCGGGCGTACTCCCGCCTCCTTCTTCCCAGCCTTCCTCTACGGAGTGGGTCAGCGGTGGAGGCCTGCTCCCTGACCCGCTCCGCGGCCTCCTTCGCGGCGATGACCTGCTCGCAGAAGGAGGCCATTGCGACCCAACACCTCTCGCTGCCGATCATTGTGCCTATCAGGCGCGGCAGCGAGAGTTCCCCGCCCACCACGGCCACCAGCTCAACACGCTGGTGGTCCCAGGCTGCGCACTCTGCCAAGGTGTGACGAGCCGTGTCTACGGCCTCGTCACAGTGGTGGCAGGATGGGGTCGCCTCCCTTCGTGCGATCTTGTGCAGATACTCCCCGAAGCACCCATGCCCAGTGAGCACCTGCACAAGACGGAACGTAAGCGTTCCATGCCGCCGGTTGATCCAACGATCGAGGTGGGGACGGATCGCCCCCACAGTCGTCAGTCCGGCGGCAGGGGACCCTAGGTCCCTCTCCCACCGTCGAATCAGGGCTCGGCGAGCTAGAGCCCTGACCCGAGCCACCTCGGGCCTTAACCCCCTGGCCCTGGCTTCTGCCCGGTGCCAATACACCTCGGCGAGCACTTCCGCCTGTAGCTCCCAAGGCGGATCACTCGCCAAAAGCGTGGCCGCAGTGTACGACACCGTACGATACCCCCGAATCACCCTTACCGCGAGAATCCTCTGCGTTCTCCGCAAGAGGGTCTTGGAGTCGGCGGTAAGAACTCCCGACCAAATTGGGGAACCGTACAAGGCCATGCTCCTCACGATGCCGGCATATAGACGCCGGCACGGAGCCTGCGGCCCACCAACGTTAGGCAGAAGCCTCCCCAAGGCAGCTGCGGTGGATACCAACTTCGGGGCCAGAAGGGAGAAATGAGCCCCGAAGTTCCATCTTCCGTCCAGGGTGAGGCCCAGATACTTCATCTGGGTCTTCACCACCACCTCCGAACCCTGGACGGAGATGGACGCCCGACGAGGGGGACCCCGGCGTGGGCCGTGGAACAGGATGGCCTCCGTCTTTGTGACGGAGACCTCCAATCCCAACAGCCCTATTCGGTCCGCTACCAACGTAGCGCCGACGGTAGCCAGACGGGCTGCCTCCGCAAAGTTCCTTCCCCTGCAGGTGACGAGGGTATCATCCGCGTAACACAACACCCTCATCCGGGGCAGGAGAGGACAGCGGAGCAGCCAGTCGTAGCCGAGGTTCCACAACACCGGTCCCAACACGGACCCCTGTGGAACTCCACGGCATACGCTACGTCGGTAGACCCGCCGGTCGCCGCCTTCCCACAGGACCTCCCTGTCCTGCAGGTAGGCCCCCAACAGTCTACGGAGATAGGGAGGCACTCCATGGAACCGGAGCGCCTCAACCAATGTCTCGAATGGTAGACTGTTGAAGGCGTTGGCGACGTCAAGCGAAACCGCTAGGACGACGTCCCCCCCGCGAACAGCCTCCTGGGTCAGGTCTCTCAGAGCTCCCAGGGCGTCGATCGTTGAACGACCCGCCCTGAAGCCGAACTGAGCCTCTGAGAGATCAGGACCCACCTCTTCGAGGTGCCGGACAAGACGTGCAGAGAGGATTCTCTCGAAGAGTTTACCCGTCTCGTCCAGCAGCACGATTGGCCTGTATGCGGAAGGGGAATCGGCAGAACGACCGTCCTTCCTCAACAGGCACAACCTGCCCTCCTTCCAGGCTTTCGGGAACTGTCCAGTGCGCAAGCACAGGTTGAACAGTTCCCGAAGCCTGCCTCCCAAGTATTCTAGGGCGAGGAATAGAACTCGCCCCGGAATACCATTTGGCCCCGGCGCAGTGTTGCGGGCTTGAAGGCGATTCAGCGCGACCTCCAGCTCGGCCTCCGTGATGTCTGGGACAGGACCCATCCCCCCATTAGGAGAAGGGGAGGCCATCACGGGAGGTGAGTGGCCAGTGGACTCTGGGAATAAGTCCCCCACCAACCGCTCGAGGAAATCCGGCTGAAGGGACTCCATGACCGGGGCGCATGCGGCGCGGAGTTTATTCCGCGCGACGCGGTACGGACGTCCCCATGGGTCCCTATCGAGACCTGCCAGGATCTCCTCCCGAGCCAGGTCCTTTGCCTTCCGAATTGCAAGCCGCAGAGTCGATTTCGCCTCGTGGTATCGACTCCGCAGCTGGGCCTCCAGAACCGGGTCGAAGCCGTGATGACGGCGACACCGGACGAAAGCCCTGCGAGCCCTGCAACAGGCCGCCCGAAGTTCGGCAATTTCGGGTGACCACCAGTACACTGCTCTGCGCCGGGGCCTAGGCCTCACCCTCGGCATGGCTGCATCGCAAACCCGTGAAAGTGCTTCGCGCATGCAGCCAGCTCTTTCCTCCACGTCGGTCTCCTCATTGGGCGGATCGGGAAAGGCCCATCCTTGTACGATGGCAGCCTCCTTTGCCATTTCCCGATCCAAACGTTTGATTGCCCAACGAGGAAAGCGACTCCCCTCCCGCGGTGACCTGGCCAGGATCGGTCGGGAAGTGGAGAGGTCAAATCGGACGTAAAGATGGTCCGATAGAGTCTCCACCGCCGTCTCGACTCTCCAGTCGACGACCGTGCGAGCGACAGCTGGGGTGGCGAACGAAACGTCCACCACGGAACTCCCTTGCTGTCGCACGCAGGTCGCATCGGTCCCTCTATTGAGGAGAGACAGACCGGAGAGGAGCGACCAGACCTGGACGGCCCTACCTCTAGCGTCCGTGGCGCGGTTTCCCCAGGCCGCGGATTTGGCGTTCAGGTCGCCGAGGAATATGAGCTTCCCCGACGCCTGTCTTCCAATCGCCGCACTGATGGAGTCGAGGAAAGTCTCGAACTCCGTCAGTCGGCGATTGGGGGAAAAGTACGCGCCGATGACGACGTATTCGCCCCATCTCGCCACGACCAAACCCGGGCCAGTCTCCAGGGTGGAGAAAGGAGGACCGGGACCAGAACCCGCAACCACAGCCACGGAACCGCTAGTGTCCCCCGCCCAGTTGGAAATAGGGGGGACATAGTAGGGCTCGCAGGCCACCGCTACACTGATGTCCCACTCCACCATGGCCTGGATGAAAAGATCCTGGGCCCTGGCGGAGTGGTTCAAGTTCGCCTGTAGGAAGCCATGTCGCCGTCTATTCATGACGACATGGCTTCAACAGGCGGCTGTAGGAGCTCACCTCTTGCGGCAGCTGGGGAGGAACCAGCTGCCTTTCCTCTTCTACGGGGAGCCTTACAAACACGGCTTCCCAACTCATGTCCCGCCTGGAGTCCGAGGTCTGCACAGACGGCACATCTGAGGACTCCGGTGCAGCTGTCCCTGGAGTGTCCAGACAAGCCGCATCGGAAACAGACGTCGCTCCGATCAACTTCTGATGGGCAGAGCGCCCGCGTGTGCCCCGGCTCCTGACACCGGAAGCACCGCATTTGACGCTCCTCAAGGAGCTCGACCTTAGCTGAGCTCCAACCCACCAATAGTCTACCCACGTCTCGCAGCATCCTCGCCGCGTCGACCGGGCAACGGGCAAATACAAAACCCATCGCCCCATAGCCCCGACGAATCTCCCCGACCTGGAGAGACTCGCCAGAGCATTTAGCGACGCGGCAGATAGCTGCTGCCACCTTTTCCTTGGTCGCAGAGTCGTCTAGGCCCTTTATTTTAATCATGACCCTTTTCATGGGCCGGACGACATCTGCCAAACCGTCTAGAACGATCCGGAGTTTAGCAGCCAGTTGCTCAGCTTTTTCTGGAGCCGCTTTGGGCAGCTCCAGAAGCCTGGCTCCGGTGGCTGACCTCCGGATCTTCAGCCCGTTCTCGAGTCCGAGCTCTCCGAGATTGATTTTCTCAGAGGCTCGCTCGAGAACTTGGGCGTAAGAGACGCCCTTTTCCGCAGCTTCTGTCTGCAGCGTGATTACCACGGCTGGAGATCGGCGCTGCGGTAGTTTTTGCTGGCTCTTCTGGCCAGTCTGAGCGGCGGGGGGCTTTTGCGCCCCCGTTTTCTTTTTCCCCCGAGGCCGTATAGGGGCCGGACGATCAGGTGCAGAGGCTCCAGAAGAAGAACTGGGAGCCTGAGAGGCATTCTTCTTCTTCTTCGTCTTCTTCCGCACCACTGTTGCCCAGGACTGTTTAGCAGCAACAGGGGGAGCGGGAGCCGGCCTCGGGATACCTTCCGGCCGACTTGGAGCTGAAGACGTGGGAGGAAGAGTCGGTGGGCCAGAACCCGCGGCTTGACTAACCGGCACAGTCCTTCTCCTATCCGACGCCAACGGTGGCCGGAGATTCTTCTCCGGGAGGAGGCGATCTTCAATTCCTGCGAAGCGGGCGTTTATCAATACGCCCACCGAGGTTACTACCGATCGCCTCAACTCGTCTACCATATCCGCATCCAGGGACGCTACTTGCGGGACAGTATTGGCAGCAGCGGTCTTCATCGCCGTGAACTCACGCCTATGCGCCTTGAGTTCCGCGCGAAGGGAGTTAACTTCGCGATGAAGACGTGCATTATCCGTCCTCAGCCGTCGCGTTTCATCAGCTTCCGTGCGGCCGACTAAAGTCTCAACCACCTCAAGGAGGCTCCGTGAAGAGTCTTTCAGAACCTTCACCATACCTCCCTGGAGTTGGCCGGATTTTCTGCTGACCTCGATAATTGCTGCGGCGCAGCGACCTGCCATGGCTCGCAGCTCTTCAGCCCCTAGTTGTTCCGGGTCGGGTCTGGGAGGATCCTCACGCGGCTTACGCATTTTGCGAAAAGCCTGCGCGCTGAGTTCCTCCTCGAAGGCAACTTCGTCAGCTTCCTGAGTAAGGGCATGCAATGCTGCTTTCGCCCGCGTGAGCCCACTTCCTTGCGACACTGCAGCAGTGCGCCCGCGTCGAGCGGTATTGCATTTAAAAGATGCAACACCGAGCTCAAGATCGCTGTCGGACATTTCGCTGGACAACTTGTCGACCTCAGAGATAGGTCGCTTACGAGACACCTCATGATCGGACATGGCATCCTCGTCGCCAACTATCAAACCAGAGCCTTTAACAGGCACCACTTTCCGAGAAGCAGATCGTAATCTTTGAAAAACGCCAGAGTCATTAGCGGATGAAATGACCGACGGGGTCATCTCTTCCACTACCAAATCGTCAGCCAATCCGTGTGTGAAATCAGAATCCAGTAAAACAGAAGCCTGAGTCGTCGTAGGAGTCGAGCGGTCTTTTCCCCCCCCGGAATACGAGGGGAAGACGGAAGCCGAGGCTTCCGTGAGGGATTCCCGGCCTGCAGAGCAGCCACCGGTACCCTCCCGGGGTAGTATATTTTTAAGATTCGCTTTCATTCTAATTCCTTTAAAGGGTAAGGTCCCCGGGGCGCCCTCGCCATTACACAACCCCTCGGCAGGCGCCAGACCTCAGAGTTGACAAAAAGAAAAGGAAATAGAAGAAGAATAGAAAAGGTAACAGAGCGAAGACAAACAAGGAACTCAACAACACCAGAACAAAGGAAAAGACGAAGAAGTAACAAAACAAAACAAAAAAAAACCGAAGAAATGACAAAACAAAAAAAAAAAAAAAAAAAAAAAAATAACAACAAAAACCCCTATTGTCGACTATATACCGGGCATAAACCCCATAGCCGACCAAGGTTCCCAGCGGTGGCTGGTACCGGACACATGTTCCGAATACCTGCTCACGTGTCCTACGCTGTCCGTACCACTCCGTACCGTACCGGCCAGTACCGGACACATGACCCGACTACCTGCCCCGCGTACCTACGCTGTCCGTACCACTCCGTACCGTACCGGCCGGTACGGGCCAGTACAATACGGGTCCAAAGAACCCATAGTGATAACAATAGACAAGCGAGAGCGGAGCGCGCGCGCACGCGTGCGCTCGCGTCGGCTGTCGGAGGACGACTCCCAAATAAAAGGATATCCTAAGCATTCTCTATAATATTGTGAATGTTAAAGTGTCTGTATCTGAAGGTTTGTCCGACGTTTAATGGCTGAGGAGATTACAACAAACTGTGAACTTTTTCTTTTTTTATTATATATATATTGTTATAATTGTGGTAATAAATGGGCGTTATAAAAGTGTAATATGTCCACGAATGTGAGGGCAGATAGCAATATATATGCAAATGTGAGTGTTTCAGTTCGTTACGAGTATGCTTTCACGCCTTAACTATTAACAATTGTCATGAAATTCTGCTCACAAGTATTCAGGACTGCAAAGGAGGACATAACTCCTTCACTATACTTCATAGTTATATAACATATTTTTCTGATGTTCCTGTTGTTTCCTCAAAGGTGGCAATGAGTGTGTTACCATAATAACATGTAATAAGATCGTGAACCATTCGGTCCACATCTGGTTTGTTAAAACAAATTTTAGTCCAAAATTAATTAAAATAATGTTAAAAAATATAGATATTTTAGTTACAGTTATTTTATAGTATATATAAATCCACACAGGAATTAAATATACTATCCTGTGCCTCTGTATCCTTATCCGAGATTAATATGAGCTCCAGCGGCACTCCGTGAAGATGTGTGCGCTGCGGCCGGACACTCGGCCACTCGGCGGAGTACTTACACGAGGCCGAAAATTATAATTAATTAATTAATTATTATTTTAGTCAATTTAAACAGCTTACAGGTATTAAAATTATTGACTAATATCTTTATTTTGTTGAAGTGTTCGTAGTCGCTACGACTACGATAAATATTCTTAAATAGATATTATATTTTATATAGATTTATTATATTTGAAGTTTTATAAATTTGAATTTAAAATTATCGTTGCTTTTAAATGAAACCTGTCTTACTTTATTAGGAAAAATATTAAATTTATTTTGAGTTGTATAAAGTAACTATTACAAATAGTTTGAGGACTGAGTGTCGCCGTATCGTGGTTTCGAACCCTACATTAGATATAAATAAGGCCTTCCAAGGTCACCCTTCCGGTGCTGCTGGAGACAGTACGTGGTGATCACTTACCAGCTGGTAAAATATAATAATAATAGTAATTTTATAATTAAAACTAATATTTTTCTTGTTATTGTGTAAAAGAAGTAATTTATCATAAGTGACAGATATATTTATATACTAGCTGATTCCCGCCCGCTTTGCTAGGCAAATAATAACAAAGAATCGCAAACTATATGTGGGTTACGGAACCCTAATCCTATGAATAAACATAGTGAGAGGCCAAATAATTTTAATTTCTACTGCAATGGAATGGTAGACGGGAGGGAGCGGGGGTAAACTTTGCACTTTTTTAGCTGTAACTTTGGAACCGTTTGGACCTTTGCAAAATCCATTCTTATTACATCTATTCAATATGTCAGGAGTCTTGTGTCCAAATATCAGCTTTCTAGGTATAACGGTTTGGGCTGTAGAGCGATGAATGAGTCAGTGAGTGAGTGTCTTTGTGTTTTATATATTAAGATTGTATTGCGTGTGATTGACAAAAATATTTATTTATTTATAATAATTATTAATTATCTTCATCGTATGTGCGTGTTGTAGATATGTGAAAAAATATGTACATTATAATAACCATACTCTTAAGTATTCAAGAATGTTTCGTAAGTTTGGTAAATTCTATGTTGCTGCTCGTCTTGTTAGCTGTGAATATTATAAATTGTGGTCTCGTTGTGGTGTTTATCGATAATTTTAACTAAACCTTATAAAACTTAAGCCAAATTTAATCTTTGACATGTTGACATTTCTAAAAAATTATGTACTCAGTTTTCTGAAATATGAAGCGATTAACAAGGCAGAGATAATATTAATTAAATACCGGCGGCGTATTGAAGCCTTTATTAACATATAATGGAACATCATGTAACAAAACAGAGCTTTGGAGCTTTACCTTTCACATTTGATTGATAAAATTAAAATAAAAGTTAAACAGGTAACAAATAAAATAAAAGAGATATTATTATTAAACTCTAAGTTTTACGCACAGTAGCGGCGCGATGGCACCATCCTCCTGCTGAAGGTCGATGTAAGATAGCTATAAAAGTTACTGTTACGTATTGTATAAATAGATAAGCACTTTATTGCAGACAAAATTAATATAATGTAACTAAAGGAGTATACAAAAACATAATATGCAAAGGCGGTCTTATTGCTAAAAGCAATCTCTAGCAGACAATCTTCAGGTGAAAGAATTTCAGTAATAGGTACGGGATAGTGCTAATACGAGAAATATTACTTAAAATAGATGCATAGAATAAAGCTTTAATTATTTCCAATAATAAATTACTTTTAAATAAATATAATAAATATAAAATAATAATAAATTTAATATATACAATTAAATATATAACTATATACACATATACTAAATAGAGATAAATGCCTACATAACGACAGTTAATGAGTAACGACAGTGTTAAGTGTAAATTATTCTAGAGAAAGGTAATAATTAAATAATCAATTTTTAAATTAAATTAGCGATTGTGAGCATCTGATATCTGGGGTTCGCATTTTCCTAAGTAATACTGCCTTCACCGTGAAAGATTTACTGTAGTGCTCAGTGTTAGCCGAGGGAAGCATTAATTTGTTGTCACTTTTTGACCGAAGTTCTAGTTGACTAGGTCCTTCAGAACCCAAAAAAGTGAATCTTTCTTTTTAAAATAGGAAGGGTTACAAGGGTTATATAGAATAGAGTAAATAAGTGAAAGGATATGCATGATGTGGCGTGGTCTAATGGCTAGCCATTTTAGTTGAGTGCGACATTCTGATACATGATCAAATTTGCATAGGCTAAAGATAAATAAACTTGATACACAAATCTTGAAGCCGTTCTAGTTTTTTGAGTTGTTCTTCAGTTACATCTGGATTACAACAATCGGCGTAGTCCAAAAGCGGTAGAAAAAGTGTTTGTACTAAAGAGATTTTCGTCTTAATTGCCAGAAGATGCTGCCAACGTTTTAATGAGGCAACAGTGGCAAATATTTTTCTACTTACTTCCGCAATCTGCACCGACCAAGGGAGCGTCTGATCAACGTGGAGATTAAGTGTTTTTGACCGAATTACAAAAGACTAACATAGAGTTATCAAAGTAAACGCGGCGTTTAAAACGCCAGGTAGGGGCTTGCTATAAGTTTTGGAGAGCATCTTAGGACGTCCAATCAAAATGACTTGGGACTTCTCAGGATTAACACAAAGTCCATATGCTCTGCTTCATGTGGATATATATTGTAAATTCCTATTCAAACTCTCAATGGCACTACCCATATCATGAACAAGAGCAGTGACATATATCTGTAAGTCATCAGCGTACAGGTAGAAAGAAGATGTTAGAAAGTATGTTATAGTATTAATAAACATGGAAAACAGAAGTGGTGATAGGACATTACCTTGAGGTACACCAGTAGTAAGTGGTTGAAAGGAAGAGGATTTATTATTAACGTAAATAAACATAAAATTAATATACTGTCTATAGAGGGTAACTGTACGAGTATAACTGAGGACATTTGTATTCATAATAAATATTCATTATTAGAATAGTATTCATAAATAGACAGATAGATAGATATTTTTTTATATATAAAAATCATTTCCTTGTATAATAAAAACTGTTTAATTAGACAAAATACTTGTATTTTCAAAAAAAATAAAAATTGGAACCAATATAAATAATTTTTATCATCCAAAAACTCTTCATTAAGTGTCGCTTTGACACAGACAGATCTGTTTTTACAGAATTTTCCAACAAAACATGAATATTCATACATTTTAAAATGAAATCTTTGTTTATACGAGTATTTTATGATTAAATATTCTGTCTGTGATATTTCACACTACGCGCTCTTAACACGTCCACCTTTTTTGTCAACGTGTTAAATAAATTTAAACAAAATAAATAAAGACCTCGATAGTATTCTAGTAAGGTATACTTACACTTACACCTTACACCTACACTTACACTTACACCTTACTAGAATACTTTTATTGAGTTACACTCGTATTTCAAATTCACAAACAACAAAGTCAATTACCTGTTTACACACAGACAACCACACGCAGAGATAGAAACCAAAATTACGAATTATATAGTTCATGAAAAATGAAGCACAATCGATTATACATACTCGTATATAATTTCGACAATTTTGAGGTTTTTGTTAAAGCTTCAAATATTACGAATTGAAATAAAAAAATATTTACAGTTAAAGATATTTTGGTTAAAATGGTTACCTTCAATGTTTAAATATATTCATTCAGTGGGTAATGGTGAGTTATCGGATGACGGTCAATAAGAAGTCAACAAATAATACTATATTTAACATAATATCTACTTTGAGAGTGGAGCGTGCAGTTCACACATGTCTCTCTGCCGTACTCGTTCACAGGTGACAGTATTCATGAATTATAATTGAATTGAAATTTTATCTTGAGAATATTATGTTTCTATGTTTATTAATGTCTAAGGGGGTCGTTTTTTTACGGTGAATTAGGCACACGAGGGTGCGGGTCACTGCTGATAACTGATCACCGCACACGAACTGTTGCAACATCCCGAGTATCGCCAGGGACTCGCCGGGATCGTGTTCGATACATTGGTAGGTTCCACTTATAATATTGAAAAAAAGAACTTTATAAATTTTTTTAATATTGAGGATATTGAGGTAAAGGGCGTACATGTGCTCATAGGTGATACGTGTGCTCATTCATTATAGCAACAATTTATACTTTTTAAATTGGTATAAGAAATATAGCGTTCGAACAAAACACTAAAATAACTTCAATAATATGAAGAGCACATATATTATATTAGTATATTAGATGATTGTGTTTTTAATTAACTTTCCACTAAAAGATTTAATATGGAAGTGTTACACCACCTTATATTTGTAATATTGGTAACAGTCTTTAATGTATAATAAAAACTCAATTCATCACTTTAGTAATAAAGGTGCTCGCTTCCCAGAATTCCTTTTCTACCAAAAAGTGGTATTAATTAGATTCTCAAACTTTATAAAAAAACGAACGACACTGCACGATAAGTGCATCGCATATTACAAATCAAGTGAAATCAAAATCTTCATTGAAATTGAATGATACATAATCTTTTTAATTGTCATTTGGCGGAGAGTCGCTGACTGAGAGAGACTGACACTCGTCGGACTCGTCTCGTGCTCCTTGCTTTGCTGACTTGACACATGACGATGATGTTTTAACACATTGCCATCACACATGTTATATTCTCCATTTTGCAATCGTCTTTGGATGAAATCCAAATCAGATGTTTTTATAAATTGACAACAAATTAACAAATTATGTTTTTATATAGCTTTTATATACAAATTTTATATACATAAAACCTCAAAATGTTTAAAGCAAATATAATTGTTATATTTTAATTTCACCATTCGATGTATATTTGAATAGATATTTATATATTATTAAACGAGCCGTACCGCATAGTATCTATGAAAAAAAATAAATTGTAGTCCATTTTGTATCCGTTATAATAATGGATACAAAATGGACTATGGATACAAAATGGACTATAGAATAAATAAAAATGGTTACAGACAACGCAATTCTTCAAATGAATTTATAATATATAATTTATCAACTTCTTACGAGTCGTGTTGAAAATGTATAATGTGTTTTTTATTCTTTTATTATTATAACAAAAATAACCTTTTGCATAAAAACCATTTGGTTTCACTCCTGGTCGCAAATGCAGGTGTTAAGTTATTGCTGATTCGATGCCTGGGATTTGAGAGCCATTTGATAGTGTACACTATGAAACTCTACTAAGAAAATGGCATCTTTATGGAATTAAAAATAAGGCCCTTCGTGTGATTATATAATATCTGAATGAAAGAATGCAAAAGGTAGATATAAATGGAAAGCGTTTGCCTGGTTCATTTGTCAAAACGGACGTACCACTGAGCTTTATACTAGGACCTTTCTTGAAAGGGAAAAACATGAGATAGTGTTGTTTGCTGATGACAGTTCTCTTACTTCCAAAATTAATAGACAGCAATCAGTATTTGACGACGTAAGCAATGCTCTTTCTGATGTTGTATGTTGTATGCAATGGGCCCTCATATTATCTGTGATTTATCGAATAGACTTAGTTCTTCCACATATTTAAAAAAAAATCAAAGAATTAAAAATGACTACTTAGTACAACAACAACGTAGTAAATATATTTATGAAAATTTAATATATGTACATAACATTATTTAAAAAAATCAATAAAAATTTTTAAGAACTCAAAATTAATACTAGAAATAAAAATAACTTGCTATGCCTAATACAAGGCTTTATAAAATAGGTAATTACTTTAGGGTTAATTTTCAACCAGTTTTTATCATGAACTCCCCAGAAAAGCCTTAAATTTGTCACTAAATAAATTCAAAATATTCATTAAAGTTATTACGTGCGGTAGCGTTCGGGGCGGGTTGTCCACTTCGCTTAAATATTGCAGAGGGGTTGACCCTTGCGTTATGCTCGTGAAGGGGTGCTTGCTTCTTGTAGTGACTGTTCGTCCTGTTAGCTACGGATTTCTTTTTTCTTATTATTAGCTAAACATCAAGCAAACTTATCGAATTAAATGCGATGGTTCTAGTTGTTGATGATGTTTGCAAAACAGTGACCACAATAAAAAAAAATCCAGCTGTGTTTGTTATGTGGTTCTTCTCAGACCCAGGGCGCGTTTGGAATCCTCGTAGACTAATTTTAGGTGAAATATATATAAATAAATAGAAAAATAAAATAAATACAAATTTTCACAAAACTTAAATATTTACTTTACTTTTAGGTATAACACTATCTAAAAATAAATGGTTTAAAAATAACACTCGCCTGCGGTTATTAAACATTATAAAATGACAACCTGAATTTTAATATGGTAATGTTAAAATCATTTCATGACAATATTTGTGGAGGTGTCAAGTCAAATCAAGTGCAGTCGTGACATTTTTTGTATAATATTAATTTATTGGGTAGACCTCGAAGAATTCGATCTGCCCATTCATTTGTACCCGACTTTCGAATTTTGGAAAAATTTCTTCACAGGAGGTCTTCTTATGACCCACTGAGTCCGAAATGACCATTGGTCCAAAAGTTTATATATATATATATATATTATATATATATATATATATATATATATATATATATATATATATATATATATATGCGTGCGTGCGTCCAGATTCGACTTTTGTCAGCACAATAGCGGCCGCAGTTTCGCTCGGATCGCTTTCAAACTTTGCACAAAAATCAACCATCCAAAAATGAAGGTCAAGTTCGTTAACCAGAGAAATCCGGCCTCAGGAGGCGTTAAGGCCTCACTTTTTCTGATTTCAGTTTTTCGACCATAACTTTTTCCCTATACAAAGTAGATCAATCGCGTACATATTATATGATGTCTTTGACCTATAAATAATATTTATAAATCGAAAACCTAACTACAATAACTGGGGATAAAAAACCGAAAATTTTTGGAAAAAAAATCATAACTTTTTTCTGGTAAACATTTTTACATCATAAGTATTTTTAATTTAAATTTAGAGTAAAAAATAACCTTTCTAAGGTTATTTTTTACTCTAAATTTAAGTACCAAAAGTTTTTCCGTAAAAGGTACCGTTTTTGAGAAAAAAAATAAAACCACTTTTAGCTTGAAAATTTAAGGTAGGTAAAACCACGGCAATTTTTTTCTGGTAAACATTCCCTCCTCGCAAATAATTTTAAAAGAAAGGTTATTTTTTACTCTAAATTTGAAAACCAAAAGTATTTCCAAAAAAGATACCTTTTCCGAGAAAAAAAATAAAAAGCGCTTTTTGCTTGAAAATTTTTGATGTAAACAACGGCATCATATGTTATTCTTAGGTAGTGAGTTATATTTTAAACGAGTTACACACGAGGTCTACCCACGCGTGTCCCCCTGCGGGCACGGATTTTTTTAAATTTATATTTAGATTATTTTCCTTGAAATTCCTTATTTTCATACAGCACTAATTTAGTTTTATGTTTATATTCAAGTGAAGATACTACTCGTATATATATTGGTTTGCTTTCGATTATTTAATAAATAAACATACACAGATGGAATTTTTATATTATTCATTATATTTCTATTCACTTATTAATGTAAATTGCGTTATACAAGATAAATTAGTTTTTAGTACAAACATGGAATTCGTAGACTAAGGAGACGTCGCATTATTAGAGCAACGTTCACATAAAAATACGTATTTATTAAACACGTCTTTGAGAAATAACAAATGCCCTTTGAGTTTCAGTCGCCGACTGTTCTTAGGTCTGTGACAAATAACATACCGACCTTTTCAGCTTCGTCAATGACATATTGTTACGTAACAAATATACTCAAATAAAGAGGTTTAATTTAATAATGCTAAAAACAGCCACGACATTCATTGTGTGATGTAATCGATGAAGCCGGCGACGCAGACACTTGTCAACTAACTTAAACAATTTAATATAAAGTTCTAAATACCGCATTACCCTGTAAGTACCTTTATTTATTTATATCTTTTCCACTTTTAATCAATAGCAGCGATCACTTGTGTACTTCAAGTGGGAGTGATATTTATCAAAAGAAAGAAAAAGAAAAGACACTCTCTTAAGGGCTTAAAATTAAGGCTACGAGGATTCCAAACGCGCCCCGGTCTGAATCCAGTCAAACCACACTACGAACTCAGAGGGCGTTTTTATTTATAACCACTGTTTTACGAACATCAATATTTAGTGAGCCATTTACAAACGACAAAAACCATCGCCCAATGATAAGTCAATAGTAAAAAAAGGATATCTGTGATTAGCAAGACGACCACTCACCGCCAGCAACTGCCATTCACGAACATGACGCAAAAGTCAGCCATAACCTCCTTAATCATGTCTTCGCGCACTCCGTGAGGCTTCAGGGGAGCAACTCGGTCCCCACCGTCACAGCAAGTATTGACTTCTAAGGTGTGATGCATCTAAGAGATCCAAGAGTAAGGAACAGCGTCAGAAAAAAATACGTAGGTTGCTATTCAATCGCTAAAAAACAAAAACTTTATTTATACTATAATCACTTTTTTTAATATTAACATAATTCATTTTATTTATAAAATTTTGAATCCTTTGATTTTATTGTTAGTGACTCTCGTGGCCTCGTGTTGTAGATTTGTCGAACAGCCCTCTACTACAGCAGAAAGATAATATCCACATCATGACATGATACTGTGTTAGTAGTTGTTAAGTAAACTATTCCAGCGATTTCAACGTTTGTCAACGAGCGTCTTCTTTGAACCGCGTAAGCGACAGAACTGAGTCTGTTCGACAAATCACATATATGTACATATGAACCAACAAACTTTAAAACAATATCTCAGAATTGCTCTGCCAGTGTTCGTCTCTCGCTCGCCGTGGGACAAATTCATTAGAGAACTAATAGACCCTCGGATTTAATATTTTATTGTTAACTGAAGAGCTATTCCATGTTTTCAGGTAGTAGAGTATCTTTGAGTTCTTTTCGCTGACATTGTTAGAAGGATGTACAGAAATTAACATGATTTTTTTGTGATATTTCTTAGATATCTTCAAGGCAGATGCGTTTAAAAACTCCCTAAAGTTTTTTACGAATCTCTGACTTCATTTTAATTGTTATAAAATTTTCTGATAGACACTTAAGAGCTCGTACTCTAAATCAACATTTATATTTAATTTAATTATATAATTATATAATATATATATATATATTATTAATATGACTCAATAAACAAATCTATAATCTTATTATAGATTAAAAATACTGAGTTTGTGAGTTAGATGAGTATCAATGGAGTTTCTTTCCGGTGCTCTTCCATGGCTCGTCAAACAGTGCCCTTAAGATCTGACGTTTCTGAAGGGCTGCGCCTGTTTGAAACCATAAATTGATTTTGACTTTATATGTGTAGTCTATAATAAACTGACACTACACTAACTTGAAAAATAACCAAACAAACAGACAATCAGGTAAACGTCAACACTTTAAAAACTCTTGTTTAATAAATAATATACGATGTAATGAATGTCTGAATCGTAAAATATTTATATTATTTCTACTACCCTTGGTTAGCGTTGAATTCGTACTTCATATATCAGTAGTTAAATTGAGAACAATTGTTGCTTTTCATTAATGTAATAAATTATTATTTTATAATATTTCAAAAATTGAGTTCAAAATTCCAGTGTTACAAAACAGATACTTTACCTTGGCGTCCGGAGATCGTCTACTTTTTCAAAATTTTAACTTTAATGCGATATTTTACAATTTCGATGTAACCTATAACTTATGAATTGGTTTTAATTAATATTTTAAAAGCGAAACTTGCAGCAAACAATATATTTTATTTGCAGTAAAATTTAAAAAATATTCACATTTTCAAAGTAAACTATCCGCAACCACTACAAGTAACTTCTAAAATCCTATTGAAATATAGCCAATACTATTAGTAAGTTATTAAACATTTATCCTATTGATAGTAAGCCTCTTACTGTTCAGTTTCTTCTAATATAATTATGATAATGAAAATTGTTTCTTTGGACGTTTGGATCTTTGAGAATAACATAAAAAGTACTGGTTGATTTTGTATGTTGTTTATACACATAGCCTTACATAACTTGAAAGAGAGTACAGTTAATCCAAAAAAACAGGGTTCCCGTGAGCATACCGTGCCGCTGAAGCTAGTCAAAGGGTCAAAGGTCACTGTATTTTATTATAATTATGATGTTACAAGGAGTCCGCGCTCCTCGACCTACTTGGAAACCAGCGGGAACGGTGCTAATGAAACAAAAATGGCCGTTAATTTAAATTGATTGATTAGTAAAATAGTTACTAAACGTAATAGTTATACCTCACCATATAGTTTTCCAATACCATTGTTTTATAAGGAAGATCAATAATCCATCGACAAAGAGTCTGAAACTTAAAGAGAAGTTCTTCTGTAGTTCTTGGAGCATGTAATCGTATTCATCACCTTTGAACTATTAGACACCCTCGACACGTTGGCATAGCGGAGCCTCTCTTTGACTTTCTTTAAGAAACATGTAAAAACATAATTTTTATTTTCGTCTCAGATAAAAAACATTTTCGCTACATTTGAAAGTATTTTTTCCAGCCATGGCTAGGAAAGGGACTTCCGTGAAATGTAAGTCTAGTGGAGACGGAACTGATTACACAGGTTGCATTAAATAATGGGGGTTATCGCGTACCGACCGTGCGGACCTGATTGTTACCTATAGCCTTAAAACTATAGGAGTATATTCATATGAGGTATTCATTAAGGCTTGTTAGTATCCAGTGTTGTGGATACGGTACAGTTTTAAAATCACATTTATAGTATCTATCATTACTGGAGAGCGAAATATATAATGATATGTTATTAGTGACTAACATTTGACCAGATAACTATCAATTAGAAATTTGATTAAAGAACTAATCACCACGTCATTTAATTATATATTATGAGAGTGAAGAAGTTATGAAAAATACTTTTTATGCATTGTATAAAATAACACTAAATTGGACTGTCTAATACAATTATTCAAATTTTGTGATATCATCCAACTTTTTATCGCTAAAATTTTTCGTTATTCATTTGACATTGTCTTTGCAAGCGTCTTTTAAGCATAGTATCTGTTCCATCCCGTTAAATTCTTACTATATACGTCTTTATTCATTGTTACCTTAGAGAATGAGTTAGACAAAACCAAATATAGTAGAAAATTATTACAAAAAATGCAACAAAACTATAAAAGCAGCTTATAAGAGTCCACTCACCACGACCGCTTATTACCGACTGAGAGAGAATTTTATAAATATTTGTAAGAAAATATCAAATATATAGCAAACAAACTGTAATATACTAAGATTCAATTGTATTGTATTATTATAAAAATAAATTAAAAAAAATGTTTAGTAAGTCGGTGAATTCCGATCAGTTTCTGTATATCACTGCTACTGATGCTTCATGAGAGCTTGAAAGGAAAATTATTTTACTTTAGTATGTTTTAAATGCGTAATGTTGATCTGAACTAGGGACGAGTTAAATAAAACTATTTAATAAATCATTTTTTTTATTATTATAATTATTTTGCTGTAAATTGTAACAACCCGTTATAAGTTTCAAAACAGACAGGAGTCCACTTTATGTAGAAATACTTTTCAAATACACCTTATTTATAAACACTTTAATATCAGATCAGTTTTAAATATAAATACAATAAAGTGATACAAACAAAGAGCGTATATAAAGAATATATATTTACATTGACATAGCGACACTTATAAAGCTTTTAATTATTATACTAAACCCTGTCATTCGCTTTGCACCAGTTATATTATAACCACTGTATTCCGAGTACGCGAATCTACATTTTACATAACTTTTTGAGGGATGACTTCACACGGCGGTAGTTCTCGCACGGTAGTACTCGCCGAGCACGCGGCTTCGCTCGCGGCTGGCGCACTGCAGCCGTGCGGGCGGCTGTCAGGCGGAGGTGCGCCCGCGCGACTTGCACGTATTTGCATCTGGGAAGGGTTCTGCGAAGCGCACGCCCAGCCTCGCGCGCCCATTCTGAATTATTAAAAACTGTGTAGAATGTATATGTAGTTATCCAATGTTGTTCATACAGTTTCTGAAGTAGTCTGTAATTTAAATTTTGGTCGGGAGGAAACGTTCTCTACCCTTCATAATGCTATCTCTAAAACTGGTTATTTTACAGTCTTTTGATTTTTTATTAGCTGGAAACATTTTATTATATTCTCAGAATATACTATTTATTTCAAAATCTAAAATATCAGCATCTTGATATAAAAGTTCATTACAAAATAGAAAAGACATTTAATGGGAATTTCAGTGAATCTCTTTGTACATTTCATGTACTTTTGTGAACTAGGTCATATGCTACGTAAGAAATTGCAATCTGAAAGAAGATAGAATACATATTTATTAAAATGTACACTTACCTTAACAGATTTTGCCACACAAGTGTCTGGAGTGTGATTTCTATTCTTTAAAGAAGTGGACCCTGAGTAACCTACAATTAAGAAAACTATAAAGATTTCTTTATCTGTACCAAAGTCAAAATAATTTTGATTACCGGTACTATTTTAAAACTATTTTCTGAGTGTGAAAATAGCACAGGTGATAAAAAAGATGAGAAGTAATCGTTTGTTGTGGTATTATCACTTAATGCGGCAAAACTGTAAAGTGAAGAGTTTTATGTAATATGATGGTTATAAGAAAAAAGGAAAGCTGAAAAATACAAATATTAACCCCGATGAAGTCTCTACTAAAACGAATTTGATAGTAGAGCCAGAATGAATGGACATATTGTGCTTAAGAAATTTACGCCTTGCGTCCTAAATTGCGTCAAAAGCAGTTAAATGATGATGATCAAGGTACAATCAAAATTGTTATTTGAAAGCAACCTTCTTATAAATATACAACAATCTACTGGCTCGGAAAATACATAGACCTGAAAAGACCCAGGCACAGAAAATCCGGGGGCTTGTCTTTATTTATTTGCTTTTCCTATATCTCATAGTTAATTATAAGTTAATGGTTTAATTAAAAATATGAGCCTTGAAAACCGAGTGCTTCTCCGTCAAACTTAATATTTATAATTTTTTTATATAAAATAAATTATTTTTATTCAAAGCCTATGATTTTCAAAAATTTTTTATTTTATTTTTATAGTTAATAAAAAAATATCAAAATCATTTGCTAGTCTAAAACACGCCGGAACGTCAGTGAACGGTATACGTATGGTGTTTATACGTCTATCAGTCCTAATATAGAAACACCCTTTTTGGTACTGCCTAAGTAAATTAAATATATATGGAAACTTAACAATAACTCTTATATTAAATTCTCACCAACAGTATCAGATGATGTGGAAGATCGACAGCATATTCTCCTAATCATCCTCTGAATCGCACCGGTGAGACTCAACGCGTAAGAACCATATACGAGAGGGTTCATGCAAGAGTTGGAGACAGCCATCGCGAAAAGAAGATCTTGGACTTGCGGAGACACGCGGGACGCCGACTCCCGGTCTACCATGTACCTAAGAAATACTTTGTAATTATTATTACTATTTCATTCTTGACGATGATGTAGATAACAACAATTGCCTTACTTGATACTTGCCTTAATTATTTTGAAATTATAATATATATGGACGTTAATCTATGTTTTGGAAAAAAACCTCTTATAAAGCCTATATATAACCAATCTGGAGAATATATATATGGTCGTGGTTGGAATATGTACAGACCATTAATTATTTTATAATGAGATCTGTTTTCATTTCTATTCTTGTTATTAAATTTAACCGGATTCGACCAAACAAGGACTTCTAAAATAAACGAATTTATTTCGTCAGATTGAACAAATCTTAAATTGGGAAAACACTTATTTTTAGTTTTAAGTAACAATAATAATAAGATATTGTTTGAATCGAGTGGTCGAGTACCACATGGCCATGGTGGCGTACGGCAGCCAGCACAGCGCGAACACGGTGACGATGACGACGGTCATCCGCAGCGTGCGCCGCCTCGCGCGCTGCAGCCGGCCGCCGTCAGACCGCCGCGAGCGGACGCTGCTTATGATGGGTGTACAGTGTTCTGTGTATTTACCTAAATTAAATATTCCTATAACGCTGAGTCTTTTAAACATTCAATCATTTTCAAATGTTAAAAAATAATATATGAAATTTGAAAATTCAATGGAAAAGGTGGGGATACACTTCATAATTAAATTACATATTTGTCGGCAGTCACGCTATTTATGCGCGGCTTCAAGGAACAGCGTCCAATAGGCGCCAGTGGAACGTACACCGAACGCAAGTTGCGGGTACTTCGAGAAAATACAATTTCTCCTTCCTTCAGAATCGACTATAAAAGCAGCCCACTCCGAGTAGTCGGCACGCATTTCTAATGATTGCGTCTCGGTGTACGGATCACTGTCTCTTGATAGTCGAATACACCATATAGGCATTGAGCGGCGAAAATTGTCTTTGACAATAAGTAGTGCTTGTATTGCGGTGGGTGCCCGAACTCTGTCCCTGACAGTTAGTAGGCCCTATGTGACCGCCCGACATAACCTTACTGATTAATTTCATTCATTTAATTATTGTAATTCTGTTACGCGTTAGTTAGTAACTGTTGTAACAATTGTATCAATCAAATTATTCTTTTTGTTCTGTGTGTGTTTAAACTGTAAATAAATTTTGTTATTCTATTTGAATCTTCTTCCTGATGTCTGACCAAAACCCGACATCAGAAGTGGGATCGGATTCTCCGCCCATCTCTGGCACCACACAGAACATGCAAGAGAACTTATCGCTGCCGCTCAGTAGTTTAGAAGCGATTTTCTCGAAATTGTCTGATGCTTTGCTGTCTCGGTCCAATGCTTCGCAATCTCCCACAGCTTTGGTACCGTTCGATCCCGACGACCCCAATTTAGACATAGAGGGCTGGTGTCGATTATCAGATACCATAATTAGGTCCAAAAATTTAAAAGAGCTTGATTTAATTATGACGTTAACCCATTGTCTCAGGGGGCGTGCGGCCACATTACTCACTAAAATACCTCCCAGTCAATACCAATGGGACGATATACGGGAAACTTTGATAGCTCAGTTCTCTCGTCCTATGCTTATTCAGGATCACTTTGATAATATCCTTAGATTTCAAATGAATACTGGTGAAACCCCTTCTCAAGCGTGTTTACGCCTTTGGCAATTAATAGAAAATATCCCAGACGCCGAATTACCTGAGAAGGTCGTGACGGGTTTTGCCATTTCCGTACTATCTCAGTGCGATGTTCACATACGTCGAGAATTAAACTCAAGTGTAATTAATAATAAATCCCAGTTGTTTCGGGTACTACGCGGCATATCTTTAAAGAGAAAGCCGGAATCATTTGAATCGGGCGATTCTGATCCCAAACGCCCTAAAACTTTCAGTTTCCGTGGAAACTGTAACACGTGTGGCAAGATTGGTCATCGCGCCGCCGATTGTCGTGACAGAAACAAAACTCAAGTTCGCTCGTCAAGCAGCGTCGCTGATAAACGTGGGAGCCAGAAGCCACAAATTACGTGCTACGTCTGCGGGGAGCCAGGCCACGTTGTCACCACCTACCCGATGAGAACTGACAACACGAAAAAGGAGCAAAACGCAACTGGAAGCAAAGAAGTCAACATCTGCTCAAAGACTGTTCGTGGCGTTATGGAGTGTAGTGGTATGACTTTTGAATTCATTTTTGACTCCGGTTCCGAGTGCAGTTTAATAAGACAGAGTGTTTCACACCTAGTTATTGGACAAAGATCGCATGACCTTATCAATATGACCGGTATTGGTAAAAGTAGTGTTAGTAGTACAGAGCAAATCGTCTGTAAAGCAAAAATTCAAAACGTTGAATTTAGTCACATCACTCTTCATTCGTTCCGGATGATTGCCTTAATGATACTATTTTATTAGGCAGAGACATACTTGATCGCGATATTCTTGTTGAAATGTCGGAAAGTGGTTTAATATTCAAGCGATGTAGAAAATCTAATATGTGTGCCAAGTCCAAACCTAATTTCGACATTGATTCTATTATTACAGACTTGACAGGATCTGATAGAATTAAACTTTTCAATATTTTAACACGGTATTCAGATAACTTTATTGAGAATTTGCCAACTACTAGGATTAAAACAGGCGAGTTAAAAATTGATTTGATTGATCCCCATAAAATAGTGCATAGAAGACCTTATAGATTATCCCCTCAGGAATCTAAGATAGTTGATGAAAAAATTGAGCAATTGTTGATGGCAAATATTATAAGAGAAAGTTCGTCCCCATTTGCCAGCCCTATAATTCTTGTTGACAAAAAAGACGGTAGTTCGCGGCTTTGCGTTGATTATAGGGAGCTAAATAGCAATACTCAGCCCATTCACTATCCTTTACCTTTCATTGGTGAACAAATTGATAAACTTCACGGAGCTCATTATTTTAGTAGTATTGATATGATTTCGGGGTTTCATCAACTGCCCGTTCACAAAGATTCCATACAAAAAACTGCATTTGTGACCCCAAAATGACAATTTGAATATTTGGCTATGCCCTTCGGGCTTCGGAATGCCCCTTCTGTTTTTCAAAAGGCTATTAATACTGCATTGAAGCCTATTAATGATGAAAAGATCTTAGTTTTCATGGACGATGTACTTTCAATTTCAAAGGATATTGATGAAGGACTTAACCGTTTAGACAAATTACTGAGAACATTGTCAAATGAAGGGTTCTCGTTTAATTTAAAGAAGTGCTCGTTTCTAAAAGTTCAAACGGAGTATCTTGGTTATATGGTTTCAGCGGGGGAAATTAGACCCAATCCAAAAAAATACAAGCTTTAATTAATGCCCCAACTCCGAAAACTGTCACCCAAGTTAGGCAGCTTATAGGGTTAGCAACTTTTTTAGTTTTAGTTTTAACGTCCGAACCAGTTCTGAAAGTTTTTGATCCTTCTTTACCTATTGAACTCCATACCGACGCAAGTAGTGAAGGGTATGGTGCAATTCTTATTCAAAAATATAATGAAACTCCTCACGTAGTAGCTTATTATAGTAGAAAGACCATCGATGCAGAGTCTCGTTATCACTCTTATGAGTTAGAGACACTTGCTGTAGTAAAAGCTATTGAACATTTTCGCCATTATTTGCATGGGCGAAAATTCACCATATTCACTGACTGTAATTCTCTTAAAGCGTCACATTCAAAACGTGACTTAACTCCAAGAGTTCACCGTTGGTGGGCTATATTACAGGCTTACGATTTTGATATCGTGTACAAAGAAGGTCGTAAAATGGCTCATGCAGATTTTTTATCCCGTAATTTGCCAAACACTGAACCCATATCAACAAATTCCGAACCCCGAGACGTAAATTTTCTAGAATTACATAAAGGCTGGTTAGTAGTAGAACAGGAACGTGATTCGAAACTTTCAGACATAATGTCCAAGATACGTAATAATCAATTACCTGAAGAAATATCGCGTACATACGATTTAAGGCAGGGAGTACTGTACAGAAAGATTGAACGTAGAGGAATTTCTAATTGGCTACCTATTATCCCTCGTTCTTTGGTTTGGTCCCTGATTAGCCATATTCATAACGAGATAAAACATTTAGGATATGAAAAAACTTTAGATAAACTGTATGATCTTTATTGGTTTCCTGATATGGCTAAGTTTGTGAAAAAATTTATCAATTGCTGTGTAATTTATAAAACTTCTAAGGGTCCTTCAGGTGCACAACAAATGCAGTTACATTCCATTCCAAAATATCCAGTCCCTTGGCACACTATTCATGTAGATTTAACGGGAAAACTTTCGGGCAAAAGTGATAGAAAGGAATATTGCTCAGCTTTAATAGACGCCTTTACAAAGTTTGTACTGCTTGAATATACGCCCACCTTAAGTTCATCATACGCAGTAAAGGCAATCAAAAACGCTGTTAATTTATTTGGTGCTCCAAAACGTATTATTGCAGATAGGCGAAGATGTTATGACTGCGCTGAATTTAAAAAATTTTGTAATGATAATAAAATCGAGCTCCATTTAATAGCAACGGGCTCCAGTAGAGCCAACGGACAGGTTGAAAGGGTCATGCGAACTTTGAAAAACATCCTTACTGTTATAGAGTGTAATACTTGTAATGCTTGGCAGGATGAACTAGAAGAAATTCAACTTGCTCTCAATAGTACACGCTCTAGAACCACAGGTTTCACACCTCTGGAACTTATGTTTAGTATTCAAGGCAACTCGCTTAATTTAGCAAAAATAACTCCTAGTTCCTCTGAACCAACTACAATTAATGTCGAGTCGGTTCGTTAATCTGCATCACAAAATATTCAAAAGGCAGCTAAAGCTGATACTATACGGTTTAATAAGGGGAAAGCTAGGATTAAACCATTTTCATTGGGTGAATTTGTTTTTGTTAAATGTGAAGAAAGACACCAAACAAAATTAGACAATAAGTTTAAGGGGCCTTTTAAGGTAGTTACTGTCTTAGATAATGACCGTTATGAACTTAAACATATTAACGGTTCTAATAGAATTTATAAGTTTTCTCATGAAAATCTAAGGGAAGTACCTAAAGGGCAAGAAGGGTATTTAGAAATTTCTGAAAACTATAGTAATGAGAATGTTGATAGCAATGAAGGGACCGTGTCGGCAGATAAAATCTGTGTTCCGTCAAGTGATTCTGAAGAAACTTTATCTGTCAGCTCTCGAACACTCAGTGTAGATAATACTGAAGGTGTGATAGAATTTTATGAGTAATAATGACTATGGTCTCTCCTGCTTTTGTGGGTGACGACCTAGTTTTGTGATGAGCTGTAGGAGTCTCACCTGCTTTAGTGGGTGACGACTTAGTCCAGTATGTTTTAAGCTGCAGGGGTTTTTACAGAATGTAATTACCTAGACCAGTGTTTTAGTCCAGTGTGTTTTAAGCTGCAGGTGTTTTTACAGAATGTAATTACCTAGACCAGTGTTTCATGTTTGTACTGTAGGGGTTTTTACCAAGTGGTATTTAACCTAGACCAGTGTTTCATGTTCGTACTGTAGGGGTTTTTACCAAGTGGTATTTAACCTAGACCAGTTATATAGTGATGATGATGTATTTTGGTTCTGCAGAATCACTCGAGGGCGAGTGATCGTCAGAATGGCCGTGTCGGCAGTCACGCTATTTATGCGCGGCTTCAAGGAACAGCGTCCAATAGGCGCCAGTGGAACGTACACCGAACGCAAGTTGCGGGTACTTCGAGAAAATACAATTTCTCCTTCCTTCAGAATCGACTATAAAAGCAGCCCACTCCGAGTAGTCGGCACGCATTTCTAATGATTGCGTCTCGGTGTACGGATCACTGTCTCTTCATAGTCGAATACACCATATAGGCATTGAGCGGCGAAAATTGTCTTTGACAATAAGTAGTGCTCGTATTGCGGTGGGTGCCCGAACTCTGTCCCTGACAGTTAGTAGGCCCTATGTGACCGCCCGACATAACCTTACTGATTAATTTCATTCATTTAATTATTGTAATTCTGTTACGCGTTAGTTAGTAACTGTTGTAACAATTGTATCAATCAAATTATTCTTTTTGTTCTGTGTGTGTTTAAACTGTAAATAAATTTTGTTATTCTATTTGAATTTTCTTCCTGATGTCTGACCAAAACCCGACATATTCAATTATATTAAGTTTTAACATAAAATAATGATATACCGTATTTCCATAATAAATATAAATTAAAAACGAATAATTAAAACAAAAATTGAAATTGTAGAAAGGTGAACTTGTCCTTTAGCGAAATCTCTTCCGGTCAAACTTTGAATTACTAGAGGCGCTAATAGACCCTTAATTTCGACTGGCTGCGCTTGCGAAATCTCGGGTGCCGTTTGCATATTGTGCGAAGCGAGCCCAGTGTAATGACTTATCGTTTCCCATTGACTTCATATCTGGGATATCAGTATTTGACGATTATTCCTCAACGACATGACATTTTGTCTGTCAATCATCACCTAATGTGTGTCTTTTTTATTGTAAAATTTCATAATTTTCCATCAAGTAGTTTCCGAGCCTATTATTGACAAAGAATGTGAAAAAGTCTCCAGTAGAGCGCTCCGCTCGCTGCGCTCAATGATTTAAGTTAATGAAGCTTTGTAGTTCAGTGTTGTTCATTGTTATTCTTGTATAATACAATCCACCTACCAATTCACGGCTACGAGTATTATTGTACGGAAATTAACTGATTAATAAATATTTAATGCACTAATGATCAAAGTTGATCAAATTTCATAATCAAACTATAATGGCAAATGTTAACTGTAGAGTTAATGAATATAATTAAAGATTCATAATAAATAACCAAAAATACGATGATCATGTTTCAGTTGAGAAAAACAACACGTTTGGTATATTTCATATTGATTCGATACAAATATATATTCTTTTAAATCTGAAAAAATATTATCTGTAAAAGTTTTTTGTTCTTGTTCCTAGAAATAACATTGTTCAGAAAGGACTGTTATAGAATGTGTTGGAATTCCTTTGACTGTGAATTGCAAAACTGGTTGATTGGTGAACATAGTGAATTTATTTTTTTTTTTTTTTTTTTATTTTTTTTTTTTTTTGTTGTTTGTCTCTGCTGTTAGCCCTACTGGCCATGACAGCGTCACCGGTGTAATGGACGGGTGCAGAGACCCGCCCTTGAAAAGGGGGGCCTGAAGGGCCCCAGGGGAACGCGCGTCCTGAGGACGCCTCCTGTGAGGCTCGGACCACGGCTCAGGACGCCGTTAGGTGGGAAGCGAGGGTTGGATGTGGGTTAGAATTTGACACTAACGTCCTCCGACGGCAGAACGCCGGAGCAACGTGCTTGGATGGGGGCCTCGTCTTCGCCGGCGAAGACGCTGTGTGTGTGTATGTGTAGAATTTATGTTCGCTTTGCCGCTTTTACGTAGCGTTCCCTAACGTAATCGCGTCGTCCGGGTCGAAAAGTACCGACTTGGGTCTTCTCTTTCTGACTTTAGGAGTCTTACGGGCCGTGTATCCTGTGGCCTTAACCACCAGCGGGTTTGGGTGTCCCACAGCATTGTCAAAGTAGCTTTTGGAGAGCCCCTTGAAATACTGTGCGATCGTCGGTAGATCTAAGTCTCTGTGCAAGTCGATATTACGCATATACCACGGTGCTCCAGTGGCGAGCCGCATGAATCTGTTCTGAAGCACCTGAAGGTGCTTCAGGTTCGCGTGAGCGAAGGCAACGCTTGCATAGGACATGACGGAGCGTATGCAGGCTTTGTAAAGTGTGACCTTATTTCTAAGGGACATTTTACTCCGCTTGCCTAACAGGGGATAAAGTCGCCCTAGGATAAAGGCCGCTCTGTTGCGAACGTCCTCGATATGTGAAGTGAATACTAGCTGTTTGTCCAGCGTCACTCCTAGGTACTTGGCCTTGTTTTTCCAAGGAATCGGTTTGTCAAAGAGTTTAATCTCCGGGCCCCTTGTGGATCGTGACCGTTCAAAGAGTACCGCGGTGCTCTTCTCCGGGTTCACCTCAATCCTCCATTTCCGAAACCAGTTCCCGAGGGAGTCGGCTGCGGATTGGAGGCGTTGAGAGATCTCATAAGGATCCCTTGAGGATGTGTAAATTGCGGTGTCATCCGCGAACATTGCTAATTCTACTTTAGAACGCGGCCTAGGAATGTCGCTGGAGTAAATTGAAAAGAGAATTGGTGAGAGGACTGAACCTTGAGGGACGCCTGCCCTGATGGGGCGGGGAGTCGACATCACGCCTTCCACTCTATAGCGGAAGGAGCGATTCGACAGGAAGTCCCGTATGATTAGTACGAGTCTGTCCGACACCCTGAACTGGTATAGCTTGTATACCAGTCCATTGTGCCAGACCCTGTCGAATGCCTTCGCTACATCGAGGAAGAGCGCTCCTGTCCTACGTAGCTTGCGGCACAAAGTGGCCCATGAAAGGATGTGCTCCGTGAGGCGTTGCACCTGGTGGGAACTGGAATGATAGGCTCGAAAGCCAAACTGCTCATTTGGGATGATGTTCAGTCTCTCTACTTCTGACTTAAGTCTACTGAGGATAATCCTCTCATAGATTTTCCCTAGGGAACTAAGGAGACTAATTGGACGGTAACTAGTTGGAAGATTCCGGGGCTTACCCGGTTTGTTAATGCCTATCACTATGGCCTCTTTCCACTGGGCCGGAAACCGGCAACCGGCCAGTAGAGCATTAAAAATATTAACCATTAGGTAGAGCAAAGGAGGCGGAAGGAGTTTGATCACTTTGTTGGTGATCCTATCTGATCCTGGCGACTTTTTGGCGTGAAGCGCCTTAACTAGGTTCGTTACCTCTTCGAGGTTCGTTTCCTCTATGGGGGGACCTGCTGGTGGTTGAGAGCACATGACTCGAACAGTGTTGTCGACGACTTCGACATGTTCGCGTTCGACCGGTTGCGTGCTAATGTTACACTGGCTCTCTAGGCTGTCGGCTAGACATTCCGCTTTGTCTCGGTCGTCGAAGGCGGGCGTGGAGTTAGGTCTATCGAGCGGGGGCATTGCCGAGACAGTTTCGGCTTTCAGGGCTCTCTGCAATGACCAGTAAGCCTGGTGTGAAGGAGAGAGCTCTGAAAGCTTCTTGTCCCAGCCTCCATCTCTAAAGGTGTCAAGAGCTTGTCTCAACTCCCTTTGGAGGCGGCGTAGCTCCCGTCGATGTTCGTCTGTCGGATATGTGTCATGGTTCCTGATCGCGGCGTTTTTACGGTTAAATAGGTGCCTAATGTCCGGAGGGAGTGCACGGCTCCCATCGAAGGTTGCGCGGACCTCCCTCGAGGACGTTCCTATTATGTCTGATATATGGTTTGTGAATCGCGTCGCGGCTTTTTCAGCGTCCTCGACCGTTACGATCTGGTCAGGTATTTCGTCGAGGTGCACTGAGGCGGGGGAGTGGAGTTGCTCTTCTAGCTTTCTCCAGTTGATTATAGTTTTTAACGCGGGTGTCGTAGGGTGGAGGGGTCCGAGCTGGATTAGAACTGGTCGATGGTCGGAGTCTAGCTCGGATAGTGTCTCGATTGATCGCAACTGAAGCGTTACGTCTTTCAAGAGCGCTATGTCGAGCACGTCAGGTGTGTCGTGTCGGAAGTCCGAGTCAAAGTATCGCGTGGGGCTCAAGGGCGCTATGATCTCAAAGTTGAGACCAGGCGTGTTGCTTAGCCTATCAAGGAGACGTCCTCTAGTATTTACGATTCTAGAGTTCCAGCGGGGATGTTTACAATTTAGGTCGCCGGCCAGAATGGTTGCGTTACCTAATTGGAGTAGGGACTTAAGGTCCCCCTCTAGTAGGTCCTTATTCGGGGAGAGGTATACTGATGCTAGTATGATCGGCTGATGGCCAGTCATACCCACCTGACATAGTGACGCCTCTATATTAACTAGTGGGGGCGGATCGAGCGGGGTACAATGAAGAGACCTTCTGTAGTAAATGATGGTTCCCCCCATCGCGGTTGCCCTATCGTTCCTAACTGCGTTGAAGTTTGCGATGCGCGGATCGCGGTTACACGGTTTTAGAAAGGTCTCTTGGATTAGCAGTATGTCTATCTGGTGGGTAACTACGAAGTCACGTACCTGATCTATCTGTTTGAGCAGTCCGTTCGCGTTGAATGTCACGACAGTCAGAGAGCGAGGTTTTATTCTACCGTGTGATGTCATTTAAGATGACATTGTGTGTTTGTAAATTTGGCTGATTAGGACGGCGTGCTTGAGGAGCACATCCATCCGCGCGGGGGGATTCTTTTCCGTATCCCTCATTTCGTTCGAGAACACGAGTAGCTCCTCGATGTCTATTACACCGAAGAGGCTTGAGACGCACGCAAACGAGCCCGCAATTCCGTCGGCGGAATTGCGTACCGGCGGCGGCGGTGTCGGTTTCGGCGCGGACGTGGGGTTCACCCTCGGGGGTTTCACCCACGCGTTCGCGGGTGCCTGAGGGGCCTGGTTTGCCTGAGGGGCCGCGGCTCTTCCCGGGGCTAAAGGAGCCCAGGGAGGCTGAACGAAGCGCGAGGGGATCCTCGCCGGCTGCGTCCTGCGCGGTGCTTTAGGGCACCCGCGGTAATTCGCGGGGTGGCCCTTCTGCTGGCACAGGACGCAGCTGGGAGGATCCTCCGGGATCGGTTGTTTCCGCGGACAGTCGGCTGTCGCGTGGTCGTCTAGGCATTTAACGCACCTCGGACGCGCGTGGCAAAACCGTTGTGAGTGGCCGTAGAGTTGGCAGCGATGACACTGCCCGGGAAAACCGCGACCGCGAGGGGGTTCGACCCTAAGGCCGGAGAGTTGGCAGATTGCCTTAACATTAAAAATTTGCTTTCCTTCCGGGGAAAGCTCTAAATGAACCAGCACGAGCTCGGAAAGGAGCCCTAGTGGTCGGTCGGTACATACGGTGTACCGATATGACGGGATAAGATTGGGACTTAAGGTCCTCGTAAATCCGCTCAGCCGGGATCTCCACGGGAAGGCCCCTGATGACCACCGTGAGGCGGCGTTCATCTTCCAACGCGAACGTGTGGTATCCGTACCCACGTTCGCGTAGGAGCTTGGTCAGACCACGGTGGTCTGATGATGTCGCGGTTTGAACGCGAATGCCCTGTACCGTCGAGCGGGCCGAGGTGTAGTAGAGCTTTCGCTCCGTCATGAGGGTGGACACGGTGTCCCACTTTGACTTGTCCCTTATGTACAGCGGCGGCGGGGACTTGGCTGCTGAAGGTGCAGGCGCTGAGGGCGCAGAAGTCGCGGGCGCAGAGAGCGCAGAAGTCGCGGGCGCAGAGGGCGCTGATGGCGTGGGCGCTGAGGGCGCGGACGGACGCTTTGCGACGTCGCGTGTCGGATCCGGAACCGACGATTGTTCGGGTACGGTAGTTGCGGGCAGCGTGGCGCGCTTTCGCGGCAATATTGGCGAGGGTGCCTTTATCGCCTTCCTTTTAGCAGATTTGGACTGCACGGTCGTGAAACCGTCGTCCTCCTCTGCGTCCGAGGAAGAGGATGAAGTCCTCGACTCGGAGTCAGATTCCATCCCCTCATGTTGGGAGGCGGATTCAGCCTCCATGTCGGAGGTTCCCTCTTCCGGCTCGGGTGAGTTTGAGCTCCCCGAGTCGGTGGCTTGCGCCGCGAATTCGCGATAGAGGTCAGGGTACTTCTTCTGGATAAAGCAGAAGAAGGCCCTTATGTTGATCTTGTCGAGGTCCATACTGGACCCCTATAGATAATTGGTTCTCCCTGCGGAGGCAGGGAGATGGGTGCCTACTGTGAGCCTACTATGGCTCCGTCCGTAGGTGACGGAGGTTTGTGCCTAACGCCCTATCGACTGTGTACTTACTCAACGCAGACTATACGACGAAGGCTTGGATCGGGTTTCGTACCCTAATTAGGGCGACGCCGGACTTTAGGACCCCTAAAAAGCGCAGCTGCGTTTCCGGGAATCTTGAGTCGGCTTCTTTCACTTCACTGACACTTTTTAACACAATGGGTTCTTTGGACCCGTATGGTACTGGCCGGTACTGGCCGGTACGGTACGGAGTGGTACGAACAGCGTGGGTACACGGGAGCAGGTAGTCGGGACATGTGTCCGGTCCAACTGCTCGAAGCGGAATGGTTAATTTATAATTTAATATAATAGTACAAATTGTAATAAAGCCTTCCATACACTAGTCGAATTTGAATCCATTGCATAGATTGATATATGTATTACTGGAACTGTACAAATATGTAAAATACAAACACAGTACAAAATTAGAGCAGTGAGTTTTCATTCTCTTCAGCTCTAGAAATACCATAACGATGTATGTGTGATGAAGAGAGTATAGTGCATAAAACATAAATGAAAAAGTTCGAGAATTAAATACACACATACAATATAACGGTCAGATATTTACCGTTTACTTCGTGACTGCTCCGTCGTATTTGGTAGAATATACACACGTAGCAGACCGTGATGATGAGCAGCGGGACGAAGTAGACGGCGCAGACGCAGAACACGTTGTACGCCACCTCAAACCGCACGCTCGAGAACGCGTCGAAGGACACGCACTGCTCGAACCCGGGCACGTGTGGGTGTCGCTTCACTCGGAACACTGCGCTCTGGAACAATTATTAATGTTAATACAACAATAATTTAGAATTATGGAGTTATCTTAAAACTTTTTATTTTTCTTTTTAACGTAATTGTAGCTGTTTAAAGATCTCTGAAGTGCGGGAATACTTATCTTTAAATTAATCGAAATACTGTTGATATTATGGCGTCGATATATTAGATATATTTTAAAATATATATTCTATGATAATCTGGTACATGTTTTATTTTAATTAAAAATAAATAATTGTATTATAGCGTTTAAAATCTGTGATATAGTTACGAGTATACCGGTAATAGGAAAACACAAATTTATAACCTACATACAAGACATTCGTGACATTTTTCATCTGTGCATTTTTTGATAGTCGTAAGTTAAATCTATAAACAACGCCATTTTTGTAAAATCGGCCACTTGGTAAGTTTAGTCATTTCCTGCAAATAGAAATAAAGATAGTCGTTATGAAATTCGCCCCAAAAATATTAAATTAACATAACACCAACGTACTCCTATTAATACTGACTTTATATTCGTAATTATGATGCCGTTTTAATTTAAATATCAATAGACGATACGGTCATCAGCAGACGATACGTTCTCAGACAAAGGTTTTGGTGACATGGTTTTTTTTTATGAATGAAATATATTAATTGCTAATAAGATTACAAAGGCACACAAAAAAAAAAAGTCATGAACCAGAGGGGAGACCCCTTTATTCTACGTTTTTTGGGATGCTGAAACCGAAAATGATAACTAAAAATAAATTCATGACCACTATCTCCCCCTACCATCCCTTACAGGGGGTGAAAATTAAAATTTTTCTATAAAATCAAAATAGATGTGTATTTCTACATGGCATTTAAAATTAGTTTTTATTGTCATATTCGGTTTCAGCGATCCCAAAAACCTAAGAATAATGGGGTCTCCCCTCTGGTTCATGACTTTTTTTTTTGTGTGCCTGTGTTATTATTTTACCATAGCCATATTCCAATACAAACATGTGAATATTTATTATTAGACAGACACAAACTTAAAAAGACAACAAGTAAATTATGAATAAAAAAAATATGGAGTTACTAAGAAGGTAACTGAATAAGTTACTAGTCGTTCTGTGAACAGTAGACCTCAGTACGTTAGGGGATGAGACGATGTTTTAAATGCCTTTTCCAAAAAGGAATAAGTATACCTATGTATGGTTCCAACAGATAACAACGGAGTTATACAACTTTAAAATTTTTGATAATTTGCTATGGCCACCATTTTGGATTTTGAAATTATAAAAAAACACCTTAGATTTCGGCAAAGAATACTTATACGAAATTTCAGCCCGCTAGCTTCCGCAAAGTCCGTTTTTGTGGTACGGATCAGAAATCCGTCATTTTAAAATTTTTCACCCAAGCAGAAAACGGCTCGACATAAAAATTAAAATAATTCAAAAACACACCTACTGATTTTCGTAACGATTGCATAAAACATACGTTTGCTACGCCAAAACAAAAACTTAAATCACCGCCATTTTGGATTTTTCCTCCCAGTAAGAAAAAAGACTTGACATAAAAATTCAAATACATCTCCCGATTTTCGTGACGATAGGATGAAAAATACGCCGACTACGCAAAATAGCAAATTGAGCCTATCTAGTAGAAACGTAGTCCTTCGGACAAACGCTTCGTCGATAACAAAATATTTGAATAAATGTATTATATCTTAAACTATAATTATATTATTATTTGATGTTTTATTTTGGCAGTTGAACCTTTAGTATGTTTCTTTGTATGTATGTAAGCATACGGATCTCTTTATCATAACTTTTTTAATTTGAAGATAGAATTTTTAATTTGAAGATAGAGCTTAATTACATTTACAAAAGACAGCCCTTGACACTATTTGTACGACATCATTCTATATATTCATTTTCGCAAACGCCCCTTGATGATGATGATGAATAAAATAACTGATGCTATTTACCTACCTACGTATAACACACGTATTGACTGACTAGTTAGCTAGGGTTAGAAAATTCAATATAAGTCAGAATCGGTATCGAAGAAGCCCATTCAAATATTTTATTATGTTATTTATTAATATATTTCAAAATCATCGAGTGGCGTCGAGTCATATACGAATTGCAACCGAGCGGATAAATTAATCAACCAATCATGCTCAGTCCGAAAACCAGCACGAGACGTTTAACGGTACCGATACCTGGAAACCAGTACTTGACGTTCTATTAAAATGCAGACAAAAGACATGTGCAGGAGAGGACTGCTTATTTGGAATTATATATAGCAATGAACATAGCCGATTTTATTAATAAATAGGTAATTGGTTAATTCTAAGACAGTTTTACATACATACATACATTACATTCGTTCTTCACATACAATTCTTTATATGAAATTTGTGTGATGTTCGACTTAACTCAGTTTACCAAATTCTAATTAATTTTATGATACAGCGAATATTATATTAAAATTTTAGCAAAGCACAATATTTCTTTAGAAATATTCATTTTATTTTCCCGTTGGGTTATGAGGTATCGTTGTTTCTATTACGTTTTGATGTCATGACATGCAATTGAAAACATATTGAGTTTTAAGTTCTATAAATTGCAATCTCAACCGCCAGTAGAAACGTTTGAAACTAACTTAAATAGCAAATGATAAGGAATCACACCTATAAATATCTCAAATTATTATGTCGTAGACATTTAATCAAACATTGGGTACTGTATGCAGTCCGATAAGAACAACTCTCTTATTTTAATACTTGATTATGACAGATACTTTCTTTACAGTTATTTTATTGTGATTCGAAGTGAACAAGTAAATTTATTAATATTTAAATTAGTAGTAGTACATTAAGAGACGGAGAATATTTTGTTAACTCATTTCTTAATTGCACATGCTTGCAAAAGATTTTATAAGAGAATAAAATCTCCAATGAGAGGCTTCCTTCCAATGCGAACCTTCGTGGAATAATATGAAAATTTACAAGCTGCTCTTGGAGAGTCTGCTTCTGCGTTAGCAGCAGATACTTATTGATACAAATGGTCGAGAGTAATTACATCAGTAGTAAATCATTAGGGTGGAGAGGTTATTAAAAGAAACTAAAAACATTACACAACTCTGTTCGTCCAGCACATCAATAAAATGTTGGATATTTCCAACATGCATTGTTATGCGGATGACAGCGCTGCGGATGCGGTATATTCCGGCCGAGCAGCGCTCTCTCGGGCCTAGACATTTCTAGCGATTGTCAGTTTCGTGATCATCTGGAGAGCAAGGCCATATTGGCCTCGATGAAATTGAGATTGATCAATAGAGCGAGGCTGTATTTCAGGCCTGGCCAAAGACTTGCGCTCTATAAGGTGGCAGTGGCCACACGTGGAGTACATTTCACATCTCTGATTCGAATCACCCTAATGTCAGCATCTACCTTTTAACTGCGTACAAAGGAGTGCCGTTCGCATTGTCAAGGCCCCGGTGCTTTGCGAACGGTTGGATTCTTTGGCATTGCGTAGAGACATGGCTTCTCTATGCGTCTTCTACCGCATTTAGATCGAGGAGTGTTCCGAAGAGCTATTCGATCTGATGCCTGCCGCCGAATTTCATCACCGCACAGCTTGTTATCGCCTCCACTACCATCCGTATCACCTGGATGCCTTCAAAAAAAGACGTACTCCTATCTTCAAGGCCGGTAGTGCTCTTTTGAATCCTCGAACGTTGCAAGAGGTGATCAGATCAGTGACCCACAAGCACGTTTGCCTTCATAATTGCCGTTTTAACATTAAAAATAAATAAAATAAATCCTTCTTTTCTCTCTTTACCTTATACTATAAGAAAAGGATAAATAATTAAATTATTACTAACGCAATTAACATATTGTCGACATCCTTAGTAACAGCGGCTTATTATTGGTTTGTATTTGTTATCACTTATTTTATGGTACTTTTATTTTTTCATTAATGAGAGTTTCAAATTACACTTTATTAATGTAGAAATACTTTGTTAAGTAAATATTTTTGATAACTATATTAAACAATTTCTACAATAACACTCGTATTCTTGTACAATACCATATCTATTTTAAGCATACACTCAATTTCAAGCAACACTATTTCCCACGCGTTTATAACAACATATAATAATATTTTATTTTAATGTGCGGGTATTTGTTTCTAACAGGATTGTGTGACAGTGTGGCAATTAATAGCAGATCTAAGATTTATAACTGTTAGATTTGATGTGTGCAAAATAGTAGTAAATAATGATTTTACTTAAAAATTAAATGTTGGGTATTCAAGCTGCTATATTTGACCTTAAAGAATATGTGCAAGTTACTCGTACCTGAGGTAGGCTGCAGCAGAGTGCGACGGTCCACGCAGCGTACAACATCTGCTTGATTCTCCTTCTAGCAACCGATTGCTTCAGCGGATACAGAACAGCAAGGAATCTGTAACAATATACAATTTAAGTAATGTAATACAAATTTACTAATGTGTCTTAAACTTAATCTTGGTTTGCTTGCCTTAATATTTTTTTATATAAATATATAAAGAAAAATTTATGAACACTGGCAGAATTCGAACCTGCGATCTCTGTGACTGGACTCACAGAAATGGCCTATCGCTATGCCAATTGAGCTGTCGTGTCGTTACTTGGCTTCATGGATTAAGCGTTTTATGTATTAAAAACATTTTTATGAAACGTCTGCTTTTATTAGGTGTATTCCTTGATATAGCAAAATAAAAATATCAGTAAAGAAAAATAAAGTTAGATGATATGTCTGAACTTATATTGATTATTTAGCTATTTCATCCACCACATTAGTCAGCTCCCTCAGACTAATACCAGAAACCTTCAACAACAGCTTAAAATTAATGTAACATACAAATCTATTAATTTTTATTTTATTGTAATAATTATTGTTTTTTTTTCCTGTGAATATTAGAATTCCGGAATAGAAGTCACCTAAATGTTAGCTCTGATAAACTGCTAACCCCACAAAATTTTCCATTCTCCTTTTTTGCTTTACTACGAACCTTTCAAGGAGCATATAAAAAATTTTAATTTTTATTCGTTTTCTAGTCTGGTTGTAAAAAAAATCTAAAAACTGTTTCACATACACAGAGATTACAACACTAACCTATCAATAGAGATGCAGACCAGCACGTTAGAACTGAGATACAGCCCGAAGGCCCTCATCACCAGCAGCATCTTACAGAGCGAGTTACCCGCGAGCCACGCGTTAGTGTACTTCCAGCCGATCTGGAACAAAGGGAACAATAAACCAATTAAAATACTAAAAACTGTTTTTAGAAGTTATGGTTATACAAGTTTGTTATAGGGTGTTGAATTGACACCGCGGTGACAAGTAAGACTTAATGAATATCCGCTTCACGATCTATTATATTTGATAAACGAGAACGTCTAATATAATTCGTTGAAATCATAAAAACACTGACGTCCACGTGCCATATGGTGGGTAGTGGTGGGTGGTGGAGGGCTCGTGTGCTCCAGACACACAAACACTGGACGTCGAGATCGAATAACATTTGATATGACCTAATTATTTATTATAATTATATAATAATATACATTTAAAAATAGTAATGTATTAACAAACTAAGCTAAGCTTTCTAGCCAAAAGATTTAATCAGCACAACTAATATGATTTGTCTTTTGCTAAAGGTGTGAATATGGAGTTTGATATTCTTGGAAGCGTGTTAGAAACTTGGAAACTTCTTACCACAAATCCGCCCTTGAGTATATATAGAGGAGTCTTAATAATTAATAATTGAACCCGGGAAGGAAACTATAAAAGGAGAAATGCTTCTTTCTTATTCTCTCTCTTTCTTTCTTATTCTTTCTCTCTCTCTAAAACTTCTGAATTCATTTAAATGATAACTTTGATATAAAATAATTATTTCGGCGATGGTTACAGTATACTTTTGATAGACATACCTTAATAACGTTAGTAATAGTAGTTACAGTTTAATAAAAATAGCTGTACAATAATCTGTATGCCATCTCACAATTTATACTATACCAATATATGTCGTAAGTGAGACTTCAATATTAATACTTATTGAATCTTAGATTTATCTTAACCGTTTGGGAGACTTTTTTGTGTTTAGTTGTCTCCAGAATGCGACGAGATAATTAGCTAAAAATTTTCTCATGTATGGTTGAGCCGAACTCGGATGTTATAGCGAAATAAGATTGAAAAAATGTTTAGCTATTCAAAAGTTATCAAAAAAAGATCACTCCTGCCATAGACAATACATTAGAGCTGCCCTGCGCGTGCGAGCAATGTGCTGAGTTAGAAAGTGACAATTACTCCTAATAAATCGATATTTTCTGTAGCTATTCAGATGAAAGGAGAGGGGCTCAGCTCAACACTCGCCGCGCACTGCTGGCGGATCCTAGTAATTTAAATTAAAGCTTCCAAGGGATGTCATTGTTCTTTTAAATAAGCTTTTCTTATTAAAAGTTGACTAAAATAATATTATTAAGGTAATATTTAATTATTTTTTTTATTTAATTTTTCACTCACACAAGATAAATATACTTTTCACTTATAAAAGAAATATAAATTTATTTTACAAAATAAGAATATTGTTTTATCTTTATATATATATTATATGTTTTTATGAAATATATTTTCTTATTTCATTTTAGTTTTATTAATTTAATGTATTAAAGTTAATTAATTGTGACTTATCACTAAAACGTAGTTTGTAATTGGTTTTGATTCAGTGGTACGCAAGCGAAACTCGGACGGACTCGTTGAGTTTAAAAATATAATAGGTAATACAAAATACGGTAAGAAATACTTTATATGTGTGTGAAAAGGGGTCTTATGTTTTATGTTTTTTTACATTTATTACACTTCAAACCCAAAATATAATCTGGAACTCGGGTCGGATGAAACATTGTTTAATTTAAGGGAATTTCCCTTTGTTTAATTTATTTACAAAGTTCTCATTAAATTAAGTATATTATAGGTTAAAACAAAAATGTAAAAGGATCGAGTAATTGAGATTAAGTTAAGGCTATCTAACAATTAAAGTATATTCAAAAAAAAGAAAATATATTAAGAAATTTCAGACAAATGCATTTAACAGCCATAACATTTAAGAAATATTTTTGGGGTTGTGTTCTTATCAAAATATTATACAATTTTATGATTTCTTTTCTGTAATTAAACATCATATTATAAAAAAAACTCGTCATTATGAGATTTTTTTATAATGCATCTTAACATTTAAACTACGAGAGATTCTTAAAAAACTGAAGAAATATTTAAAGTTTCTTGGTACATTGTACATACTGTGTCCAGAAAAGTTGTAAACACTTACGTGTCCTGACGAAAAAGCTTTTAACAAACTTTTAGAACTTCACAAAATGTGGGTAAAACCGTTCCATTGATACCGAACCGTAATACTATTTTGCTTTTGAGTCGACTCTAACATATATTTATTGAGTGTATCAAATTCAGTCTTAATTTCATTTTGTAACAAAGCACAATCAATATGTAACTATTACTAATAAAAGCAACACATTAAAAAAACTCACCTCGAGTGGAATAACAACACAGGTGACACAAACGTCGGCAACGGCGAGGTGCCTCATCAGCAGGTCCACCCTGGAGCGTCGCCGGCGGCTGCGGGCGAGCGCCACCAGCACCGCCAGATTCCCGGCGGCGCCCACTACCAGTAGAACCCAATACATGTCGAGCACGATTCCCGGCCGCCTGACAACCTCCTCCCAACTCACATTCCTACGGTTTTCCGAGTCGAAGTACTCCCAGAACTGATGGTCTATCCCGGATGTTGCATCGCGACTTGTATTTGTTGAGTTTAACATTTTGATACGTATCTTATGAATATATTTCCGTCATATTTAGGATCACTGACAGTTAATTTATGTTTATTTCATTTTAATGTAATATTTAAACATTTATTAAAGTATTCAATTGAGTTATGGAAAAATATAATCTGCTCTTGTAAATAAATAAATATTTTAAAATCTTCACAAAGAAACATTGTATTTTTAAATAAATGAATATTTTTATTTCTTATTTTGAAATGTTGTTATTATTTATATTAAGTATATTTTATAAACTTTCGAACTATTCCGATGCGTAGTCGTGGAGACACGACACGTCCGCTCTGCAGCGGGTGATGTCACTGACTGCCGCCAGGCGCCAGGACTCGCAGCGTTCAGCTCACCGACATCTGAGATTGTAATTATTTACAATGGTTACAATTTACAAATAATTGGTTTACAATAAACACATAAAAATTATATTTTTATGTGAATGCCGAAACGTCGATGAATGCCGAAAGAAACTTGTGTCTTCAATAGAGACCTCCCTGGGGATGGTTTCTGAGTGGTGTGAATCGGATAGTGCATATCAATGTGGACACTCTGCTGCAGTGAGCTGCTCGCTGCTTCTTACCATCTGTGAGAGTTACTGATGCTGTCAGTGAAGTAAGTTTCGAAAATAATGATTGTTTTTTTGTTATTTGTCTTGTAACTGACGGCGACCAATGTAATCTCTTAACGACGTTTTCAATAAGATGTTTTTAGATTTATCATAATTGTCAAAGTAAAATTACACTAATGTTTATTTGTATTTTGTTATATTATAGTTTTTTTTTTTTTTTTTTTTTTAATGACCATAGACATTTGTCCATGCCTTTCATTGTGATTTTAAAACAATTTTGTTACGATTTTTATTGCGATGGTAACTTCGCAGGAAATTGTACACCTGCACAAGTTTTCGAAATCTATTTTAGAAATTAATAGTAGTAATAAATAAAGTAAATAGTAGTAGTAGTAAGCTAGGTTATTAAGTTCACTAGCTTTTTCATAGCCTCGGAGTCACGGTAAGAAATTGCCATCTTGAGGTCGTACTCTACAAGGTTTCTATCGGAGGTATCGCCGGCCCGCCTAATGAATCTCACAATGGCGTCTTCTTCGATTTCCGTTAATTATTAATGTTACCTGGAAGGCAGTATATTGAGGACCTAATCTCCAATTGTTACTGTTTGTTAGCTTCAATCACTAAACAAATGTCCACAATTAATAGCACTACTAAAGTTCAGAACCAAAAAAAAGATAAATTAAATATATTAAAGATAAATTTAATATACAATAAATACAAACATTCCCAATGTTATCACCCTAATACAGTTCAACACTAGAACCAGGCTAATCTACGGTAACCGTACCTCTACCAATCTCGTCTCATCACAGCGTCATTCTACGAAAGCCTAAAGATTCTCACATTCCATGAAAATATCAGTGTTTTGTATTCTATTATACCGTATTACCCCCAGTATGTACAACAGTAACGTAACAAAATAAAGTTTTATACAATACTAGGATCCGGCGCCATCGCTGCGGGAGTTGTGCTGAGCCCCCTCCCCTTTTAAATAAAATATTATATATATTTCATTTAGTACTTTTTATGTTTTTTTTTATAAGCGTATTTCTAAGCTGACGATCGGCAAGCACGCCGAGGTTCTGATAGCGTTAAGTCTATGGAGAAACAGATTTTGACTATCATTTCTGAATGGAATGAGATATTTTAATTCTGATTTTTTTTATCAATAATTTCAATAACTTTTATGTGATGTTGCTTCAAAATGAAGTTTCCCAAACGGTTAAGAACTTTAATATATCTTTAAAGTTATTTTAATTAAATATGACACACACATAATATAACACACACATAATATAACACACATAATATGACATACACATAATATAACACACACATAATATGACACACACATAATATAACACACATAATATGTCACACACACATAATATAACACACATAATATGACACACACAATATAACACACACATAATATAACACATACTCGTACATAATATATTTATTTTAAGTTGTCTGTAAATGTTAAGCCATGTTAAGAATATTTACGTTTTTATTAAATGTAGAATAAAATAACGATATATCCTTAAATAATAAATATAATATATATAAAGTGATATTTTTTTTGTTGTCTGTACGTCCATGTTATTCATGGATCTATAATATAGCAGAATGTAATTTCATAACTCAGTGAGTAGAAAATATTAATAACTTTAATAAATTAATTAAACCCAACGTACAGTAACAGTTTAAGTTCAGTTATCCAAATAGAATATATTAATTTAATTGACGATATCAAAATAATATAAAAAGAATAAACCTAGTAAGAATATTGTGAAGTGTTTTATCTTAGTAAGTATTTACTTTATGTCTAAGAAGCAATTGAAGTTGTTTCCACTCACTATGATCAATTATTTACAAACTTTTCACCCTAGGGTCGTAACTTTTAGATACATTAATTATAACTTTTATTACTTTGATTTGGAATGGTTCTATGATCCGCATCAGCTACCACCAGCTCCTTGGTTCATTTGCTTATATCATATTTAAATTAATTTAGATGTGTGGGTCATTATTACGTGACGTACGCGACTGACTCCGTGAACCAGTGACTGAGTGTCACTGAGAGTCAGTGTGTGACTGAGTGCGTAAGTGTGGTGCGTTCGTCGCACCTCACTTATATACATTTAATATTGCATACTTGCATAATATTTCCCCTACAATAAAACTTTATAAGTATCAAAACTGTCTGAAATGGTCCGACCCCCCCCCCCCCCCTTCTATTATATTTAAATCGATGAAATCCTTTATCTGCGGTTAAATAAAACGAGTACCTGGATATAGCGATCCCAATCCCAATTCTACTTTTGAATAAACAAAATAATCATATTTAATAATTTCATTAAAAATCAAATTAAAAATATATATTGTCTTTATCCATTACTCTTTTACCAAAATATATTAAAACACCAAAGGGACTACATATATCCCTCTGGTTATTGTTGAAATTGCTTATCAGGAAATCCATTATCCGAGACTTTGCAGATCCTTTAATACCTCGAATAACAAGTGAATCAATTACGCTTCTTTACAATTTATTTTCGAAGAGATTATGTATGTTTGATTAAAAATCTATCGAATTTATATGTTCATAACAATGAATCTTTCTTTAAAGTTTAAGGTTTTTATTTTAATTAAGCATAAAGTGCACTTTAAAAATGTTAGAATCTATTTGCACTGTCCCAAAATATTGGCTCAGAGAGAAGTACAAGCAAGCAAGCAAGAGACTCCATGGATACCCTTCTTAATATAATTTACTTATAGTATTAAATAGAGTTATATTATAGAGTTATATTAAATACTTATACAAAGTTAAAATGAAGATATTTAAGCAACTCGAGGGAGTGTTTGATTTGTAGTTCCCTTGTCATCGAAGGTATTCTATCAGGTACCCTATCGTGATATCGGGCACAACTCCTTCCATAGGGAAGTATTTTTTCCGGAATTTGAAATCATATAAAAAAATACCCGATCTAAGATTTAAAAGTTACCTAATTACTCCTAATCTAATAAATAATCTTCTTTTATAATTAATACTGGTCACATCGAGTGAAAATATCTCGCGCTGTGAGCGTAGAGCTGTAATGTCATACAAGAAGTTAACACTCAAATTTAAACACCACATATTCCTTAAAAATAACCTACTTTAAATAATCTACCTTAAGAAATATATATTACTCTCAATTGAAAGTGCAATTAATTTTAAATTAATTCCCAATTAACTAGTAAATATTCCTACATTACCATATTAATAATATTTAGTATTGTTAATAATTATGAAGTGATGCAAAACGATGTTCATTTTGTATAAGCTCTTTATACATTCAGCTTAATAAATATTAATCGTTAAGTTTCCCGTTTTAATATTTCTCATATCTAAAACAACTAAGTTAATAACTTTAAGAGTATTCGAGTGCTCTCAGTGCGTCGGGTCAGAGCTAATTGTTCAGCTCCTCCCTCTCTCCCTCTATTCTTATGTCCTTCGACACTCCCTTTTCCTCAACACTTCTGCGGATCCGTATATTCGAAAATGTCCAAGATGATAATACTTACGAAGGTAACTGATATTAAAAGTACATTCTTTTCCTAATTTTCTGCAACATACATCTATACTGATGTTATAAAAAGGAAAGATTCACATTTTTTAAAGTTTGTAAAAAGAAAATTCAAAAACTGCTAAACTGATTATAAAAAAATCTTTCATATATAAAAAGTTAGAATATGATCTATTTTTAAGATAATAATTTTAAATAAATACTGAATTTAACGAAATATATATATATATGTATTGTCAGCAGTGGCGTTAGGGCTACTGACACCCCGGGCAAAAATATTTAGGCGCCCACTTAAGGAAATCAATATCGAGTATTTATTTTTTGCTGAACCAAATCATCTGACAGCTGAACATAGTTGTGAATACGGCACATAGAGCACAGTATTGAGGGCACACAGCGAGGAAGGCAGAAGGCCAAGGCCCCAGACCTCAGCGCCCCCCAAATTTGGCGTCCCGGGCCGTCACCCCATCGCGCGCCCCCCTATCGCCAGCACTGTGTATTGTAGAAGATAATTCAGATCTACCGTTGAAGATTTGTATATAAGCCAGTGCGGGTAGATACTCGGACTCACTTTTTGCGTCACTCTCGACTCGCTCGGTTGTTATTTTGTATCTTATGTTTAGTGATCATTTTATGGACGTGATTAGACTTTGTGTTGTTAAATTGTAAATAATTTCCTTATTATCGGTTTGAACGTATTGTAGTTGTACGTAGTGTAGTTTCTAATTAAAAATTAGTTTAATTTGCTATTTTTGTGAAATTTCAAATAATAACCATTACAGGTTATTCTGTGATTGTTTTTTTTAAGTAAAATTAATTGAGGTCTACTAGAATATATATCAATATATATCTATCTGTATGATAAATAATGAATTCATGAATAAAACCAGTCGACGTTTGTGTTGTAATCTTCATACTAGGTCATTACAGGTATGTGATGTATGTTGTTAAACGAGGTTATTCAAAATACGAGCCAAAATAGCTTCATACTATGAATAATACGAGTGAATAACTCCATGAATTGAATTTATAATCCAACCATTTTGCATCAACGGAGCGGAGCCTTACGCGTCACGTGACACCGACCTGACCACTGCCATCATAATAATCACTGAAAAGCCTCACACAATACAAATATTTCATAGAGGTAAAATAATACTCAATTAAAACAAAAGTGTTTGATTATAAAGTTGTCTATACAAGTTAGTTATGTTAAACTTATTCAACTTAACTTATTTTTTCCGTGTTATTTATTTTAAAACAATAACAAAAAACTGTAATTTAATAATAATTATATTACATTTACAAAGAACTATTTCTAATTACCTTAAATAAACTAACTGTGTTTCTAATCAGTGATGCACACACACACACACACACACACACACACACACGCACACGCGTTACACGGCACGCTTTCAGTGTTCTGTGACCGACCAGTGTCAGGTAATGGAAAGATAACTACTTCATTGATTATTTATCTTTTGATCTAAAGGAAAGAATAAATAAATGCTGATAGCGTATTAGTATTTGTAGTCCTCTTATAAAATAACTAAAACCTTCAAGTCTGTGGACAAGCAATCGCGTATTATTTTAGGACTCCAATGTCAAGAAGAGTAGCCGTTGTGGAGTAAATAAATATGGATACATTACATGCAGAGAGTAAAAAAAATTACAGATAGCTTACAAATAGTACGAGTTTTTCTAAGTTATATAAGTGTATATTTCTTCTCTCTTCTAAATTATTGTTACAAAATAAGTTTAGACTTAGTTGAGATAACATTAGATCATAATTATGGTATAACTGTCACACAGTGCGGGTCGCGAGCTGTGTGTTGTATCTAAATATACTAATACAATAATTAAGTAAAAATTAAACAAATTATTTCATAAATTTTGTTTAATTCTGTGATTACCGACTTAATAACAACTTCTAAAAGCGATAACGAGTTGCTGTTTTCTGTTTATCATGTGTATACTTCACGTTTCACAGACACACGCCCACACACACACACACACACACACACACGCACACACACACACACACACGCACACACACGCACACACACGCACACACACACACACACACACACACACGCGCGCCCACACGACACACGACACACGTGTAATTATAAATGCCAGTATAAAATTAAATGTGTTGTATCTGCAATAACTCTTAATAAGCTTTATTTATTAAAGTTTAAAGTATTATTTTTTATGTCACGTACAAAATACACCATATTTCAAAACATGTGTTAAAAATAAATGAGTTAGAAAATTTGATCTTTCAGCGATTACAGCACCACTCCAGTACTGGTTTCACTTTTAAAAACAAAAATATTCAATGCCAACTCAATGTGGCTAAAAATATAATAATATTAGACATTCCCTGCCCTTCATGATTTTACTTACACGGAGAAGAGGCGCAGAGGTCTAATATATTAAAAAATTAATACTATAGAAATAGAAATACATTATATTAATAAAAAAACTACATTACGCACACTACCTTGCCGTCGACACACACACACATATGACTGATGGTTTAGGTGAAATAGAAATAGTAAAAGTATTGTTAGAACTAATCTCCAAACCTTCAGAAACATGAAGACTTTAAATCACTTGGCGACCGCTTGTATAATATAATGATTTATATGAAAATAAATTTATATAACTAGCGGTTGCCTGCGACTTTCTCTGCGAGCGCTGCAACAAAAGAAATGTGCTTATAGCTACGATTATATCATATAAATAAAAATATATTTAATATAATATTACATAAAAATGTTCATTCAGCCTTCGTATGACCGGTTTGGTAATTTTAACAACAAACCGATAACAGTGGGACAATTGTGGAAATGTGCTCAATTTGTACGTGAAACAAATATATCTGCTTTCTCCTTTCTTACTTTTCAGTTTTGTCTGTTTATATTTGATTTGATTTCTCAGGTGGTAGAGCCTAGCTGTAGTTATCTGACTGCAGCTCGTATTGGGCTGGCTCGACCGGGGAAGGACCACCCTCTCACAGAAGACCGACGTGTAGTAACCAAATTAATTTGGTTATGTTTCGTCGGTGAGTGAGAGAATCCGGAAGCCCAATCCCCCCCCCCCCCCCACGCCAAACATGAAAGCGATGCCTACAAGAAAAATACCCCAGGAGGGTACCGGCTTTGATGAAGCCGGGGACCCCCTCCCCGAGCAAAATCGGGGAAATGATTCTCGGATTTTGCTCGGGCTGCCCGTCGTATCTGGGGCGGGCAAAGTATCGCCTTTTGTGTTTTATGAGGGCAAACGACGAGTCAACGCAGCGGCACCCCGACCCACTCTAAATGTGGACTTTTGCAACATCCGGGGACTTCATTCCAACTTGAACGCCGTCCATTATCATCTGGAGACGGCGCAGCCGGCCTTGTTGTTTCTGACGGAAACGCAGATATCTCGACCTAGCGACACAGCGTACCTGTCATACCCCGGGTATAAACTAGAACACCATTTTATACCACACGCCGGGGTATCTGTGTTCGTAAGGGAGGATATCTGCTACCGTCGCCTTCAAGTTTTTGAAGGTCGGGACCTGTCTATACTCTGGCTACGCGTGGACATGGACGACCATGTCAGAGTCTACGCGTGCCTCTACAGGTCCCATAGTGGTAATGCAGAAACGGATCAACTCATGGGCCATGTTCAGGCGAAGATTGACGATCTGCTTTCACAGACTCCCTCCGCCGAAGTCGTAGTCCTAGGGGACTTTAATGCGCACCATGCCGATTGGCTAGGGTCACGTGCCACCGACTGCGCGGGGAGATCTGTGTTTGACTTTGCTCTGGCAAATGGTCTGTCCCAGCTGGTAAAGACGCACACTCGTCTACCGGACGTGGACAGCCACACGCCCTCTTTGTTGGATCTTCTGCTGACTACACATCCAGAAAAGTACCAGATCACTGTCGAGGCTCCCTTAGGTTCCTCTGATCACTGTCTGGTACGGAGTGTAGTGCCCATTCAACGGTCGGCTCGCACAACACCTGCGACTCGACGCGTTTGGCACTACAAGTCAGCGGATTGGGATGGAATGCGGTCCTTTTTTGCATCCTACCCATGGGGGCCGATTTGTTTCCCTTCCGATGATCCTAGTGACTGCGCTGCGGCTGTAGCTGATGTGATACTACAGGGCATGGAACTATTTGTACCAAGCTCTGTGGTACCACTTGGTGGCAGATCGCGGCCTTGGTTTGATGCGTCTGTCAGGGCTGCAGCAGCTGGCAAACGGCAGGCTTATCAAGCTTGGGTCAATGCGTTAGTCACTAAGGATCCGAACTCTAGAGTTCTGAAGAGGAAATATAATCGTGCCTCCAGATTCTTCAAACGGCAAATCGCTAGAGCAAAGTTCAAGCATGTCGTCAAAATTGGGGATCAGCTGGCAAAGTACCCGCCTGGCACGCGCAAATTTTGGGCGCTTTCAAAGGCCACTCTGGGAAACTTTAGCCAGCCGTCCCTACCGCCGTTGCACATGGGGAATGACTCTCTGGCCCACACGGCAAAAGAGAAAGCCGATCTCTTGGGCACTCTTTTCGCCTCCAACTCGACTTTGGACGACCAGGGGAAGACACCGCCTATCATCCCGCGGTGTCAGAGCTCAATGCCGGAAATAGTTTTTCGGCAGAAAACTATTAGGCAGTTTCTATTTTCCTTGGACGTTCATAAGTCGAGTGGGCCGGATGGTATTTCTCCATTGGTGCTACGAACGTGTGCCCCTGAGTTGACTCCAGTGCTAACGCTTCTATTTCGGTACTCCTACCTTAAAGGCGTAGTCCCGGTCACATGGAAGCGTGCCCTTGTCCATCCGATCCCTAAAAAAGGTGATAGCTCGGAACCAGCTAACTACAGACCTATCGCCATTACCTCTCTGCTCTCCAAAGTAATGGAGAGCATTATCAATAAACAGCTCCTAACCTACCTCGAGGATCACCAGTTGGTCAATGACCGGCAATATGGCTTTCGCCATGGTCGATCGGCTGGTGATCTTCTGTTGTATCTTACACACCGTTGGGCAGCTGTTATTGAAAGCAAGGGAGAGGGTCTGGCAGTTAGTTTGGATATGGCGAAAGCCTTCGATCGTGTATGGCACAAGGGGCTTCTTTCGAAGCTACCTTCCTATGGGCTTCCCGAGAGTTTATGCAAGTGGATCACCAGCTTCCTCACTGGGCGGAGCATACAGGTCGTTCTCGACGGTTTTTGCTCGGACCCCAAGCCCGTGAACGCTGGTGTACCCCAAGGCTGCGTGCTATCCCCAACTCTGTTCCTCCTGCACATTAATGATATGTTGGATATCTCCAACATACATTGTTATGCGGATGACAGCACTGGGGATGCGGTGTATTCCGGCCGTGCAGGTCTCTCTCGGGAAAACGTCGACGAGTGCCGAAACAAACTTGTGTCTTCTATAGAGACTTCCTTGGGGATGGTCTCTGAGTGGGGTGAACTGAACCACGTCCAGTTCAATCCCCTAAAGACACAAGTTTGCGCGTTTACCACTAAGAAAACCCCATTTGTCGTATCACCGCTCTTCGAGAGCACCCCCCTCATTGCCTCGCCAAGTATCAGAATACTGGGTCTCGACATTTCGAGCGATTGTCAGTTTCGTGGTCATCTGGAGAGCAAGGCCAAGTTGGCCTCGAAGAAATTGGGAGTGATTAATAGAGCAAGGCAGTATTTCAAACCTGGCCAAAGACTTGCGCTCTATAAGGCGCAGGTCCGGCCACACATGGAGTACTGTTCTCATCTCTGGTCCGGATCACCCCAATATCAGCTTCTACCATTTGACCGCGTACAACGGAGAGCCGCTCGGATTGTCGGGGACCCGGTGCTCTGCGAACGGCTGGACTCTTTGGCATTGCGTAGAGACGTGGCTTCTTTGTGCGTCTTCTACCGCATTTACAACGGGGAGTGTTCCGAAGAACTATTCGATCTGATGCCTGCCGCCGAATTTCATCACCGCACAGCGCGCCATCGACTTCTTTACCATCCCTACCACCTGGATGCGTGGCGATCTTCCACTGTGCGGTTCTCAAGGACTTTTTTTCCACGTTCCACTCGCTTGTGGAACGAACTCCCTTCGGCGGTATTTCCAGATCGGTACGACATGGGTACCTTCAAAAAAGGCGTCTACTTCTACCTACAAGGCCGGCAACACTCTTGTAAATCCTCGGATGTTGCAAGAGTTCATGGGCGGCGGTGATCACAAGTCATCTGTGACCCGCCAGCTCGTTTGCCCTCCTCTTCCATAAAAAAAAAAAATAAAAAAAAAAAAAAAAAAAATATTTGATCGTTCGTCCAAATCACTCAAAATACTAGACGAATATTGAAGACATTGGTGTGGTACTCGCTCATTACCTCTGCTATTGGTTCACGTTTCAACAAGATATCACAAACTTGTATTTGAGCTACGATCACAATAAAACTAAAAATGTATTAATACTAAACAAATTATAGAAAGAGTGATTTAAATTATAAAAGATAAGAATAATACCGCGTTATAGTCCTCGGCATTAATACAATGTTATAGTCCTATTGTAAATATAACAATCAGTATTAAACAATATTATTTAATACTGATTATAAGGACCAAGCATGCGTTGGTAGATAAGAGACCTACTGCTGAGGTCAAATAAGTTACAAAGTAAATATTTGTAAGTACCGAAGGTCCAGCTACTGATAACATTTACTCTCATTTTCAAAAGTTTCTTGTTTTTATCTCTCGGGTATTTGAAACTTGATGGTCTACAAACTTAATAATAATTGTAATATTATTTCAAAGTCTTAAAATATTATTTATTTCTCAAACTATTGTAAAGATACTGCAATAGAAGAGATATTTTAAATCAGCATAGGAGACTCTTATTTGTAATATGAGACCTCAGTGTTTTCCAAGCAAATATTAAAAATAAATAACTAACAAGTGAATCCAAACCAAATAGTTAATGCATTTAATATAACATGTGCCTAGGTATTACCAAATATTTTTATCACAGGTATTTATTTATTTATCAATAAAGTATAAGAAGCATTAGATTCATTTCGATATTGTAAATGTAAATCTTTTATTAAATACATCGTTGAACGTCAGTGTAGCGGTCGGTCTGTTCGTACTGGGTCTGTCAGAAACTTTGTGATTTATTTGTAGCTGTTGCCTCTCTCTCCCCCCCCCCTCTCTCTCTCTCTCTCTCTCTCTCTCTGGTCGTATATTTTCCTTCTTTCCGTCTTCAACATTAACAAATATTACGATCAGTTTATTTTTTCTACAAAGGGAAAAGGCAGGCTGTTTTTCGTGTTTTCGAATAAATATATCCCGAGTACTGATTCCAACCACGAGCCACACAAGATTGAACTTTAATCCTTCTAGCAGTTTTATTCTATGTTTTTTTCTGAAGTATAAATACAGAATATTGGTTAATAAGCTAACACTATACTTAATTTTACCAAAAGCTATCCAGCAGTTTTATTTCATTCAAAACCCTATTTTGAGTAGGTTTCTGAACAGAAGAAAATAAGAAAACTGTATACATAAATTATTTCTTTTTTTAATGGCAGATGGACAACCTAATAGTGTGTGGTGTGGTGTTTTGAATGTCTGCGTTAATTTATTTATTATATTCAGAAATGAATTAACCCACGAGTAATGGGGAAGGAAGAAATGGGTTTTGGGCCTTACACGAAGAGTAGCTATATTTGCCATTTTGCCCCATTTCTTCATACTAACCTACCCTCATATCTCAGGAATGAGGCTTTAAATTGCTTATTATAGCTTGAGGTGAATATCTATTTCTCATCTTTATCTCCTCCCCCCCTTAATTGCCCTGAATCAAGGAAATGTCTACATTTGCAGACATAATTAGGCATAGGTACCATTATTTCCTGTTAAGCGGACGACAATTAAATATTTAGATAGGACGTAACTATCATAAGGAATTGGAAATTAATTTGCAATTACTAGTGAACATGAGAAAGTTGGAAAAAAATTCATAACATTTTTCTGGTAAACATTCTTACATCACAAGTATTTTTAATAGAAAGATTATTTTTTACTTTAAATTTAGGTATCAAAAGTTTTTCCGTAAAAGGTACCGTTTCCGAGAAAAAAAATAAAAACCACTTTTAGCTTGAAAATTTAAAGTAGGTAAAACCACGGCAACTTTTTTCTGGTAAACATTCCCTCCTCGCAAATATTTTTAATAGAAAGGTTATTTTTTACTCTAAATTTTAGTATCAAAAGTATTTCCAAAAAAGATACCTTTTCCGAAAAAAAAAATAAAAACCGCTTTTTGCTTGAATATTTTTGATGTAAACAACGGCATCATGTGCTATTCTTAGGTAGTGAGTTATATTTTAAACGAGTTACACACTAGGTCTACCCACGCGTGTCCCCCTGCGGGCACGGATTTTTTTTTTATTTATGATTTATTTTTTTAAGTGCCCATTGACTCATTTGGGTTAGTAATACAATATTTCTTACAAACTAGGTTAGTTATTATTACATTTTTTTCTATAAGTATTACAATATACATGAATCACCGCTGCACCGTTCCGCTTGAAACGGAGCAGCAATGATTCATACACGAGAACACTGCACGACGGTTACATTTTTAAAGATGTTACGCCTCCACATCAGAGCTACACTGCCATAAGGTCTACCACGCAGGACTCCCACAGAGGTATCAACGGCTGACACGCCTGTACAGCTGAACTCGTCGCTGATGGTATTCAGAAAAGGTATTTCATCCGGCAACAACCATGTCTCCTGGAGCGACACGATATCAGCTGTTTTACATAAATCACGAATACTATCTACAGATCTTTTTACGTTCTTACAATTAAATGTAACAAACTTATAAATATCTTTATTTTCATCCATTTTGCGATTTTATAACGGCGTCGATATTCCTATTTCGTGACACTTTAAAATTAATAAAGCGGTGAAAAATAATCCCTTTTGGCCACAGACTCTCATCCAAGAACAGAGGGACTTTACTTTGTAAAACAAAAAAAATATATGCATTATATTCACATTCACGTTATATAGATATTCTCTCAAGTTTAACAGTTTCTTGAGTTTTCTTATGAATGTACGTAGTGATATCCGATTCTGAGGTATTTTTATGAACATTGGTAATGAACAGGGGTGTGTCGCTCTGCCGCTCTGAATTTTTCCTCAGCATCAACTACCACGCTCCCGGTTTTCCCTTCAATGTAATTCCTTCTCTTTCGTAATTTTTTTTGAACTAGTTTCCACCCCTCATTTGGATTAGATTTCGCTTCCGCTAGCAACGTCTAATTATAATTATAATACTGTGTCTATAAATATATATTTTTTTGTTCATTGTTCATTTAAAATTAACTAACAATTAATAAAATTACTATTTTTTGATTTAAATACTTGATAGCGCGTCTATTTTAATGATGTTTTGTAAAGATTAATGATAAATGAAGGACGGTGTACTTGTAGGTGTCGGCGTCTGTCGCTCGCACCAACAACTGACAGCGAGGCATCGTTAATTATACACTTGATTAAATTATTAATACTCTCCGCTATAATTCTATTAATATAAATGGAAATAAGGAAATTATCGACATTTACCTACTTTCGTTCCTTTGCAAATGGCAAAGTACTTTTGTATAGAAAATAGACAAAACAGTTAGGACAAGAACGAGTCCGATTTGATATCAAGTGTTCATTATAATATGTAAATATCTCTAACAACAAAAATCATGTCTCGAAAATTTATAAAAAGCTTATCTTAATATCATAAAAGATTTCTTCACAAAAGTAGGCTTCACTTCAGAACATACAAATGTTCAGAGTATAAAGTTGCTTTCTTTTAAATTAAATTTGTTTGCGAGACACGGATCCCTAAAAATAATTATGTGTTATTAATAAACCTGAAAGAAGGAAACTAAAAGATATTTTCCTAATTTATTTCGCCTCAGTGAGTAAACTAAAATAAGGTAAACTTATAATATTAAATGAAAAGAATATCATAAACCCGGGACACAATAACTTCAAAGCGAACTAAAAATACAACTTTATTCTGTTTAATAATTGAGGAACACTCTGAAATAGTAGGATTTTTAATTAAAAGATTTACGTTAGTGTTAGAATTATATTTAGCAATTTTGTGAGAAAATTTAATTTAAAATTTTATGAACGCTATAAAAATATATTGAAATTGGATTACAATAAGCCTCTAGCATGAGTTTTATCTTTAATATATTTTATAATAATTGTTTCATTGAAGTAATTCCGGCGGCGCCGCTCCGATTAACACTTCGTCTAAGACATCAAATATACAAGTTGGTAATAAGTAGATGAAGCGTCCCTAACTTAAGGTTACTTCAAAACTAAATTCACCAAATGTTATTAAAAAACATCTTCATACTTTACACTATTTATTAAATACATTCGGAATTTTTTGCAATAGCTTCTTTGTACCATGGCCTCATGTTTGTCGGTGAAGTCTGCCCGCGCTGACTGACAACGTTCCATTTTATATTGATTTAGTTTTTTTAGATTACACTACGTCACAACTTCTATCCTTTTTTAATCTATAAAGACGGCAGACACTTACTTTAGTTGTCTATGACAGGCAACAACTTTTTACAGTCAACTGTCTGTCGTTTGGACGTACTTATTTAACACTACCGTTCTTAAACCGTTCTTAAACTTTTGTAAATCTTACACATTTGTAAACGTTATAATATCGTTATCAAACTACATGACAATTCTTAGAATATGCATATAATATTTTCTACACTCTTTACTTTTAGTTATTCCATTATTTCCTGCGTTATATAATAAAATAACTTTTAATTACCGGTCATTTTGACGGCGTGCAATAGGAACAGGTATACAAGAATTGTCGGTAGGTTTAGTGTTAAATACTGGCTGATTCCCGCCCGTTTCGATTGCACACTATGGATTTGGATGTAAACTTAGACTTCTTGTATTGACAAAATATTTAATTTCTATTATATATTTAGTGTATTTTTTTTTATTTTAAATAAAGAAATATAATGCCAGTGAGTGAATACACAGATTTCCACATCATCTGTGAGGTACTGTGTATTGGGATGCGTTCCCGTTATGTAATGTGGCTACTGGCGATCCCAGATCCCCAGTAGGCCTACACCACGAAAAAATGCCAGCAAATAACTAAGGACAAAATCAGTTTTTTTTTATAATATATATATTTTTTAATATGTATATCAAATTCAATTTCGTAATCAGTTTTATTTGTACGTCTACGTCTATTTTTTATGTACGACATTTTTGAAATTTTAAAACTTAAAACAAAAATTTAAAACTCTGGTTCCCCTAGTTGCCTCATCTAAACTCTGGTTACCACGGTAATCGTTGTCACAGTATCCATTGTCATCGTAACAATTGCTATGGCAACCGTTGTCATGGTAACTGTGGTTATGGTAAACATTAGTATGGTAACCGCGGGCTATAAGTGTATAGCTCCTACAGATTAAAAACTTGACGAAATGCAAAAAGTTGAAATCCGTTGGGATAGGAATTCCATAAAATCCGTTCTTAGTGGACGTCTACGTCACAAAAGAAGTAACTACGAGTATGTAAAATGTTAAGGTAATTGGACAGATAGTTTCGAAGATTTGGTGATAAGTCAATCGCTTATATCCATATATATATATATATATATATATATATATACATATGCAAGTATGGATTTTATTTTATTTTACTTAATTTCCCCGTAACTTTCCGAATAGCTGAATTCAGTAAATCTTTTCAACATATTTATTGTTTGAGATTACTTACAAAAGCTTTTAGTGTTGTATTACTTTGTGTCACATGTCTATTATGATAAGTTAACACTTTAATATACTCAAATACGACCGCCCGGGACTCGCACGTGTATATTTGTTCTGTAGTGTGGTCGCTACTCGCTCTCAACTAGTTGCTCCGGACATGTGGAGTAGAGTTAAATGTATCGCTGTATCACCGTGTCGTGCCGTGCCGTGTCGTGTCGTGTCGTATCGAGTCGTGTTGAGACGTGTCGTGCCGTGTCGTGCCGTGCCGTGCTGCGCCGTGTCGTGTCGTGTCGTATCGTATCGTGTCGTGTCGTGTCGTGTCGTGATAAACATTTAATAAACCATTTAATCATTATTTTTCTTCAATCAAATGCAGCACCTAATTGTATTACAGATATTGCTTTTAACTGAAACACCGACATCTGCAGTAGGGTTGTTGGGCTTAAATAACGGTAGTTTAAGTTATAAACGGACAAACACTAATTATTTAGAAGATTTATATTAATTAATTTAAATTGTAGAAAAAAAACAACATATTCTTTTTTAAAATGAATTTTACATTCTAAGCATACTTGATATTATAGACTTTATTGAGCGAAGCGAACGAAGTGAGCGGAGCGTTTTACTGGAGACTTTTTACACTCTTTATCACGAATTGGCTCAAAAACTACTTGACGGAAAATTATGAAACTTTGCAATCAAAAAGACACAAATAAGGGGATTGTTTTAAAAAAAAATTTTGAAAAAATGTCCTCAAAAAAAATTTTTTTTTTTTTAATATCATGTCAAAAAACTGACATCCCATTGAAGTCAATGCGAAACGATGAGTCAATACACAGGGCTCGCTTCGCTCAATATGCAAACGGCACCCGAGATTTCGCGAGCGCAGTGAGTCGAAATTGAGGGTTTGTTGGCGCCCCTAGTATTTATATCCGTGAAGAAACTGCTTAAGGAAATGTAAAGTCTGCTGGAATTGCTTCTTCTATGAACCTGTATGAGCTTAGACTTACGGAGACCAATCTCAAGTTAAGTTATTTGATAATCAGAGAAGACAAGATATAAAATGATATTTGAGCGATGCGAGCGTAGCGAGCGCAGCGTTCTACTTCGTTTTCACATTCCTTGTCACGAATAGGCTCGAAAACTACTTGACGGACAATTATGAAATTTTGCAATCAAAAAGACACACACACACACAAGAGTAGGCGACGGTTTTTAAAAAAAATTAAAAACTGTCAAAAAAAAAAAGAAATTTTGAAAAATGTCTTGGCAAAAAACTGATATCCCATTGAAGTCAATGGGAAACGATGAGTCATTACACTGGGTTCGCTTCGCTCAATATGCAAACGGGACCCGAGATTTCGCGAGCGCAGCGATTCGAAATTGAGGGCCTGTTGGCGCCCCTAGTATAATTAACTTTTCTTTTACTGCAACAGTGAAATGAATATATTTTTTTATAATAAAACAAATATTTAGTGTATAATAAAAAAAAATGTAATCATACAAAATGTAACAACACCATGTTGTCATAACACAAATGTTATGCAATCTTATATTTCTATCATTCAAAAAGAAGCTCATGTCAAGAATATATACAAAGTTACAGGCGACTTCGAAGCTTCCACTCCGCTCGAACCCGGGCTCGAGCGGGTGTCGCTTCACTGAACACTGCGCTCTGGGACATACTTGTATAATGTATATTGATATTAATAGAGCGATAATTGTGCAAACAATGTTAACCAACTTCAATTATAGTTAATAAATAAATTTATATTACACAGTCCTGTCTATAGACAGCTATAGCTATTTAAATAAAAACAATGGCGGCACGTATAAAAGATCGTATGAGAATGAATTAAGATGTTTTGTATTGTTGCGGTCAGTATAAAGTAAATTTAATAATAATCACCGCCAAGAGTTTCCGATATAGGAAGGAAAAATGTAGACCATTGTTTTAATTACGAATCGTCTCACTGACATCGGACAGACCAACGGGTATTCAGAAAGTGTAAGTAGGGTTTGAAGACGTCGAAGGAGAAGAAAGATGTCTGCTTTAAAGAGTTGTATCGGATGAAATAACTCATAAATAAGTTGAAAAAAATATTAAAATAAAAAAGATATTACAATCAAGATCTGTGATTTGATATTTAAAAAATTTGCAAAAGTATTTTTTTTTGTTAAAATGCTGATAATATTATAATAATAATTATAATTTACATAAACTGGTTCGACAGTTATAAGGTTAATTGCTGATCGTTACTTGAATAAAATATAAAAATAAAAATTATATTATTTATCAGTTGAAAAAAATTTATAAAATATACATTTCTTTAATACTAACCTAAGCAGGAGGGAGCCTGACTTCGGGGTGGTAAAGGATGAGTTGTAGAGACAGAGTCTAGATATACTTCGTGGTCGTTATTTATAAGAACATGTTTTTACACACCACAAGCACACACACACACACACACGAGGATAGGGTTAGTATTGAATCCATTTTTGTCAATTCTCGGAACTCGAATTCAAACTCCACTGAAAATGTTATGATACTAAATATATATTACCCTATTTATTTAAAGAGATATGAAAATTTACCTCAAACTGTTATTTTTATTTTATTTCATACCTCATCTTAAGTGTTATTCTAAATTTATATCTTACGAGCAAAAGACAGTTCGTGAAATGTACTTCTTTAATGTAATACAAAAGCATTAACACTATTAGACGACTTTGAAAAATAATAGTCTATCACATAAATTAACTTTAAATAACAAATTGTTTTATGTGGATAAAAAAAAACATAAATAAGCGAAGTACAACATTTACAACTAATATAAAAGATAAGCCTTAACATGTTAGTTGCTTGAATGTTTCAGACATGGGGTAATAAAAGTTCAATGAAGTAGCAATTAGTTTGGAGTAACACGTCAACGATTCTGTTCTGTTGACTTTCGTAAAATCAATGTTCAAAAGTTATTTATGCCACGTTTTCGCTGAACTTCTAACAACACGCGCAGCGAATGTTACATTATAGTAATTATAAAGTAATTTAATGTTTTATTAAAGTATATTGACAAAAAAACAGACTTATATACAATACATATATATATATTATTTATTAAGTTTTTGAGTGGGTGTGTGTTTGTTACACACTTTGCTCTGTATTAATGTGAACGAAGTCCCTCCCCAGTTTTAAGTATGATACACGGACACCTGCAGCAGAACGCAGCGGCACCTCATAACTTCAACAAATATAAAACAGCAAGGAATCTATAACAAAGTACAGCTTGCAATTAAATCGTGGTCACCGATTTAATCACAGCGTGGGTTTGACCTTACAACGCATTGAAATATGTCAAGTTTTAATCATCGTCATTTAAAAGATTTTTAAAATCATTGAAAATAAACACTAAATGTACAGTCAATGGACTTCGCAAGAATAGTTATATTCAAAGAGTTTAAGTGTTCTTCCTCAGGATTATCTTAGGATTAGCAAGTAACAAAACACTCAATAAAAACAAAAGCTTTATAAATAAGTTTTATAAATATAATAATTTTATATTTTGTAAAAAATCATCTTTTAACATTACCAACATGGATTTGATTCCATTAAATTATATTTATTCAGTGAGATGGCAAGTGACAGGTGATTATTTCAATTAATTTTATGATTAACGCGAATGTCATGTAATCAAAGCGAGGAATATAGTTTAAATTAAACATACAAACTAAATGGAATATTTAAATTATATTTTCAAATGTATGAAATAATTTAATTAATTTCAATGTTCTTAGTACTTGATGTAGAGTTATAGTATTCGATATATTGTACCAATTAATCTACATCTCGTCCACACCTACACACTTTCCTTAATATAATATAGTAACCTTCATGGTTAGCTCCGGCTCGTTAATACTCTTACCTTACAACTAATAATTATTAACGAGCAAACATGTCCATTTCGTGTTTCAATACAAACATCATTAGGGAGCTGATTTAGAAAATATTCCCAATAAATATTTTACCAACCGAGAAATTAGTCCAAGGATATTTTCTGTCTAGATTTTTTAATCTAGATCACACATAGATATCTACAAGATAACATGTCTCTTGACAAATATTCAATAGATTTTAACAGTTTTTTTCGGCGTCTTCTCTCGCGATGCATTTTCGAAAGAAACAATATTTTCATATTTCCTCAGAACATTATTGTATTAGTACGCCTGTGTAGCTTTGAGTTTATTCCTGTGCCTTTAACGACGTGTGGGTGAAATTTCATGTTGAACGCTTGAGTAGTTGGAAGCGTTCGCTGCGACTCAATTTTAGATATTTCGATGCAAAATTCACCCACACAGAAGCGCATGTTACTTTACGCGGAGAAGTGTCGTGTTATCTTTTGCTAAACAAAAAAACTGCAAAAATACTTCGGAGATCGTACTAATGTAGACTACATTATATAATAATATATAATTATTATGTAGTGTTTGAATCTTTATCGTAATAATGAAATGTTGAATGGCATGCATACGTTGAGTTGCCTCGCCAAGTTGAGGTGAGCGGTGTGTCGGTGTGTCGGTGTGTCTGTACACCGCTCTCATGTGTAATACTAGATAGTTTATTAAACTGCTCCAATTGTCATTATTATAAAACTTTACATTCGTATTCGTCTCTAGTAAAGCTGTATGGAAATATTACTACAGACAAATAGGGATCGTATTCTTTTAATAATTCACAAAATAGCATAATGAAGTGTTAAGTAGAACCGCACAGAGCTAGTAATACTAAAGTGTAAGTTAAATAACAACATTATACATGATTTATATATTTTATTTATTTTTCGTCTTCTGCATTGTAAAGCGTTGAAGTCAAGTTTTGTATTTCATTAAGAATGGTTGAGGAATAAATTTTTCTCAAATACATTTTTTAACATAAAGTTTTTGACAAGGACAAGATTCGAACATGAGATCTCATTACGTGCAAACTGACCGACGTTTAATTACGTCAACCACACACCCTAACGTGTCGTTACCCGCCTCGATGAGTCCAGCATTCTATATATTCCTCATCGGGACGGAGGCTCTTATGACAAAGGACAAACCTAACTATATTGTTTTTATTTTGAAAGTATCAACGTTTTTCAGTTTCACACTGCTCCATCAGTTCTAAACGAATGATATCAAACCAGAGCTCGCGTCCTCTCTCCGGTCGGTCCTACGTCTGCGTGTGAATATGGAAGAAGATATATATATTATAGAAATAACTATTTAAGGACACTTTCTTTACTATTCTAGTTATTTAAATTTAATAATTAAAAAATTATTACAAAAGTGTATTTTGAAGCACAATTTATTAAATCTACCTGCTTAATTTCTAAATAATTATAAAGGTTTTAGGCTTTAAAATTGACGCTCAAAATGAAATTAGGAAAGCCTATGTTTAAAGTCATAATATAGGAATTGCGTTACATGACGTTTGCTAAGTATTGATATGGGTATTATGATTGTATCCCATTTCCTGTAAAAGAGGATCATATTTTTTATCGTATTATTTCAACGTCCATTACAATAAAGCATTTTTTTGACCTGTCAAAAGAGATGATGAAATCTGGAACAGTGGAACCAATAAACCATTGATAAATTAAATATAAATATAAATAATGATCACAAATATTTTGTTTAGAAACAATACAGAAGTCTTATAAAGTCTCTGCAAATTAAAAATACACATATTTTTGATATAGTAAGTGCTTGTTAAAAATAACATACACTTTTAACATTTATTTGCACCATCAAAATATTCTGAAGTAACTTTCACGATTCAAACTTATTTTCGAGACACTTTATTGTTATTTTATTAATTTAAATATGTTAGAAGTCACATTGATATTAATTATCTTCTCAGCCTCGTGGTTCGTGGAATTTGAAAGTTATTCCATTACTTAGAATCATTTGATAAAATTTAGTTTTATAATTAATCTAAAACTTTGTATGTAATACATTACATTGGCAAGTCGACGCCTAACATGTCACAGTCACGGATGCTTAATATCAGCGCATTATCTATTAATACTAAACCTACCGACAATTCTTGTATACCTGTTCCTGCCGCACGCCGTCAAATTGAACGGTAATTAAAAGTTATTTTATTATATAACGCATTTAATAATGTAAATAACTAAAAGTAAAGAGTGTAGAAAATATTATACGCATATTATAAGAATTGTCATGTAGTTTGATAACGATATTATAACGTTTAAAAATGTGTAAGTTTTACAAAAGTTTAAGAACGGTCAATTTGACCGGTACTTGGTAGGTTCAGTGTTAAATAATTATATCGGATGAAACTGGAAATCGTCTCGAAGGGAGAGCCCTCATCGCTTCACTAAATGAATTTTAATTAATTATGAATAGGTTTATGTCATTATAGCTTTCCAAAATATCAATTCCATTTACTAAATTCAGTTAATATTATAGAAAAGTACAGTAGTATACTCGGCTGTATATTGATTTGCAAAAAGTAACTTTAAATGTTTGATGTTTGGAATCATTGAAAGCTAGTCCACGTCTAAGAACTCACTGACTTAAACTTAAATTGTTTTGCGAGGAACCAACATATTTTTCTTCAAGGTTTCATTCTATTCAAAAAAAATAAAAGTTAAACAATATTTAAAAATGTATATTTATTTCAAATGTTATCTATCGTCACACTTTTAAAATATTATAATCCTTTCAAAAGTACTAAATCAAAAAATCAATAGCGAGGCCTCACCCGCCACCCACCCACATACTTTGACAATTCTACGTTAGTCTTCCATAACTCCGTCAAAGAGCTCATCTTATTAAAACTACCTCGCAATCTCTTCTTTGCTCTCTCTTCTCTTTCCATTACTACATCCTCGCACGGCGACTTGACTCCGCTATCATTTGACTGTCCCGTGTGACACACGATGTGTCGTTTGTGTCTCTCTTGTTTGTGTCTGTTAGAGTCTCATTATAATATATTTAATATTAAATAACACTAATGATAACTCGATACTGTTGATGCTGTGTCTAAAATCATTAATTATAACAATAAGATTAATAATTATAATAATTATCTGAAAATTTAATCAGAAATTGTTGTGTAGATGTAGGGACCAACCTCGACCTCACAAAGTCGCTGCAACAAATCAAACATTATACAATGATTAAGTGAATTTAGACCCTGTGACGTGTGTGTGTTAATTCACGCCTTCATTAGACGTCCACATTTACGTCCACGTAACTGGTATCCCGTAACATAGAGTTATTTTTCATTTAGATTCCGATTTATCTGAATTTAACCTTACAGCCGTCGTTGTCTCTAAAATTTTATATACATACAGATACAAATAACTTGCGATCTGGAAGGTTCCAGATCACAGAGAAAACAGGTTCGAATCGTGCCCGTATCGATAAATTAAAATTATATTTTCATAAAAATTTAAACAAGTTTAACATAGATGTTTATTATCATGTTAAATGGATCGTTGATATTAATACAAGAATATATATAGATATGACCGTTTTTTCCCAAACCATATACAAAAAAATATATATTTTTTTTAAATTTCAATGAAGTCTGAATAATAAATTTTCGTTCTTATTCTGGACTCGCAACTTTTATCAAAATTGTCATCCTCTTTTCCGTTAGTTGAGAAAATTTGAAAAACTTATTCTATACGAAGAAATGAAAATTGAATACTCCAAATCTTCATACTTCAATACTTTCCGAGATGTTTAATTATTCTATGTGTGTGTAGACATTTTTATGTGACCATACATTATTCTTCAAAATTTATTTTATTTATATAAAAAATTCAAAAAATTTCAAAATTTATTTTATTTATATATTTATATAAAAATACTCAGACAAAGTCACCGGAGCCCACTTAATAATTAGAAAGTTAGTGTTAATAACTAAAGTATTCCAAAACAAACATAAGAATAGTATTGAAAAATACTCAGACATGGTTGTTGATACATTCAGTTTGTGCTAACTACCATTGCGTAAGTATTGCCGCTAACTTTTATATTATCATCCGATCGCTCGTTTCCGATCATTCGACCATATTTAAGCGATCAGAAAATATTTTTCATGAGTAGCGCTATTTGTGGTAACCCTTTTTATTTGTATTAATTTGTAAAGCGGTTCGGACAGACATTTTTACATCACTTTTTTATATTTCCTTTAATCCAAGTCATTTCAATATCTGCTGGAGTCTTCTAGAAGAAAATAACTTTAATCACGTCATTAAATTTGTTATCATTAATTAATTAAATGTATTTTCAGTGTCACATCTGAAAGACATTTTTTCTCTTTAAATTCAGATATTTAATAACGGGTGGAGTTTCTTACCTTAAATTCTATTAATAATGATTATAAATTTTCAATAGAGAAAGTAATGTCTTATCAAATCAAATATAAAATATTATTATCTGTATAATAATAGGAATTGAAACATCAATTAAAATATGAATCGTAAATTGTAGTAGATGATAGAGCAGAGTGCCCGTCATCGCGCGGCCCTCGTCCAAAGTCCAGGGATTATACGTTATAGACACGCAATGATTGGTACACAACCGAGGACGTCAGAGTTATACATCTATTTAAGTCTCTTATATATATTTACGACGCTAATTATCCTATTTTTTTTGCTTCAATATTATTGTAAATATAATATTTTATAATTTTTCTTTTTTAAGATCATAAGGGAAGAGAGCGAAGCAGACATGAGTGGAGAGTGCAGAATTATATGTCAAATATGTACATCTCCACCGACACGACATGTCACAGAGAATATTACATACTGCCTCAAATATCTTAAATAATTACATTATTATTTTATATTATATTTTGAAGAAATAGGTTTTTTGAAACGAGACGCCAAAATGGCGCTTAATGTGATGATGAAATATTTACTTAACTATTTTTGTTTTTGTATGTTCAGCCATTATTTTTCAATATTAAATAAAATTAAAAGATGATTTGTTTGTAAAGATATTTATTTTATCTCGGTGTAAAGTTAACGTAGACCGGCTCGTCGGGTCGGAGCACGATGTCAAACTTGAGACCGGGTCGGGCGCCGCTCGCCAGCGGGGACAGCTTGAAGTTGCGGATTATCTCGCTTATCACGCATTTCATTTGGAGCTTGGCGAAGCGCTGACCTGGACGAGAATTTGATAAATAACACTATAAGTACACAACGTTATAGGAAACGTGGCCAGACCACGTTGTGTCGTTTGAAAACCTTGATAGATGCACGGGCAGTTAAGGATAAATACGGATAGCTTTAGCTTAGTGGCTTGGTTGCTAAGTAACTCTGTAGCTCGGTAATTCGGCTGATTTTTTTTGCATATTAATTTTCAAAATTAAGTTATTAAAGTTATTGATGAAAAAAAAATAGATTTTGGTTGTTTTTTTCTCGGGTATAAATTCAATAACCAATTTACATAAAAAGAAAATATAAAAGGCGAACCTATACAATTGCGAGGGCCGGCGCTGAAGGGCACGTAGGCGTAGGGGTGTCTCGTGTCTCCGTTCAGGAACCGCTCCGGCTTGAAGACCTCCGGCTCCGGATACAGATCCTCCCGACGGTGGACGGCGTATATATGAACCACCACTTCACTACCCTTCTTCACTTGGATGTCGTCTGTCATAAAACAAAGTCGAATTGCGGACTACCTCCTTTCGAAGTCGGTTAGAATACCAACCACTCATCTTCACCCATTTTGGTACACACAAAATTATTTTATGAATTTGTTAAACGAAAACCAAACAAAATGAACTGAAGAAGGAAATATTAAATATTTGTAGCGAGTGAAACATAAAATAAACCACAACAGTATTTTGTATTTCAATATTAATAATATAATATTTTACCATTAAACTACAATTTAATATTAAATAGTTATAAATTAAATATATCGAAGAAAACATTTAAACGAGGTGAGTACATCGTAATAATATATTTGTACTGATAAATATATAATTTAAAGTAAAACTTCTATGGATTAAATATACAAATGTAGATGTTATTGTGCTATCATAAAAGGTATATCCCTACCATTGAAAATAAATATTTATAAAACCAAATTAAACTTCACAATAATTATAATTAATTGGACCGTTGTAAAAGTACTTAGTCCTTAAGGTACTCAGGCCCGAGTCTCGACACACCACTGCTTACTGACTTACCCTACATGTGTTATGTGCGTATATAATCGTATATATTTGTCTGTTTGTCTGTTTGATCCGGATTATCTCTGACGGGATCGATTTTAACAGGACTTTCTGGCTGATGTTTGTTATACTCGTAAGGCTACTTTTATTTTAACGAAGTCGTGGGCACAGCTAGTATCCGGTCAACTTTCAACGAACGGAAAGGCGCAAAACGACTATTTGACTTCCGGCGCGCCTTGACGGAATCGTGCGTCGCCCGAACATGCTGATTTGTGTTCAGACGCTCGACAGGGCAACACACGAAACCATCTCTGCACTTCGTATTTCTCTAGTGATTGTGGTGTTACAGAAATAGAATAAAAGTGTTCTCATAATTTCTACATCGAGTTTTGTTTGCAAGATACCCGCACAAAGTCCACATAATGTCCGAAAATAACGGCCAAAACGATATATATATATATATATATATATTTATATTAATCTTTTATATAATATTATTACCTAATAAAGATACCAATACTGATAGGAGGAGATTATTGCCTCGTTGAACAATCAATAAATGTGAATTACTTTTAAATGACTCCCGGCGCTAATTACTTGCTCATTATGCTCATTATGATCTAAACAGATATCCTTCTAACCTAACCCGGAGATAACACTCATCATATACATATATATATATGTCGATGTAAAATCATTTTAGTCTTAAGTTACGTTAAACTTTTAACGATTACTTTGTTTACGGAAATCACGTGGTAGGAAATGTTGTATTGTTGTTGAGTTGTTGCTTGTTGATGAGTCTATCCGATACAATTAATCGGATCTTTTAATGGAAAATTCATTCAAACAAAGATGGCAGGTGCCATTATTGTTGGAGCGTTGATTGAAAGTAAAAGTGTCAGTGTTAAAATCAAAATCAATTATATCTGGTGACGTCAGCGGTGCTGTTTCTAGAAACTTCGATGGTAATGGGCCTTCGTTATATATATATATATATATATATATATATATATATATATATATATATAAAAGAAAGTGGTGTTAGTTACACTATTTATAACTCAAGAACGGATGAACCAATTTGGCTGAAAATTGGTGGAGAGGTTGCTTATAACCAGGAGACGGACATAGGATACTTTTTATCCCGTTCGACCACGTTTCCGTCAAGTCACTATAAAACGTGGTTTAACAAAAACGCATCTGACATGGAATAACAAAACGCATCTGACGGGGAATAACAAAACGTAAATGACAGTGGAATACCAAAACTTAAATGACAGCTAAACGTAATTTTGTCTTTGGTTAAGTATGGTAAAAAAATTTACTGGAAAGGCGGAACAGAGTTCGCAGGGTCCGCTAGTATATATATATATATATATATATATATATATATATAATATGTATAAAATTTATAGATCCGTGATTACTTCGTTTAGAAATATTTGTTTTGTCTCATTGGGTCAATTTATTGCACCGAATTATTGAAGTTGATCTCGGTCTAAGTCAGATAAAAGTAGTCTATGTCACTCCCTAATAGTGTAGCTTTTGACAGGTGAAAAAGTATTTAAGATCGGTTCAGTAGTTATTTAATACGTTACAAACAAATATACAAACGGACAAAACTTTCTTCCACTAAAAGTCAAGAAAGAAGTTATTTAGAATTATTCATCATAATGTAGTCAAATTTATAAACATAATTAATCTTTAATGCATAAAATTGAGACAAAGACCTAAATAAAATTAAAATTATAATTAAAAATTAAATAGTATTTTATAACCCGTAAATCAATAAGTCAATAAACAACACATTATATATATAAAGTAACCTCACCCAGCATGAAGTCCTCCGTGATCTCCCGCCCCACGAAGGGCACGCTCGGGTACATGCGCAGTATCTCCTTTATCACGGCCTCCAGGTACTTCATCTCGTTGAGCTCGGACACGCTGGGCTCGGCCCCTGCGCGCGCGCACTCCTCGAACAGACGCTCCTATATATGTATATTATACATTGTTATTATTTAAAAAGTCCTGGAAATATTACTTTACCGAAAATACCAGGATTAGAACATACGATCTACAGGAAATTGTGTTTGGATTCTAGATACTGAGCTATAAGTTCTCTTGTATGTACTGACGGCGATCAGTTACAGATATTATATGTATAGATACGAGTATGTTAACACTAAACCTACCAAGTCAAATTGACCGTTCTTAAACTTTTGTAAAACTTACACATTTTTAAACGTTATAACATCGTTATCAAACTACATGACAATCCTTAAATATGCATATAATATTTTCTACACTCTTTACTTTTAGTTATTTCCATTATTACCTGCGTTATATAATAAAATAACTTTTAATTACCGGTCAATTTGAGAGCGTGCGGGAGGAATAGTTATACAAGAATTGTCGGTAGGTTTAGTGTTAAACATCCCGACGGTCGGAGGGCAAACATTATAAACGGATTTTTAATTTTGTGTAGATATAGAATATTTTATCGTCACTTTAGATTTATATTAAAATACTCTTTATTTATTTCTAAGCAATTAGTAGAATATCTTAAAGTTAAAGTGTTTATTCTTCAATATAAAATATAAAACTAATAGGCTTCCAAATATTCAGATTACAAACATCGAGGAGCATTAGGAGTTCAAACAACTTTGTTTATTAACCTTTAAAAGATTAACTTAAGTTGTTTCGTGAAGAAATACCTATGTATAATAAAAAGAAAATGTATTTATTTATTTAAGTAATTTTGGTCTATCAATATATATATATAATCGTTTGCTATATCTAGTATATCTCGATCGATCGGATCAAACGGTAAAATCGTTCGGAAGTAACACGATCACTGATTGATCCGGTCAAACGATCAAATCGTTCAGACGTAACACGATCACTGATCGATCGGGTCAAACGGTCAAATCGTTCAGAAGTAACACGATCACTGATCGATCGGGTCAAATAGTCAAATCGTTCAGAAGTAACACAGTCGGTCGTTGAGAATTCTGGAAAGATCATTGAGTTGTTTTGATTCGACTTTCCGTGCCATCTGTTCATAATATACTGACATTATTGTTTGTTAGTGAGTTTTTTTGTGGGTAGTTACATACAAAACACAGACATAAAAATTCTTTCATCAATGTCTAGAATCCAATGAGGACATGGAATTATCATCCCATTAAAATAAGGCTTATTATATCCTTATAATAATTTAAAAAGTAGTCCATATGGACGCTGCCTTACGTCAATGAACGATGAACGAACGAAGACCGAGCAGAGATAAGGCAACCGACCTCGCGACCTTTGATCTTCAAATGGTATATTGACAAATAGAATACCGCTAGAGAAAATATTTGCTTATTAGTTATATTAAAACTTAATACCATTCTTTTTGAGATCTTCGAAAATATTTTAAATTAACTGACACGATGTTTGTATTAAAATATAAATAAAATGTATATATGTAATAATTTAATATAAATTGTGTGATTACTTTTTACGTAAAAGAGCAAAAAAATAATGTATGTTTGTCTGTATATTATATTAGTATAACCTCGGCACGTCTACTTGCTGTTATTATGCTGTAATATGCACTCCTATTTCTTCTTTACAAATAAATTTAATGACCACGGGCCATAAAATATTCGACAATATTTTAATTTGTCATGTAACTTATTGTAACAAGACAGTACAAATTCAAAATATCTTTAGTGAAATAGGCATTTACACGTACTTTTGAAACAATTATCATAAAAAGGTTAGCGTAGTCGGTCCGTGAGTAAGCTACCACGGGCTCAGAATGCTGCTATGCTGAAAAGATTCGGTCAGAAACTCAAACTCAACTTCTTTAAAAACATATTCCAGAGAATTTCTAGCTTTCAAGTTATAAATAGCCCGCACAGCTCTTTCATGTAAAATAATTATACAGGATAAACCAAAAGTCCGTTAGCATTTGAATTGGTTTCCGCGTCTAGCAGCGGCGATGGAGGGGGGTGGAGGGGTTACGCATTGCAAGAGCGGCCAGTGGGAATTTAGTACCATGGCGTCGTTCAGCGGTAGTCAACGTGCATTTTCTGTACGCGAGTACTATCGAAACAACGATTCTGCGACCTTAGCTCAACGAAAGTTTTGCGATCGTCACAAAATACGACACACAGATCAAGCTCCATCTGGAGTGTTCATTAAAAAATGAAAGCTCAAGTTTGAGAAGACAGGTTCAACAATGAATTCACCTTGATCTGGTCGGCCTAGAACCCCGGGTCCGGGGAAGGGACCCCGAAAACCTGGAGCGAGTAAAATTGTCTGTTCTTGACCAACCTGGACTTTCAACCTGAAAGCGGTCCGCTGTCCTTAACGTGCCAAGAACATCATTAAACCGGAGAGAACTAGCCTATTTAGAATTATTTACATTAACTATTTGATTTAGATAAGTGGTAATAAGATCAATCGCAGCGCTATGTACACCACAGTGGTTAAGTTTGCACAGCAACGTCTGTTGGTCTACATTTAAAGGCTTTGGATAAATCCCAAAAAAAAACGATTACATTCTGCGCCCTCTCTCATACATCGTAAATGTGCTTGAGAAGAGTAACGCCCGCATCAATATTAATAATATTTGTCATAATTGTAAAGCAGTCTACAACAGAACTAAATAATGTATTATTTACCTGAACTTCTTCATGGTCGGCCAACAGCATCAAACCAAATGTCAACGCGGTAGCAGTTGTATCATGACCCTGTAGAGAAACATTTTTTGGACCAAAAAAAAAACCTATTAAAAATTCATAGTTATATTAAAATTACCTCAAACATAAAGGTATTAACTTCCTCCCGGATACCTTCCAGATCGATCTCACCGTTCTTCTCCGCCTCCAACAAGAGATCCAAAAACGCCAATCTCTTCTTCTCTCCATCCGCACGTACATTATCTCTCTCGTTCATCTCCTTCCTCTCTATGATGACGTTATCGGCGAAGGTGTGGACGCTCTTGAGGCTTTTCGTGAACAGCTTCCCGATGGGCAGGTTGTAAAATACAAACTCGTTGTGAAGCCAAAACGTGGTGAGTCGCTCCGTCATCACGCGACCGATGTCGGTAATGGCGTCCTTGTACCGCGTCTTTGCTACCGATTTCTCTGAATTTAATCTTATACCCATCGCCGTTTCTGAAATATTACATTACATACAGTTATCAATAAGTATAGAATGGAAAATAAGAGGTCCCAGATCCCTGAGGTCGCAAGTTCGACTCCTGCACGTATCGATGTATTCATACTATATTTATATAAAAATTTAATTAAGTTATACATTTTTATATCTACGTATAACCTTTGTACATATAAATAATAAAGAATCAATTAAAATGATTAAGATTATTATTAAAATACACAGAAAAGGTCGCGGGAACCTACTTAGCATTTATGAATTATCATTGTGAGATTTATTAATGTGAATGAATCATGACTGTTGATACATTTTGCTGTTTATAATTATCAATTAGTGACTCAATATTATATAATATATTATTGACGGCATTAAAATAACAATGTAAATGAAATTATAAAACACCTAATTGGAATAACAAAATGCCTTTAAATTATATCCATAATAAGCTTTTTAGCTTAATTTAAATTTAAATATCCAAATATTCCGAAATAGTCAAATACATTTTTTTTTAGCTTGACCTACCGCAGATTATGTAAAGGGTGAGGTCACTTATAACGGACATGACCTCCACAGTCTTGGAATCCTGGGTCCGCTTCTTGAGCGTCCTTGTAAGGTTCCTGCTGTGCTCCTCGAACACTTTGACGAAACCCTTCAAGATGTCGAAGTGGAACGTCGGTGTTAGAATCTTACGGCGCTTCTGCCATTTGCTTCCTGGAATCTTATATCTTGTTTCATTCGTGACACAAAAGTACAGCCTACAAATAATATAATATAAAACAAAATGCGTAATATTTTTTAATAACTATTATAAAGGATATCGAGGTTTAAATATAAAAAATATGGATTCCATGTCAAAAATACTTTTTTCGTCATAAATATCACAAATATTGAACTTGTAATCGATGAAGCGTACATATAACATACATATATATATATATTGACAATAAAACAAATACCTGTACTAATGAGCAGCCCCGTCCCCAACCACGGCTCAATGAACGAGTAAGGTTTATTCTTCTTAATATTTCGCGAATGTGTTAAAACTACCTAAAACAACATATACATATAATATGTACGAGTATATCATTAATACATATAGTGTGGAGACAAATGCTTAGACTATGTAACATTTATCATTTTTTGAAGTGAAACTTCTTTAGGATCGTTGTTATTTGAAACTCGATGTAACGAAAATGCGTCACGATAAAGAAACAAACACATAAATGTATAGGAGAGAGTGAGATAGAAAACACTGTGGTGCTGTGTATTGTTCAATCTTTACATCAAAGTGTTAGAAGTATATGTTGAAATTTTTATTTATTAAAACGTACGACAGATGGCGTTGATGATTTTTTTAAATTGTTATTTATATTATAAAATATAAGAATCTCAATATAAAATTGTAATATTTACATTAAATTATTAAATAATAAATCTTGCTTTTATCCTGATATCCTGAGGCGACTTTTACGAAGTTCCACTGCTGCCGTGTGTAATTTTGTTTATGTATATCTTTTCCACTTTGAATCAATACCAATGATCACTTGTATGTCAAATGGGAGTATCGGGACAAGTGATACCAGACTTATCGAAATAATCCCTTCTGTAGACAAAGACACTCCCCAACTTAATACAACGCTGCTCATGATTCAAACGCGCTGCTCTAAGAAGACCCACACAATATAATCGTAAGGGAATGTGAATCTAATTAAACTCATCCCACCTGCTCTTCACAAATTATTTCATTAATATGTCAATCCCACACTCCTCTATCACGCGTCATCAAGTGGAGACTTTCTTAACACCATTTCACACTCCACTCATGTCTTCTATGTAATATTAATTATTACAACTAGTACATAAAGTCAATTAAGGTTAAATATTTAGCGAAAAAAAATCTATCTAATGCTTATATCTTCATGCAAAGTTAAATTCATCATTATTGTGGCTATTTTTATCATTTCAACATTCAAATATATAATTGATCATTTGTATTATCGGTCACATAACTGGTATATGATAAATTTTAAATTTAATTTCAATGTACTTTACATACAAAGATCAGAGATCACTAAACTAATTAGTTTTTGATAGTCAACAACACTGAGAGCGTAGGAAACTACATTCGGAATTTAAAAAGCATAAAACGAATAATTTTTGATTAAATCATTAATAAAAAAAGTTTAAGGTCTAAGTGGTCGAAGTAGAAGAACACAAAACTAATTAGTTTTTTTGTTAATGTCATCTCTAACTATGGACTAAGGTACTCTACATTCGGAAGTGAAAGAGCACAAAACTAAAGAGTTTTTGAAAGTTATTAATAATTAAAAACTAAGGTCTCTATTTGGAAGTAAAAAAAACGAATTAGTTTTTCATTGTCAAACCATTACAAAAATATATAAAGCACAAAGACACTCACTCACTGACTCATTCATCGCTCTACAGCCCAAACCGTTATACCTAGAAAGCTGAAATTTGGACACAAGACTCCTGACATATTGAATAGGTGCAATAAGAATGGATTTTGCAAAGGTCCAAACCGTTCCAAAATTACAACTAAACTCCCATTCCATTGCAGTAGAAATTAAAATTATTTGGCCTCTCACTATGTTTATTAATAGGATTAGGGTTCCGTAACTCACATACAGTTTGTGATTATTTGTGATTATTTTCTATTTACCTACATACAGTATGTGATTATTTGTAATAATTTTCAATTTACCCACATACAATTTGTGATTATTTTCAATTAACCCACATATAGTTTGCGATTCTTTGTTATTATTTGCCCAGCAAAGCGGGCGGGAATCAGCTAGTCCTAAATAAATTAAGTATAATCCAACAAAATTCAACTATTTTGTTCTTACTTCGATGTCTTCAACGTTGTAGACGTGCAGGATGTATCGACTCAGTGCTTTTATCACTATCCTGCTCCCGTACTGCTTCGGCAGATCAACCATGATCCTGAACACTTCACCTGCAATTAGATACATTTAGATATAAACTAACCGGTGACTATTAAAATAAAACTATCCCGTCTTTTGCGTCGGAACTAACAATAGATATGTACAAAATGTAATTGAAATAGGATCAGTCGTTTCAAAGATAGTACAAAGGAATATCTTGATAGATTTTTATATATAAATAGACAGAGTCGAAACAGTTCAGTATGTATACAACCTTTCCCTCTATAAGCCAATTACCTATTTATGTTGTTATACAAGCTTTGCGTTCTTTGTTCAAATATATATAAGATGTTTTAAAAATTTGAAAAGATACGTAGCTTCTTAGTATTTCCATGGATTCACCGTCAGTGTGCGGGCCCATCGCGTTGTAAGGAGAGGAGCGCAGACACTACCTGAGACTTGCGACCCAGGTGTAGGTTTAAGGGGCCTCTTTACTATGCGCATACACGCTCACCTTCACTTTTCACGCTCCTCTCCCTACCTAACCAAATATCGTAAGAACCTACTAAAGCCGCTTTGAAATACGTTCTAGAAATGAACTGATGATCGTTCTAGAAAAGCCGAAATCCTCAAATAAGTTGTAGAGAGATTTTGCTGTTATACCTCTCGCTTCTACTTCTACAGCGTACAAATTAACTATAAATTTATTCCTGATCCGTTCGTTACATAGTTCGTAATACTTGTTAAGCTTAAATGTATGATCTTTGGGTATGATTGTTGCCCGGGGTACAGAAAGCTCCACAAGTATAACGCGCCTTAGTTGATTTGAGTACAGGAATAAGTCCGGATGTACAGGATGGAGTACAGGATGTTGTCGCCGAAGTGAACAGGTTGACAAAAATAACGACTAAGAGTATTGCTGAAACTATAATGTCAACGACTAGAGGCAAGTCCCCTGGTCACGATGGTCTTAGCATTGAACATTTACAGTTGGCTTGTTCCCATTAACCCCGCGTTTTAAGTGTATTATCTAATTTGTACCTGAATCATAGTTATATGCCGGAGGATATGATGAGTACCAGGGTAATTCCCATAGTCAAAAATAAAACGGGCGACAACGCTGATAAGAATGACTATAGACCTATTTCGTTGGCAACTGTCATTTCAAAAGTATTTGAAAGCATTCTTAATACACAGCTTAATGCGTACGTCCAACTACACGACAATCAGTTTGATTTTACACCGGGTCTATCAACAGAAACTGCAGTGTTGTGTCTTAAGAGTGCTGTGACTTACTACGTAAAGAGAGAAACGCTAACCGTTGCCTACTTCCTTGATCTCTCTAAGGCTTCGACCTGGTCTCATACAATATTTTATAGAAGAAAATTCAGAGAAGCGGTTTATCTCTAGAGCTTATTAACATTCTTAAGTATTTGTATGGAAACCATGTCAACAATGTACGATGGGAGGGAGCGTTGTCTCGCCCGTATGGTCTGGAGTGTGGCGTGAGACAGGGGGGTTTAACTTCGCCAACTCTTTTTAACATTTATATAAATAGAGCTGAGCTCAGCAGTACTAGAGTTGGCTGTTACATAGATGGTGTATGTGTAAATAATATTATCTACGCTGACGACATGATGCTGCTGAGTGCATCCGTTTGTGGTATAAGAAAATCATTGTTTGTATGTGAATCGTATGCTAAGTCACATGGTGTAATTTATAATATAAAAAAGAGCCAAATAATGCTCTTTAATATCCGAGGCATGCGTATTAAAAAATTACCACCGGTATTACTTAATAATTGTATTCTGGATAGGGTGGATAATTTTAAATATCTTGGTCACTATCTGACTTCCTATTTAAAAGACGATACTGATGTTGAACGGGAGCGGAGGGCATTGTCGGTGAGAGCAAATATGCTTGCTCGTAAGTTTGCACGCAGTTCACCCAACGCCAAAATAACCTTATTTAGAATGTATTGTACATCTTTTTACACGTGCAGCCTGTGGGCAGGATATACTCAAAAATCCTAATCCTAATAGAAAATTCAGGGTGCTGTTGGGGCTACCTCGATGCTGGAGCGCATTAGGGATGTTCGCTGAAGCGCGTGTTGAGTGTTTTTAGGCACTCATGAGAAAAGGTGCGTCGGGTACGGAGTAGAGCCAACAGAATCCTGAGCATGATAGGCTGCATTGCATATACATGAATCATTGCTGCTCCGTTGCTAGCGGGACGGTGCAGCGGTGATTCGTGTATATGGTAATATTTTTTTTTTTAAATAATAATAATAACTAACCTAGTTTGTAAGAAATATTTTTTTACTAACACAAATGAGTCAATGGTCACTTAAATAAAAAATATATACAGGGTGTCCAGGAAACAAAGAATAACCTCTGAAAGGGCAATAGTAGAACTAAACGCAAGCCCGAAAAAAAATTAAAAAAAATTAAAACCCTTACACTGCTAAAAAAATGGCGCTTTAAAAAAACATATTTATTTTTTTTGTCTGATTTCATATTTTTACTCGTAACGAGGTCAAATCAGTAAATATTATAATTATTTTTATACTTAAATATTTTTTATTAACCGTATCAGTGAATAACTAACAAATAACATAGCTAACTATAGTATTTTTTTCAAAAAACTATTGTTTTGTCTAAAATTTCTGAATACATTTTTTTGATTCGGAACTTTCAATAGCTCTGGTGTAAAAAAATCTCTTTAAAATATTCCTGGTTTAATGACGTTTCTAAAAAGATGTAATATGTCGTTATTGTAATGAAAAAATATTGAACTATTGTTATTAATGTGTAAGATGGGATCATTATTTAATACTACCAAAATTAAAAACATACAATAAAACCAAATAAATATGATTTTTAATTGATATTTATTGCATACACATTACAATAATTTAGAGCAACTGTTCAAATTGTCTCCCCCTCCCCTCCCCGCCCCCATCCTGATACTGGCCATGGGAAAAAACTTAAAACTGTTTATTAACTTAAAATACTTTATCGTGGCGACGCGAGTATTTACCTCTATTTAAAAGTACCCTACACCCTACTAGCAGGTGTTTCGCGGTTCCTACTGCCACCCCGCAGATGTTGCAAAATTTTTCGGTGGCTTTGCCGTATCTAACTAAGTTACTTTGATCTGGGAGAGCCATTTGGAATGCATTAAGATAAAATTTTAATAACGCTGGGACCAATCATGAAGCAGGGTGCGCGCCATCTCAAAGCTAGTGGAATACAAAAATCTCCTATGGTCACCCATTCATTTTACAATTCTAGGCTCATCGCGTGCAACCGGTAATTATCGTCTTCATCTTGCCGAATAAAGGACATCACTTAACACCGCCCGAATTCTTTTTTATAAATTTTTTGTATCAGTATATTTCATTTGATTTTAAAAGTTGTATATTGACTTTGCTCTTATTTACTTTGTACTTGTAATTTTGTTTTGTATTAGGTTTGTTTATTTGTTTGTCTTTTCATATTTCTATATATTTTTAAATGATGTTCAAATGGAACTCAAATGTTCAAATTCTGAAAGAACTAGAACTATAACCTTATTTTAATAAAATCATTATAATAATAAGACTGAAATGTTTGTGTAATAGATGTAAAAGAAATCAAAATTATATTATAATTAACGAATAAAATGAATAAAAAGGAGTAGAAAAAAATATCGAAACACTGTGAATATTTTTCTCGTTTTTTAAATAAGGTTTATTTTATAATTTCGAAAATAACTAATAAATAGTCTATAATGTTGTTAATATTAAAATATTTCTTTTATATATATATATTACTTACTTAGGCTTTAAACTAAGATGCTACGTTTTATTAAAGTGACCATACAACGGCGCGGAGGTATCAGGCGCGGTCATAGTACATTGGTATAATTGCGAGACGATTGTTTGTCTTATTTGAGGAAATATTCTTTATTTGCTTCATCAATATTAGGAGTAAGCTCTCGTAACCGTCAAATTAATACGGAGATATCTTTATTCCTTTAAATCCCGTGTCACGGTGTCTGTGTCTCCTGATCTCCGAAACCACCGACTTAAAAGACGGGATAGTCTTTAAGTCGAATATTTTTTTTTTTTTATTGCCAATTTGAGGTTTTATATCCACAAAGGGTTGAATTCACTTCTACGTTCCATTATTTTCCAATAGTTGGCGGTGTTAAGTTGAAGTGGCAGTCAAGTTACTGGTACTCGTATACATATACCTACATATTGCTTGATATCTAATGACTTCATGATGTAATATGAACAATTGATTGCGTATTCATTTCATTTCATTTTAGTTATTCATTTTAAAAAGTATTCTTTCTATATAATATAAAATATATTATTACCTAGAGTAAGAAATTAGAAGAAATGATTTTATAGAGTGTTATTTGAAATAATGAAATGATGTCAAAAGTGCGTGTGATATAAAAGAATCAACGTGAAGATGAATAAAAACTATTCATACATTATAGTGATAATACTTACTCTGTGTTTTCCCGAGAAATGCAAAAACGCTTCCAAATATCGGCGTCTTGGGCGGCCCCGGGAGCCGCGCCAGGTCGTTGCGGTCCCGGCGCAGCGTCTTCCACAGCGCGACGCAGACAGCAACCGCCAAAACTATCTGCCACAACATGATTGCTTCTAATTTGTTCTAAAATCTAAAAAAAACATATTTAATATTAATTACGTTAACTAATAAGCAAAATAATGGTGTTAACACTTAGCCATTTCATTTAATCTACTAAGCGGTAGATTAGCTAACTCTGACACAATGAGAGGCCGTCGGAGAGCTGTGCGCTTACAACTGGATAACGAAATAGGGGGATTGGTGATCGATGCAGACCACCTACCGACAACTGATGTATGAAGCAAGTCCGTTTATCTGAACGAGGTTTAATTATTATAAGAGTTAGTTAGTTAGTAAGTTAGTTAGTTATAAATATTTGCTGAAAACCGCACAGTAATAAAAAGTGACTCACAAACAATAACTGAAATAAATGATTTATAAACTATTTCATGCAGGAGTAGCTCAGTAAGAAACCGAAATAATGAAAAGTATCCATTAATAATGTTAAGTGATTGTGGCTGGTTATAGGAGAAGAGAGCGAAGGATGACACATCGAAGAGATGACGTAAATACTTTGGATGAGGACAAGGTGGATGAATTTATTTATTTATTTTATTTTAATGTACATCCGTCCTCAGTGTGTGGAAGAGGAGAGGCGTCTCTGCAGACGTGCGGAAGGATATAAAAGAGAATACAAAGATAGGAATGTATATAGTTATATAATTTGTACATCATGTTCATTATTAAAATTTAAAGTATACATTAAAGATTAAACGTGCATGCACATAGACCTTCCCGACGCGTTCTACAAATAATATATAACTATATTAAAGTTGGAAAATTAGATTTTTATGTTTCATTATAGTTATGTGAATATGTAAAGTACATTGTACAGGATACAGCGGTAGGTACTGATGGTGAAACTGAGTCGGAGTTCAAAATAAATGTTTATTTTCCTTACAATTCGAAAGGAAATGAGCGAAGTCTTTTGTTTATTTTAAAATACTTTGAAGAACTCTAATATAAATAATATTGTCGTTAAATTGTTTGTGAATGTAATGAGAACGCAATAACGCAAGGGATGTGTGCGAAAGATAGTATTCATATTTTTAGTTGATTTGTTGAAAATTTATTACATTTTTTATACTTTAAAGAATAAAAAAATAAATCATTTTCATCATATATTAATTCAGATAGAAAAATGTATAGAGTTATGTTATTTTTGATCCTTAAGGAACACTGAATAGCATGTACTTGAAAAGCATTAATTTTCATAAAACAAGCGATTAATATTGAAAGACATTACGAATAATGTTTCTATACTTTGTGTTTTGCAAAATAACACACCGTCAATAGAAAGAAAATATACTTAACTTTTCATACGATGTTTTATACAAATAATACTTTTATCTAACACTGTAGATAAACTTTGCCATTTATACTGCGTAGATTAAACGAATATTTTTAAAGTTATGACGATAAGTGAAATAGAGCGGTCAACTAAAAAGTATGGCGCGCTAGTCACGGAGCGAGGAGAGAGAGAAATAGAAATAGTAATAGTAATCTTTACTGTACCTTCAAGAAAGTAATAAAGTAGATAGATGAACACTTTCTTGCACACAATAAAGAAACAACAGGGGCTTAAACTAACAAGATATGCGAGGCGGTCTTGAACTAAGAGCGATCTCTGACACCCAACCTTCAACAAGAGGACTTCAGTAACTAGTACGGGATAATGCTATATAGAAAAAGCACTTAAAATAAATACACAAAAAAACGAAAAATGTTTATTTGTTTGCCTTTATTGTTAGTAAAAATTAAGAAGAAAGAAGTCATTTTCGAGCTTAGCTCGAGCGATGCCGTAGGCAAAAGGTATAAGAAAAATATTATGTTATGTTTTATTACACAGCAGCACATCTATATATCGGTGTTAAAATAGTGGAGCAAATTAAACAAACAACGACGAGTGTTATTTCTGTATATCTATAGATAATCTTTAACATTATCAATTGTCATTAATTGAATATGTCTCATTTGGGATAAAAAAACAAAACGATTAGCAAAACAATCCCATAACTAAGTGTAATACCCGGTACACTGTGTTCGCGTGTGTACCCGGTATAACTATACATTTAGGTAAAACACAAAAATGTTGATTTAATGTCGTCTGTACTATGAGGATAAAAAAACATGATTTATCCTAAACAATTTAGCTTCTTTTTACTCAATCCGCCATATTGATTCGGCCTGCATTTTGGCAACTGATGCTTAGGTGGGGAGATGATAGAGATGTATAAGTCACTCGCGAGTTACTCACTGGAGGACCTCACGGGCTCGGTTTGAGGGAGATACTCACCTCACCCGTCTGAGGTGTTTGCAACATTAACGACAACTGCTTTCTACTGTATCAGTTACTCGTCGCGAGTATTGAGTAATTAATTATAGAATAGCGGCCGGCTCGATTGAAAAATTGCTGTAAAAATATTCTAAGAAGCTTTTCTTCTTTACTACATAATTATTTTGAATGACGAAATAGCTTATGTATGTGGTACATACAGTATAAAGCATAATAATGAAGTTACACCTACGAGTACATTAGTAACGACAACATTATTGCGTTTGATATTTAATTATTTGTTTATTTGATTATTATTATAATGAAGTACTCTGGACTGCACGTTATCTTATTTCAAATGCTTCTATTTTTTCTATTAATATTAAATTCATTTTAATATTATCAAACTGTTTCCTAAACAAAGAATTGCAGCGAATAGTAACTCGCGACTCATGAAGCAGGAGTCGCAAGTTTTACCCTCACCTAAACAGACTCGTGTTGCACCTGACAACGAACGAGCTAATGATCCCTCGCCTCAAACGAGATGTGCCTCGTAGGCACCTCCCAAAGAGACGTGAGGTCCTCCCTCATCCTCAAAAGAAATAGACGAGGTACCCCCCTTCTCTAATCGACACTTAAAAATTTGTTTACTAGAAAGTAGAAACAACATAAAGTAGTCCGAAATAATATGTAAACAACTACAATATGTAAATACATGGAAACAATGTGGTGACCTTCCAAAATCACATGTAACCAACTACAACACAGCGAGATGAGTCTGATTAAATATTTAGACAGCGATAGAGAATGACTTGCATTTATAAGTACTTAGAATCAAGCCGTACCTTATCATTTAAAATGTATTTGCTTAAATAATCAGGTCTCAGATATATAGGTAAATACATTTTACACTAAATAAACTAACACTAAACAATAGCGACTAATAAAAAGTACATTGAATAATATTAATACTAATTTAAATTATTGTCATCATAACCTAGGGAACGGACAAAAAACTGACACAACGAATTACGCTGTTTTAAAATATTACACACATTCAGCGAAGCGAGCGTAGCGTTCTACTGGAGACTTTTTCACATTCTTTGTCACGAATAGGCTCGAAAACTACTTGACGGAATTTTGCAATTGAAAAGATACACATTACCCGATGGTTTAAAAAAAAATTAAAAAATGTCATGTCGTTGAGGAATAATCGTCAAAAAACTGATATCCCATTGAAGTCAATGGGAAACGATGAGTCATGACACCGGGCTCGCTTCGCTCAATATGCAAACGGCAACCGAGACTTCGCGAGCGCAACGAGTCGAAATTGAGGGTCTGTTTGCGTCTCTAGTATATTCAACACATATATCTTTATAGTGAAATTCTATTGTTTTGAAAACACAATACCCAAAAAATTATAGGATCAAAGTTATATATATTTTTACAGAACAAAAATGAAACAACCAAATACCAACAGATAATATGAGACCACGATCCGACTCTTTCTGGGAACATATTATGTTAATTGGTTTATCATTTTTTCTTTTAACCTTGACCGTTGTTCAAATGTCAAAATGAAAACGCGCCAAAACATAACTGTCATGCACATACGTAAAAATGATTGTATTGTTAACTCGTCAAAATGGCTGTCAGACGGCAAGTAATGATATTTTAATTGACGATTTTTTTTTTGTAACAAGTAAAATACATCATTATAAGTGTAATTCAGTTTTATGGATAAAAATATTTGACATGTTAAAATTCTAACATTATTTTGCAATTTTATAAATAATTTTAATAATACTTTTTGTATATTACAGTTATAAGGTTGAATTATTTAAACCCATGTATATTTCTATTAAAAAAAACATCAGATTGTTAACTTTAAATAGCTATCAGATACCGTGAACGATATTTTAATTAACTTTTTTCTTAATAACAGGTAAAACAGATTATCTGAGTAATTTAGTTTGATGGATAAAAATACGATGATAACATTATTATATAATTTTAAAAATACTTACTACTTTTTTTAGCTGAAGTATAAGGTTGAAAGATCTAAACCCACAGTTATTTATTTAAAAAAAATAACACGAGCTCGGACCTCGACACAGAAATGTGTACTGAATGAGAGTAATATGAGTTTATCAACATATCATGTCAGTCCAGATACAAGCGCCTAACACCCCGCGGAACGGACACGACACGACAGTCCCCACTGAAACGTTCACACTTTTACTGTTTACAAACAATAATATCAAAAGGGATTCAAATTATGTTGTGTTATTTTAATGTGTAAAATTTAAGAAACGATTCCTAGGAACGAATAATAAGACAGAGTAAATTGTTTAAAATATTAAAAACAAAAACAAAAATATTAGAATATCCACGTTTTTTAAGCAATGTATAACAATTGTATAATAGCATAACAATTGTAACTTTAAACTGTTTTTGTTATGATAATATAAAAGGTGAGCGGGGTCTCCAAACAAGTTTCCGTGTCCTTGATTTATTGTACGCTTATAATAGCTTTTAGTTCCCGCAGCCTAATGATACAGGATAAAAACAAATAACATCATAACATGCTGTTCACAATGACAGTTGATTTGATGTTATCAAAATGTTCATTAACTTTGAGTATATTTTAAATAAATTAACCTCTACACTAGAACTCTATGTTTTATTAGAAATAATACATGTGATAGATTGTAAAAAAATACTATTTATTGCATAATAACATATTTATTCATAGAATTATGGGTCTGGAGGAGCGTAGGACAAGCCAATATTTTTTAATTCACAATCTTCCTCCAAAAAGTCTTTCATGAGGAGTTTCTTTAGAGCCGCACGTCGTACCTAATAGAATTAAATATTATTGACAACATTACTGATCAATTATTATCTAATAACAAAGAATAAAGTGGGAAATTTACACCTCACGACATCCAGTCGTTACAATTACGTTTACGATATATTTGTCCGGTGCTCTGAAGGGTCACTTGCATCGCAGTATTGAAAACCCTTAAAACTGTGTTGAGTGTTAATTAAACACGAGCTCCACACTCACTTAATGTGAAGGATTATTATATTGATTTTTCAAATAAATAACACGTTATTTGCATGATAATATAATATGTTTAAGTTTAACTTTAACAATAGTTCAAACAAGGAATTTACTAGCGCAAAAAAAAAAACAATCTCTAAAAACAACAAAACTTCTTTTCAGAAAATAGCGACTAAAGAGTTTCTTGTTGCTACTTTTAAAACTACTTATATATTTTGTAATTTGCATAATATTGCAATACATTATCTCTACATCCACACTTACAGCCAAAGTCTGCCACTTGTCCTGACGCAGCTCCTCTCGTATGAACATCATCTCCGGACGCAGATCGCGATGTGCTTGGGGATCCATATTGATTTTGAGCCTTGGGTCTATCCCCGACAACTGCTGATCACTGCCATTTGGATTGTTAGATATCTTTAGTGAATTTTAGTTAATTACAACTTTTACTGATTCAACTCCTACGCTACTTTCAAATCTCTATCAGACGTTTCATTACTTAAAATGTCATCGGGAAAAACAGTTACATACAAATACGTAGTCTTTTTTTTTATTGGTGTAAAATAGTAATTTTTTCGGACAGTGAATATTTGTTTAATAAAAACATGAAATAAGCCTTTCCACTTATGTACCTCATCTTTCGCTACCACCATTATTACAAACTCAGTACAGCACTTACGTTCCTTCTACTAATATATTATATTTAATTCCAGCCAAAGTACAACCATATTTTCTGTGGTCATCCATATTACCATATTTTCAAATACAGGCAAGGTAGGCCAGCTGTTTATCAGATTTCCTGTGACCGGAGTAACTTAAAAATTTTCCCTTACAACTGTTTAAGCTTACCTGATACAAGTATAATCTTATATTCTATCTAAGCTCTGTACAACATCATCATCACTGAATCCATTTCTACATCAAAACGTACATCCATCATACATAGATCATTTTATAATGTGTGACATGAGAATGTTCACTTGTACCAACTCCACGACTAATTCATCTAGCGAAGCAACTAGTACTTTTTATTCTTTTACACTGATGGTAAGTGATCACCGCCGCCCACGACCTCTTGCAACATCCAGGGGATCGCAATAGCGTCGCCAGCCTCGGAGCTAGGAGTACACCTTTGAAGGTACCCATGTCGTATCAATCCGGAGCACCACAGAAGGAAGGTCATTCCACATCTTTGTGGAACGTTGATATATTTTCCATCACTCGCATTGTACTATATCATTTATTTTCCATCATTTGCAAATTATAAGAGCAAGATCTCTTAGCTTTGGTACTTGGACTGACTCCCAAATTGGGAGGAGACGCTGATAGTTTAAATCTCTATGTGACTATAATTTTTAACACTTACACTTAATTCGATCCATCATGTGCTCATCCATCTATCATCTTTTGTTTAAAATATGAATATGTTGGTTAATTAGATAATAGTATTTTGTGAACTTACAAATTCGCTCCAACATCCGCCTCAAGTATTCCCGCTTCTTCTAAAGCGTCCGGTTCTACATGTCTTCAATGTCTGTCTGTCTTCAATGTTTTTCAATTAACTTATCTTTACATTGAAAGGTTTGCATTTGACAATTGTTACTTGTCTCTCTAATTAAAAATATAATACGCTTACCAGTAACATCTATAAATGAAGTAAAATTAATACTGGTAGAAATAAATAACTTTTATTATTTATATACAATTATGCAAAATTGTCTTATTTTACGGACTCAATATAAACCTATGTTTAATAAATTTCCATATAAAGCTAAGGAAAGATAAATTTATTCATAAAAGTAAAGTCACTCAAGTGAGATATTAAAATAGAGTCATCTCTCACCTCCTGAAAATAATATAGACCTCATGGTCTATATTATTTTCATTTCCGTAGTAGAAATACTAGGGGTGCCAACAGACCCTCAATTTCGCTCGCGAAATCTCGGGTGCCGCCTTTACATATTGAGCGAAGCGAGCCCAGTGTAATGACTCATTATTTCCGATTGACTTCAATGGGATATCAGTTTTTTGACGATTATTCCTCAACGACATGACATTAGTCAATTTTTTTTTAAACCTTGACCTAATGTGTGTCTTTTTGATTGCAAAATTTCATAATTTTCCGTCCAGTAATCAAGTTTTCCAGTCTATTTGCGAGAAAGAATATGAAAAAGTCTCCTGTAGACCGCTCCGCTCGCTTCGCTGTTACCAGTCTTAGACTGTAAATATAAAAACATTATAAAACTAGTGGCGTAGCTAATTATTCTAGCCTGCTTTATATACTAAACTTTACTTTAATTCTGATTATTTCTTACATAATAATTCTGACTGTGAGTTACTAATAAGTTACCAGTGCGTCCAGCGCGTTTCTTGCGGGCGGACCTGCAGCTTGTAGAGCGCAAGTCTTTGGCCAGGTTTGAAATACTGCCTCGCTCTATTAATCACTTCCAATTTCATCGAGGCCAACTTGTCCTTGCTCTTCAGATGACCACAGAACCGACAATCGCTCGAAATGTCGAGGCCCAGTATTCTGATACTTGGCGAGGCAATAAGGGGAGTGCTGTCGAAGAGCGGTAATATGACAAATGGGGTTTTCTTAGTGGTAAACGCGCAAACCTGTGTCTTTAGGGTATTGAACTGAACGTGTTTCAGTTCACCCTACTCAGAGACCATCCCCAGGGAGGTCTCTATTGAAGACACAAGTTTCTTTCGGCACTCGTCCACGTTTTCCCGAGACAAACAAACTAAATACAATATTTAAATTATATTTTTATTAAATCATGTGTATGAAATAATTTAATTAATTTATTGTTCTTAGTACTTGATGTAGAGTTATAGTATTCGATATACTGTTTAATTTCAAAATAATTGTAAAGGTTTTAGACTTTAAAAATTATGCTCAAAATGAAATTAGGCATTACGATTACATTCCATTTCCTATAAAAGAAGTTCATATTTTGATTTATCGTATTATGTTAACCCTCTATGGGCCCGTGTAATTTTCAGGTCACATATGAATTTATCGGCATTTTTTTAAATAATTTCACTTATTTCATGAGATGGCGCAGAAACCTAACTCTATGACGTTACCGACACAACCAGAATTAGTATTATTTAAACGCCAAAATTTGTTTTTATTTGCATATATAGATTTATAATTTCTAATTTTTCGTTTTTTTTCATTTTTTTTAATTTAACACACAAATTGCGCACATAAAGGGTTGACGTCCATTACAATAATATATATATATATATATATATATATATATATTTAATTCAACACAACGACCTGTCAATAGAGATGCAGACCAGCACGTTGGAACTGAGATACAGCCCGAAGGCCCTCATCACCAGCAGCATCTTACACATCGAGTCACCCGCGAGCCACGCGTTAGTGTACTTCCAGCCGATCTGGAACAACGGAGACAATAAACCAATTAAAATATAAATAATGTTTGTAATCATTTTTTTTAAGTAATACCGAATTATCTAAATAAAGTCTGCACATTGAACATACACGAAAATAACATTTTTAAAAATAATATATAAAAATAAAAATAACATACGCTTTTAATATTTGAACTATAAACATATACACTGAAGTAACTTCCACAATTCAAACTACATAATATTAATAGAGACTCTTGTCTTACCCCTTATTGATATTTTATTAATTTAAGCATTGATATCAATTATCTTTAGTGTTTGTTCCAGTCTCGTGGTCTGCGGAATCTGAAAGTTATTTCATTACATTGAATCATTTGATATAATTTAGTTTTATAATTAAACGAAAACTTTGTAAAACGTTACATTGACAAGTCGACGCCGAACATGTCACGGTCACAGCTTCTTAATATCAACGGATTTTCCATTAAATAACTATAACGGATAAATCTGGAAATCGTCTCGAAGGGAGAGCCCTCATCGCTTCACTAAATGATTTTCAATCAATTATGAATACATTTATGTTATTATTGTTTTCCAAAATTTCAATTCTATTTACTAAAGTCAATTATTATTATAGAAAAGTACACCTCAGCTGTGTACTGATTTATAAAATAACTTTAAATGTTTGATGTTTGGAAACGTGTGAGAACTCACTAACTTTAACTTAAACTGTAACAATTGTAATCAAACATTACACAATGATGAAGTGAATTTAAAACCTGTGACGGCTCTGCACCAAACTACTCCTCTTCATTGAACGTCCACGTGTAAATAGTATCCTGTATCATACAATTATTCCTTTTAGAATTCAATTTATCGGAATAAAATCTTATAACCATCTATAAAATGTTTAGTTATAAATAACCTGCGATCTTGATGGTTCCGGGTCCCAGAGGTCGCAGATCCCAATCCTGCCCGTAGCGATGAATTACAACTATACATTTAAACTATTTATATATAATACAAATTTAAATAAGTTTATCATAATTACATGTGTGTAGCCATTTTTAATGTTCATACATTATTCTTAAAAATAATATTTAAAATATATAAACCAAGTCGCGGGAACTTACTTAATAATTCGATAGTTATTATTATGGAAAACCTAAACTATTCCACAAAAGTAACACAAGAAGAAAGTAATTAAAGAATTGCACAGACAAAGTCGCGGGAACCTACCTAGTATATATGAATATAAGGTTTGTCAAAGTGAACCATGATTGTTAATACGTTCAGTTTGTGCCTATTGCTATCAACTGACACAGCTGATATTGTTATAGCAGAAAGGCTATCTATAAACTATATATCAATAAATATCTTTCGGGTGTTGGAAACACGGGCGAAAGGCCACGTTCCTGATGAAAGCCATTTAGATCTTCTTGAAGGTCCATTATCAAAAAGACAATATTCCAACAATAAGAACTTTATTTAAAAATTTACAATACAAAATGATTCAGGCCTAATCAATGTCAGGCGTCTGAACGGTTCGGCCGTTGAAGCCGAACTGCCCTAGACTGCGTTGCGCGTGCCTTATATAGCAACTCCTTCCACTTCGGACGTCACGTGACTAGACGAGTGCTTCCGATGTTGATAATATTAATTATTATTTTAAATCAACAAGTTACACATAATTCATATATTAATTATTTATTAAAAACTTACACAATTGCACATATCATCATCAGATAAATAATGAGTCACACCGACATATCTATTAAATTATTAATAATTATTGTAAATTATAGATCAGACGCCGTATTATTTAACTACGAGCACCCTCGTCCAAGTTCCAAGGATTATATATGACGGATATGCAATGATTTGAATGACTCAATAAAGGACATCAGTCATATTTCTACTTAAGTCTTTGAAAGGATATAATTACGATGCTAATGCTCCTATTTTTCTTGTTTCAATATTATTGAAAATATAATTGTAAATCTTAACCGTTTCGGAGACCTTTTTTTGTGTTTATTGTCATTTTTGTGTGTGCATTTGTCTCCAGAATGCGACGATATAATTAGTTAAAAAAAATTTCATGTATTTTTGAGCCGAACGCGGATGTTATAGCGAAAACAGATTGAAAAAATGTTTAGCCATTCAAAAGTTATCAAAAAAAGATTACTTCTGCCATAGACAATATATTAGAGCTACCCTGCGCGTGCGAGCAATGTGCTGAGCTAGAAGGTGACAATTAGTCCTAATAGATCGATATTTCCTGTAGCTATTCAAATAAAAGGAGAGCGGCTCAGTTCAACACCCGCCGCGCACGGTTGGCGGATCCTAGTATTGTAATTTGTCTTTTTTTAAGATAATAGATCATATTATATCAGAGTCTTAATTTTGAATGTGGTTAAAAGAAATGAGAACGAAGCAGACATGTATATAGTTGTGGAGAAAGTGTTAAATGAACTAATCTCCACCAGACGACACGTGACAGAGGAGTGAGGAAGGAATGAAATTGTGTATTACACAAATAATTTAAATGATTACATTATTATTTTATATAATGTTTTGAACAAATGAGACAAATGAGACCATGTAAATATAAAGGCCAAAAGATTAAATTCATTTAAGAAATAAAGATACGCTTTTCTCGGAGACCGTCGCCATTTTGAAACGAGACGCCAAAATGGCGCTTAATCTGATGACGTTTACTTTACTGGTTTTGTTTTTGTATGTTCAGCCATTATATTCAATATTAAATAAAATTGAAAGATGATTTGTTTGTAAAGATATTTATTTTATCTCGGAGTAAAGTTAACGTAGACGGGTCCATTGGGTCGGAGCACGATGTCGAACTTGAGGTCTGGTCGGGCGCCCCTTGCCAGCGGGGACAGTTTGAAGTTGCGGATTATCTCGCTTATCACGCATTTCATTTGGAGCTTGGCGAAGCGCTGACCTGGACGTGAGTTTGATAAATATCAATTTAAGTAGCTTTATATTATCATATAAATAGCACTATGAGTACACAATGTTACAGGAGACGTGGTCTGGGGATCGTTTGAAAACAATTGTAGCTCTTTGGAATACCTTGATACATGCGCGGGGAGTTAAGGGTAAAAACGAAGAGCTTTAGCTTAGTTGATTGATTGATTGACAATTTGATTCTATGACACCTTGATAGTTTGACAGTTTGGTTGATTTTGACAGTTTGATTCTATGACACCTTGATAGTTTGCCATTTTGTTTGATTGACAGTTTGATTCTATGACACTTTGATAGTTTGCCATTTTGTTTGATTGACAGTTTGATTCTCTGACACCTTGATAATTTGCCATTTTGTTTGATTGACAGTTTGATTCTATGACACCTTGATAGTTTGCCATTTTGTTTGATTGACAGTTTGATTCTATGACACCTTGATAGTTTGCCATTTTGTTTGATTGACAGTTTGATTCCATGACACCTTGATAGTTTGCCATTTTGTTTGATTGACAGTTTGATTCTCTGACACCTTGATAGTTTGACAGTTTGGTTGATTGACAGTTTGATTCTATGACACCTTGATAGTTTGCCATTTTATTTGATTGACAGTTTAATTCTATGACACCTTGATAGTTTGACAGTTTGGTTGATTGACAGTTCGGTAGCTTGATAGTTTGATAACTGGGTAATTTGTCAATTTGGTAGTTTAACAATAAAAATATTTTTTTACATGTTATTCATGTTCAAAATTAAGTTACTTAATTTATTTTTAAAACAAAAAATCCGTTTTGGTTGTTTCTTCTTAGTATGAATTCTTCAGTATCTAATTTACATAAAAATAATATAAAACTCAAACCTATACAATTGCGAGGGCCGGCGCTGAAGGGCACGTAGTTGTAAGGGTGTCTCGTTTCTCCGTTCAGGAACCGCTCCGGCTTGAAGACCTCCGGCTCCGGATACAGATCCTCCCGATGGTGGACGGCGTATATATGAACCACCACTTCACTGCCCTTCTTCACTTGGATGTCGTCTGTTATAAAATGAAATCGAATTGCGAATTATCTACTTTTGAAGTCGGTTAAAATATCAACTGCTTATTACTCATTTTGATACTTACAAAGTTCTCTTATGAATTTGTTAAACGAAAACAAAACAAAATTATTTGTGATGAAATATAAAGTGAAGCAGTAAATAATAAGCGAGAGAAAAATAAAATAAACCGCAAAAGTATTTTGTATTTCAATATCAATAATATTCACACGCCATTCTTTATCAATCCAAGCTTTACGTATTCTTCATTTTAATATTAAATAGTTATAAATTAAAAATGTTTAAAAAAATACATTTCAAATAGATGTGAATATCGGAATAATATTTAAGTACTGATAAATATATAATCTAAAGTAAACCTTTTCTATTCATTGAATCATACAAAGGTTGGAGTCGCAGTGTCGTGAGAGGTGCGTCCCCGCCATTGGAATAATATTTTTTTTACAAACAAATTACATAGCACTATAATTTAACTTTTCACTAAATGCACACTAAAGTAAATACGGTACTTATATAAAAAAAACTCTATTTATCTGTCTGTCTGTTTGTTCCGGATTATCTCTAAAACGACTGGATCCATTTTAACAGGACTTTGACCGGCGGATACCTTATGTTATAAGGAGTAAGTTGAGCTACCTTTATTCGAACGAAGTCGAGGGCACAGCTAGTGTGTATATGTTAATCATTCATGTAATACTATTACCTCATAATTATACCTAATAACGATACCAACACTGATAAGAGGAGATTAGTGCCTCTTTGAACAATCAACTAATGTGAATTACTTTTAAATGACTCCCCGGTGCTAATTACTTTCTCATTACGAACTAAACAGATATCCTTATAACCCTCACCCGGAGATAACACTCATCATACATATATATATATATATATATAATATGTGTATAAAACTCATAGATCCGAGATTTCTTCGCTTGGAATTATTTTTTATATCTCAATGGATAACTTTATTTCACCGAATTATTCAAGATTCCCTCGCGTTGATCTAACTCCCTGACAGTGTAACAAACATACGAAGGAACAAAACTTTCCTCCGCCAACAGTAAAGACAGTAGTGACAATTATTTATCAAAATGTACTTATATATATAAATATAATTAATCTCTAAAAATCATAATAATATGTATTATGCATACAGCTAACAAAAAACTAAACCAAATTTAAATTAAAAAAAAAAATTAACACATAAATTAATAAGTCAATAAACAACACATTATATATATAAAGTAACCTCACCCAGCATGAAGTCCTCCGTGATCTCCCGCCCCACGAAGGGCACGCTAGGGTACATGCGCAGGATCTCCTTTATCACGGCCTCCAGGTACTTCATCTCGTTGAGCTCGGACACGCTGGGCTCGGACCCGGCGCCCGCGCACTCCTCGTACAGACGCTCCTACATACCATATATAACATTTAAACTATGGCATCGTGTATACTTACCTATATACGTATAAAACTTTGTTTGGTATGAAATTATTGTCAAAAAGTCATGGAAATATTGTATTGTTAGATGCTACAAGACGCCGTTAGCAACACCTCCTCCATCAAATATACAAAGCGAAGCGTACGGCGCGCACGCACAGCCTTTTTTGAGACTTTGGGTCGAACAGACGTATTGCGTTAGGGATTACTGAATATCATTTTTGTCCATTGTTTTAATTATTTTTGTTAATTGTTAGACAATGTGTTAATCATTAGATTAAATATTTGATTGTGAATGTTTGTTAAAATAAATAGCTGTAGGTAATAGCAGTATTTCTTTTTTAAATTAACTTAAACCACTTCTGATTCCTAAAAGTATATATATTTATTACATTTATACATGGTCCCCGACGGTCGGAGGTCACACATTATTAACGGATTTATAAATTAGTGAAGATCACATATCTTAGCGTCATTTTAGATTAATATTATTATAAAATACTCTTTTTCTATTTCTAAGCACTTAGTAGAATACGTTAAAGTTAAAGTGTTTATTCTTCAATATAAATCTAATACATTTAAAAATATTCAGATTACAAACATCGAGAAGCATTAAGAGTTCAAAGAACTTTGTTTAATAACCTTTGAGATTAACTTAAGTTGTTTCATAAAGTCACATGTGGAAGAAAAAGAAAATTATTTGTTTATTGTACTTCAATTTCGGCCTTTCAATAAACAAGGTGTCTCAAAAGGAAGTTCTCATTTTAAAAAATATAAAAAAGCTTGAAGTTTCTTAAAAAATGTTAATTATGTATTGTACGTGTAACCAGAGCAAATATGAACTTCCTTTTGAGACACCTTGTATATATATATATCGATCGATCGGGTCAATCGGGCAAATCGTTCACAAGTAACACGATTACTGATCGATCGAGTCAATCGGTCAAATCGTTCAGAAGTAACAAGATTACTGATCGATCGGGTCAATCGGTCAAGTCGTTGAGAATTCTAGAAAGATTCTTGAGTTGTTTTGATGCGACTTACCATCTGCCATCTGTGCATGATATACTGGCATTATAATGTTCGTTAGTCAGTTTGTTTGTTATGTGAGAAGTGATCTCTAAAACACAGATTATTTTAAACATTCGTTCATCAATGTTTAGAATTGACATCTAGGGTGGACATGGACTTATTATTCCATGAAAATAAGGCTTAAAGCCTTATGTCAACGAACGAAGACCGAACAGAGATAAGGCAACCGACCTCGCGACCATCTTCAAACGGAGCATTGACAAATAGAGAATACCGCTAGAGAAAAATAATTGTTTATTACTTATATTAAAACTTAATAACATTTTAATTGACAGCCCGGAGAGATGGGATGACGCTGGAAAGACAGCTGACGCTTGAAAGACAGCTGACGCTGGAAAGACAGATGACTGCTGGAAAGACAGCCGAGAGCGACGGCCTAGCAAGCCAAGCCCGGGAATTTCGTTCAAAGCCAAATTTCGTTTAAAAGTCCAAATAAGAAAAATAGCCCTGGGACAGTCCGCGAGGAGGGGCGGAAGAACTGTCCATCGGTTGCTAGCAACGACAAAAAAGGCGCGAAAACGGAATTAAAATGCTCTACATGCGGGAAAATTTACAAAAGACGAGCCAGGTTTATTAAACATCTCAAAACACACAATGGTGCTGAAGCGCGGCAATCGCCGGTAATATCTTCAGTTTTCACTTCAGATAGAGTTTACCCTCATATATCCCATAGTGAGCCATTGAATGCAAATCACCAGGAGTCCATGACCATTCCCAATATTAAATAATCGATATGAAAAATACACGACCAAAATATAGCGGACCTGTTAGAGCATCCGGGCTCAAACCAGGTACTCGACGCGCAAGTAGAGACACTACAAAATACTATTTTTGACTACTTCAATGAGCACTATCCACCTTCGAATCGTTATGCTCACAAGTATAAAGAAAACGGTTTTAAATTGAAAATGAGAAGGAAAAAAAGAGACCTCATAAAGAAACTTCGTAGGGCCAAAGCCATGGGCGACAACCAACTTAGTCATCAACTGTCTAGGGCATTAAGGTCAATTCTTAAATGAATACAAGGCATATCACAACAAATATCAAAAAAACGTGATAGCTTTGACCGTGCAAAAAATGAATTAGATTTTGATAAAAATCTTTTTAAGTACTCCAAAAACATTTTCAAAGACGAAAAAAGTAAGCTTCTCTTGACCAACGAGCAAATTTTTGACTATTATAAAAGCACATACGAAGTGCCTAAAAATCAAAGGCTGTATATAAATCCCAACGAAAGAAAACCTGAGAGTCCTTCCATAGATTTTCATGCCAACCCACCAACTTTGGAGGAAATCAATACAATAATTAAAAAGAGACCATCTATGTCAGCACCAATTCCGGATGGTATCTTTATATACTCGTAGTTTATAAAAAATGTCCGTCAATTCATAAACATCTATTGAATATATTCGGTAAAATCTGGTCAAGAGCACAAACACCGGTAACATTCGGAAATGCTCTTTTTGTCCTCATTCCCAAACGCGACAATGTCTCGGATCCTAAGGACACTAGACCGATAGCTCTAACAAACACAATATCAAAAATATTTTTTCTTTTTTACAAACAAAAATGACGCAATTCATGATAAATAATAAATATTTCGGGCCTAATCACCAGAAAGGGTTTTTGCCTGGCATTACTGGATGCCTCGAACGTAATACGTTACTATCGGAAAGTCTTAAAGATTTCAGAACTAGTGAAAGACAAATAACGGTATGTTGGATAGACTTAAAAAACGCTTTCGGGTCGGTACGACATGAACTGATGATGTTCGCGCTAAGGTGGTATAACTTTCCAACGTTAGTTAGTAACATGATTGCATCATATTATTCAAAATTAAAATTTTACATAATCACAAATGAAAATCATTCCAAACCATTAAATTACAACATAGGTTTATTTCAAGCCTGTTGTATTTCTCCAATAATATTTAACATAGTAATCAATATTTGAATAGATAAATTAATTAAAAACGAAAAGAAATGGGGTTATCGATTTAAGTTTAACAATAAATACACAGAATCTATACTAGCATTCGCAGACGATCTCGCGATACTGACACCTAATCCAAAACAATGTCAGCTACTTTTAAATGTTTTAGAGGATTTCTGTGCTTGGACGAACTTGTGCTTGGATTGAGGACAAAATCAATTAAATGCTACAGTCTATGTCTGGGTAGTCGGAACACCAGATATACCTCTTACGATCCGGGTCTTATAATAGGCGGTAAGTGCGTTATTATAATTACCGACGCAGCTCCGTTCAAATTCTTAGGCAAAAAAATCGATTACCAAGGGCGCACTCCATCGTTAGATATAATAGTCGATAGCTTTTTGAATGATCTAAAAAAATAGACAATTAACCAATAAGTAACATCAAAAAGACTTGGATATATGATAATTATTTAACATCACGTCTAAATTGGCCTTTCCTCGTTTACGATATTAAGAAGACCCTTTTGTTGAAGTTAGATGCAAGCGTCATAAGGACATTGAAGTCATGGCTCGGGTTAGCGCATCCAGCGGACCTACCTTATTTAGAGACCGACACAATTTTGGGTTAAAATTAAAGAAACCATCGGAACTCTATAAACACCCAAGAGTGATCACATATCATGAAGACATATCAGCTCAAAATCGAATGATGACATTATAACGTCTCTCCCAAAATATAAAATTGCCGCAGAGCTAGAGTCACGACTTCAATTCCATAAACAATTTATGACAGGTGCTCAAACAAATAAAGCAGGGCTAGGATCAAGTAGGAAAGAACAAGACGTAGAAATTATAAAGTCCTTTATTCGGCAAGATGAAAACGATAATTACCGGTTGCACGCGATGAGCTTAGAATTGCAAAATGAATGGGTGACAAGCTTTGAGATGGCGCACCCTGCTTCATGATTGGTCCCCAGCATTATTAAATTTTTATCTTAACGCATTCCAAATGACTCTCCCAGATCAAAGTAACTTAGTAATATGGGGCAAAGCCACCGAAAAATCTTGCAACATCTGCGGGGAGGCAGTAGGAACCGCGAAACATTTGCTAGTAGGGTGTAGGGTGCTTTTAAATAGAGGTAAATACTCGCGTCGCCACGATAAAGTATTAGAAATCATACGAGAAGCGGTTAGTCTTTCTGTAGAAGGAGAGCAGAAGGGTATAACAACCACCAAAATATCAGTGGAGTACGTAAAGGCAGGTTCGTCCAAAAAATTTAAACTAAAACCTTATTCCATCTTGGACGCGTCTCCTGATTAGACTCTCATGATGGACACGTATGAAAGGCAATACAAAATCCCCGGGGATGTTTGTGTTTCGTCATCTAGGCCGGACTTATTCCTGTACTCAAAACAACTAAGGCGCGTTATACTTGTGGAGCTTACTGTACCCTGGGAAACATATATACACAAAGCTCATACATTTAAGCTTAACAAGTATTACGAACTATGTAACGAACTGATCAGGAATAAATTTATAGTTAATTTGTACGCTGTAGAAGTAGGAGCGAGAGGTATAACAGCAAAATCTCTCTACAATTTATTTAAGGATTTCTAGAACGATCATCAGTTCATTTCTGGAACGTATTTCAAAGGCAGCTTTAGTAGGTTCTTATGATATTTGGATAGGTAGGGAGAGGAACGTGAACAGTGAAGGTGAGCGTGTATGCGCATACTAAAGGGGCCCCTTAAACCTACACCTGAGTCGCAAGTCCCAGGCATTGTTTGCGCACCTTTTCTTGCTACGCTATGGACCCGGTACCCGCATGGTGAATCCATGGAATGCTAAGAAGCATCGTCTCTTCTTAAGATCTTAGAAAATATTTTAAATTATCTGACTAGACGGATGTATTAAAATATAAATTCAAAATTCAAACTCAGAATATCTTTATTCAAGTAGGCAGTTACACGCACTTTTGAATCGTCAATTACTACAATACAAAAAAGGTCAAAGGTGTACTCGTAGTCAATCCGTAAGTAAGCTACCACCAGCTCGGAATGCTGCTCTGTTGAGAAGAGCCGGCCAGAAACTCAACAGTTGCTCTTTTCAAAAGAAATATAACAATAGGTGATGTACTTTATAATATAAATCCTGCAAATGATTCAACAATTTAAGTTCCACATATTTCGATCCACTAAAAACTCTTGAACGCTATAATAAGATTTAATAATATAATAATAATAATATTTAATAATAAACTTTTGATTTTAGATTAAAAACTAAGAAATGGAAGGTCTAAGATATCTTGTGGAACTTTATTATATATGCGTATACTCAAACCCATGAAGGATTTATTAACTTTTTGAAGCCGAAAGTTGGGCGTTACGAGTTTGTTTTTATTTCTCGTATTTATTGCGTGTCTGTCACTGTTTTTTATATAACTATTTAAATTTTGACGTATATATAATATATTATTAAATATATATTGCGAAGCGAGTGTAAGAATACCTATTTCTTTAAAAACATCTCTCAGAGAATCTATAGCTTTTAAGTTATAAATAGCCCGCACAACTCTTTTTTGTAAAATAAATATAGAATTAATTTCGGCAGCACTGCCCCATAATAAAATACCGTAAGATAAAATACTGTGAAAATAACTAAAATAAACAAGTTGAGCCGTATTAATGTCCGTTAATTGTCTAAGTTTTCTAATTGCAAAGACGGCGGAGCTGAGTTTGGCTGCGAGTGTTGAGAGATGGGGGTTTCACTGGAGCTTTTTATCTGATGTTATATCTAAGAAATTTGTTGAGTCAATCAGTTCTAACACTTCATTGTTAAAGAGCAAGTTAAAATTTTTGCCATTAGGAAGTGTAAACTCTCTGCATTTAGTTTTCTTAGCATTTAAGACTAAATTATTAATTTCGAACCAATGAAGGACTCGTGACAAAGTACTGTTTACTTCGTCATAATTAATCCTATCACGCTCAACTTTAAAAGTAGGCATGGTGTCATCTGCAAAGAGTACAATGTCACAGAGACCCTCAACAAAAAAGGGTAACTTATTAATATAAAATAAAAACAAAAAGGGGCCCAGAATACCTTGTGGAACACCCATCTTTAGGTGAGAACCAGACGATTTAGAATTATTTACGTAAACCGTCTTGACTCTTTGATTCAGGTAAGAGGCAATAAGATCAAGCGCAGCGGCTACGTACACCGTAGAAGTTAAGTTTGCATAGTAATGTCTGTTGGTCCACGCAATCAAAGGCTTTGGACAAATCACAAAACACACCGATCCCATTCTGCGACTTTTCCCATGCGTCAATATGTGCTTAAGAAGAGTAACACCCGCATCAATATTAATAATATTGGTCACAAATTTAAATCAATCTACAACAGAACTAAATAGTGTATTATTTACCTGAACTTCCTCATGGTCGGCCAACAGCATCAAACCAAATGTCAAAGCGGTAGCAGTTGTATCATGACCCTGTAAAAAAACATTTTATTTTGTATAAAAAAAAAAGATATAAAATAACACTATATTCCGTAAAAATTACCGCAAACATAAAAGTATTAACTTCCTCCCGGATACCCTCCAGATCGATCTCACCGTTCTTCTCCGCCTCCAACAAGAGATCCAAAAACGCCAATCTCTTCTTCTCTCCACCTGCGTGGATGTTATCTCTCTCGTTCATCTCCTTCCTCTCTACGATGACGTTATCGGCGAATGCGTGGGCGCTCTTGATGCTTTTCGTGAACAGCTTCCCGATGGACAGATTGTAAAATACAAACTCATTGTGAAGCCAAAATGTGGTGAGTCGCTCCGTCATCAAGCGACCGATGTCGGTGATCGCGTCCTTGTACCGCGTCTTAGCTTGCGATTTATCTGAATTTAATCTTATACCCATCGCCGTTTCTAAAATTTTATATTACATTCAGATATAACTAAGTATAGAATGGAAAATAAGAGGTCCCAGATCTCAGAGGTTGCAAGTTGAATTTATCGACACTTGCAGGAGACGGCCCGTGTCGATAAATTCATACTGTATTCATATAAACATTTTAATAAGTTAGACATTTATATATGTACGTATAATCTATGTACCTACACATAAAAAAAAGTGTCTAAATAAAATTATTAAAAATATTTAAAAAATACACAGACAAATCCGCGGGAACCTACATAGTATTTATGAATATTAATCAATCACGGCTTTTATCAATTAGTGACTCAATATTATATTATATATTATTGACAGAATTATAATAACAAGAGAAATTAAATTATAAAACAACATATAATTGGAATAAAAAATGCCTTAAAATGATTACCACAGATGATGTAAAGGGTGAGGTCAGTTATAACGGACATGACGTCCACGGGCTTGGAGTCTTGGGTCCGCTTCTTGAGCATCTTTGTGAGGTTCCTGCTGTGCTCCTCGAACACTTTGACGAAACCCTTCAAGATGTCGAAGTGGAAGGTCGGTGTCAGAATTTTACGGCGCTTCTGCCATTTGCTTCCTGAATTATTTTTTTTGTTTCATTTTTTCACACAAAAAAAGTACTTTAATAGTTATTCTTGTGTACAGCGAAAGTATAAACATGAGAAATGTGGAATCCACGAATATTGAACTTGCAATCTATGACGCCAAGTGCATACTTTGCGTGCACACTTTGATAACAAAACAAATACCTGTACTAATGAGCAGACCCGTCCCCAACCACGGCTCAATGAACGAGTAAGGTTTATTCTTCTTAATATTTCGCGAATGTGTTAAAACTACCTAAAACAACATATGCATATTATATGTATAACATTGATACATATAGTGTGGAGACTGAGATTGAAGTGAAACTTCTTTAGGATGTAACGACAACGCGTCACGAATGTATAGGAGAGAGTGAGATAGATGACATATTGCCCACTCTCGCTGTTGCGCTGTGTATCGTTCAATCTCTACACCAAAGTGTTATTAGAAGTATATATTGAAGTTGTTATTTATTAAAATTTACTTAAAATTGTTAGTTATACTATACAATATAAGCTTAATATAAAATTTAAATATTTTACACTGAAATATTAAATAATAAGTCTTGCTTTCATCCTGATACTCCTATATCTATCTCACTCTCTCATTGGCTACTTTTATGAAGTTTCTCTTCTGCCGTGTGTAATTTATTTATTTATATTTTTTCAACTTCAACACCAGTGATCACCTGCATATCAAATGTGAGTGTCAGGACCATTGATACCATGCCTCTCGAAATAAGCCCTTCTATGAAGACACTCTCTGAGAAGACCCACACAATATAATCGTAAGGGAATGAGAAACTAATTAAACTCATCCCACCTGCTCTTAACCAAATTATTCGATTAATACGTCACTCCCACAGTCCTCTATAACGCGTCCTCTCGGCGGAGACTCTCTTAACACCGTTCCACACTCCGCGCGAGTCCTCTATCTAATATCTCTTAGTACAAGTGGTATTTAAAGTCGATTAAGATTAATTATATAGCGAAGGACAATCTATCTAATGCTTATCTTCATACAAAGTTGAAGTCATCGTTATTGTGGCTATTTTTATCATTTGAACATTCAAATATATAACCTGTAAATAGATAACCTGTTGTCGGCCACGTAACTACGACTGCGAGTACGAGTGATCACTTTGAGATTTGATACTAATGTACTTTGGCTTTGTTATCCATCACGGAGATCACTAAACTAAGTAGAAGTCATCACTGACTAGAGACTACTAACTGACTACTCTACATTCAGAAGAGAAAGAACACAAACTGATTGTTTTTTATAGTTATCAATAATTAAAAACTAAGGTCTATATTTGAAAGTAAAAAAAAAATAACCAGCTTTTCATTTAAAAAAAAATACAAAAATTATGATAACAAAATCCACCACAATCCTAAATTAATTAATTAATCCAACAAAATTGAACTATTTTGTTTTTACCTCGATGTCTTTAACGTCGTAGACGTGCAGGATGTATCGACTCAGTGCCTTTATCACTATCCTGCTCCCGTACTGCTTCGGCAGATCCACCATGATCCTGAACACTTCACCTGCAATTAATATATACATTTAGATATAAACTACCCGTTGATTAATAATCTAGATGAAGCTGTCCCATCTCACGCGTTACGACGTACGAGACACCCAACAACAGATATCTACAAAATGTTATTGAAATGGGTTCAGTGGTTTCATAGTTTAGTGTAAACGCACATCGTGACACGGGATTATTATATAGTAGACTAGCTGATTCCCGTCCGCTTTGCTGGGCAAATAATAACAAAGAATCGCAAACTATATGTGGGTTAATTGAAAATAATCACAAATTGTATGTGGGTAAATTGAAAATAATCACAAATAATCACAAACTGTATGTGAGTTACGGAACCCTAATCCTATGAATAAACATAGTGAGAGGCCATATAATTTTAATTTCTACTGCAATGGAATGGGAGAATGGAGGGAATTTGACAGCGTGCGGTAGGAACAGATATACAAGAATTGTCAGTAGGTTTAGTGTTAACTAGATTAATAATCTTAAAATTTTCTTTAATACACTTAATACACTTTTAGTTGTATAAATTGCCAATAGACGACGGTGTTAATAATACAATTTGTTGATGTAAAATAGTTTAGATAGTAGCAGTCGAAGTGGTCGGTAATAAATAGTATATATGCATATATCTTGATTGCTATTAATACAATACTAGGAGCGCCAACAGACTCAATTTCGACTCGCTGCGCTCGCTAAGTCTCGGGTGCCGTTTGCATATTGAGCGAAGCGAGCCCAATGACTCATAATTTCCCATATACTTCAATGGGATGTCAGTTTTTTGACGATTATTCCTCAACGACATGACATTTTTTTTATATTTTTTAAGCCCACACCTAATGTGTGTGCAAAATTTAATAATTTTCCGTCAAGTAGTTTTCGAGCCTATTTGTGACAAAGAATGTGGAAAAGTCTCCAGTAGGACGCTCCGCTCGCTTCGCTCAATAAAAATACTTACTCTGTGTTTTTCCGAGAAAGCCAAAAACGCTTCCGAATATCGGTGTCTTGGGCGGCCCCGGGAGCCGCGCCAGGTCGTTGCGGTCCCCTCTCAGCGTCTTCCACAGCGCGACACAGACAGCGACCGCCAGAACTATCTGCCACAACATGATTGCTTCTAATGTGGTCTAAAATCTAAAAAAAAAACATATTTTATATTAGTTACTTTAAGTAATAACCAAATTGGACTCTGTTTATTAAATAATACTCAGCTACCTATGAGTATATTAAAGTTGGAATAAATAATATCTCCTTTTATTTTTTAATGTTTTAATGTCGTTATGTACTCGTAAATATGTGTAATATGAAGTACACATCCCGCACCGACTGCGAAACTGACTTGGAATTGAGAATAAATGTTTATTTTCCTTACATTTTGAGAGGAAATGAGCGAAGTCTTTTGTTTATTTTAAAATACTTTGAAGAACTCTAATATAAGTAATATTGATGTTATATTGTTTGTGAATGTACCGAGAAGATCTCAATAAAGCAAGGGATGTCGCGTGCGAAAGATAGTATTCATATTTTTAGTTGATTTATTGTAAATTTATTACAGTTTTCACACTTTATAACTTAATAAAAGTAATTCATTTTCATCACACATTAACTCAGATAGAAAAATGTACAGATCATGTTATTTTTTAAACTTTCGTAACAACATCGTAATAGTGCAGGCCGTGAGTACCTAATGAGGATTATTTTTCATAAAACAAACGATGAATATTTTAAGACATTACCTACAATGTTTATATACTCCTTGTGTACTCACACACACACACACACACACACATACACACATGTACTCACAGCACACCGTCGATACAAACAAAAATATACTTTACTTTTCATACGATGTTTGAAATTAATTAAATAATTTTTAATTAATATTTATTTTTATAAAAATAATACTTTTATCTTATAGAGTGGATAAACTTTGCCATTTACACTGCGGAGATTAAACAAGAATTACAAACAAATAAATATTTTGAAAGTTATGACGATAAGTGAACGCGGTCAACTGAAAGTGTGGCTCGGGAAGGAGAGAAAGAGAACATAATAATAATCTTTACTGTACCTTCAGAAAGTAATTAATACAGATACACACAAACAAACAAAAGGAGTTTAGACAAACAAGATATGCAAAATATGCAAAGACGGTCTGGAGCCGAGAGCAGCCTGTGGCGGACCAGCTGCAGTAAAGAGTTTCAGTAACAAGTAGCGTTAAAATGAAGACACATAGATAAAAACATAAAAAGTACCTAATCCGAGCTTATCACTAATGAGCTAATGAGCTAATGAGCGATGTACTCGTGTATTATCTCTCTCAGATAACAATAACCAGAACATTCTGATTATACCTTGATTGATCTTAGGTAATATTGGTAAATTTTATTTTTAAGTTTAATATTTGTACGTTTTCCTAGCAAATAAGTAAATAATTAGGCCGACGAAGAAAGAATTAAGAAGTACGAAGTCAATTTCGAACTTTGACAAAAGGTGTAAGAAAAATATTATTCTATGTATTATTACAGGGCTTCTTAAACTGTGGGTCGCGACCCCCAGGGGGGTCGCGAGACTACTGAAAGGGGCGTCGCAAAGATCTGATACTATGATCATTATATGGAGGAGGGGGTCGTTTAAAATTTTCTAAGCTTGAAGGGGGTCGCTATATAAAAAAGTTTAAGAAGCCCTGTATTATTACATACGAGTAACATTTATATTATACATTGATACAGTAGAGCAGATTAATGAAATTAAACAAACAATGACAAGTGATATTATTTTCGTCCAACAGATAATATTATAATTGTTACTCACTCGCTGTAATCGCGATAATCTTTAATCAAAGCTTAATAATTTATAATTTATAATTATCATTATTAATTGTCATTAACTTGATATGTCTCGTTGGGATAAAAAAACAAAACGATTAACAAAATAATACCATGACTAGGTGTATGTACCCGGTATGCTGTGTACACGCGTGTACCCGGTGTAGCGTGTACACGGGTGTACACGCGTGTACCCGGTATACTGTGTACACCCGTGTACCCGATATAATGAATGTTATAGACATTTAGGTAAAACACAATAATGTTGATTTGATGCCATCTGTACTATGAGGATACAAAAAACATGACTTTTCAATGTATGTCCTGAACAATTTAAGCTTCTCTTTACTAAATCCGCCACATCGAGTCGTCCTACACTTTGGCAACTGATCGCTTAGGTGAGGAGACGATAAAGTGCAACTCACTGGAGGACTTCACGGGCGGGACTTGATGGAGTTCCTCAATTTTCAACATGAGGCACCTTCCTCGTCTGAGGTATTGCAACATTAATGACAACTGACAGCCTTTGAGGCGCCAGTGAAGTGTGAACGGAAGAGTCGTCTACTGTCTCGAATACTACGAATAGCGATTGAAAAATTGGTATAAAAAATATTCTAAGAAGATTTTCTTCTTTATTATATAATGATTTTTGATATTATGAATAATTGGTTTATGTACTACAAGGTACAAAAAACAATCATTAAGTTACACCTGGGAGTACGTCAGTAACGACGACATTATTTTGTTTGATATTTAATTAATTATTTGTTTATTTGATTATTATTATAATAAAATACTCTCGACTGCACATTATCTTATTTCAAATGCTTCTGTTTTTTCTCTTAATATTGAACTCGCGACTCATGAGGCACGAGGTGCGCGGACTTTTACCCTCGCCTAAACAGCTCGCTCGTGCTGCACCTGACACCGAAGGAGCGAATGATTCGGACCTCGAGTGAGGTGTCCCTCGGAGTACCTCGCGAAGAGAAATGAGGTTCTCCTTCATCTTCAAATGAAATAGATGAGATACCCATCTCTAGACACTTTAAAATTTGTTTACTACAAAATAGAAACAACATATACCTATTACCTAGTCTAAAATAATATTTAAACAACTACAATATGTAAACACGTGGAAACAATGTGTTGACTTTCAAAATCACATGTAAAATATTACAATACAGTGATCTCAGTGAAGTCTGATTAAATATTTGGACAGTGATAGAGAATGACTTGCATTTTTAAGTATCTAGAATCAAGCCGTAGTTTATCATTTAAATGTATTTGCTTAAATAATATAAATCATTACCAGGTCTCAGATGTAAGTAAATCCATTTTACACTAAATAAACTAGCTAAACAATAAAAAGTACTTTGAATAATATTAATACTTGTAATTAATCTTTCAGCATAACCTATACAGCTGACAAAAAAACTAACAATGGCGCGAATTGCACCATTTTAAAACATTACAGTCATATATTCAATACAAATATCATTACAACGAAATTCTATTGTTTTGAAAAAAAAAAACGTAAAAATTACAGGATCAATGTTACATATATTTTTAGAAAAGAAGAATAAAACAAAACCAAATATCATCCGATTCTTTCTAGGAATATTTGTTAATTGAATTGTCATTTTTTCCCTTAACCTTGACCGTTGTCAAAATGTCGAAATGAAAACGCGCCAAAACATAACTGTCACACACACACGTAAAGTTATTCTATTGTTAAATCGTTATCATGGCTGTCGGATGGCAAGTAATGATATTTTAATTGACGAGTTTTTGTCAGTAACAACTAAAATACATCATTATAAGTGTAATTCAGTTTTATGGATAAAAATAATTGACATGTTAAAATTCTAACATTATTTTGAAATTCTGTAAATATTTTTTAATAATACTTTTTTTAATTACAGTTATAAGGTCGAATTATTGAAACCCAAGTATATTTATAAAAAAAAACATGAGGTTGTTAGCTGTAAATAGCTATCAGATAGCGTGACCGATATTTTAATCAATTTTTTTCTTAATAACAGATAAAACAGGTAATTTTATGAGTAATTCAGTTTCATGGATAAAAATAAATGACAATAACATTATTATATAATTTTAAAAATAGTTTTAATACTTACTACTTTTTTTAGCTGAAGTATAAGGTTGAAAGATCTAAACCCACATTTATTTATTAAAAAAAAAATAACACGAGCTCGGACCTCGACACAGAAATGTGTACTGAATGAGAGTAATATGAGTTTATCAACATATCATGTCAGTCCAGATACAAGCGCCTAACACCCCGCGGGACGGACACGACACGACAGTCCCCACTGAAACGTTCACACTTTTACTGTTTACAAACAATAATATTAAAAGGGATTCAAGTTATGTTGTTTTATTTTAATGTGTAAAATTTAAGAAATGATTCCTAGGAACGAATAATAAGACAGAGTAAATTGTTTAAAATATTACAAAAAAACAAAAATATTAGAATATCTACGTTTTTTAAGCAATGTATTATAAAATTGTAACTTTAAACTGTTTTTGTTATGATAATATAAAAGGTGAGCGGGGTCTCCAAACAAGTTTACGTGTCCTTGAAATATAGCTATTTAATAGCTTTTAGTTCCCGCAGCCTAATGATACAGGACAAAAATAAATAACATCACAACATGCTGTTCACAATGACAGTTGATTTGATGTTATCAAAATGTTCTTTAACTTTGAGTATATTTTAAATAAATTAACCTCTACACTAGAACTCTATGTTTTACTAGAAATAATACATGATATAGATTGTAAAAAAACGCTATCTATTGCATAATAGTATATTTATTAATAGAATTATGGATCTGGAGGAGCGTAGGACAAGCCAATATTTTTTAATTCACAATCTTCCTCCAAAAAGTCTTTCATGAGGAGTTTCTTTAAAGCCGCACGACGTACCTAATAAAATTAAATATTAATGACAACAGTACTGACCAATATCAGTACAGAGATAGATCAATTATTATCTAATAACAAAGAATAAAGTGGGAAATTTACACCTCACGACATCTAGTCGTAACAATTACGTTTACGATATATTTGTCCGGTGCTCTGAAGGGTCACTTGCATCTCAGTATTGAAAACCCTTAAAACTGTCTTGAGTGTTAATTAAACACGAGCTCCACACTCACTTAATGTGAAGGATTATTATATTGATTTTACAAATAAATAACACGTTATTTGCATGATAATATAATATGTTTAAGTTTAACTTTAACAATAGTTCAAACAAGGAATTTACTAGCGCAAAAAAAAATCTCTAAAAACAACAAAACCTCTTTTCAGATAATAGCGACCAAAGAGTTTCTTGTTGCTACTTTTAAAACTACTTATATATTTTGTAATTTGCATAATATTGCAATACATTATCTCTACATCCACACTTACAGCCAAAGTCTGCCACTTGGCCTGACGCAGCTCCTCTCGTATGAACATCATCTCCGGGCGCAGATCGCGATGTGCTTGGGGATCCATATTGATTTTGAGCCTTGGGTCTATCCCCGACAACTGCTGATCACTGTCATTTGGATTGTTAGATATCTTTAGTTAATTACAACTTTTACTGAGTCAACTCCTACGCTACTTTTAAATCTCTATCAAACGTTTCATTACTTGAAATTAACAACAACAACATTCAAATATGTAGTCTTTTTTTTTATTGGTGGAAAATATCATTTAATTTGGACAGTGATTATTCGCTTTATAAAGCAGACCAAACCTTTCTACTTCTGGACGTCATCTTTCTACCATTATTGCGAGATTACACTTAGGTTTCTTCCACTAAGTTCTATTGGCATATATCATACAGTCCATCGACATTTTCTGTGGATTTATTGTACAGTCTATCTTCTAAATTATAGCAGAGTAGATCAGCCTATTTTTATCAGACTTCTTCTCAACTGCGTAACTTAAATTTTTTCCTGTTTGAATTTACATATTCTGATTATCCATCCTGTTGTCGTCCAACACTCTACAAACTGAATCCTTTTCTACATCCAAACACAAATGTAAAGTTATCTCTAGATAATCTCAGTCCAGTGTATCTCCCTAACCACTACACCTAAGGTTTTCATAATGTGTGACTTGATAATGTATCCTAGATAGTATCAATAACTTGTTAAAGAATAAAGTTAGCAAACATGCAACATGACTATTCCATCTGTGATCACCGCCGTCTACGCCCTTTTCCAACATCCGGGGGATCGCAATAGCGTCGCCGGCCTCAGAGGTAGGATACACGCCTTTGACGGTACCCATGTCGTATCTATCCGGAGCACTACAGAAGAAAGTTCATTCCTCATCTTAGTGGTATGTGGCTTTTTTCGTACTTTAGCTTCCCTAACTTTATCCATACACATTTAATTCCCTGACCCAACCTTGATATATTTTCCTACACTTGCATTGTACTATATCATTTATAATAAGATAGATTTTGCTTTTATCCATCATGTGCTCATCCATCTATCATCTTTTGTTTAAACTATGAATATGTGGGTTAATTAGATAATAGTATTTTGTGAACTTACAAATTCGCTCCAACATCCGCCTCAAGTATTCCCGCTTCTTCTAAAGCGTCCGGTTCTGCATCATCTTCTTCTTTATCTTTTGACATGATTTTCTTTATATAATTACTATCTTCACCCTTTTTCAATTAACTCGTTTTTACCTCGAAATATTTGATATTGACAATTATCACTTGTCTCTTTAATTAAAAATATAATACGCTTACCAGTAACATCTATAAATTATGTAAAATTAAAGCTGGCCGCAAACATGTCCATTGAAGATAAATGACAAGTCAGCTTTAAAGGATGTAGAACTCAAAAAACATTTTATTACGCATTGTCTGTGTGCCTGTATGTTTGACAATCACGAATTATTGAAGATTAAACTCAATACAAAATAGATGGTCATTTTCTCCATTTGTAACTTTAAGATATATATTCTTTTAGTTTTGGAATGTTAGTGAAATTTAATATTGAGAATATTCAATAATGCTTATAAAAAATTAACTATAATAAACAATAATTAATTCTCGGTATAACAAAGTATTTCCATTTAAATAAATCAAAATTCAAATGAGGATAAACTTATAAAATGCTTAGTAAACTCCAAAAAGTTTTTACAAAAGTTTTCCGCCTATTGAAAGTAATTATAGTCCTCGTCGAGGGCAAAACTTCATTTTTAAACAATTATACAAACATTATACATAATCCCCTAATCATGATCACATGTCATCCCAATCATTTAGGACGGGCGCAATACGAGTATATCTATCATACGTCATCTCAGTGGAGACCTGCTTCTTTGGCATATCATTTTGACGCATCCCCCCCCCTCTCTTTTTCGCTCTCTTCTCTTTTTAGTCTTCACATACATAGTCCATTAACCCTCTACTCCTTTTCTTCTCATTCTGCCGTATTATGTGATAACACAGCACACTATTACTTCTCAACCTTTTATCATCACTGCTACTTTCAAACTTCCTCCTACTCATATTTCTCTTTATCCGTTCTCGTTACACAAGAATCTGATCATTAACAGTTCATCAGATTGTACCAGCATCCCAACATACACAAGGCAGGCCGTAAGGGCTCGTTTGTAAATTACGTTAGGCCTTAGGGCCGGAAGACTAAATACCTATTGTGCCTCTTACTACAGACAAGGTTGTAGAGAATCTGATCTTACATAAAATTTGGAATTGACAATTGTACTGTTTATTTATTTATTATTGAGCGGACCCTTGCTACAGACTGTAAAATCTCTTTACAGAGATCACTCAGCCTGTGTGCGAGTAGGAGCTGACATGTCGCCCTGGTTTGACATACAATCGGGTGTTAAGCAAGGTTGTGCTATGTCAGCTTGGTTGTACAAATTGTATTTGGATAGTTGTCTTCAAGGCGTGAAAGTCAGTGACATGGGAGTAAAAGTAGGTGACCTTAAGGTCAATTGCTTGTTACATGCAGATGATGCAGTGCTCATTGCATCATCAGAATGCAATGTGCAGGCATTGGTCACCACTCTGAAAGATGGGTGTGAAAATAATGGTCTAAACCTGAATGTAGATAAGACGAAGTTACAGGTAGTTGAAAGAAATAAAGAAAGAACATAATGTAAGATCAACGTGAATGAAACTATAAAAGATTTACATTAGGTTTATATTTTATATACTAATCTATTAAAAGCAATGATTAATAAATAATGACTAATAGTGACATCGCTGACATTTTCGATGATTTTATTCTAAAGAACTACTGGCAATTTATGAAGCGGTAGTAGCAATAAATGTGGATGTTGTATTGAATTGAATTATTTGTTATATTATCTTTAAAAATATCATTGTATGTTTAGTATTGATTTAAGTAATATAATTATTATGATTACTATTATAATCGGTATAAAGTAAGGACATCTAAAACATTGATAACTATTGATACTCTGTAACGTCACGTGTAAATAGAATTTATTTAGTCTGTGGGGAAAGGGTGACTGAACTGCCTCATTGTTATTTATTGCATTTAAGTCTAATAATACATTAATTAGCCATTTTAAGGGTACAGAGAGTGCAATAACACACATAACAAGCAGTGACAGCCATGCCGATGTGAGTAATATCATAGGTGTGGCGGTTGTGATCGGGCGTTGTTTCTTAGTGTTCTGTGACTTTAGTGTTACGAAAAATATTTCTCCTATCACGTCGCAAGATGACCGAATACAAACTAGTGGTTGTAGGGGCTGGTGGCGTTGGAAAATCCGCATTGACTATACAATTGATTCAGAATCATTTTGTGGACGAATACGATCCTACAATTGAGGATTCATATCGGAAGCAGGTAGTAATAGACGGAGAGACCTGCCTGTTGGACATTCTTGACACTGCTGGTCAAGAGGAGTACTCCGCTATGAGAGACCAGTACATGCGAACAGGCGAAGGTTTCCTCTTAGTCTTTGCAGTTAACAGCGCAAAGAGTTTCGAAGACATAGGATCATACAGAGAGCAGATAAAACGGGTGAAGGACGCGGAAGAGGTGCCTATGGTTTTAGTTGGTAACAAGTGTGATCTCCAAGCTTGGGCTGTGGACATGACACAGGCGCGAGAAGTAAGTATATGTTATATAACTCAAAATATAATATTGAGAAATGTGATTTTATACCTTAATATTACAATAATATAATACCATGCTTGGTGCAACTTGTTGAATACAATCAGCTTATGCTGAGGAGTATTTACATATTACTGCTGACATGTGTATTATTTGTCATTAAACAAATATGAAAGCTGTATATTAAATTATTACTTAAAATAAAAAATAATTGAAATACTTCTTGAAAGTGAAAATACAATTACAGTTGTTATCGTTTCTTTAAATCTAGAAGTCACATGTCCCATATTACATAATAAACTGGTATTATTTATTAAATAGTGAATCACCCACCCACTGAATGTTTAAATGAATTAACTACACTAAATAAATGCAACTTGCCATTTTATACAAATATTTTGTATTAGTAATTATTAAATTGTTATCAAACAATAACTATTGTTTTATTGATAAGTTGTTTTAGCAACGGAGAAAAGATAGTAAGCTTAAGAGAATATAAACAGTTCCGATGAAAACTCTTGCCGGTTATAATTATGATTCAAAGAAAGATAACTTTTAGTAACCTTATAAAAGATCTTAAAAGATTTCATTCCATTCCTAGTATTCATTTGTTAAATTTAAATAAGTGTAGATAAACAAACATTTTACATCCACACTAACACTAATAATATCCTTTATTTTTGAACACAATCAAGGTGATTAAAATCATATTATATTAGAAATATTAAATAAAATAGTCAGTCAGTCTGTCAGTCAGTCAGTAGTTAAAACATTTTTTATTTTAACATGTAATTAATTAATCTCTGTAACATAATTAAAAACTCACCCAACTTTTAATTGTTTATTTACACAATATGTAGTTAAATTTATTTTTAAACATGCCGTGCCTGTATTACATGTGACATATTACCCACAAATGAATCATACAAAATATGTTAATTAAAATAAAAGTTGCTCCTTAACTATAACTATCTACAAGTAAAACTCCTGTTAAAACTTATCAAGCCGTTCCAAACATTGTCAGAGTCAAACAGGCAGACAGACAGAGTCAGGAAGAAGACAGACATGTGCATTTAGTGAAAAGCTGTTAATTAGGAATTACAAAAGACACTTTAATTTTATTTATATGTGTTTGTTGTCAACCAGTCTTATTTTCCTGTTTTAGTGTTTTATTTATATAATCACTGATATAATATTATATTGTACGCACAACATAATATATGCATATAGTTATTAATATTAACTAAATAACTTGCAAGTTGTTTTTATATGATATTTCATTCTCGGTGACAAAAGGTAATCGTAAATAAACCTGTACTCAATGTACCCAATTATACAATAACTCTTTAAACTGTAATTATATTCTATGTGATGAAGCTAACAGCCTGATTTAATACCTATTAATATTTTAACAATACATATAATCTTTATTTAAAGTTTTTTGCACTTTACAATTTTTTTTATTTATATATATTTTTTTATATTAGTAGTATGGATGTATGTTATTATGTCATTAGTTACTACATATATTACTAAAAAGTTATTTCATGTGTTAACTATAATTTCAGGTAGCGCGAAGTTATGGAGTTCCATTTGTGGAAACATCAGCCAAGACTCGCATGGGAGTGGATGATGCATTTTACACTCTAGTCCGAGAGATCCGTAAAGACAAGGAGAGTCGCGGTAAAAAGTATAGAAGGGGAACAAAAATGGGGGGTCGTAAAAAATGTACACTTTTCTAATTACTAGATGAATATCATTTTATATTTTGACTTCGATATGATATTTTTTATCCCGGGACTTTACAATGCTTGTTGAAACTTCAAATATTTGTTTTTAGCAGGAGCAGTCTCGTTCAATGTATTTGAATACTGCAATGGTGCCATTATTTCATAATTGCCTCCAATTTTATTAAATGTAAATTCATTCATTAAATTTCTAAATGAATTGTATATTATTAATGCTAACTAACGGTGATATTATTTCAAATTAAATTAAACTATTGACTCTTATATGTATTGTCTCTGCCTCGTTAACATCACAATGTAAAATATTTTTCAATTAACAATTTAATAAAACTCTTTGTGCATATTTTTATACTTCAATGTTGTTAATAGAACAGGAAGCCTAGACGTAAGCTTACACTATTAACATGTTTAGGAAGTATATCAAAATATAGAAATATTAAGATATGTAAAATACTTATTAGAAAAATTATGGTACCTCCTAATTCATTACCTCCTATCACCGTAGGATACGAGGTAATCTCTTTGTACTATCAGAATTTATCATCATATTGCCAAAATTTCTAATAAAAATAAATACATATATCCCTATAAAATAGTTTTACAATATTTTACCGTTTGTACAAATTTTAATAATTTCATAAATTTTATATATATTTTTTTGTCTATATTTAATGTTGACAACTCTGATATTGTACGGGGTGCTAAAGCAGAGGTTGTGCTCATTTTTTAAGTATCCTACCCATTACTTGTTTTATTTTGAGACTTTCAAACTAATAAAAGATACAAATAATTCAACTCGCCCTTTCCCCTACCTATGTGTTTGAGAACTCCCAACTACCAGTGTTTGGTATAACTATATATTTGGTAAACGTATGTTGCAATACATATACAACACACAATTTATACAGAAAAGTAAGTACTCAAAAAGTATATGAAATTATTGCAACAATATTATAAACGGGTGTGCCGCCATTTTTATGTCTAGTAATCGAAATAGGCATGCTGCTATTTTATTTTCATAAAATATTTAAAAATATTCAGCAAATGTCGAGTTTTGATTCTTCCATATATTCCTTTAATAATAATAGTTATATTGATACCGAGCATGTATTTCAACAAAGGTAACAAAAGAGCGTAATTAATACAAGTTACACAAACAGTTAATGTAAAAATTTTATAAATAAAAGATACAGTAATTGCTTTAATTACAGTTAGAAAGTAAATATCTATCGTCTAAATAAAATGATTGAATCTTATCTAGTGTAAATATAATAAAAATTAAAAAACTTTAACAACACATTAACTGATTTTGTAACTTTTATTAATTATAATATTGTACCTCGTTGAAGTACATGCTCGCTATCAATACAACTATTATTATTAAAATTATTGCGAAGTAATAATTGTATCAAATATTAACTAAGGTCTTGTCAATATTCTATAATATAAATCGATTTTACTACTTTCAGAAACTTATATTTCGAAAAAGAAAAATAGGTGGATGTTATATTAGGTGACATTTAATTATTATGCTTTTTAGGAATTATTATTTACAAATGATAAGAAACCTGAATTTTATGTGTTATTTTATACCTGAATAATTTCTTTTTATATAATCATACGAAGGGTTTTTCTATTTGTGTAATGCTGCAATGAATTCAAACGATTTTTATACAAATATTTTATAATTTTGTCATTTTTCTTTAGGCTTAAGTTAAAATAATGATTGTGTACCTTAGCTTAGTGAAATTATGTAATTATATAAAGAAATACATTTGTTTGTGTAAGCTGTTCGTAGTAAGTTGCCATGATAACAAATATATTGTAATAAATTGATTATCTGTGCAGCTAACGACTGTCTTTACTATCTTTGCAGCTACTGATGTAATACTATACTATTTTCTGATTAAACCGAATTTTTGCACAAGTTTTGAAATAGTAGATATTTTCAAATACCATACTAATAATATCATATTAATAAGTTTATTAAAGGCACAATCAAATGTGCTAGTCGATATAAATAAAATTTGGCAAAACGAATATTTTTTTTATTTACCTCTATTTTTAATTTTAATAATTTTACCGAAGAGCAAGTTGACATAGCGACAATAAAAAATATATTTTTAATTAATATCCCGAATCACCAGCTGTTGAGCAACTGTAAACTGTACTCAAGTTTTAGGAAAGACAATATCACTCGTAACTATTATTAAAGGTGTGACAGTTGCGCTACGTTAAGCAAATTACCAAAAATTTGCCACAATCTAAGTAAACTATCGTCTCCCCCGCAACACGATTTTAAGAATAGGAGCAATTTGAATGAAAATGCTGAAATATTTATAAAATATAAATTTGTGACAATAAGTTCAAAATAATTAGAAATTCAGGTTAGGATTACCGCGATTAGTACGATTTTCAGTAATTTTGAACTCTGGGGACAAAATGATACAACTGATAGAGTACATTCCGTGGTCTTGTGCTACATCATCTTAAATAATAATTCTTCACAACGATCTGTAATAAGATAATAGAATGTTTGTCCTTTCTTTTAATAAAAAAAATAGACTCTTTTTACATACACTGTTCTTTACAGTAGAATATTTGTTGAGCGAAACGAGCATAGCGAGCGGAGGTTCAACAACCTTTTGGGAACAACCTTTGGTTTTCAGTAGCCATATATAAAACAGCGTGGTCTATTCTACCGGGTAGTCCAAAATAACCGCCCGGTCATCACGTTCTTGATACGGCGGGTATCCATAATGGATCTTTCTAACCTTAAAAAGAAGATGATATATATGGAACCTAAGGAGCTACTTTAGATATTAAAAAAATAATCTGACACGAATACAAAGTGTCAAGTAATCTGTTATTAAATTTGACATTTGACGGAAGAAAATAATCAATAATCACTGAAAACTCGACAGGAAATCTGCACCTGCTGATTTCCCTTTATTTTAATAAATTCTGCGCCTGCTATTTTAATTTATTTTAATATTTTTATGAATACATCTTTAGATAAACCAAACACCTCATAATGGAACCCAAAGATGTTTGTGTAGACATAGAAAATGATGAATTTTACAGTAAGTTCCTAGTGGATTCAGTAAAACCCATAATAAGTGACAATATTTCAGTAACGGAACAAGTGAACAAACTTACTCAGGGTATAGAGAGGTTAAGTAAAAGCCTGGAAACGCAAGTTCTCGCTAAACATAATGATTTGCTCACCCAAGCGAGCAACATATCTGATCTAGAAACTATGTTAGATTCAGTACGTACACAAGTACAAGGATTATTGAAAGGAGCCGAAAAGCTCAAAGAGCGCGTTCATGTTCCATATTATGAATTGGAAAATCAGACAATGATGCTTGAACGAGTTCAAATAACTTGCAATTTACTCCGTCATGCGGCAAAAATACTTTCCTTATGGAATAAACTTAATTCTGTCAAAGACAATCCAGCCAGAGAAGCTATGATTCTATTTGAAATGAATGAGTTGATAAGTGACTATGATTTTCAAGGGATAAGTCTTCTCGAAGACATCTTAAAACAAGTGGATTCTCAAAGAAAAGAATTATTAAAGAATTCAACAGACTTATTGCAGTCCAGCTTATTGGATGGTGATAAATCAAAACTTCTCCAATGCTTTAAGGTATTTCATAACTTGCAATGCACCGAAGAACAGATAAGAGATACAGTGGATTGTATATTGAAGGACTTGAGGAAAGAGATAGCAAATGCTCTTAATGTTCAAATGGTATCCATAGAAGTCAAGAAATCTAGCTCTGGCCGCATAGCGCCCGGTAAGGCAAATATAATGAATGCTCAAGATTTTAAAATAAAATTATGGGACAACATTGAAAAATTATTCAAAGTCGATATTTACAACAGCTGCATGAAGGTTGTGATGTTACAGAATGTTGTCAATGAGTTGCATGCAATAGGCAATTTTAGAAATATAGCCAATAACTTCTGGAAAGAACTTTCTTTAGTATTCAGCAATGAACTGGAAAAAAGTCCATCAACAGTGAGTCAGTCTGTTGAGATTGATTTTCCTAAATTGTTGAAATGTTTTAATGACTTACTATCCAGACTGAAATGTAAAAATCTCGAAATGAATCGTTCCAGCTTAACTAAATGGGAAAACTCTTTCTTATCTAAATCACTAGCACGGCTCTTAGAACCAGTGAGAAGCATGTGGCATTTGAATCAAGTCCCAAGTATGGATCAAATCGATAACGCAATAAGGATAATAGCAGAAGCTCTGAGTGTATCGCTCGGAGACAAACAGCTGAGCATAAGCTTGGCACAAAGTGTCGCTAAAAGTATTAAACAGATGAATGTAGAAGCAGAGCAGAGGCTCTCAATGGACAGTGACGTAGCTCAGATTATTGAAGCACCAACCAGTTCTCAACAAAAAAATGCAGACCTTTGTAATGTATTGCATTACTTTTCATCACAAATCAATAGAGTACTTGCCAACATGAATTCTCTGTTGCCTCAGGAGAGCGTGCAAATAGTGCAAAATAGTTTGAAAGACATATCAAGTTTGCCAGTACTTAATTTATATGCCGAATCTATCAAGAAGTCCATATATCTCATCCTGGCGACTATGCACGATGAACCCGACTTAATAAAGGCCGACGACATAAATAACAAAAATATGTCGTGTTCTCCCTACATGAAGGAGCTCCAGCAGTTCGTTTCGAGGTGTCGAGACATATATCTGTCTTTGTTCAGTGAAAAATCTGCTCTTAATGAATGCTGTACGGATATTTCGAGGAGCTGCGTTGATAGATTCATCCAGCACGTTTGCAATGTGAGACCCCTAAGCAAATATGGACGAGCGAAACTTCAGGCGGACTGCAAATACTTGGAGACCTCATTATCACCATTGGTTAACGACATAACAGAATTGGGCGATCACTATCGTCAATTGAGAGCGTTATATTTGCTTCTGGAGAAAACTCCACAGGAAATATTAAAGAGTCAAAATGATGGAGCACTGTTATCATACTCCCTGGTAGCCATGTACGTGTTCTCTCACTCTGGACCTCAACTACTCGCGCCGCACACCTGTGCCGGCTGGAACGTACAGAAGCTAATGCAATGGTTGGTCTCGCACAAAAACGAAAAAGACAGGCTTGAATTTGTAGCCGGAGCTCTGCAGCGATACCAAAACCACGTGAGACAGAACCAATTGGCCACATACGACGACGTCTATCCCATATTGGTACAGTTGCTCGAAGACGGGAGGAAATCATTAAGAAATAAATAGAAAATATTTTAAACAAAACGTATAAAACCTCGTTAGTAGTAATTAAAGTTTATAATGTTGAATAAAAACGCTACATTCAATTAAACTATTTATTATAAATACAATATTTTAAGTTTCCGTCTTGAGCCAGTCTTTACATGGATGTAGCGGAGACGTCAACGCCGTCGACCTACCGACAGATACTCAAGGTTAACTCGGCAACTTTTAATTCCAAAATATATTTATCATTACAAATATAACAACTGTCCACAGTCTACTAATATATAACAATAAAACTAAACTGCTTCAGCACTAATGGACTTTGACTTCTTCATTTATTTTACAACGAGTTCAGGTCGTCTGTTGACTTACACGCTGTGGAATAATCAAGAAACATGAGGATGTTAACTATATATTCTCAATAGATTATTTATTAGTGACCGATTGAAGCGGCAAAAACTAATGTGAGTGAGGGATAAATAAATAAAAACTTTTTTAAAACAATTTAATAAAACATTTCACCATTCAGCCGCGCGACTCGCTCTCACAATATCGTTCGATGTACTACTAATAATTATATATTATATAATACACGCTGATACAACTCCGCAACAACAACAACTTCAAAGATACTGCAACGTGAGCTAAAATAATGAAGTAATCGAAAAACTAAATGGACATATAAATTTAATCTGTCTCTAGAATTTAATGTGTATTTTTATTATTTGTAACTCATTGTAAAATGTAATTATCAGTAAAAAAGTAAAGAAAACGTTAAATTCAAGACTATTGATCTCAAAACACCCATAATACTTAAACTAGGAATATTAAACTAAACCTACAAATAAAGATATACAATGTGGAACAATCTTTCTAAAACTAACAATAACTAAAGTACAGTCGAGCGTCCGCGCTATGCGGATATTGGATAAATTTACACACATACACATATATGTGTGTGTGCATTATTGTCTAGTGGGGATGTGTGCGTGAACTAAACCTGCTGCTGGAAGGCTATCTTGTACACGTCCTCGTATTCGCTGACAAAGTTCACGTCTATGCCGTCCTTGATGAAAGAGGGGAGGTCTTCGAAGTCTCGTCTGTTCTCCTCGGGCAGGATCACGCACGTCACGCCCACGCGCTTTGCCTGCGACGATACCGTGGATAAGATACTTAACTTTCAAATACATATTTAAATAATAAAAAAATAAATGTTCTAATAACTTAGTATAATATTCTCTAAAGAATAATACAAATAAATTGTCATTCTAATTGGGAGACTGACTGCGATGATCTTCTCCTTGATTCCGCCCACGGGCAGCACCCGACCGGTCAGCGAGACCTCCCCCGTCATGGCGAGCCGGTCGCACGCGGGGATCTTCAGGGCCAGCGACAGGAGCGCCGTGGTTATCGTGACCCCGGCGGAGGGACCGTCCTTAGGGGTCGCGCCCTCCGGCACGTGCAGGTGAATGTGGCTGGAAGGGGGGGGGGGGGGGGGGATTAAGGTCAGATACACTAAAAAGGTTACACTTATCTATATTTTGGTAGCGTTACATACAAGTTTATGCAGCAACTTAGTTACCAAGATATTTTTTTTTGTGAAGTTTTAGAACTGTTATAGTCATACGAGTACTACCGACCAGTCCTTTTGTCTCTACGACTATTAAAAACTTAAAACTTGCCGCAATGATTACAGTTACAACATTAACTATTTCAAATAATTTAATTATTTAAGTATATCCACCTTGTATATTTTATGTCGAAAAAAAATCAACAAAATCGGAATTCAAACCTGCGACCTATGTGAGACTAAGTCGCTGCGCAAACTGAGCTACCATGTCTATTGATTCATCACTAACTTAACGTCATATTACAATATATTAGCACCTCGTGTTGAGGAAGTCGTTATCCGGGTGGTACTTGTGGAGGTAGTTCCTGGCTACGGTGAGGGCTATCCTGGCGGACTCCTTCATGACGTCGCCAAGGTGGCCCGTCAGCTCCATGGAGCCCGACACCTTCTTCTCGTCCTGAAGCGTGTTCCGGAGAGCGGTCTCTATGTACAGGGTGCTGCCTCCTGCAATGTATGTTAGATATACACATGGGTCTATGCACAGGGTGCTGCATCCTGCAATGTATGTTAGATATACACATGAGTCTATGTACAGGGTGCTGCCTCCTGCAATGTATGTTAGATATACACATGAGTCTATGCACAGGGTGCTGCATCCTGCAATGTATGTTAGATATACACATGGGTCTATGCACAGGGTGCTGCATCCTGCAATGTATGTTAGATATACGCATGAGTCTATGCACAGGGTGCTGCATCCTGCAATGTATGTTAGATATACATATGAGCACCTTTTTAATAATTAAGACCTATTAAAATTTAATCATAACCTTTTATTTGTATGATACGGTGAAAGGTTATCACAATTATGAGATAATCTTCCACGACCTGTGATTAAAATCCAGAAATTCTTGGTTAATTGCACACTTTAATCAATACACTACTCAGACGATATCTAGCAGTTCGTTAATGTAAAGTATATAAAAGAAAATCTTAATATTAGTATGTTTGTAATGTACTGTTAATCTTCTTGTCTCTGAACTGTTATTTAAAGTATTGAGATGTCATAATAAACCATATAGGTTTTTTCTAGTCTACTACAACGGACAATTCTTGGTATTGTTCAAGTATTGAGGTCAGTTTTTTAGAAATTAAGGAAAGTATCCAGATAAGTTTTTATCTATTAAGGATCAACGATCTAACCCATGGCAGTCCAGGCGAGTCCCATGACGACTCCCGGCGGTGTGATGTCATACATGCGGTCGTGCTTGAAGGTCGGCTTCCCTACCAGCTCGCTGAGGGTCTCCTCCCCCACGGTGAGGGGGCCGCTCTCGCCCTTCACCAGCTTGTACGCGACTTTACGGGCTATCTGGAGATTGATAACAATATAGATTAAAAAATTGAAAAACCTTTTATTTAAATAAACTTTTTTCTTAAACATCTCAAAATCAAATCAAATCAAAATCATAGATTAGATAGATTAAATGATTCTATAATCTATAATCGTAGATTAAAAAGCAATTGAGAATGGCGGAAAGCGAAAGGTGGTTTAGCAAAGAGGTCTTATTTATTTATTAAACACTTTATTGCACCGTATAACATACAAAATAACAAGAATAGACAATAAAACAAAAACAAAACTATAAACCGTGCAAAGGCGGTCTTATCACCTAACGCGATCTCTTACATCATCAGACATCTTTGAACATGATTAGCAATATGAGATAATAAGGGATAGTGCAAATGATAAGACATATTAATATTCAAAGATGATAAACACACTCATACTAGAAATAATATATACTTATAGACCTACATATTTTTGTACTTTACATATAGATAATGTTGCTTTAAACGGTTTTCAAAAACTGATAAAGTGGGAGATTTATTACCTTTTCAATATGCTTCTGTAGGTTCCTGACGCCGCTCTCCCTGCAGTAGGACTTTATGAGGGTGTGCAGCGCCTCTGTAGTAACGTCCAACTGTCCCTCTGTCAGGCCGCAGTTCTTGCGAGCTGTAGGTATCAAATACTGCTTTGCGATGGCCAATTTTTCTTCCGCCACGTAACCTGGACGTAAAAGTATTAATTAGGTTTTAAAAAAACACTTAAAACTTACGTGTTTACGGATACGATAGCCCTGTGGGAGCAGCGATCTCAACTGTATCAGAGTATCAGGTTCGTTTTCGTAATATTAATAAAATATATTAATAATATAATAAAAAACGTACACGTACACGATAGCTCAGTGGGAGCAGAAAGGGTAACTGTATCAAAGATCTAGGTTCTTTTAAAAAAAAAAATTACCGACCTGACATATCGATGAGTTCCATGCGATCTCGCAGCGGCTCCGGTATGGTGTCAAGGACGTTGGCCGTGCAGATGAAGAGCACTCTCGATAGGTCCACCGGCACGTCCAGGTAGTGATCCAGGAAGTTGGAATTCTGCTCGGGGTCCAAGAGCTCCAGGAGAGCGGAGGAGGGGTCACCATGCATACCTCTAACAGTTTTTTTTTATTAAGGAATGGTAGCCATATTTACACCCGTACAGTGATTATCTTAATTAGAGCATTCTAGAAAAAAATACAAAAAAAATATGGCACTAAAGATATTCAATGTTTTATATTACCTTCAATACAATAAATGTAATACGAATCTAGAGTAGACCACTGAACCACTGAACCACTGGACCACTGGACCAATGGTCACATATCATTTAAGATTAACCAACATTTTTATCAATAATAATTATGTACAGAAAAGCCGATAATCATAATGACTTAATTACAAGCATACTTTGTTTTACCGAGAAGGTAGAAGAAGATACTTCTTGACCAACTCACCTCCCAATCTTATCCACCTCATCGATCAGCACCAGAGGATTCTCGGTGTTGGTCTTCTTCAAACACTGCACCAGCTTCCCGGGCATGGCTCCCACGTATGTCCGTCTGTGCCCCTTGATCTCCGCCACGTCGGTCATCCCGCCCACTGAGAACCGGAAGTACTTCCGGTTCAATGCACGTGCTATTGATCTAGCTGGAGTAAAAAAATATATTTTAGAATGTACTGGATTAGGCTTAATACATAATACTGCATAGTTATACATATCGTATGAATCCGTACAGAAATAATTTAGTAAGAGACCATTTTTTATTCTTTTTTTTAAGTAAGAGGAGAGTAAACGAGCTGGCGGGTCACAGATAATTTGTGATCACCGCCGCCCATGAACTCTAGCAACATCTGAGGATTTACAGGAGCGTTGCCGGCCTAGTAGGTGGAGGTAAACGCCTTTTTTGAAGGTACCCATGTCGTACCGATTTGGAAATACTGCCAAAGGGAGTTCCTCACACATTCGACTGGTACGTGGAAAAAATGTACTTGAGAACCGCACAGTGGAGGATCGCCACACATCCAGGTGGTACAGATGGTATTGGAGGCGATGGCACGCTGTGCGGTGCGGGATTCGGCGGTAGGCATCAGATCGAATAGTTCTTCAGACCACTCCGCGTGGTAAATGCGGTAGAAGACGCACAGAGATGCGACGTCTCTACGCAATGCCAAAGAGTCCAGCCGTTCACAGAGCACCGGGTTCCCGGTAATCCGAACGGCTCTCCGTTGTACGCGGTCAAATGGTAAAAGCTTATATTGGGGTGATCCGGACCGGAGATGAGGACAGTACTCCATGTGTGGCCGGACTTGAGCCTTATAGAGCGCAAGTCTTTGGCCAGGCTTGAAATACTGCCTCGCTCTATTGATCACTCCCAATTTCATCGAGGCCAACTTGGCCGTGCTTTCCAGATGACCACGAAACTGACAATCGCTCGAAATGTCCAGACCCAGTATTCTGATTCTTGGCGAGGCAATGAGGGTGATGCTCCTGAAGAGCGGTGATACAACAAATGGGGTTTTCTTAGTGGTAAACGCGCAAACTTGTGTCTTCTGGGGATTTACCTGAGCGTGGTTCAGTTCACCCCACTCAGTGACCATCCCCAAGGAAGTCTCTATAGAAGCGACATGTTTCTTTCGGCACTCGTCGACGTTTTCCTGAGAGACCTGCACGGCCGGAATATACCGCATCCCCAGTGCTGTCATCCGCATAACAATGTGTGTTGGGAATATCCAACATATCATTGTTGTTGATGTGCAGGAGGAACAGAATTAGGGATAGCACACAGCCTTGGGGTACACCAGCATTCACGGGCTTGGGGTCCGAGCAAAAACCGTCCATATAGAAACATTTGGTAAGAGTCCATATATAAATAATTTAGTAAGAGTCCATAAAGAAATAATTTAGTAAGAGTCCATATATAAATAATTTAGTAAGAGTCCATATAGAAACAATTTGGTAAGAGTCCATATATAAATAATTTAGTAAGAGTCCATATAGAAACAATTTGGTAAGAGTCCATATATAAATAATTTAGTAAGAGTCCATATAGAAACAATTTGGTAAGAGTCCATATATAAATAATTTAGTAAGAGTCCATATAGAAACAATTTGGTAAGAGTCCATATATAAATAATTTAGTAAGAGTCCATATAGAAACAATTTGGTAAGAGTCCATATATAAATAATTTAGTAAGAGTCCATATAGAAACAATTTGGTAAGAGTCCATATATAAATAATTTAGTAAGAGTCCATATAGAAACAATTTGGTAAGAGTCCATATATAAATAATTTAGTAAGAGTCCATATAGAAACAATTTGGTAAGAGTCCATATATAAATAATTTAGTAAGAGTCCATATAGAAACAATTTGGTAAGAGTCCATATATAAATAATTTAGTAAGAGTCCATATAGAAACAATTTGGTAAGAGTCCATATATAAATAATTTAGTAAGAGTCCATATAGAAACAATTTGGTAAGAGTCCATATATAAATAATTTAGTAAGAGTCCATAAAGAAATAATTTAGTAAGAGTCCATATACAAATAATTTGATAAGAGTTCATACAGAAACAATTTGGCAAGAGCACCAATGTTTCTATAAATAATAAATTTACCATAACCATAGTAAAATTTCAATATTTTCTTTTGTTGAATAACAACAATACATTTTTCCAAGCTACAGCTAAATATCTTAATGTTTTTTAATTGCTTACTACCCAATTTTACAAACTACAGTTAAATGTTTTAATCATTATATAATAGCTTAGTACCTATACTGGTCTTTCCGACCCCGGGAGGTCCGTGGAAGCAGAGTATCTTCCCCTGGGTACTCCCCTTGAGCTGCGACACCGCTATGAACTCCAGGATGCGTCTTTTGATATCCTCCATCCCGTAGTGGTCCTCGTCCAGGATAACCTGTGCCTCCTCCAGCTTGAGATTCTCTTCCGATGATACTCCCCACGGGAGGGAGGTCAGCCAGTCCAGGTAGCACCGGGTCACACTGGAGATGTTGTTAATTATCCGTATAATATACATAACACTAATCAGTTCAGTGCAGTGGTTTTATATTATCTGTTTGCGAGCAATTCTTTTGTTTGGTACCTATTGACAAATTAGTATCATCTCCGAATTAAGGTTTTCTAATTTTTGGTTTAAGTTCCTTAATGCGTCTTAGGAGTAGTGAGATTTAGTATAAATCGACACGAAATGAAATGACGTACAATTTGTGTGTGTGTGTGTGTATATATCTATCTCTCTCTCTCTCTCTCTCTCTCTGCGTATTTCTGACTCTCTCTGTCTCTTTTTATCATATAGCCTCAACACAAGTTTGTACAGAGACTTGGAAATTTTGTGAAGACGCATTTGTTATTTGTGTTTTGTGTTAAATAATATTGTTTTATTACTGCAATTAAGTTTTGTGTTAAATTACAATATGACACAATGATGATATTTAAAAATCTGTATTCATTTAGTATTTATTTTCATATAATGTATAATTTACTATTTGTGTATATTTTACTACTGAGTTTAAAGTTCATGTGTAATTAACTTCTTTAGATTATTTAGCTTTAAAAAATATAATAAAATAATATAGAATTACATTCGGAGTTGAAGAAAAAGTGCAAGGAACTTTTTTTGCATTTATATTTTCCACCAATAAAGGTAGAAGCACACTAACTTGAACTCCGAGCTGTGGCTCTCGAGGAAGTTGAGCTTGTTGAGCTCCTCGTCGATGACGGCCTGCACGGCGGCCGGCACGGTCTTGTCAGCGAGGCGCTCCCGCAGCTTGTCCCCGATGGCGTCCTTGTCGTCCTTCTCCAAACCGAGCTCCTTCTTTATTACCTGCGTAAACAAATATTACAAAAAAATGTACATATTGTAATGTCTCTAACATTGTTAAATTACATATATATAAAGAGCAACTGTTGAGTTCCTGGCGGCCGTCCTCAGCGGAGCAGCGGCGGCGGCGGACTGACTACGCCGACCTTATTATTGTAATAATTGATTCAAAAGTGCGTGTAAATGTCTACTTGAATAAAGATATTTTGAATTTGGAACGTGAGTTAGGTTTTCTATTTATAAAACAATTATACAGACGATGAAACTTTTCTTACTAAGGATTTAAAGATCGAAATTCTAATGTATACATAACACACGCTGTAGCTCAAGCATGTGACATTGAACATTAATGAGAGGTCAAATTACTCCTTAATAGTAGTATATCTATTCATTTAGAGTAAGTTCGTTTCTATCACTTCATATTACCTTGAGCTGTTCGTGCAGGATGTACTTCCTGTGCTGCTGCTTCACTTTCTCCTCCACCTCCTTACCGATCTTCTGCTGCAGCTTGGACAGCTCGTACTCCTTCTTCAGGAGAGACAGCGACAGCATCAGGCGTTTGGGGATCTGGTAAATACATTTCATTTGTATTCTAAGCTAAGATTTGTCTAGTCTCCTTATTTCAGTTAGGAGTAATTCGTACTGCGTTAAAAACAATCTCTTAGTTTTACAAAAAGATTTTATTCTTTAGTTGCTTTGAAAGAAACCATTGAAAAGGTGAAGCGTACTCTAAAGAGACCATATGAAAAAAATCGTACGAGTAGCGCGTGCGTGTACGTTTGCGAGTTTTGTGTGTGTGTGAGTTGAACGTGTTCATTATTTGTACATGTGTGTGAGTATCGCGTGTATAAGAGGAGTGCGTGTTTGTGAATAGTGAAGGTGTGTAAGTGTAAGTATCGATAATTTACGACCGACACTGTATCGAAAGTAGATACTTCAGTGGTATCGTGTCATCCCTAAGCAGTACACGTGTATGGATGCGTGCGTGGTGGTCTCACTTCCATCTCCTGTAAGACGGACTGAAGGTCGGCTGGCTCGGCGGCGGTGAGAGCAGCGCCCAGGTCCGCGAGGTACACGGGGTCGTCCACCACCCTCTGACCCTGCGCTAACATGTGATGAAGGGACTCCCTGTGGAGGGGGGGATATATCACATACACATATACCACTAAATATTTCACTGTATAGAACCAACAACCATGTTAGCCGTTAATTTCTCAAATTCAATATACAAAGATATTAACATAATCAAGAGAACTCTGTGATGTCTAAAATTCTGTGCAGACGGACTTAGGTGTGACTAATATCATTAAAAAACCTTTTTCTTTTGTTTGATGTGGCAGCCCCAGTAAGTTTGACCAGTACTATTAAATAACTTTTTTTGATATGGCAACCCTAAACATCTAAAACCTCCCAATTTAAATAAATTCAATTGTTTATATTTCTTTAGTGAGTTAGTTACTCATTTAAATTAGTTTATCTGATAAAAATACGTTTGTGCAATTGATATTTTTATCTTTAAACGAGGAACAGTGTACCTGTACAATGGATTCATATTGATAATATCACGGATCGTCTTTATGATCTCCTGAGTCAGAGCTTTGACCTCCTCGTTCTGCTGGAACTTCTCGTGCATCATGTTCTCGACCTTCACCATCATGACCTGGTCGGGAGTGGTCTTCTTCGTTTCCTGAGCTTCCTCAGCTTTCTGAGCTTCCTTGTCCGGTTCAGCTTCGGCGTCGCGTCGGTGCTTCGGAGTGGCCGCTCTGGTGTTACGGTACTTCCGCCTGCGTCGCTCCGCGTCCGTCTCTTCGCGGGCGACGTTAAATTCAACGTTAAATACGGGAAACTTGAGCTTCATTTCTGAAATTTATAATTATAAATTTCAGAAACGAAGCTACAAGCTTTATATCATTCAAGAGATACTTTACGATACTCAATTCTACTGAGAAAAGTGACAGGAATGCAACATACCCGCCGGCCCGGTCTCGATCTCATCCTCGACGAACTGTCCCGTTATCTTAATCCGCCGGTGCGCCATCACCACGAGCCGCAGCTTGTACTCCATGTCCTGCATCTCGTGGATCTGAGCGAACACGCCCACGTCGTTCAAGTCATCCAGACTGGACACGACATCCGACTTATCGTCTTCTTTCTTACGTAAAAATATACCAACATACGGCTGGTTTAGTTTCACTTTTCGTCGTATTAAATCTATTAGCGCCGGGTTTGAGATCTGTAAAGGTAATGTGTGTGAGCACAGACGGAACTACCAGTGTGTAATGATTAACATTCATACTAGACACACTGCACGTTAAATAGAATTAGTTTAAATAGAACAAATATTTAAAATCACAAACTCTAAATAATAATTAACTAGGGGCGCCAACAAACCCTCAATTTCGACTCGCTGCGCTCGCAAAATCTCGGGTGCCGTTTGCATATTGAGCGAAGCGAGCCCAGTGTATTCACTCATCGATTCCTATTGACTTCAGTGGGATATCAGTTTTTTGACATTATATTAAAAAAAATTTTTTTTTTTGGACATTTTTCAAAAAAATTTTTTTTAAAAACCATCACCTAATGTGTGTCTTTTTGTTTGCAAAGTTTCATAGTTTTCCGTCAAGTAGTTTTTGAGCCAATTCGTGACAAAGAATGCAAAAAGTCTCCAGTAAAACGCTCCGCTCACTTCGTTCGCTTCGCTCAATAATTTAGAATCCTGTTAATTCTCTGATTTTTTGCTCAAAATTTTGTTAAATATTTTTCTTTACTATACTATATATACTATAATATTAAACAATGAAGGATTCATTGAGCGAAGGGAGTGTAGCCAGCAGACTGGAGACTTTTCCACATTCTGTCACAAATAGATTCGAAAACTACTTGATGGAAAATTATGAAATTTTGCAATCAAAAAGACATACATTAATTGATAATTTTAAAAAAAATATGGAGAAATGTCATGTCGTTGAGGAATAATCGTCAAAAAACATCAGTATCCCATTGAAGTCAATGGGGAAAAAAATTCAAGCAAAAAATTTGCTTTACAATGAAATCTCCTACATTACCAATATTGTTCACAACAATGAGTCATTACACTGGGCTCGCTTCGCTCAATATGCAAATGGCACACGAGATTTCGCGAGTGCAGCAAGTCAAATTTGAGGGTATGTTGGCATCCCTAGTATATATATAATATACAGAGTGACCTTGATATAACAAACCTGAATATAACTATTTTATCAATTTAACAAATTATTCAAAATCTCAACAGCCAATGAGAGTTAATAACAAATATACCATCACATTACAAATACATTTGGCAAAAAACTATTTTATAACAAATTTTCAATGAAAATATTAAGAATTTATAATTATTTTTTTTTACCTCGTTCAAACAAATAACCTAACCTCTTTATAACAAACCTCATAGTAAAGAATTATTTCATATAATTAATATTTTCAAATTCCCTTCAGTATCGTTATATTGGGGTTGCACTGTATTATTTAAAACAAGTATTACTACTATTTCAATAACAGAAAGAAAATTAAATGTATCACCTCAATCAACTTAATAAACCTCGGGAAGACTGGATTTCTATTGATAGCAATGACAGGCACTTGTGGCCAAACTTCAGGTACGGCAACCGTAGCTGGCAGTTGACTTGAGAATAATGGAGGATCTTCTTTAGTCTCTGTAGGTTCCTCGTCTTCTGGATTGCTTTTACTTGAATAATGTCTCCTTGTATGAGCCTGGAACAACATGCCGACATAAAATTATTTATAGTAGCGACAAAAGCCCCATTTATTTGTGAAAATAGTTTTTTGTTTAGTCATTTATGTTTTCAAATTATTATACATAGAAATATGATGTGTGATTTTTAAAGTTTATATTAGGATAGCAAGTCAAAGAACACTTCGAAAACGCTTAATGTAATTGTTTGTAACCTCGGTACTCTGAAGTTTAGACTAATAACTTTGGACTTGACATGGTTTTGTCAACTAAAAATTTACCTGTTTTACCGCCGAACATCCTTCATAGTAACAACATATTCGTGGATTGCGAGTCCCGTAAACATTAAGTCTATTAAAGGAACGACTTCCCACCGGCTTGCAATGTGATGCAATTTTTGTTACATTACGAACTATTTGTGAAGAAAGTCTTGTTTGATTAAAAATAACAGTATTCCGAACTAATGTACTCGCTATGTGCATATTTTATGTTTATTCTGAATTGACCTATCTTACATAAAGCAATTTCATTCAAAAAATAGATTAATTCTTTAAAAAAGGTTAATTTTCCAGATTCTTCAAACATTAATGTTCAAATTTGCTGTCATTTGTCAACAATAAATCTGTCAACTGTCAATATGTCATAGGTATTAAAAAATAATATAACATCGATTAATCTTAAAAAAACATTTTAATTCAAACATTCTTTAGGTATTTTCAAAGAAGTGATATATGCATATTTATATTCGTATTATATATAATAAATATAATTGTCCTAATTTCTTTTGCAATTCAGACAATTGAATGTCAATTGACGACGACAAACAGATTGCTACAATGTTTTGTATAATGTCAATTGTAACAAAAAAAATTAATAAATAAAATGTCAATTGTTAATTTTGAAAGTGACAAATGTGTGTGGAGTACATGTGGACAATGTAAATAATTTATATTATTCTAATCATTAAACAACAATATAATTTGTACAATTATATATGAGATATTTACAACTCCTTCGAAGGCTTAGTACTGTTAGTAATATTGTGTTTGGATATGTCGGGGTATTAAGTCCAAAGCTTATTATCCTATATTATTCTATTTCGTATAGGAAATTATGAAAATGGAGGTATCATCTGCAGAAGTCGATAAAAAATGTATAAGGGAAGGACAAGCAGAAATACGTCTTGCCTCTGAAAACGTTTTCTATAACCCTGTGCAAGAATTCAATAGAGATTTAAGTATAGCGGTACTGAGTATATTTACAGAGGATTATAAAACTGAGAAACTGGCAAAGATAAAAAAAAAAGAGAATAAAATTTGTGAAAATGTTGTTGAAGATGCAACTGGAGAACATACTGAGGTTTGTTTTTTACATATTACATTATATTTTGTCAAAAATCTATTTTATAAAAACATGAATATGTTATAATAATATTCAAAAGCACCATATATATATATAATATATACAAATTATTTCAGATTCCCATAACAATACTAGAAGCGTTATCGGCCACTGGTCTCAGAAGCATTAGATATGCCAAGGAAGTGCCAAATATTACTAAAATAATAGCCAACGACCTCTCCCAGCAGGCCGTGGAGACGATACGGGCCAATGTTATACATAATAATGTAGAGTCACTTGTGGAGACCAGCCACGACGATGCATGGTAAGTACAATGTATGGTATACAGTTATTAATAACTGTGCTAGTGATATAAGATAAAAGATAATCTAAACCTATTAAAAGTATGGTAGCGTGTGTGTGTGTTTATGTGTGTGTGTGTGGTTCCTAAGGTCATCATTAATTGGTAAGATGTAACTTTACCTCCACCTTTATTGGCTATTATTTTCCCTCATCTGAAATCAACCTTTCTAAATAGCTCTCAGATAACAGGATCATTCCAACTTACTTGGCAATGGTCTTTATATTCTGGCTGCATTGCTCAAAATCTTCAATAATTCATTAATATCATAATATTCTGATGTATTAACTGTATTACTGTAAAGTTTCATAGAAATATATTCTGTAATTTTAGAGTGAAAGACATACATACATACTTTCTGCTAGTACAACCTTTTATATTTATTATAGCAGCATAACATTAAAAATAATAATAATCAATGAAATAATCATTACGGAGCCTTTTTTCTATCCAGCTTTATTATAAATTAATTTAGATTATTACTTTGTATCAGCATGGTGATGTACAAACACAAACACCCATCAAAGAGGTTTGCAGCGATCGACCTTGATCCGTACGGCTGTCCCTCAATATTCCTTGACTCCGCGGTTCAAAGCATTCAAGACGGCGGTCTCCTATTAGTGACCGCAACCGACATGGCAGTGTTGGCCGGGAACTCACCGGAAACATGCTACTGCAAATACGGTGCAATAAGTTTAAAAACAAAATGCTGCCATGAAATGGTAAAATACAATATTCAATATTTTTTTATCTGTAATTTATTTATTTCTTTTTTTTCAAATTATCATTAATTCATTTATCTTTGTAAATGTAAATGAGCATAGTTTGCCAATATTATATATATAAAGATTTAATTTTCAGGCATTAAGAATACTATTGCAGTGTATAGAACAGCACGCAAACAGATACAGTCGGTACATAGTACCTCTGGTCAGTGTGTCCGCAGACTTCTACATCCGGGTCTTTGTTAAGATATACTCGGGAGCCATACACTGCAAGAAAACTACCAGGTACTGCACATGTACCAACAGTGTCACTTACTTACCATACTTTATATTAAACTACATTCAATGTTGCTTTATTACATTAATATTAATATTTAACACTAAACCTACCGACAATTCTTGTATACCTGTTCCTACCGCACGCCGTCAAATTGAACGGTAATTAAAAGTTATTTTATTATATAACGCAGGTAATAATGGAAATAACTAAAAGTAAAGAGTGAAGACAATATTATATCCATATTCTAAGAATTGTCATGTAGTTTGATAACGATATTATAACGTTTAAAAATGTGTAAGTTTTACAAAAGTTTAAGAACTGTCAATTTGACCGGTACTTGGTAGGTTTAGTGTTAAATTATTAAAATTGGACATTCCATTCAAAAGTTCACTACGCGTGTGAAATCGCGAGGCATTGCTAGTTAGTTGTAAAGATGTTACTTAGCGTGTGTTGTGAACGTGGTCGTCAGATACGTCTGTTTGTTCATTGTTTTTATATATTATTTTAATTATAATATAATTTTATTGTATTCACTGTCTCTAACTTTGAGCAATGACTTTATTGAGCGAAGCGAACGAAGTGAGCGGAGCGTTTTACTGGAGACTTTTTGCATTCTGTCACGAATTGGCTGGAAAACTACTTGACGGAAAATTATGATATTTTACAATCAAAAAGACACACATTAGGTGATGGTTTAAAAAATATATATTTGAAAAATGTGGTCAAAAAAAATTTTTTTTGTTTAAATTTCATGCCATAAAACTGATATCTCATTGAAGTCAATGAGAAACGATGAGCCAATACACGTGGCTCGCTTCGCTCAATATGCAAACGGCACCCGTGATTTCGCGAGCGCAGCGAGTCGAAATTGAGAGTTTGTTGGCGCCCCTAGTATATATATATATATTTTTTTATTGTGACCAATGTAATTAATATTAACATGTGTTGTCAGTAAATTATCAATGGTGTACCGCTGCGTGGGGTGTGATAACATAACACTGCAACCGATGGGGGGCTTCAAACCAAACCCAACGGAAAAGAACCCGCAGCAAGTGAAGTCCTATCTGCCTACCGCGCCGCCCGTGGGGGACTCCTGTGAGCATTGCAACCAAAGGCATCAGGTGAGATTAAAACTTTTATTATTTTGTTTTTTGTTGAATAAATGTATTAATTTAATTAAATTATCAGTCCAAAATTACAGCTTTTGTTAAGATTGTTTGAACAAGACTTGGTTGTTCAAAATATCGAATTAATATGATACTTTATTAAGGAGCGACACAATGCGTTAATATGAAAAAGACTTTAAAATTATACGCTTTTATAAAATACAAACTAAAATATAAAGAAAATACTATTTACTGTATTCTTAATATAAATATTATAATTCATGTTTTTTTTTAGTTTTTTAACTATCACTTCTTCGCTTCGGACTAAATAATTCATGTCACTAAGATTTCAGTTGATAACAAAATTAGCTAATTAACTTCCTCTCCATATAACATTTCAGCTCGGTGGTCCGATATGGTCCCACCCGCTCCACGACGAGTCCTTCGTGGGCAGGGTCCTCACGCACGTGCAGAACAACCCCCAACTCTTCAACACCGGCAAGAGATTGCACGGAGTGTTGTCTATGGTGAGGGAGGAGCTGCACGTGCCTCTGTATTACACTCTGGATAAACTGTTTGGAAGGGTACACTTGGAGACCATGCCGATGTTGGTTATGAGGTGAGTCTTCATTACCAAGAAAGTACTTGCTGCAAGAAAAGACTAAACACTTTTACTGATGATTTCAATTACATATTTATTATTTATTAGAATGAATTAGAACACAAACATAACGAATTTATTAGGTTCAAAAAATAACATTATTATTTAGTTATTTAACTGGTTACACTCCGCACACTTCAGCGAGTTTAACGAATGGGTGGTACAGATGTTTTATTAAAAAATTAATATATTTTCCGGTCTTTTTAAATAACGAGGTCACCCACACTAACCATTGTACAAAGAGCCGCGCGGCAACGGACTCTACTAACAATCAAAAAATTTGTGAAAATTCAGATAATTTATATTCTTATTATTCTAGTTGAGTCTTATGAAACGGAAACCTCCGGCGTTTCTAGTGTCGCTATAAGTATAACCCGTGTACATGTTATTAACAACACCTAAGTCTGTTTTTACACGGTCTTTTTTTACACGGTTTTGAAATAACACGGTTTGAAAATAAAATATTTTTAATTTTTTTACACGATTTTATTCCATTTAGCACGATAAAAAAATTTTTGGGCTTAATTTTTTTTGTCAAATTTAAGTTCTGCGAAATATGTTCATATTACAAATTTAGATTAATTCCCTTTTTGTGAATAATCTTCAATAACTATGCTTGTAAAAATAAACATTGTATATGTGATTTAATTAAATAAACATGAATACTTGTTCTTAAAAAATCTTTGTTTTTCACTAATTTTAATAGGTTTTAGAGATTAGGAACCAATCACCTATTTTTGCATACGATCAATGTTTTTTTACACGGTTTTTTCTGAAAACAATTTCCGTGTAAAAACAGACTTAGGTGTATAGTGATCTTGTAAAGTGTAAGAGTAAAGCGACCAGCGCATTGTTGTGAACACTAGATCGTAATTTGTAAATAACGTTTGTTTGTTGTGATGTTTGAATATATTATAATTATTAATATCCGATGTCCCGCGAGCAGGTCGGCAATCCTGAATGCAGGGTATAAAGTGTCGTACTCCCACGCGGCCAAGCTGTCCGTCAAGACGTCTGCGCCGGCGCACCTGGTGTGGGACATTGTACGTACCTGGGAGAAAACACACCCAGCCAAACCCGCCAAGTATGTAAATATACAATAATAAAATCAGTCACAATTCTTCTTTATAAGTATCTACAGGAAATTATTTCCAAAATTGCCTCGTTTTTTATCTGTAATATCTCCTACAAAAGGAATTTAAATTTAATTAAAATAACACTTGACGGTGTCGTCGTGCGAGTGTGTGTGTGCGAGTCGTTGGGCGCCAATCACGCCGCTCGAGAGCGTCAGTCCCTCTCTTTCTACCCTGGGATTAGTTTGTCAAAGACTATAACAAGGGCTGCACCGCTAGTACTCTGCCTCTGGCTTGACTTTATTATTTAGATAATTAATTACTATTTTATTTGTAAATGTGGTTAACACATATGTATAATTACTGCCTGTCTCATCGATTATATGATAGAACTATATACCCTCATTGTACTTCTTCTCATCTTATCAAATTCCAACGTATACATCACTTAAACTATGTACTTGTAGAATGATGTATTTAGAATGTTAATTTGTTTATATTATTCGAGGTTGGAAGCGGATCCCGTGGCGCGCTACATCCTACAACAGGAGATAACAAACAATGTAGACCTCAGCGAACGACCGGACGCAAATCCCATCAGCAGGAGGGACGGCCAGCTGCGGTTCCAGTTGAACCCCGCTCCGCACTGGGGACCCGGCGCCAGGGCGGTCGTCAAGTATGTCTCATATACACATACTTATTTATTGAAGTGTCGCGTTACTCATTGAGACATTTAATAATTAACGAAGTCTAATAATAGAATAAACAGTACAAATTTGTATTATCTGGACAAAAAAAGGCAGAGACTTGTAACATACAGGTAAAATGGCGGTTATTGTGTATATATAACGTATAAATTATCGTTTCATAATGTTCAGAACAACACTTCTGAAGTTTTGGTTTAAATTTTTATTAAAAATGTTTTCATGTGATAAAGATGCAATCGGAAAATAAATTAAATGATCAAAGATTAAATAATCATGGCGTTAACATAACATGGCGTTGTATTTTACTGCAGTGTGGGGGAGGACAAGGTGTCGAAGGCGATACGGAACCAGAATAAGAACACCAAGAGCAAACGCGTCGAGAAGCGAGGTCACTCACCCGAAGACGAGGACCCGCGCAAGAAGATCAACCCTGAGCACTGAGCAACTAGTTCTATCAATTAAATGTTGAAAAGATATATTTTTAAAGCGTTTTCTTTGAATATAAAATATCGATATATATAAATAATTTGTTTGATTTATGGAAGAACCTTAAAGTGTACAGCTACGTATCGTACTATGATTGAGAGTCAGCTTAAAACACACTTTCCTTAAATCTATTATATCTCGAGAACTGAAAATATAGATTTTGAAATGACTATGAGCGACGTCACCCTTTATGTATCGTCTGCTCGTTCATAAAATCTTGTTCACTAAAAAATAAGGCTAATGATGATCGTATCATATCGTCGATAAATATTAGATAAGAAAAGTACATTAAAGAAACAGTGGTGGAGCCCAGCTGTAGTCGTGTAGTCAACTGACTGCAGCTCGTATTGGGCTGGCTCGACTGGGGAAGAACCACTACCCTCTCGCGGAAGATCGACGTGTAGTAACCAAATTCATTTTGTTAAGATTATATATGAATATATTTCCAACTTCATTCATTTCTAACAATGGTTAGGCGTATGATAGCACTGGGATTGCGATATATTCCGGCCGTGCAGGGCTCTCTGGAGAAATCGTCGACTAGTACCGAAAAAAATTGTATATAAATGGACACCTCCTTGGAGGTGTCTCGGTATGGTCCTCCTCGTCCTCGAATGTTGTAAAAGATTAGGGGTGGCGATGATCACGTATTATTTGTGGCCCGCACGATCGTTTACTTACTTAAATTAATAATCTTTAGTGTTTTAGTATTCTTTTAAATGCGCTCTTTAATATATATTTTTTTATAACAAAACCATTTTGATAATGTTGTTACGATTGTAATTAATTCAATTTCAATATTAGCACGTCCGAACGCATTTGTATTAAATTTAAAATAAAAACATTATTATGGATTAATATTCACTTCTACTTACATCTTTAATATAAAGAAGTATTTTATTTAGATCGATAAACAGTTCTGGAATTTGCAACAAACGTTCAAATGGCTCGTCATATTTTATCTGCTCTTATCTTATTTAAAATAACATATTATGATTTGCTATGTCAAATATACGTATCTAGCTCTAAGCTGTCAAAATTAAAATGTCAACGTCACAAAAATGAGCAATATCAGCAATACATTTTAACAATTACATTTTACATATTGTTTCTTGATGAGAAAGACAAAGGGCATTATTAATAAATGTAATATAATAGTCGCCGCACAATAGGCGTTATCGATTAACTTAATAAAAATACACAGTATGCACGTGCTGAGGTGTTTATCGTATAATTTATAGTATTTTCATTGACTTTTGAACTCGACCCTCTTAATCAAATAGTGAATGTTTTTTTATAAAAAATGAAGTTTCCTCTTCCGATATGGAGTCACCTCAAGACTTTATTAATTGTTATTATGCTATCCGCCGCGTATGGCCAAGATAGAAAGGTAAATATAAACTTTATTACAACTTTTTACGTGTTTTAATGAATTAATTATAGTTTCTGGTTTTGATGACATTTTATAAGGTATCATTACATTACATAAACTGTAAAGAGTTCAAGTTTTCATGAGATCTTATATTATCCAGATAACTGCAAAACTGAATCCTGGCTGCTCATCATGTTCATCAGATACAGTCTTGGTATATGTAAAGTGTGATGGTTCAGCTGACACTATTCACCAGATATGGGATTTCACAAGGCATATACCAACAGTTATTATAACAGTTGCTTCTTTAAAATCAACCCTAAATATTACTTGGGATGGTTTTTTGCCCTCAAAATTTGAATGGTCTGAAGAACCTCAGTATAGCTTTGCGGCGGCCATTGATAAGGTAAATTAGAATTACATTAATAATTATATACTCCTAAGAAACTATACAGTAATTATTATAGGAACTTTGTACATTTTAACAAAACTATTGTATCTATCGTAACATTAACTCCTAGTTCATTATAATGTTATACTAAATAATATATAATAATATTACCATCATTATTATGTTTAAGTAAAATTACATAATATTCACAGTCAAGTTTCCTTGATTCTCATTATTTAACTATAACAATGATTCAGAAGTGTATGGGTGGATCATTTATTGTAATATTAACTTTATCTCATTGTGTTAAAGCTTATAATAATTCTGGCAATTATAATAAATGTAGACCACCTGTGATGTGGCATGTTTGAACAAGGCATCTTGTGTACTAACATTACTGTGGTATAATAAATGACGTTTTATTTAATTATCTTTTGTTAATGGAAAATTATAGTAATGTTTTTCAGCCATTACGGGTTTACTTTATTTTTCTATGTTTAACAACAAATTTTATGTTATTTTGACTGTCACAAGAAGTAAAAAAGGTTTCAAATCTTCCCAGTCATTTGCCGGAACATTACAAACAATATGACTTTGCTTTGTTTTAGATTTTAAGTAGGTTAACTCCGGAACGACATTCTATAGATATACTATATAAAATAATTATAACGTATACTGTTATGTCAGTTTAGTGTTATGTAAAAATATTTTTTTTTACAGTTGTATGAGTATAATGATTTAGAAGACAACGGTTATATTGATCCAAAGTTCCCTCAAAAGGAATATAAACTGAACAAAATCGTCTGGCATCTCGATGACAGCAAGCTTACGGGAAGCGAGGCCATGGTACAATTACATGGCCTTCTTAATCACAAGCGACTCCAAGGAACAATTCATATTAAGGTACTTAAGTATATTAGAAGGTTCTCATTTACATACTTCATGTAAGGTTTCTTAACTAATTAGTTTACAAGTTTAATTAGATTTACAAGACTGAAATGTAATACTTGAAGTCAACTGTTGCCCGCCTGAAGGATTATATTGAGAGCTGATTGTCTTGGTTAATTGAGAACCCAACAAATTTGGATGTTTCCTTTATTTATTCTTTATTTTTTATTTATTATTAACAAATCATTAGGCGGCTTATCGAACTGACTGCGATGGTTCCAGTCGCTGCACATTGCTCACTAAATATATTGACCTTCATGAAATAATAATCACAATAAAAACAACTCTAGCTGAGTTTGTTATTTGGATCTTCTCAGAGCAGGGGCGTTCGGAACCCATTTAACTTAGTTTTTACATTAGAGAGTGCCTTTAGATTTATCTAAATGATATTATGATATCAATGCCACAAGTATGCCCTCTTGTCACTCAAATTTGTCAAACACAAGTAATCACTGGTATTGATTCAAAGTGGAAAAAATATAAATGAATAAATAAATAAATAAAAAATATAGTTTTGAATGGCATTTTAGATAATCACAAAAAAAAGGTTAAGTTTAGTGAGACCACGCTGAGATGTACTTATAAGATCATAAGATTTTAGATTAACACTAAACCTACCGACAATTCTTGTCTGTGTTCCTACCGCACGCCGTCAAATTGACCGTTAATTAAAAGTTATTTTATTATATAACGCATTTAATAATGGAAATAACTAAAAGTAAAGAGTGTAGAAAATATTATATGCATATTCTAAGAATTGTCATGTAGTTTGATAACGATATTATAACGTTTAAAAATGTATAAGATTCACAAAAGTTTAAGAACGGTCAATTTGACCGGTACTTGGTAGGTTTAGTGTTAAGTATTGAAAAATAATTGAAGGTAGTGATTGTCAGTTATTATTTTCTGCATTAGGACATCATATCGATGGAAATCTGGATTGTTAGTATGTCATTTTAGATGTTTTTTTTTTTAACTTCACATACACAAAAATTATGTTTAAGGTGCTTGGAACCGAGGAGTTCTATAGGGGGACCATAAGGAAACTCCATTGTTAAATAATTATGATTAAAAAAGTATTAGCAATTTTTTTTTCTTTCTCAGCTGGATCTGATCCCGTTCAAAGATTACGCAACCGACCTGCCCCATCTCATCCACACGGCCAACTCGACTCTCTTCGACATAAGCCTAGTGAACCTGACCACCAGCCAGGAGTACAACGCCTCCCGGTACGCGCTCCACCTGGTGGTGCTCAGCACCGACCACGTCACCCGCAACATGTCCTACACCGTACAGAAGAGTCTTGATGATGAACACACTCCGGCCGTGTTCGAGGTCAGCGCTATTATAATATAACAAATATTTTTCTTTACAAAACTTGCATATTTGTTGGCTTTTTTATATATATATATATATACTATCTTTTACCCGGACCTCGTCCGCGTTGTGTAATCTTTTACCTCGATAAAAGCTGGTTAAGACCGCGCGGCTGTATTGATGTGATCTTCTATATTTCACTCAATTTACATAATATCATAATGTACTATTTATTTCAACCTTTCTCAAGAATTGTACTATCTTTGAGTAAAAATCGTACAGAAATTCGTTCAGTACGTTTAGAGAAAACCAATTATATAAAAAAAGACAGCTTTTTAGAAGTTTGCTTTGTATACACGTAGATATGTCAGTGTAAGACGACTAACTTTAAACAACTTCTTCAAACAGTGACATCTGTATTAATTCATCCACAACTGAACCTCACCTCACAGATAATAGAGATCCAAACGCCGTCCCTGTACCTGTCGGGCGCGGGCGGCTACCTCCAGTTCCGCCCCGTCAGCTACACGCAGCCCCAGCGAGGGTTCGCCAGCTCCACCGTCACGCACGTATCGGACTTGCACAGGTCGGACCCATTAACCCATTATCTATTATTTAATCTGTTTTCAAAATTACATTTCTTTTAATATAATCTGTTGCACTTTATTGATTTTTTTTGCTAAACGTTTTCAGGACTACCCTCCCTTACTCCAGCACACTAAGATGTTTCTATGAGAATTTTGATGAAGCCAATTTACTGATAGAGGACATGCTCATCTCTTTCGGTGAATCCGGCGACGGCTACTACAGACAGCACAACTATACCGCCTGGTGAGCTCTTTAACTGATCATGCCAAGTTTTTTTATGTGTAAACCTTTATATATCATATTGTACCTCCTTACAGGTCGTTCTCCGTCGGCTACGGCACGCCGCCGGTGGATAAGTTTTCTCTGTTCGTCATCATGGTCATATCCATAGGCCTGGGAGTGCCGGTGCTGCTGGCGCTGTCCGGCGTGGTGTACGCGGTGCGCCGGCGGTGCTCGCAGCGCATCGACAGAACCAGGTTCACCAACGAGGACTGAGCCTCGTGCGGATGAGATCCGATGATGAAAACGTGCTATTAAATAGTTAGTTAATTAAGATGTAATATCAATATAAATAATACATTTCAGTAGTGTGATGATCGCCAAATACATGTTTATATTTTTTTAACTTAAAAATGCTAAGTATTGCTGTTGTATGTTCGTTCGGTGAGGTGGTTGGTGGTGGTGTGAATAAATCAAAATCCTTGAATAGAAACAAATCCTAATATAAATGTAAAAGGAGAGTTAGATAGATAGATTAAGTGAATCTTTATATAATGAAACTAGACGCTATTATAATATTGTTTTGTAAATTATTTAATTAGATGAATTGTATATTTGTTTGTACATATATTGACTGCAGCGATCACGCGCGGCGCGGCCTCCGGGTGCTTCGGACCGACATGTATTATTAGTTAAAGGTTCAGAATAACAATTTTCGAGGATTTATTTGTGGCGCCCCCTACAACTTCCCGAACCTGTCGCTCCGTTAGTACAGGGGGGGGGGGGGCACTCGTAGAGATCATTCGATATAATTATTAGATCTATTGTCTTTAGCAAAACCAGTGTTTGTTAGTTGTGTACGCAGCGACCTTACAACTGTTTAATTAATTAATAACCGTTGGTTCGTAGTCTCCTGAGTCTAATACGTACTAAAACTCTTTGCACCGATATGACGTAGGTATTAAGACAATGTGATATTACTCTGTTATTATTATTATTGTATAAATGTATATTATATTAAATATTAATAAAATTTATGTTTCATTTAACCGCACTTTCATTGTGATATTTAAAAGTATCGCCGAGTAACTAATATTTTGTTTGTATACACATGGACATCGTTCCAATATCATATAGTACAACGTACTGTAATAATAAATTGATAACACTTAATATATATATAATGAGCGATGATAAAAATATATCATGTAAATAATATGCGTGCTGAGAGTGGAGTGTCGACCTCGCGTGACCTCGCGTGACCTCGTGTGACCTCGCGCGTACTCTTAATCAATATATGTCAACTGCACTTTATCAATTACGATACAAGTCTTATAGAATTATCTATATTATATATATATACATATATATAAATATATATATATATATATATATATATATAAATGCTATAACACGATGTCCGTTTGCACCGACTTGCTGAAGCTATTTCAATTAAACTTTGTTGATACCCATCGACTTAAAAGATTTTATCTCGACTAATCTTCAATTTTTTTTATTTCCAATTTGATGTTTTTTGTACATAAAGGGTTTAGTTCATTTCTTTGTTCCATAAGTTTGTAATAGCCGAGTCAATAATAAAATTTTAATTGATGTAAAATAGTTTATGAAACAGCAGACGAAGTCGCCGACAACAGCTAGTACTTAAGTCATCCATAGCATGGACATTGTGACGTCTGTGAAGGCAATGTTTTAGAACAACATTAATAATAGACTATAAGGATCCTTACACAAACTTTTCTTCATCGTATGCAAAATTTGTGTCAGAACAAAACGTATATTTAAAATGATAGTATTATCAACATTTTTATTCTTCTCGCGTGTATGTGTTGAAATAAGGAACGAAAGAAAAAAAGCAAGAAACCTTAAAATTGTCAAAATAATAATACCAATGTCAAGAATTTGTCAATTTTATTTGTAATAATTTGTAAGCAATGTTATATTAGTAACAGTGCTTTTGTTAACAACGATCAAGAACAACCTTTTTGCACGCGCATTGTTTTATTGTTTTCAAGTCAGACAATCCAAAATGGCGCGTCTATCGAATTTAAAATTAGCCCAAGATGGCGCCACAAAATTATAGAACGCGTTTTCATCCACTTCGTTGACGGGACTGTTGTCTCTTTGCACCGGCGAGAAGTTCGTCTGCACATTTTGTGGAGTGAAGAGTTGACGCTTCGACAACTTTCCCGCCTTTCTGCTACCGTTGCCGTTACTCCCATTATTCGTCTTAGTGCTGTGATTCTTGTACACTTTCTGCGTAGAGTTCTGTTGGTACTCCTGTATCTCGTTTTGCAAACCTTGCGAGATTGTTTTGTTCTTATTCTGAGATGTATCTATATCTCCCATAGATTTGTGCCGAGTGCGCTTGAATACTTTTTGGTTCCTCTCCGCTACCCAGCGTCTCATTCGCTTAACAAACGGCAGCACCATGAAGAATGCATTCGGACTAACCCCCATCTTGACCTTGGGCGTCATGTCCTTCCTGTTCGCCGGCAGGTCGGCTATTGGGAACCATTCGCAGGCCTTAATTTCATTTCTTGTGCGCGGCTGGAATTTCGTGTCTCTTGGTATGTTACCGATAATGTAGAGCCGAGCGATCTGATCGTGAATCATAGCCTCGATGTACTCCTGTTTGTTAATAAGACTACTTATATCAAAACCGGTTTCTTCCAGTACCTGTAACGGTAAATAGCAGGTTATGACAAATTCAAATTCAATATATCATTATACAAGTAGGCATTGAATCGTCAATTATTACAATAAAAGAAAGGTCAGTGTAGTCAGTCCTTAAGTAAGCTACCACCGGCTCGCAATGCAGCTCTGTTGAGAAGAGCCGGCCAGAAACTCAACAGTTGCTCTTTTTAAAAGTAATATAACAATCTTAAATGATGTACATTATAATATAAATCCTGCAAATGAGTCAACTACTTAAATTCCATATATTTCGATCCACTATAAACTATTGAATATTATAATAAGATTTATTTAATAATAAACTTTTGATTTTAGATTTCAAACTAAGAAAAGGAAGGTCTAAGATGTCTTGTGGATCTTTATTATACACTCACAGGCACAGTTAACCGCCTACCTTGTATTTTCTTAAATTTACAGAAATCGTCAAATTTAGATCGCATATTATGAGAGGTACATTGAAAGCTACCTTTAAGGTCTTGAAAAAAAACAACATTCTTCGAAAAAGGGGTTTTATTACACGGTAAATTCCAAAAAAATTCGATAAAAAATTAACAATTTCAATTTTGAAAAAAGTGGTCTAATTAAAAAGAAAATTTAAAGTTAATAATGGGTGTTGTAGCTTCGGGCTCCAATGACTTCTTGGAGCCGGTTTGGCATTCCATCCATTATATCTTGGATATCCGATTGGGGGATATTATGCCACTCCTGTACCACAGCCGTCTTGAGCTCTCCTAGTGTCGTAGGTGCTGGTACCCTTGCTCAGACACGTCTTTTGAGGTTGTCCCAAATGTGCTGAATTGGGTTAAGATCGAGACTGCGTGCCGGCCATGGTAAAACTTGAATATAGACCTCATTAAGTTACTTTGTGACGGACGTTGCGATATGGCAACATGCATTATCATGCATTAATCTGTTGTCACCAATGAATGATGCAAAAGGTATGACATGGTCATGTAGAACTTTTTCCACGTATCCATCCGGACCTCTTAGGGTTATTGTGGTCTCATCTGAGAACAGTACGTCCTTCTATTGCCAAACAGACCAGTTAGCATATTCTCGAGCAAAAGCAAGTCTAGCTCTACAGTGTTGTGGGAGCAGTTGTGGGGCACGAGCTGAACGAAAAGCACTTAGATTTCTTTCTGCCAGTCTTCTCCTAATTGTTCGTTTACTCACACTGGCATTTCTCACCTCAAAAAGACGCGTACGAACTTCAGTAGCCGTACAAAAGCGATTTCTCAACATGTTGCTGATAACGAAGCGGTCATCTCGAGCTGAAGTGCATCGATATCGGCCTTGACCTGGCCTGCGCGTGTATGAGCCTGTCTCCCGAAATCGTCTGATGGCATCCCGTACCGTAGTTCGAGGTACACTGAGTGTACGGACGAAGCGACCTTGGCTCTACCCGACGTCAGATAAAGCCAGTGCTCTAGCTGCACCAATTGCATTAAGTGGCGTTTTTTTTCAGATACAAACAATAAGCGAACACTGGAAACTTAAATTAAACAATATTCACACACTATGGTAGAAAATAACTGGAAATGTTAACACGGGAACACGACAGCAACAATGTCAAATAACGACAAAATGTCAAAAACCTGTAGGTGACAAAATTAGAAAACGAATTATGAGTATAAGCGTTTAATATTTTAGAGAAATTTCTAACTCTATTCAAGAACACCGGTTCATGATTCCATTGCCTCTCACCATATAAGTCATATAATTTTTGTCTGCTTCTATATATTCCTACGGTAGCCCAATCACTAAATTTAAAGTATTTCGTTAATGTTTTGGCTTAAAAAATATTATTAAAATATTAAACAATCGAAAGCTTTGTTATATAAATTGTTAGGATTACATTTTCTTTAACCATTATTTTCGCAATTTTTTTTTAAGTGAGCATTCTATTTTGTAATCGGTCTGCAAACAATTTCATGATTAATTATTAAGAAAGAAAATTGTTGACCACAGTGGTCTGAACTTGAATTCGATATTATCCTCTCTTCATATACGTTACAGTGACAGAACACACTATCAATACAAGTCGCGGAAACACTAGTAATGCGAGTAGGTTCCGAAAAGACGTGCAATAAATTACAAGATTTAAACAGGTTTAATAAACGTACACTACGCGGACTTACTTATAATATATCGACATTAAAGTCACCGCACACTATCACCAACTTGTTTTTAAGAGGAAGTGTTGTTAAATATCCTCCATTTTATTTTAAAATTCATCAAAGTCGCCAGAGGGGGTCGCACAAACGGGTAAACTCTTAAGATAATATACTAAATGTAAAAATAAATTATAAAGAATAATAAATATATACCAGAGCTTGAAAAGCTCATTCAATAATAATAATTTAAAATATAAATGTACATAAATAATAATTAAACCTGGCTAACAGACAATTTAATAATACTTGTATTTTTATTTTAAGGCAAACTGGTAAAAAGGAACAATTTATATATTATTATTCTTCAACTACTTCATCTTTAAAGTAAGTAGGTACTAGGGGCGCCAACAAATCCTCAATTTCGACTCGCTGCACTTGCGAAATCTCAGGTGCCGTTTGTATATTGAGTGAAGCGAGCCCAGTGTAATGACTCATCCTTTCCCATTGACTTCAATGGGATATCAGTTTTTTGAGGATTATTCCTCAACATGACATTTTTATTTTATTTTTTCACCTAATGTGTGTCTCTTTGATTGCATAATTTCATAATTTTCCGTCAAGTAATTTTCTAGCCTATTCATGACAAAGAATATGAAAAAGTCTCCATAAAATATGTACATAGGATGGCTTAAATCTTAGAAGAAATCTCTTCCAGCTTCCTCTGAAGTAAAAGAGAGAGACAGAGTGTAAGAGAATTGAAATTAATATGCAATTTACCTCTCTAGCTGCACACTTCCAGGGCTCCTCGTCTTCATTCACCTTGCCTTTAGGGAAGCCCCATGAGGCCTTGGTCCAATAGGACTGTACCAATAACACGTGTGTGAATTCAGTATCAAGTAATATAGCTCCATATGTTGGTACCGTTTGTTTATATTCTCTCCAGTTGTCCAAAACCTCATCAAGGTTCTTTATATGCTCACGAAGTTGAGGCACATGCTGCGAAATATAATTTATTATAATTATTTTTCCTAAACTGCATGAAAATGTTTTTAAGAATAACAATAGAAAGTT